>JANAVB010039219.1:11432595-11727595 GCA_029216955.1 Iris pallida | reverse complement strand
CCTTTTTGTGCGCCGTTTTTTTTGTTAGAAGCGTATTGAGGTTAGGCTTCTGAATATATAATTTATTTTCTGGTATTTTGATCTCGAATTTCTGAATAATTATTTGAGTGTCGGTTGTCCAAAAATTGACACGTCGCACGGTTTTCGAGATTTCGAGCGATCCTGAACTCCGTTTTGCGATCCGTTTGAAGTTTTGGAAAGCTGACACCGAGCTCTACAACATATAAGTTTTCCAGAAATTCAAAGTTTCATCTAGTATTTTATTTTATTCATAGAAATCAGATTTGGTCAACGGTTCATCAATTTGGTCATGGTTAGCCAAAATGGCGATAACTTTTGACCAAATCATGATTTTGCGGCACGGTCGACTCCAGTGCACTCATGACGCTGAAATCTACTATATTGCACACTCAAACTTTGAATTCATAATGTTTGACTAGTTAGTCAACAGTATGTCTCGGTTTGCGTGCCACGAGTCCCGAATTTGGAACCGTGAATTTCTTTGGCCAAATATTTGTGTGTAGATTGTTATTTCAGAATTAAATAGGTTAAAATAGGATTTTAGATAATTTATTCCAGGATTAGAATAGTATTAATTGATTTAACCCATTAGCCACTTTCTAGGATTTTTGGAGTGGGAATCGTTGATCTAACTTGAGATTGTTTTTGTGTCGGGATAGATCGGGCTACGACGTCTTGACTTGTGACTTTATCATCTATCAGAGCAGGCAAGTATCACTATGACCTATGTTTCCTTTATTTTATACTGCATGTATCTTCGTGTCGTCTTTTCACTATTTCTCCATTATGGTTCATGATTGTCATTGTTCATGATTACTATTGTGCACGAGAGTTAAAATCGGTTGGATATACATACATATTCATGCCTTACTCATTGTTTCCTATTGTTTACAGTTTATCGTATTGCTAATGTTTATCGTAGTGGACATGTGTTGTGAGTGAGTCGGGCGGGGGAATACACCAAGTAAGCATGTGGTCAACGAATTTTGAATACAGACTCCCTATACATTGATTGCATAATATCAGTCATTCACCACACGTATGACTGACGGATATCCCAAGCCGTCCGCATGCTGAAAGTTGGTATTCTAAAATACACAGTACACGTGACTTAATTATTGTTGCCCTGTCGTCTATTGTTCTTCTTTCGTCAAGTCTACCTTCTTATTGTCATCATGTCTTAGTGGTATGTCAAAGTCTACCTTCATATTGTTATCACGTCTCAAAGGTACTTTCTTATCATACAATGTCATGCCTATACTTATCTTCAGTTAAATTCCTTTTATCTTTCCTTCATGCTTGTATACTATATTGTGTAACGTAGTGTTATGGTGATCTTGCTCCAATCCGGACTGGATAACTATTTTTCAGCTTTAGACGAAGAGATTTGTCCCGAGGTCTACGGTGAGTATGTTGGCGACCCTGACGTCACTGGCGTACCCGGTTCCAGCACTGATGCAAATTAGCATATTTTCTTCCTTATGGATTCACATTAGTTAGTAGTTATAGTTATGGAGTTAGTTGTCTATTTTATTTTCTGTTATCCAGGTTTGTTCCCGAGACTTTCTGAGTTATAGTGGATTTTTTATATTTATAATATTGAGACTATTGGATATTTTAGTAATTTTTGCTGGCTTAGTTGTGGATGATATATATGTGAGTTGTGCTTGTTGTGGACCATTGTTATCATAGACAGCGTACTACCGCCGATGCTGCGACGTAGGCTGGACTTGGCCACGTACTCGAATCCCAAAATTAGGAGCGGGTCGTGACAAAGGGGGCAGCCACTTATGGCATAGGAAGGGTCCTAAAATGGGGTCCCAAACATCACTTAAGTTATTTTAGTCATTTGGGTCCTTTTTGCTCAAACGGACTCGGAATTGGTCCGAACGACTTCCAAACTTCGTAAAATTTCACGTAATACTTAATTTCACCATCCAAAATATTTTAATCCAAAGTAATATTTTTGGGCCCAAAATTACCAAAATGCCCTTAGGTTCAGAAACATGGGTTTATAGGTAGAACCTTTGATAAGCATATCTGCTTCATTATCATCTATGTGGACCTTCTCAAGTATTGTGTCCTTCTTCTCAAGCACATCTAGAATCTAATGGTATCGAGTTTAATTATGTTTGGACCGACTATAAAACGTTGGATTCTTGGACCGACTATAAAACGTTGGATTCTTCTCAAGATGGATTGCACTCTGGCTATTGTAAAGCAAAATGTACTGCCCTTGCTTAAGTCCAACTTTCTACATGAACTTTTTCATCTACGACAACTCCTTGTATGATTCTGTCGCCGCAATGTACTATGTCTATGTCGTTGACAAGTCAACACACTTTTGTAATTACGACTGACACAAAACTGCTCCACCGGCAAACATCATCACATAGTCCAAAGTCGATCTCCTCGTAACTACTCTCCAGCCATATCGGCGTCACTATATCCGACTAGTTTCGGCTCGTCATGACCAAATCATTACCAAAATATGTCAATTTAGCGATGGCCAGATCCGTCGCCCGTCCGTCGGCAATTTGTATTAGCGACCGATCACTGACGGATCTTAGCCAAAATAATCCGTCGGCAATCAGCTCGTCGCTAATAATGGTCCATCGCTAAGTAGTCGTCAAGGGACGGAATAGCGACGGCTTTTCGACTTCACAATACGAAGCATTAGCGACGACTTTCCGACGGACTTTCGTCCATTTCAAGTATTAAATACTGAACTGTGTAGACACTAGCGACGTAATGGTCCATCGGTAAACCGTCGTAATAGCGTATCAGAGTGTATCATTCCGTCGCTATTCCGTCGATCGCCGTCGCTAATAGAGGACGGAGTAGCGACGAAATACTGATGGATTATCCGTCGACCATGTTCTGGAAATGCTTGACATTTCCAGAACCATGGCGACGGATGAGTCGTCGCCATTCCGTCGAACTATATACCACTAGAACGTTACCGACGGATATTCTGTCGACTATCCGTCGCTACCTGGAAACATTTTCAAATCTCCAGTTAGCGACGGATGTGCCGTCGAACAGTAGTCGGAAACTGGAAATATCCGTCGCTAACCGGTCACTAGTCCGTCGCTAAATAATATTTATTTGAAAAAAAATTGCAGCACTTTTCCTGTTCGCAAAAATATGCATAAACCAAACCAATATATAATGTACACCAATTATCCAACAGTTACATAGACCAAATTTATAATGCACACCAATTATCCAAGAATCACATAGACCAAATATGCACGTACGAATATCATGCACACCAATTATCCGAGAATCATATAGACCAAACCAAATTAATATAAAATAGACATCAATTATCTTGAAGAGTAACCTAATATCCGTCGTTATAATCCGATCATAGCACAAATATTCTAAAATTCCCACAAATATTCCAAAATTCCCACAAATTTTCTAAAATTCCAAAACACATAGAAAAATCGACTTTGGCCTCAACAAAGACCGCAAGTCAGACGATGAATCCTCACAGCCAGGGATCATAGTTGCGTTGAGACATGTACCATTCTATCAGCCACTTTTCATACGAAGGCTCAATCTGGTTGAGGTCTTCTGTAGGGACAGGAGGGTCGGTCCCGATGCTACTACTCTCTGACGGTGGTTCCTCCTTAACTTCAACCTTGAGAGCAATCTCTTCCCTGATGGTCATCGGTTCTTCCTTGACCTCGATATTTTGTAACACCTCCTCCTTAACAGTCATCGGCTCTTGTTTGACGACGGGGACTTCCTCCGTGTCGACCTCCAAGGGTTTCTTGCCTCGGCCCCTTCCTCGACTAGCAGCACCACCTCGACGAGTCCTAGGAGCCATCTCTCTGACAACAGAAATTTACATATAGGGTAAAGAAATTTACTCAAATTATAAAAGTTGTGACGTTAGTTTTTTGCATTCATCATCATTAGAGGGAGTAGCACTAAAAAAGTTGTGACGTTGGTAGCATGAGAGAGTAAAAATCTGTATCATAAGACTAACAGAATTACTATGTAATCATGTACTCACCAATAACTGGATGTAACTGGAGTCGTTGGGCCTATCGTACAGTAATTGGTGGATCCGCTTGTATAGGCCGGATGTACTTAGTATCTAGTGTATCAGATTAGTGTCGGTCAATCGGTTTGGTATAGGACGTATCAGATTGGTATTGGCCTTAACAAATTGGTATCGTCCTATCCGATATGTACATGTATCGGCCGTACAGCTAGGATTCATATTGGCCTTATCGATTTGGTATCGGTCATATCCGATAGGTATCGGCCGTGTTGGATTAGTATAGACCATTTCGGATTAGTATCATGAAAGGTTTAGTAACAACTGTACTTGAATTTCTCTCTTCTCGAGCTAGAATACCATTGCAAGAGAGTCACTAGATCGTGATTGGCCAGTTACAGTAACATACATGCTTCCTTTTTCATCAGGAAAAGCGAGATTAAAAAGGAAGTATGTATGTTATGTAACTTGCCAGCTACGCTCTCGTGACTCTCTTGTAATGGTAATCTAGCTCTAGAAGAGAGAAATCCAAGTACAGTTGTTACTAAACCATCCATAATACTAATCCGAAATGGTCTATACTAATCCAACACGGCCGATACCTATTGGATATGACCGATACCAAATCGATAAGGCCAATATGAATCCTAGCTATAAGGCCGATACATATTGGATAGGACGATACCAATTCGCTAAGACTAATACCAACCGATACGGCCCATACCAAAACGATAGATCGATACTAATCTGATACGGTCAATACTTATAAGTACCTACGATCCAGGAGGTTGATCCGCTAGTACATCCATGTACGATCAACGAAGTAACGATCCATTTTAATTTGGATGTAAAAATATGTATCGTAAGACAAACTAAACATAATCAGTTCTATTTCACATGCTTAATTACCAAGTATGGGAACGAATGGCTCAGAGCACAATCCAAAATTCATTCTAGCATACATTAGTGTGAAGCATCTATGTTCTGTACATATGGTGCAGTATATGTTCTTATCGTATATAGTATCTAAAGAATGTAACAGAATCAAGATGAACTCACATAATGTAATACTAAGACATCATCTACTACTATATAAGATATAGTGATAGGTTGTCATATCATCATTGTCGGGGGATGAGGGTCGGAGGACAAATACCGCTCGAGTGAGCCAAAGGCATGCAGCCACTTCCTTCCCTCCATTCACCCTCTTCCTCTCTCATGCTATCAACGTCACAACTTTTCCAGTGCTGCTCCCTCTAATGATGATGAACGCAAAAATCAAAGCCCCTCTCTCCTTTCTCACTCTTCACAGTTCTCACAACAGGAAGGATCAGTGCTTTCTAGTTCTCTTCCATCCATCAATTCCTCCGTTCTGATCAAGCATCTTCCTTCTCCTCTCCTGTACCCTGGCTCTGGATACATCTGCTCCTCCCTACTTCCTTTCTTCTTATTTGACTCTCTCAGTCACATATGATATCCACCTCAAGTGTAGAGTCGGGGAAGAAGAAGTAGGCAGAAAGAGGAGGGGGAAGCAGCACAGCCGGCGGCATGACCCGAAGGAAGTACAAAGGTTTTTTTTAACATCCGTAGGAGAACTATAAGGATATATCTTTTCACAACATATCACCTTGTCAAAGACCCTTAATGTGAAAACCATGTTACCGTGGTGTCAGAAAACTAACATGTCATAATTTTCTAAGCCGTGTGTTTTGACATAATCCTCCAAACTCTTTCCTACTATGTAGTAGTGCAAGATTACTACATAGGAGGAAAGAGTTGGGAGGATTATGTCAAAACACATGGCTTAAAAAATTATGACATGTTAGTCTTCCGACACTGCGGTAACATGATATTCACATTAAGGGTCTTTGACAAGGTGACATGTTGTGAAAAGATATATCCTTATAGTTCTCCTACGGATGTTGAAAAAAACATCTGCACTTCCTCCGGGTCATGCCGCCGGTTGTGCTGCTTCCCCCTCCTCTTTTTGCCCACTTCTTCTCCCCCGACTCTACACTTGAGGTGGATATCATATGTGGCTGAGAGAGTCAAATAAGAAGAAGGGAAGTAGGGAGGAGCAGATGGGTCAAGAGCCATGATGGAGGAGAGAAGAAGGAAGATGCTTGATCAGAAAGGATGGCTCAGAACACAACCCAAAATTCATTCTAGCATACATTGGTGTGAATCATCTATGTTCTGTACATATGGTGTAGTATATGTTCTTATCGTATCTAGTATCTGAAGGATATAACAGAATCAAGATGAACTCACATAATGTAATACTAAGATATCATCTACTACTATATAAGATATAGTGATAGGTTGTCGTATCATCATTGCCGAGGGATGAGGGTCGAAGGACAGTCAACTTTATCTATGGCGACATAGTTTCTGCCTCGCCGTTCGAATGGCTGCAGGGACTATGTCCTGATCACCATGTCGTACCGTAGATTAATGCAAATAGAGCTGGAAATATTCGTCGCTAACCGGTCACTAGTCCGTCGCTAACTGAGATTGTCATATCATCATTGCCTACCTTCATTCCTCACTCTCTAAAGCACACATACACATATGTATATCACAGTTAGATGTATAGATATATACATCTATATAGAAGCACACATACACATATGTATATCACAGTTAGATGTATAGATATATATACATCTATATAGAAGCACACAACTCATACACTCTAATGGTCGGTTTTCCAGGAAAAATATCACTTATTCAGTGACTTTGGTGAAGCGAATGTCCGAAGGATATTCTTAACAAAGAAGACAGATGAAGAACTCGTACTGTCCTTGAGACAGTGAACATACACCATGAACCCAAACCCCATATTCATATTTAATAATCCAAACACCACCAAACTAATAGATAACACCCAATATTGATAACACATTATTTAGCCGATATCAACACCTAATTAAAAATAGAATTTGAGAAGCAAAGCCCCCCGCCGCCCCAGACCCAAGCCCGCCGCCCAGCCCCTGACGCTCCCGCCACACACAACCCCCTGTCTACCGTCGCCGCCCAGCCCCCGACGCCCCCGCCCCAAGCCCGCCGCCCCCCGCAGCCCCAAGCCCGCCGCCCCCCGCTGCCCCTATGACACCGCGAGAGAGAGATCGATAGAAAGAAAGAGAGAGATAGGGGATTACCTTCGGGAGAGAGAGAGGAGAGGACGCCGACGCCGATCACCGAAGCCGCAGGAGAGAGAGAGAGAGGAGAGAGAGAGTGAATTTGGGAGGAATGTGAAAAGTTTCCCCCGTCGTTTCAATTAAGTCTGGAATGTATATTTAGCGACGGACTAGCGACGGATTTTTATCCGTCGCCCGTTAGTCGCTCTTTTTGATACTTTCCAACTGAATATCCGTCGCTACATAGACGGAGAACTGTCCCGTCAATTCTTTCCACAATTTCTGCCAAACAATCGACTGCATAGCGACGGCTAAATATCCGTCGCTATATCTCCGACGCCCTAGCGACGGATGAGCGACCTTTTCTTCCCCTAAAAATAAAATAAAAAATGTAACGGCTTGTCGTCGTGTAACTCCACCTTTCCAAATATTAAAAATTTTAATTTTTTTTATATTAATTAAATGATTTGGGAATATTATTATATTTAATATAGGTGAAGAGCTTAGTTACTATTTGAATTTTTAATTTGGGCTTTAAGTCATTTGTAAACCTATTATTGATTGGGCCCAATACAGGAAGCCCACAACCCATTTAAGTCCTGTAGAAGAATTACTCTAACCACTGCTGAGTTCTTAGTCTCGAAAGCTTTTTTCAAATTTAAACCCAACGGCCATGGAAGCAGCCATGTGCTTCCTTCTCCTCCCTAACAGAATTGTCAGAGAGAGGGAGAGAGGTAGAATTCCCGCCAGTAGGTTAGCCTGTCTCTCACGCTACCAATCGCCTACTTAAGACCAATCTCTCCTCACTGATTCTTGAACAATTTTTCATCCCCAACTTCATCTTCCCCAAATTCTGACCCAGTCGGCCATGGCAGATTGAACTCTGAAGATCGACCATTACAATCGACAGGGCGAGTCAGTAGGTAATTTCTTAACCTTCTTTGTCTTCTTGATCCATCTAAATCGTTCTGAAGATTGAGCATGGGCAAGCAATGATTAGATCGAGTGGTTCTTCTCTGGATCCAGTCAATCGACTCGATCGAGAGAAGAACAGATCGACTATGATCATTGCTCGATCCTTGCTTCCAATGATCGTTCATCTATGAAAGCAACAAATTCTGATCACAATGTGTTTGTCTATTTTCCTCTATGAACCAGTCGATCTTTTCTAAACCCAACTAGGAATAGTTGATCATTTCCTTGCGTTCTTCTGATCTAGATCTACTCTTCCAACTATAGCTGACACTACAGGTAAATCCTTATTTTGATTTTGTAAATTATATTTAGTGTTATTGAGATTTCATATATAGATTTATGAGATTTCATATATGATCTAGATCTACTCTTCCAACTATCATGTTAAACGTTCAGATATGAGATTTCATATATAGGTTTATCTGCATTTCCATGTATAGATTGATATGAGATTTCATATATAGATTGGTATGTGATTCCATATATAAATTTCTATGTGATTCCATATATAGATTTGTATGTGTTTTCATATATGGATGTGAATGTGATTCCATATGCTGTTATGAGAATGATTCATGTGGCTTGGTATATGATATTATCCTGGGGAATCCTCGTAGTGTGGTTGTTGTTTTGAACAGAGGATTAACATCTCTGATATAGGATGTGTTAGACTAAACCTGTTTCAGTAATCTGGAGGGGCCATTGGATTAGACTGGGTATAACAGGTTTTACCAAGGCTAAAGGATCCTAATTTGGGGCTAGGTGCATCATAATTAATTAGTGATATTAACTCATGGATAGCTAGAGCATAATCCTTAAAGTATTGATACCTGATATTGCTTCTCTGTGATCATGGCTTGATGTGTATCCACTGAGTTAGAGCCCAAATCATTCCAGTGTATCACTGATCAGGGAATGAGGGACTGTACTATCCAGTTGTGTAATAGTCCAGTTACCTTGCTTTTGTGAACAAATCATTTAGTTTATGATTGGATGATCCAAATCATTGATGTGCAGATCGAGTTCTGAACTAGGACTAGTTTAGCAACTGTTATGCATATTTTGATTTAGAGATTAACGGTTATCTGATTATAATTGTTCATTGTCTTGATACTTGAACAAATACCCTGCCACTATTAGCAATTCCGTTTAGGACCAGGACAGGGCATCAGAACCATAGGAAGGATATCATGATTGTTGTGATCCAATATTAAACAGGACACTGGAATTCCTGTATGAATTGAGACTAAATGTATGTGATATAGCTAATTGTACCTGTGTTTCCTGAGAACATGTTTGATCTCATTTTGGCTAAGTACAATCCTGGATTGACATATCAGTCACACATTTAGGACTGTCAATTCAGTGCAGTATTTTTGGACTGATTTGTCCAGGGATGAATTTAGCTTTGGTTAATTCCTGTGTGTTGTAAGAAATGGAACCAAATTGATTTAGGACTGATAATTTAGACTGCTACCAACCCAGGTTCTAATAGGAAGTTTTAGGAACATCTTGTATGATATCATGTACTCTTTAACAAATACATCAATAAGGATGTTCAGAAGATAGGTAACCTGGGAAAAACAAGTAAGGATGGGGGTTCAAATCTGAATATCAGATTCAGAACAGTACACCTTGGACTGACTGTTAAATCCCTGTCATAGACTGTGTGTGCTCTGTTATTGGACTGGCTTGGACTGAACTATTTTTCCCTGTTTGATAGAGACTGAGTTCTTAATGTTCAAATTAAATTGATGTTCAAACCTGGAAACCTAGTATTTTAGGTCTGCTGGTAGTCCTAAGATGTTTTGGTCTGTTTTTCTTTAAATCAAGGATTATTATGTTGGGTATGACTGTTCTTAGAATGGATATCAGTCCAATTTCAAGTTGACTTATTTTGGACTGATTTTGAATCCCATTGGACATTGGGATTAGTTCTTCTGAACTGAGATGAGACTCAGAGGTAGGCAATTCGAATACTTATAACCTGTTTTAGTGGGATCATAAGTTACCTTATGAGATCAGGAAATATTTGAGTCTTGGTGAAGTAGAGTGCAGGTTCTTAAAAATCTTGATAGACTGGTAGGTATATTTATCCTGGACTGATTATCTGTTCATTTGTGAACTGAGCTACCTTTTAGTACCATTTGCACTGAGCAGGTTTAGGATTTATGTGGGGGTTTAACTCTGTGAAGAGCTTGAATGGAGTACTCTGGTTTGGGAGCAAGGTTTAGGATTTAAGTTGGTTTAAGTAGCAGTTTGTATGGCCATGTGTGTTGTTATGACCAAACATTCAATCTTGGTATCACTATCCAGTTTAGATACCAACAACCCTTGAGTCTTAACAGTAGGGAGCAAATTCATAGGTTATTTGACTAACTAGTGTTAAACCACTAGGAGTTTATGGCTATCAATAATATGATTTTCCCCTCATCTATTTACTTTCAATATTAAGATGTTAACATGAAGAGTTCATTTAAATATTGATTTGCTAAGCTAAATAGCTTAAGGAGGAGATCATATTACTTGAAGTATATATATGGTAACTAGGTAAGGTAGTTAATGATATGGTGTAGCTAATGGAAACTGGATTGTAAGATAGATTATGATGAGACTAAATAAAATATATCTTGATTAGAATCATTTGATAACCAATTTAGAATTAGTCTGTTATTAATCAACTTGTAAAATCATATAACAGGAGGACATCCAACTTTACTACCCTTTCTTGATCACCCGGAGCAAGGCAAGTATACTCCTCTGATTTGTTCATTTTTCATGTCTTCATATCCCTTCTTGTATCACCTTGATGACACGATAGTTCACGATATTGTCTGGTTTCATGTTCCTTGCATCATTTGCGTCTGGGAGGGGAAATACTATAGATATGTGATCAAACCCTGTTACTACTCATGTGAATAGCTTGGGTCCCGCACCGTGCACGCGGGGCCAAAGCCGTACTATTTTATTATCATTGCATCTACCCAAGCCGATCACAATCTAGATGTATTTCAAATATTGCACATGTCAGGATTCAGTTTGTATTTCAAGATTTCATGGTTGTATTTCATGTTCAGGTTGTACTTCATGTTCAGGTTGTATTTCATGCTCAGGACTCTTACCATGTTTTCTTGTTTTACTTTCAGTATTTCCTATTCAGTTTCATGTCTTGTTCTCATTTTTTGTACTTTACATTTATTCCTGTTTTCTTGATTCATACCATGATGTACATGTTCATTTCTCTGGATATACTAGCTCTGCTCCTGACTGGATAAGTTGCAGGAGAGTTGGAGGCCTTGTACGATACATTATATGGCGATGAGCCTATTGATGCAGGAGAGCTAGCTGGTGCTACTCATGACTTAGAGGCTGCAGAAGCCTAGAGCTTCCTTAGTTTTCCCTATTATTTCCATGTATTGAGACTAGTAGACTTTCTGTCATTGTGGAATGTAATAAATTCTGATATTGTACTTTACTCTGGGATACATTTATAGATGCTGTGTTTCATACTTGTCTTGATATCTGGTTAGTTTCCCTAGATTGGTACAGCTTACTTTGTTGTGTCTAATGACAAAGGCTGGGCGTGTCCGACTCGTATCCGGTTATTCGGGAGCGGGTCGTGACACGTTGGTACTCTGTCGCCTAGTTGCCACAAAGCCGTCGCTAATGCCGACGGATAATATCCGTCGCTAATGTTCCATCGCTAATTTACTGTATTTTGGTAGTGAATGAAATCCTCCAATCAGCAGTACCTTGATGTTACTATAGAATCCACTTGACCGTAATCCAATATATCCTCTCAGGATTGAAAACTACCTGCTAACCATGTCAACTGCGTAAGCGATGTCTAACCATATACACATCACGACATACATGAGACTTCTCGCTGCTGAAGCCTATAGAACCTGCTTCTTATCTTCCTTTCCGTCCTCGGTAGATGGACACTACTTTGTAGTAAGCTTAAAGTGAGCCACAAGGGGGTTTGCTCACTTTCTTTGACTCGTGGTCCATCCTGAAATGTTGAAGTACCTGATAAATGTACTTCTTTTGGGACAAATGATGCAGCTTGGACTCTTTCTCTCAGGTTCATAGAAATAATTATCAGAAACTGGATGTATATTTCTATATATACATTGTATATATTTGTGTATGAAACTAAGATTATGCATTCTAAATATATACATGGCCCATGACAAGGGTGTAATATGTGGATGCGACAAGCAACGACATTAGTACGTGGGGTGGTGGTGGTTGATGGGACTGGGGTTAGGATATAGAAAATGGGTTTTTCTTTCATTTCTTCCTTTTTTTTAATTTCTTAAATTTTTTTTAATGAAGTTTTTTATTAATGTAGTTTTTAAGTTATTTGGTACAAACACTAACAAATGGTCATGTGGGACTAGATAGTTGTGTTAACGAAGAAAGTAATTGAAGTTTTGGGTATTAACTTGCTCGAAAAAAAATGTTGGTAAGTATATTTAAGTGCAAAAATTGAATAATTGAACTGTTGAACTCGAGTGATCCTTACGGTTATCGGGGAGAGACATAAGGTCATGACTGGATTTATAAAATGGTAAAATGGTGGGAGTCTCGTGCGTAACATTGAGTATCTCAAAAAATAAAAAATTGAACCACTCTCTATAGCTATTAAGGTTGGTGTACGGTACTGGATTTGCCAGTAAGGATTGTTAAGTGCAAACTAGAAAAGAAAAGAAAAAACTTTTCTTTTCTTTTCTTTTATTGTCAAAATGAATCCAAAATTGTTGAGACATAGTCTTTCCTTTTATTCTAAAAAGAGTGTTGATATAGTAAGAAAATCATAAAACTGTTCTTATATTCTGGCAACCAAACAGGTGACAACTTTCCACATATATACAGTGTGTTGAGCTTTAGCATTCGTAGCATAGAATGCCAAGCTCAGTAATATTAGCAAAATTTTAACTGCCTCAAAGCTTTCTCTTAACCTCTCCATTATCTCTCCCTTCAGGACTAGGAGAGAACACTTTGGTTCCTTGGATCCTGAGTTACTCCTTAAAATAACTTTTGGCCTTGGGAATCTTCCCATGTAGCCCATGAGTCATTTGTTCTTGATTTTTAAACGGTTTTTTATTCCCCGCAAGTTGGCAAGTAACACTACTCTTGTATTCAACATGCTTGCTTGTAGATGTGAAAGTCTTCTCTTCCACTATTATAAAATGCAAGCCCAATCCTCTCAATCCTCCCACACTCTAAACACCTCTCCTCCTAATTTCTTTTCCACCAGAATTAATGGCGAAGTCTGCATTGTTGGCCTTAGTATTGGCCTTCGCTCTCGTAGCGGTAGCACGGAGCATTCCCTTCGAAGAGAAGGATTTGGCATCCGAGGAGAGCCTGTGGAGCCTCTACACAAAGTGGAGGAGCCACCACACGCTGTCGAGGGATCTCGACGAGAAGCACGAGCGTTTCAACGTGTTCAAGGAGAACGTCAAGTACATCAACGAGTTCAACAAGAACAAGGACACTCCCTACAAGCTGAGCCTTAACAAGTTCGGCGACATGACGAACGAGGAGTTCAGGAATGCCTATGCCGGCTCGAAGATCCACCATCACGTCACCAAAAAAAGGAGCCCCAAAACTAGTGCTGGTTCTTTCATGTATGAGAATGTCCACAATCTCCCTGCTGCCGTTGACTGGAGGGCCAAAGGCGCAGTCGCTCCGGTCAAGGACCAGGGACAGTGTGGTAAGTTCAAGGTTAATATTATTTTTTTTTTATTTTTATTTTTACAACCCACACACTTCGAATCCGTTGGTGTGCATCGAGCTTTCCACAAGAACTACAGAACTACAAGCACTAGCACTGGACTTCAAAGTCAATCCAGTTTACAAATTTTATCAACTGCAAAATTCCTTTCAGGATTCAGGATTTGACCAGTGTTAAAAAAATATATTTTTTCTCTTAATTTTCAGAACAAAAAATTTGGGATACATAAAATTATAACAAAGAAATATTACTAATAATCAAACCCTTAAAATAATAATTTAAAAATTGAACGTTATTAAATGTTCTTGTTCTTCCTGTCCTAAAAGATACTTAGTTTTATTTCTTAGTTATCAGTATTGACTAATTTGCAACTAAAATATTATATTCTTTTTCGTACTTGTAACTTAATATTATAAACTACTAATTTTCTGCCCTAAAGTATTAATATTATCAACTATTTTTTTTAACTATTATCAATTTACAACTTGTTACCATGTGACTGTAAGAAAGGTACTATTAAAAAGAAATAATATATGTGAAAGGTACCATTTTTATTGGTACAAGGTAGCAAGCAAGTTATAAATTTAAAAATGTTTAAGATATTTTGATGTAAATACGGGGAAAAATGCAAGTATTTAGTTGCAAATGAGCGGATGAAAAGACAGACAATATAGGATGATTGTGAGGCTTGAGATAATCTGGGACTATTGTTTTCTAGGGTACCATATGAAGCTAAAGAAAATGGGGGATGAGAATGAACAAGACAACAATATTATAGCTTTACTTATTTAGATGAGTGTACGGGTTCATAAATTTTGAATTAATTTATACTTTCGAGATTTATTTAGTTTATAATTTTTTGTAGTTTTTTTTTTTCAGTGGATAAATTTGTTTCCTTTGACAGGGTCAAACTATCAAAATTAGATTCAAATGGATGACAAAACAAAAAAATTTAAGGACGCAAAAAGTTTATTTATAAGACCTTTCATATTTTGCCAAGGATAGGGGGTCAACTACCCCACCCTTCATCTCTACATGGCTTCGTCCTTGTATGTATCAAAAATTATTATGTGATTATCAGAGAGGAGGTGGTTCAATAGTAGCACTGGAAACTGGAAAGGAAGGGACGTAGTGGGCTTGGATTTCCAGGAAGGGACGTAGTGGGCTTGGATTTGAATCCCTTCATGGACAAAATAAAAGTTGGAGGAGATCATGGTGCTAGTAGTCCTGGACAGGGACTTTAAAAATACATACATAAATAAACTTATGTTTGTGATTTTGCAGGCAGCTGTTGGACCTTCTCTACCATAGCTGCTGTGGAGGGCATCAACCAGATCAAGACAAAGGAGCTTATCACCTTATCAGAACAACAACTTGTCGACTGTGACACTGAAACAAACCAAGGATGCAACGGAGGTCTGATGGATGCCGCCTTTGAGTACATCAAGAAAAATGGTGGTATAACATCGGAAGACGAGTACCCTTACACTGCAAAAGATGGGACTTGCGTCTCAAAGGTATCTCACTCTTTCCTTTTAATTCTCCTAGAAACATAGTGATAGGATTGTATATCATAATAAAAAGGCGATATGGTCATTTTTCTATGAAAAACCATTATAGGAACATTTTAACATTGTGGTGATTGTTGGAGTTTATTTGAATTTGGTCATTAGTGATCAGGTCCCACAATTACATGTTGAGTCAAACCTCAAGTGTGTTTAGATATCATTTATTGTCATATATATACACATGAGGTGTGTTAGATCAAGTGTTTCATATGGTAGGAGATTTTTCTAGTAGGCATGGGTCAAATCCCATAAAAACATTTGTTTTGTATATGTCTTGGAGAAATCTCTTTGGAGCTAAACCCCACACAGACTCCACCTTGGACATGGACTTGGACGAAGGGCCCAAAGTGATGGTGCACTTTCCATTACGCACGTATTAGATGCAGAGATGTTGCGCTCTCGCTCGTCTGGCACGGAGTTGCACTTTGTTACTTTCTTTCAAACAGTTTTGACTGCTAACTAGCACATTCAGGGATTATTCTACTTGCAGCTTTACTATACTTTACTCGCAATTTTAATCACTTAATTTTTTTCTAGCAAGTCTGACTTGCATTCAGGAGGTTAGAGAAGGTTATAGACTTCATTGGCTTGGTCTAACTTGCAAATGTGTGATATTTCAGAATATTGAGATGTCAACTAAGTTATGGTTACAACTTGCCACAAAAAATTGTTTATAGTATAAAATATGGATATTTAATTAACTGATCCAAGGACCTAGTTATAGATTGCAATGAGCGGACATTAAACTGTAAGTTCAATGAACATTGCAGGAGAATTCTCCAGTGGTGACGATTGATGGATACGAAGATGTTCCTGCCAACAGCGAGGCTGCTTTGATGAAAGCTGTGGCAAATCAAGTCGTATCTGTTGCCATTGACGCCAGTGGTTCAGCGTTCCAGTTCTACTCCGAGGTTAGTATATATTCGGTAGATCTAAATCCAGGTTACACATGACAGTTTTCGTTTTTATAATGATATTACTGGTACGAACTCTGCGCAGGGCGTGTTCACCGGCACTTGCGGCACCGAGTTGGACCATGGTGTTGCGGCTGTAGGGTATGGAGCTACACGCGATGGAACTAAATACTGGATAGTGAGGAACTCGTGGGGACCTGGGTGGGGAGAGGATGGCTACATTAGGCTGGAACGCGGTATTAGGTCCAAGCGCGGCAAGTGTGGTATAGCGATGCAAGCTTCTTACCCTATTAAAACATCTCCTAACCCGGTGCCCGAAGTTCCTACCAAGGATGAGCTTTAATTTGTTAGGTGTTCCTATATTTATTCCCTCTTGTAAAATTTCTGCACTTCAAAAATTATGCTATGTTGTTGCCTCATGTTGAACCTTTACAATTCCTGAAGAAGATGGCTCTAGCACCAGTAAATGATTTGCATCTTGTACCTTTTCTACGGATGAATAAAATTTGTGTTTTCCTTGGCCTAAAAAAATCTTTGTTTCCAATACCTAATTTGCTTCTTGTACCCTTTTTACGAATACGTAAGGTTTTCATCTGCTTCAGAAGAACATTGCATGAAAATTTTTATCCATAAAATTATGCCTATTTGCAACTAAATACCCTCATCTTTCACATTTATATAACTCAATTTTCTCAACATTTTATATTAGCATCTAAATATTCTGAACTATTGGACCGTTAGTAAGCTGCTATCTTTCATTAGTTGACATTTATATTTGCTCTCAATTTGTCTACAACAAGAATATATTGCCTATTGTTGGTATTTTTGCCTTAGACTAGGAAAGATAGTCCCACATCGGCTAAACCAAATGATAAGTATCTCAATATAATGCATTGCTTGTGTTGAGGTGTGCACATGAGGTGTAATGGGGCACAAGTGTGTGCCATGTGGGAGTATTTTTCTAGAAGAAAAAAGGAGTAATTCTAACAATGATGCAAGCTAATTTTTGTTGATCGGATTCGGACTCGGACTCCAGGATGCCTCGTGCATGCACGGTCGTGTGATGGGGGTGGGGGGTATGCGTGGGCTAGCACTTGACTATGTTGATTGTGGGATGATGTAAAACATCAAACTATATTTTAGAGTATTTGTATTTTAGTCCAACATTGGATAGGAGAGATGATGAAGTCTCACTCCACTCTATAAATAGAGCCCTCTGACCTCCTTTCTTAGATGAACCAAAGAAGAGAGTTAAGGGAGTCCGTAAAGTTCAGAAAGCTCGTTCAAGTCTCAAAAATTGACTGACGAGCATTCCAGAAGTTCTCTAAGAACTTGCTGGTTCCTGGAAGCGGATCGTATATAGGCGAATCTTGCTTTGAGCAACAGCGATCTGATCACCCCAGCAAAGCTGCCTTTCTCTTCTTCATTCTTCTTCTTCCTCTCTCCTCCACCTCGCGGTTGTCACGTATCAGAAGCACGACTTTCAGTCGAAAGCCTTCTAATTACGTTCGCTGCTGTTACGTTTTGGAAATACGACTTTCAGTCGAAAGCCTTCTAATTACGTTCGCTGCTGTCACGAATTGGAAGCACGACTTTTAGTCGATAGATTTCTAATTACGTTTACTCACTGAGTTTTTCATCTGAAATTACGCCAAGAGACTAACAATCTCAAAGCAAGATTTAGATTCGATGGAAAACAACCGTGCAAACCTTCTCGACACAAGTTTTAACAAACTTGAGAAGTTTGACGGGGAGCATTACAACGTTTGGAAGAGAAATGTCAGCCTTAATATTCAACTCGTGAGCGTTGACTACGTGTTGACAGATTCTGAGCCTTTAATTCTAGAAGGTAAAAATGCTCGAAGGATCGCCGAGGCCACTTCTCAATAATTCAAGTGGAGGGAAGATAACAACCTTTACAAGTTGCTTATCTTAAACTCTATGGAGGACTCTCTAGCAAAGTCGTACAGTAAGAAGGTCCATGCTAAGGACGTCTGGGAGTCTGTAGAGAATCTCTATAAGGCAGATGAGAACATGAACAAGATCCACGTAACCGAAAAGGTCTGAAATATGCGATTTGAGGACGACACGACGATGTTGCCTCAAGTCAAAGAGTTTCTCAAGTTATGTCAGAAACTTGAGGATGACGACATACCCTTGGTCGATGCATTTTTCGTTGGAGGTATTATCGTCAAGCTCCCACTTGGGTGGAGAAATTTCATCGTGGACTTGCACCGCAAGAAGATGGAAGTGAATCTTCAACGCCTCTTGCACTAGATTTATGTTGAAGAAGTGCTAAGCACTCTCACCAACTGAAAGATCAGTCAGCTCAATTCTAGCCAGAGCCTAAGGGCGATGGGCTTGCTTCAACTGTGGCAAGAAGGACTACTTTAAGAAGGATTGTAGGCCCAAGCCCAAACCAAAATAGCAGGTATGGCTAAACTTCATTATTTTGATTACTTAACTTGGTTGATATTGTTGTACTGGTTGAGTTATCTAGCGTGGTAGCTGACTAGAGGTCGAACACTAGTGTATTTGACCACATGTGCTCTCGAAATAGCTGTTCACCAAAGACGAGCCATGTTATGAAGAACGTCTCGATGGCGAACATGTACCTAGCAGAATATCTGAAGATCGAGACAGTGGTTATGAACCACAGGAAAGGACACTGGAATGCATGTTACACGTACCGGGGATTTCAGAAGATCTGATCTTAGGAAGTCTGTTATCTGATACAGACTTGAAAGATGGACATTCGTACCAGCCAAATGGTGATTTCTTGGTGAGAAACATGCTTCGAAAAGATGTTCGATGCTAAAGGGATGTTCGAACTTCTGCTGATGGCAATGAAGTTACTTTGTTGGATGGACTAAGAGTTGTTCTATGATAGAAGCAGACTCAAGATGTCCTACTGGGGCCTTATCTTCAAAATGTGGGGGTAAGGAGGTAGAGTAATTTAAGGTATGTGCAGATACAAGACTATAAGGAAGCTGCTTAGACAATTGAACTAAAGTATTGATCATTTGGAGTTAGCACACTCAGATATCTATGACTTTATCAATTCTCCACAGAGGCAAGTTCGAAGTGTTTCTCGAAGTGCACATTCGCATGACTTCTCAAGTTAAAGGATGCACCATTCGAGTAATTCAGGGACTTCAGGGTTGAAGCTGAACTTTAAACCAGAAGTGATCGAGGTGGAGTGTATAGGTCTCATGAATTCGCATCATTCTACAGAGAACATAAAATTGTTAATCAGACAAATTCTTCGTACTACCCTCAATCAAATGTTATTGCATAAAGGAAGAACAGAATGTTAACAGAGATGATGAACTTAATACTGTTGACTGCGGGTCTTCCAAATTGTTTCTAGGGCGAAGTAGTACTTACGGCTACTCTCATTCTGAATAGAGTACTGTATGCAACTTCCGATGTCACTCCTCATGAACTCTGGTTCAAGGTCAGACCCAAATTAAATGTTATTCTTGTGTGGGGGTTTCTGGCGTATGTAAAGCTTCCAGATTTAAATATTCAGAAGCTAGGTACAAGGACTACGAAGACAATCTTCCTAGGTTATGCCAATAAGAGTGATGCTCGGTGGTTCCTTTATATTGATTCTAATCATATCATCGAGTCACGCGATGCAGAATTCGTTGAAGATAAATTTGCAAGATACAAGAAAATTGTTCTCGCAGATATTCCAAAGTACAGTGTGAATGCACAGGAGGCTGAAGCTCCTTACAGAGATGTAGTCCAAGAAGAAGTTGTTGTTGCAAGAACAACTATTGAACCAGAAATCATAGAACCTGTGTCTAAGCGAATGAGGAGACAGAAGTTCGGAGAGGATTTTGTTACCTATCATGTGGAAGCAGATCCGCTTACCTATGATGAGGCAATGAAGACCAGAGACGATGTCTTTTGGAAGGAGACTATTTATGATGAGTATGACTGGATAAACTCCAACAATATGTGGGTGTTGGTCGATCTGCCTGAAGAAGCAAAACCAATCGGATGTAAATGGATCTTCAAGAAGAAGATGAAAGCCGATGGAACTGTTGATAAGTTCAAGGCTAGGTTGGTAGCCAATGGGTTTTCTCAGAAGCAGGGGATTGATTACTTTGACACTTATGCTCCAGTAGCACGGATGACGACCATCAGGATGTTGATTGCTCTAAGTGTAAGTCACAAGCTAGTTATTCATCAGATGGATGTTAAAACTGCTTTCTTGAATGGTGAGTTGACTGAAGAGATTTACATGCAATAGCCAGACGGATTCATCGTCAAGGGCATCAAAGACAAAGTCTGCAAGTTGGTGAAATCTCTGTATGGTGTGAAGTAAGCTCCCAAGATGTGGCATGAGAAGTTTGATAAAGTCATAAGATCAAACGGCTATAGGGTCAGCGAGACGGACAAATGTGTATACACACAGTTCGCTGACGGAAGAGGAGTTGTCGTTTGTTTGTACGTGGACGACATGCTGATCTTGGGTACAAATCTAGCAAGTGTTACTTAGACAAACGTTCCTCTCGTCTAAGTTCAACATGAAGGACTTAGGGGAAGCTGATATTATCCTAGGGATAAAGATCATCTAGAGGAAAGTGGAGTGGCATTGTCACAGTCTCATTACATTGAGAAGTTGTTCACACGCTATGGGTATCAAGATTTTCCAGGAATAGATACGCAGTATTGGTGTGACAAGAAGCTGAAGCCAAATCCAAGAGAAAGTGTCAGACAGATAGAGTAACCAAGCGTCATCGAGAGTTTGATGTATGCGACTACTGCCACAAGGCCTGACATAGCTTTTGTCGTGGGAATGTTGAGTCGGTTCACGAGCAATCCAAATGTGAAGCACTGGAAAGCTGTGAAGAGGGTTATGAGATACCTCAAAAGGACTCAGAAGTATGCACTGTACTACTATGGAGATCCAATAGTAGTAAAAGGCTTCAGTGATGTAAGTTGGTGCTCAAAAGTAGAGAGTAAAAGATTCACAGGAGGATACATATTATCAATGGGTGGAGCTGCTATATCATGAAAGTTGAAGAAGCAGTCTATGCTATCACACTCGTCTATAGAATTTGAGTTTTATGCATTAGCAGCTACAGATGAAGCAAAATGTCTTTGGAAGCTCATGTATGATCTTCCTATGGTTGGTGTGCATATTCCGGCAATGTCGATTTACTGCGACAACCAGGCGACTACAGCAGGTGGCATCAAATGATCTCTTTAATGGCAAAAGAGAACTGTGTAATTAAGACAAAGGTCGGTGAATGATCTTATTAAAAGAGGAGTCATTGCCGTAGTGGATGTTTGAAGCCAGGAGAATCTGCCGGATCCATTCACCAAAGGTCTCAAGCGCCAGCTGGTTGAAAACACAACATGTAAAATATGCTTGAAGATACTCTGATATTGTGTCTTTGCAATCCTACCATAAAGTTTTATGCTATTAGTTCAAAGAGAAATCTACTAAGCATCTAGCTTTTGGTTCAAGGGAGGACCATTGACTGGAAGAATATCAGGTGCAGTGGGCAATCCTTTAGTATACTACGGGGTCACGAACCTAGAACCACTATTAGTGGGCAGTCCTCTGAATATTGTGGAATCATATACCTAGAACCACTGTTAGTGGGCAATTCCTTTGGATATTGTGGGGTTTTAGACCAAGAACTATTGTAAGTAGGCAATCCTTTGGGACTTTGTGGGGTTATGAACTCAGAACCACTGTTGTCTACTGTTTGTTCTTTGTATAGAACAAAATCCTGTGAGAGGATGGCTAGGAAGCCTTAATGAGTTCTCGGGCATTTGGGATGTCCGACGTGCTTTACAGGAAGCACGGATAGCACAGCACTACAAAGGAGCATAGTACTCTATGCTACAGTGGGGTGACACCATATGAGGTACCTAGTGAGGGTAAAGCCTCGACTTCAGGCCAAGTCACAGCGGTGTAGCACCGCACATAGGCAAACAAGCCTAATACTATAGAAAGAAGAGTGGTAGGCAGCACTACAAAGAGGATGAGCCTCATGTTATAGTAGTATGACACCACATGAGGCAGTGCCTCGGCTTTGCAAACCATATCACGGTGGCGTAACACCGCAAGGAAGCGAAAGGCTTCATGCTGGATAGTTTGGCACTACAAAGAGGTTGGGCCTCATACTATAGGTGGTATGACACCACATGAGGCAGTGCCTCGACTTTGGGCCATGTCATAGCGGCATAGCACCGCAAGAAAGCGAAAGGTTTCATGCCAAGACTCTTTAAAAGAACTCACCTAGAGTGTATGGATAGAGATGTAGGCCGTCTCTTAAAGGAAACTTTGTAGACACCCAATATACATTTACCGAAACCAGGCTGGCACAAGGCCTTTAATGGCCAGAAGCACAGTTGATATCATTATGTGAGTAGAAAGAATTACAGTTATGGTGCAGAATTCAAGACTTAGTCCATTCTTGTATCATGCTGTTATTTAACCTATGCCGGAAGATTCAAGTCGTAGAGACATCTCCCCTTATGCATAATGGGCAGTCACTGTGGGGAACCCTCAACCCATATATTGAGATATGTGGGGGATTGTTGGTATTTTTGCTTTTAGAATAGGAAAGATAATCCCATATCGGCTACACCAAATGATAACTATCTCAATATAATACATTGCTTGTGTTGAGGTGTGCACATGAGGTGTAATGGGGCACAAGTGTGTGCCACGTGGGAGTATTTTTCTAGAAGGAAAATGATTAATTCTAACAATGATGCAAGCTGATTTTTGTTGATCGGACTCAGACTCGGACTCGGACTCCAGGATGCCTCGTGCATCCACGGTCGTATGATCGGGAGGTAAGCGTGGGCTAGCACTCGACTATATTGATTGCAGATGATGTATAACATCAAAATCTATTTAGAGTATTGATATTTTAGTCCCACATCAGATAGGAGAGATGATGAAGTCTCACTCCACTCTATAAATAGAGCCTCCTGGTCTCATTTCTTAGATGCACCAAAGAAGAGAGTTAAGGGAGTCTGTAAAGTTCAGGATGCCCGTTCAAGTCTCAAAAATTGACTGATGAGCGTTCCAGAAGTTCTCTAATAACTTGCTAGTTCCTGGGAGCGGATCGTATATAGACGAATCTTGCTTTGAGCAATGGTGATCTGATCACCCCAGCAAAGCTTCCTTTCTCTTCTTTATTCTTCTTCTTCCTTTCTCATCCACCTCGCGGCTGTCATATATCGGAAGTGTATCGGAAGCACGACTTTCAGTCGAAAGCCTTCTAATTATGTTCGCTGCTGTCACGTATTGGAAGTATGACATTTAGTCGAGAGATTTCTAATTACGTTTACTCACTAAGTATATATATATATATATATATATATATATATATATATATATATATATATTTTTATATATATATATATATATATATATATATATATATATATATATATATATATTACCCATCACATAGCGGATGTTCAATCCAGTTTCAACACCACTTTAACCAGCAGATTCTGGCAAGCCAAGGAAGCGGGTTTCCTGGACCGCGACAATCCCCTATGCGCCCTGGAAGAAAATAAAAATGACTCCACTACCTCCTTCATAGATGACAATGGCAGCAGTAAACCCGGCAGGACTAGCAAGGCTATCGTAGTCAACGGGTCCACCATCATAGCCACCAAAAAACCTCCTCTAAAAAGAACAAAAACACACAAAAGAAGCAAATGGCTGTGACAACAAGGTCAGCTACGAAGCTTATTCACCTCCTTTCCATTACCCAATCCAATGCTTAACATCATCTCCTGGAACGTGAGAGGGCTCGACAATAAATTGACGCTGAATAGAATCCTCAGCCTCAAGAAAATTAATCGTATAGACCTACTTATCATTATTGAACCTAAAATCCCTCAAAGAAGAATCAAAACCAGTCAACTCAAGCTCGGATTCCCTCACGCCATCACATGATGCAATGATATCTGGATTTTTTTGGGGCCTGAAGCCAAATTTGGCATCATAAAAGATTCGCCTCAGGCCCTATCTGGTTGGGTCAAACATCCGGTCCTCAGGTCCCGAGCCATCCTGTCCGCCGTCCATGAAAGTTGTGACATCTCTGTGCGTAGAATACTTTAGAAAGATCTTTTGGAAGCTGCCTTACCCTACCAGGGTCTCCCGTGGCTCTGTATCAGAGATTTCAATACGGTGTCTTGCAAAGAGGAGAAATTCGGTGGTCGCATACCCCCCAGCCTGTGATGGATGATTTCAACAACTTCAGCTTCCACAGAAACTTAACCTCCATCCCCTTCCACGGTAGTGCATTCACTTGGTGCAACATGCAGAAGGGCCATCGGCGTCAGTACTCTCGTCTGGATCGTGCGATGGTCAATGAAAGTTGGACTGACATGGGCCTCGTCACCAACCTCTCTCATCTGAACTCCACTGAATCGGACCACTCCCCTTTGCTCATCATGATCAGCATCAACCACACCAGTACTAAAAAACCATTTCGCTTTCTTGACTTCTGGCGGCATCATCCCCAATTTTGGAGCGTCGTTGTCTCAGCTTGGAACTCTGTTTCGGAACTTGACCCTCTGTTACGTATGGCGGCTGAACTGAAAGCCACTCGTCAGGCATTATCGTCCTGGAGCAAAATGGCTTTTGGAGACATCTTTCAGGCTATTAAGGAGGCGAAAGACGATGTCACCCGTGCTAAGACCTCATTTGCCATTGAAAGTTATCCGGTTGTCCGCTCTTCGCTCAACCTTGCCAAAAATATTCTTAAATCCAGGCTTAAAGTGGAAATAGAATTCTGGAAGCAAAAAGCCAGATTGACATGTGACAGCGACGGTGACCGGAATACCAATTTCTTCCATGCGTGTGTCAAAGGCCGCAGAAACAAATTAAAATTACACCGGATATCCGACGATAATGGCGTCCTGGTGGAAGACCAGGAAGGCATTCAGGTGGCGGCGAAGAATTTATACTCTAACCTTTTCACTAAAGAGCATGTCGCCAAAGACGATGCGCTTCTGTCCGTTATTCCATCCCTCATCAGCGACAGCGAGAATGAGGCCCTGGTGACTATCCTTCGGAGGAGGAGGCTGAGGCGGCCGTCTGGTATATTAATGAACACAGTTCTCTGGGGCCTGACGGTTTCAATGGCATCTTCTTCAGAGCTTGTTGGCACATCGTAAAATCTGACATATTGGAGGCCGCTATTGCCTTTTTCCAAGGGACGAGATATCCCAATTCCATTTCTTGCGCCAACATCATCCTGTAACCCCATTTTCCTCAAATATAAGTTTATGCTATTTCTATTAAATTCATGAATTATTATTTTTATTTATATTGATGTTCAAATTGTCTAACCTAGAGATTATTTCAATTCATGTTAAATCAACTTGGGCCTTTGTTCATGTGGGTTTCACCAAGGGTAGTATTGGGCCAGTAGCCCACTTATTTTTAAAACCCACTATAGCTTCTTTACAAGAGACTATTTTGAATTAATTCTTTCTCTCTTACCTCTCCAATTTCTAACAAACTCTGCAGAGTTCATTTCTAACAACTTTTGGCGAGGAGAAGTTCGTTGCTTTCTGTCCAAAATTATGGTCGATCCGTGGCACACGCCAGCTGCCTTTATAACCATTCTTCTCCTTCCTTGATTGTGCCATCCCATTTTCTTCTCCCCAAAATTCCTACAACCTAACTCGAGAAAAGGGTCTCCATAGCCATGGTGGAAGAGTAAAGAAGGAGGTAGCAGTGCTTGGGGATTTTGACAGCAGCAAGGACTTGAGTGACTTCGTTAATCCATTCCAATCCCGGTGAGTTCAGCAAATCTCCTTGAGATCGTGTTTTGTTTATGGGCGATCGTTCTTTGATCCTGTCGTAATAATTTCCTTCTTCATGATACCCCTGTAGCATGACAAATTCTTTGGCTTAGTTCGATCTAAAAATTCCTGGACTACATCTAGATCGAAGTAATAATGGTGAGTTCTTTTGGTCCTTGATTCGAGTATATTTTGATCGGGTAGAACGATTGGTTGATGATCTGTTTTATTGATTCAATCAGTGTTCGATTAATTGATCTGTTGAAGTAGTCGATTGGATCTCTTGGCAGGATCGAATAGGTGAGTATTTTAATTACTTCATTTTCTCTAGATCTTAATTCAATTTGAGTGTTCGATGAAGAAGATTTGTTCATTCACCAATCGTTTTCTTTCCAAATTCTTGCTGATTGATTGTTGAGATATCGCCTCTGTTCTTGGGTCATTTGATCTTGATTTCAGAGGAGATTGCATTAAATCAGCGTAGGGATTTGTGTCCAGATCTGATCAGTTTTTGACCCTCTTTTGGAAATCATTTCATCACAGGTAAATTCCTAAATTCATTAAAAGTTCTTTGATTGTGTTAATAATTTGGTTTGGGTGAAATGATCGAATCAAATGTCTGATAGTATAAGGATTTGAAGTTCTTTGATGCGTGATAGAATTGTGAGAATCTCTTGAATTGATGTTGTATGTTTAAATGAAGGTTACTTTTGATATCGGGCTCAATAGGTAGATGTTCATATGTTAATATATATTTGGGATTACTTGTAGTCTTCGACTTTAAATCTCAGGTTGATATCAAGTTGTTTCGAATTGAATCCTAGGCTGGAATCAGAGTGGGTACCTGTATTCAACTTGGATGAACCTCAATATATGAACTCTGCTATCAGCTTAAGAAATTGTTTAGGTTAAGTTTGTTTTAGTTGATACTTGTCCTGTAGAACTAAGTAGAGTTATCTTTAAATTTATTCACTGTTTACCTCCTCTTTGAGTTTTACTGCTATAGGTTTCCCTCTAGAAATTCAGATATCGGTTCACTGATATCTAGTTTCTCCTATATCTCATTTTCCTGCATTTTTCTCTACTAGTAGTTTCTATATAAGATTTTTTCCCCTGAGTTTAGAAATTAAGTTATCATAGGTCTTGTGGTCTCAAGCCTGGATATTGAGAACATGTTAACTGTTGTAACTAATGCCTTGGTTTTCATTACAATATCGGGTCCCTTGATAATCTGATAGTTCAGGTGTGGCATTTCTTCCAATAGCAGCTTGATATTGATATCATGGATAATCTGAAAATGTTGAGTCTTGTGGTATGTTGAACAGTAAGAGAAATGGTTCAGAATAGGGATATTGAGGATATATATATGTTAGAAAGAAAACCACATGTTAAATTGTTTGGAGTTAACTTTTCCTGTTAATTACTTTTATCGATTGCATTATGTATTGGGTTTTAGATGTTGAAGTATATTAGGTATCAGAGGGTTGGTCAGAGTAGCAGAATTTTGAGTTCTTTACTGTTAGATTTTTCTTGAGATAAAGGGATCAACCTGAGCTACTGTGAATAGAGTATAAGTGTGGAATGGAACAGTCGAGGGCTGAACATGAAACTGAGATGAATGTAGTCTTTGGCTCAGTAAATTCTATATAAATTACGCTTCACGAGAAGAATTCAGCCCAGTTTGTGACTGTGGGAAATGTTGGAGTCCTTGATCTTGCATATATCAGTTAAGGTTTTACTTGTTACAAGTATTAAGGATTTGTGTGAAGCTAGGGGTGGCAGTTAGGAGAAGAGGTATTCCAAAGCTTATTTTTTAGTACAGTTAAGCCTATTAGAATGTTAGCTAAATTATTAGAATGATAGAGTTTAATTCAGTTACAATATTTTAACTTAATTGTGCAAGAGTGGGGGTTCACTAATCAGGATAGCAGGGATTGGACAGTGAGTTAAATGAGGAAATAGCAGGATAATGTGGTATTCTAAATTGAAGCCTGGAGAGTACTTCTCAATTTAATCTGAGAAGTTATTCTCAGTATAAATTTGAGCAGTGCTTCTCAGTGTAAACTGAGAAGCCAATCTCAGTGTAGAGAAACTGAGAACCTGGGTTTTAGAACCTGAATGCCTGTGCAATATTGGTTATTCTATTTCAGTGTATAGGTACTATTACACTAGGAATAAGACCATGTTTAAGTCCTGTGTAAGAATAGACAGTGGTAAAGGTTGTTTTTCAATCCTAGAACTTAATATAACTTGTGTTCATTGCACTCCTTTACTTTAGGTTAAACTTAAGGTGTGTTTAATAGGCCGATAGTAACCTGGGAGTAACAAATAAGTTCCATCATGTTAGCATTGTCAAGTTGTAGTGTCTTTTCTAAATTAAGTTAATGAATATTAAATTAGTTAATTCCTCTGTGATCCTAAACTTGTGATATAGCTAGGCTAATTTTTGAACTAGATTAACAAGTTAGTATTAATCCTAATCAACTTGTACCCCAAACAACAGGAGGATATCCAGCTTCCTTGATTACCTGTACTTTCCCGGAGCAAGGCAAGTACTTTTCTATAGTTTTGTGCATTTACATTCTTGTACTCTTTCTTATGACACGTCATGACAGGATATCATGTACCCCTGTACTCCTGTACTATCTTGTTCTTGTACTTACTTGTGTCGGGCAGGAAAATACACTAGCCATGTGACCAAACCTCGGTTACTATATTCATGTAGATAGCTTAGGCCTCGCATCATGCACGTGGGTCCTAAGCCATACCATATTTATGTACTCCTGTGCATGCTCTTGTACTCACCCCAGCCGGTCACATGGACTAGATGTATTTCGATATTGTGCACTTATCATGTCTGGTACTTCAGGATTATATTCATTCTTGTATATTATATTTCCTGTACTTTACATATTTCTGTACTGTAGTTCCTGTACTTATTTCCTGTACTACTTTCCTGTACTTTCATGTTTATTCCTGTATTTTATTTTCCTGTACTCCTGTACTCAGTTCATGTGATGTTCATGTTTCATTACCTAGAACTGTACTTTGCACCGTTCCTGAATAGGATATGTTGCAGGTGAGTTGGAGGCCCTTTGCGACACATATTATGGCCGAGAGCCAATAGATGCAGGAGAGCCAGCTGGAGTTGCTCTTGACTTAGAGGCTGCAGAAGCCTAGAGCTTTACCATTATCATTTTATATTTTCCTTGTATTTTGAGACTAGTAGGCTCTATCTATCATTTTGCTGGAATGTAATAAATTCTGAGACTTGTACTTTACTCTGGATTAGGGATACATTTATAGATGTTGTGATTTCATACTTTTTCATGATTATCTGGTTAGATTTCCCTAGATTGGTACAACTTATTTCATCGTGTCCAACGATGAAGGCTGGGCGTGTCCGACTCGTGTTCGATTATTCGGGAGCGGGTCATGACATGTTTTTAGTGGTGGCCCATGCAGGTCTATCCTAATAGTACCTAGGTATTAGAGTACTATTGGGAGACTTGATTTACACTAGGAAAACTTGAATCACAACATAGAAAATTGGATACATTGGGTATATATAGTTATTATAAAACATTTACATTTTTCTGGTAGGTTAGGTTTCTATCAATCACGAAGTTTTCTTTTGTTGCAGGATGGTCACTACGAGGAAGACCGTGGAGCAGCCCGGAGTTGCAGGCAGTTCGGATCAGGCCGCACCAGACGTTCCAGCAGAACAGCTTCCACCACCGCCTCCTATCTTCCCACCGTTGCCCCCGATGATGACTTTTGACGGCGCCCAGGTGATGGCTATGTTTTAGCAGTTTATGGAGGCCCAGAACCACCAGGCAGCACAGTTTTGGGCGACGGTTGTAGATGCGCTCAGGGCTAGAGAGCCGACAGCACTAGCTCCAGCAGCACATGCAGTACCTGCAGCACCGAGACCAGGTATGGCCAGAGAGTACCAGAACCTCTGCCCGATGGACTTCTGGGGCAACGAAGGGATCATCTATGCGGATGAGTGGCTGGAGAATACGGAGAGGACCTTCAAGATGGCACAGATCCCGGATAACCTGAAGATGGAGGTGGCGAGTATGTGACTCTTCAATTTGGCCAAAGCTTGGTACCGGGAGGAGCCCCAGTTGGCAGAGCCTCATGTATCTTGGGCAGATTTCAAAACTCTGTTCAAGGAAAAGTTTTTCCCAGATGTGAAACGGGATAAGCAGAGGATGCAGTTTGAGATGCTGCAGCAGGGGACTATGATGGTTGCGCAGTACACTTCAGAGTTTTCTAGACTCAACAGGTTCGCAGAGAGCCTAGTCAGAGCATCGAAGGACAGAGCTTGGATATTCAAGAGGGGTCTCACCAGGAAGCTGTGACACGCGATAGCTATTAGTCAGGCGACGACCTACGCGATCATCCTTAAGATTGCTTAAGCTGTAGGGAAGGAGGCAGATCCGAAGCTGAAGAGGGATCGGGACATGGGCAGCAGCAGTTTTCAGGCACCAGCGAAGAGGGTCCAGACTCAGATTCAGGCGAGGCAACAGCAGCCGACACAGCAGCATCATCGTCCAGCCAGAGCTCCTGTATATCAGCATCAGAGATAGCATCAGGCAGTTACTTGCACATTCTGTTATCGACCGGGATACCGCTTCGATGAGTGCCGCAAGAGGCTAGGGCTCTGTTTATTCTGCGGATCAGACGCACACCAGATGAGGGACTACGCACAGGCCGCAGCTAGACTGACAGGAGGACCTAGAGGAGCTGGAGGACTACCACCTGTACCACCCAGAGCTCTACCAGCTATACCACAGAGAGGACCGGCTTTACCCAGTCAGCAGCAGCAGTTTGCACAACGTCACGAGAGGGGAGGACCACAATAGGGACGTGCTTACGTCATGGCTACAATTGAGGAGGACGAGGCAGTGCCAGATGTGATCACAGGTTCTATACTTTTACATTCCTTCCCTGCCATTGCATTGTTTGATTCTGGAGCCACACATAACTTTGTATCATATGTGTTTCTGTATAGACACGGCTTCATACCCAAGGCTACTAGGAGGAACTATCGGATTATGACAGGAGGAGGTGTAGTGCCAGTCAGTGAGATGGTGGAATGCCCTATCACTATAGCTGGTAGAGAGATTAGGGCTTGATTTTTAGTGATGCTATTGCCCAGATTTGATATAGTCTTCGGCATCGACTGGATGAGCGAGCAGTTTACCGTAATAGACTGCCATGAGGGGAAGGTGATCTTCAACCCGCCAGGAGTTCTACCATTCGAGATCAGCAGACGAGTTGCAGAGAGGCCAGAGGGAGTCTACTTCGGAGCAGTTGCAGAAGAACGGGAGTTGCCGCATCCGCTGATTGCAGAGTATCTTGACGTCTTCTCCGAGGAGTTGCCAGGATTGCTGCCAGATCGAGATGTAGAGTTCAGCATCGACCTAGTGCCTGGATCAGCGCCGAAGTCCCAACATTGCTACAAGATCAACCCGAAGGAAGCTGCAGAGTTGAAGGCTCAGATTGATGAGTTAGAGGGCAAGGGTTTTATTCGGTCCAGTGCTTCACCCTGGAGAGCACCAGTACTCTTCGTGCCCGAGAAGGATGGGACTGTGAGGATATGCATCGATTATCGTACACTAAATAACATCACCATCAAGAATAAATATCCTTTGCCGCGGATTGATGAGCTGTTTGACCAGCTTAGTGGAGCGAAGGTCTTTTCCAAGATTGACCTTCGGTCGGGATATCATCCGATAAAGGTTCGGGAGCAGGATATTCCGAAGACAGCTTTCAACACCCGATACGGCCAGTATAAGTTCCTGGTGATGTCGTTCAGACTCACCAATGCCCCACCAGTGTTTATGAACTTGATGAATAAAGTTTTTCATAAGTATCTGGACAAGTTTATCATAGTCTTCATTAACGACATCTTGATCTATTCGAAGTCCGAGGAGGAACATGTGGAGCACCTGTGGATTGTGTTAGAGATTTTACGGAAGGAGAAGTTGTACGAAAAACTCTCGCAATGTGAGTTTTTCTTGGACATAGTAGAGTTCCTAGGGCATGGTAACTGGAGAGGGGATTTCTATGGATCCCAAGAAGATTGAAGTAGTGCAAGCATGGGCACCTCCCAAGTCAGTAGCTGAGATTCATAGTTTCCTGGATCTAGCAGGTTACTACAGAAAGTTCGTAAAAGATTTTGCCAAGATTGCAGAGCCGATGACCAAGATTACACAGAAGGACGAGAAGTTCATCTAGAGCGATGCCTGCCAGTCAGCATTTGAAGAATTGAAGAGAAGACTCACGACAGCACCAGTTCTAGCTTTGCCATCTAGATCAGGAGGATTCGTCATCTACAGCGATGCTTCAGGAAAGGGCTTGGGATGTGTGCTTGAGCAGAACAAGAGGGTCATTTCTTATGCTTCTAGACAATTGAGGCCCCATGAGAAGAATTACCCTACACATGATTTGGAGCTTGCAGCAGTCATTTTTGCCTTGAAACTGTAGAAGCACTATTTGTATGGAGAGAGAGTGGACATATTCATGGACCACAAAAGCCTGAAGTATGTCTTTACTCAGAAGGAGCTGAATATGAGGCAGCACAAATGGTTGGAACTCATGAAGGATCTCGACATCAATCTGCAGTACCATCCTGGAAAGGCGAATGTGGTAGCAGATGCTCTTAGTCGATTTCCTGTTGCTATGTTTCTCACTATGGACCGGCATCTTCTAGAGGATCTCGAGAGTCTGAAGATCAAGATTGTTCTACCAGGAGTAGGAGGGCAGCTTATGCACATACAAATATAGTCAAGACTGTTAGAGAAGATCAAGGAGGCCTAGTTTCTTGATGAGGGACTTTGATGTCTTAAAGGCCAGGCAGAGGCAGGATTGCTCGACGACTTTACTATTGCAGAGGATGGATCCCTGAGGCACGGGAATCAGTTGTGTGTGCCCAAGGATCTGAAGAAAGAAGTTATACAGGAGGCCCACCAGTCGCAGTATTCTATTCATCATGGGTCTACCAAGATGTACAAGGATCTGTGAGAGTATGTTTGGTGGTATGGGATGAAGAGAGAGGTTGCCAGATTTGTTTCTAGATGCCTTGTGTACCAGCAGGATTACTCCAGTCTTTACCTTTTTCGGAATAGAAGTGGAAGCATATGACCATGGACTTCATCTCTGGATTGCCATGTACTCCCAATGGCAAGGACGCTATTTGGGTGATCATGGACAGATTGACGAAGTCTGCTCATTTTATTCCGTTCAAGGTTGGGCTGTCGACCGAGAAGCTCGCAGACCTCTACATGCGACAGATTGTGCGAATTGATGACGTGCCGGTGAGCATCATTTCAGACAGGGACAGCCGCTTCACATCACATTTCTGGAGGAGCCTACAATTGAGCTTGGGGTCGCAGTTGAAGTTCAGCACCACTTATCATCCACAGACGGACGGGAAGTCTGAGAGGACTATTCAGACACTGGAGGACATGTTGCGGGTTTGCGCACTTGATTTCGGCGGTTCGTGGAAGGATCATTTGCATCTAGTGGAGTTTGCCTATAACAACAGTTATTTGGCTAGCATCGAGATGACCCTGTTCGAGGCGCTATATGGGCGGAGATGTCGCACCCCTTTATCTTGGAACGACGTTGGCGAGAGGGCTTTTCTTGGACTAGAGATGGTGGTAGACTCAGCTGAAAAAGTCAAACTGATCATGGAGCGTCTCAGAGTTGTACATGATAGGCAGAAGCACTGGGCGGACAGCAGCAGACGGTCACTTGAGTTTGCGGTTGGAGATAGAGTGTTCCTGAAAATCTTACCGACCCGAGGCATCATTCATTTCGGCAGAGACGGAAAGCTCAGTCCGAGATTCATCGGGCCTTTCAACGTGACAGCACAGATTGGCGAGGTGGCACACTGACTAGCACTTCCAGCTAGCTTGGAGGGAGTACACAACATTTTCCACGTGTCCCAGCTTCGATGCTACATTCCGGACCCGAGCCATATGGTGGACTACTCAGAGCTAGAGGTGGGTCCGAGCTTGAACTATGAGGAGCAGCCAGTGGAGATCCTGGATCGGAGGAAGAAACACCTGCAGAATCAGACTATTCCACTTGTTCGCGTTATATGGAGACACCACTCTCCAGGAGAGAGTCCATATGGGAGCGCGAAGACGAGATGCGAGAGCGCTATACTAGCTTGTTTGCTTGATTATATTCTAGTATTCAAAAAAATCTGATTTCAATAAAAGATTTGTGTTTGAATATCTTTGTGATTTTGAGACTTATTTTGTGGTTTCGAATTTCGAGGACGAAATTTTTTCAAGTGAGAGAGATTTGTAACCCGATTTTCCTCAAATATAAGTTTATGCTATTTCTATTAAATTCATGAATTATTTTTTTATTTATATTGATGTTCAAATTGTCTAACCTAGAGATTATTTTAATTCATGTTAAATCAAGTTGGGCCTTTGTTCATGTGGGTTTCACCAAGGGTAGTAATGGGCCAGTAGCCCACTTATTTTTAAAACCCACTATAGCTTCTTTTACAAGAGCCTGTTTCAAATTAATTCTTTCTCACTCACCTCTCCCATTTCTAATAAACTCTGCAGAGTTCATATCTAACAACTTTTGGCGAGGAGAAGTTCGTTGCTTCCTGCCCAAAATTGTGGTCGATTCGTGGAATACGCCAGCTGCCTTTATAACCATTCTTCTCCTTCCTTGATTGTGCCATCCCATTTTCTTCTTCCCAAAATTCCTACAACCTAACTCGAAAAGAGGGTCTCCATAGCCATGGTAGAAGAGTAAAGAAGGAGGCAGCAGTGCTTGAGGATTTTGACAACAGCAAGGACCTGAGTGACTTCGTCAATCCATTCCAATCCCGGTGAGTTCATCAAATCTCCTTGAGATCGAGTTTTGTTTATGGGCGATCGTTCCTTGATCCTGTCGTAATAATTTCCTTCTTCATGATACCCCTGTAGCATGAAAAATTCTTTGGCTCAGTTCGATCTAAGAATTCCTAGACTACATCTAGATCGGAGTAATAATGGTGAGTTCTTTTTGTCCTTGATTCGAGTACATTTTGATCGGGTAGAATGATGGGTTGTTGATCTGTTTTCTTGATTCAATCAGTGTTCGATTAATTGATCTGTTGAAGTAGTCGATTGGATCTCTTGGCAGGATCGAATAGGTAAGTATTTTAGTTACTTCATTTTCTCTGGATCTTAATTCAATTTGAGTGTTCGATGAATAAAGATTTGTTCATTCACCATTCGTTTTCTTCCTAAATTCTTGCTGATTGATTGTTGAGATATCGCCTCTGTTCTTGTGTCATTTGATCGTGATTTCAAAGGAGATTGCATTAAATCAACGCAGGGATTGGTGTCCAGATCTGATCAGTGTTTGACCCTCTTTTGGAAATCATTTCATCACAGGTAAATTCCTAAATTCGTTAGAAGTTCTTTGATTGTGTTGATTATTTGGTTTGGGTTAAATGATCGAATCAAATGTCTGATAGTATAAGGATTTGAAGTTCTTTGATGCGTGATAGAATTGTGATAATCTCTTGAATTGATGTTGTATGTTTAAATGAAGGTTACTTTTGATATCGGGCTCAATAGGTAGATGTTCATATGTTAATATATATTGGGATTACTTGTAGTCTTCGACTTTAAATTTCAGGTTGATATCAAGTTGTTTCAAATTGAATCCTAGGGTGGAATCAAAATGGGTGCCTGTATTTAACTTCGATGAACCTCAGTATATGAATTCTGCTATCAGCTAAAGAAATTGTTTAGGTTAAGTTTGTTTCAGTTGAGTCCTTGTCCTGTAGATCTAAGTAGAGTTATCTTTAAGTTCATTCACTATTTACCTTCTCCTTGAGTTTTACTGCTGTAGGTTTTCCTTTAGAAATTCAGATATCGGTTCACTGATATCTAGTTTCTCCTATATCTTATTTTCCTGCATTTTTCTCTGCTAGTAGTTTCTATATAAGATTTTTCCACCTGCGTTTAGCAATTAAGTTATCATAGGTCGTGTGGTCTCAAGCCTGGATATTGAGAACATGTCAACTGTTGTAATTAATGCCTTGGTTTTTATTGCAATATCGGGTCCCTTGATATATCTGATAGTTCAGGTGTGACATTTCTTCCAACAATAGCTTGATATTGATATCATGGATAATCTAAAAATGTTGAGTCTTGTGGTATGTTGAACAGTAAGAGAAATGGTTCAGAATGGGGATATTGAGGATATATATATGTTAGAAAGAACACCACGTGTTAAATTGTTTGAAGTTAACTTTTCCAGTTAAACACTTTTATCGATTGCATTATGTATTGGGTTTTAGATATTGAAGTATATCAGGTATCAGAGGATTGGTTAGAGTAGCAAAATTATGAGTTCTTTACTGTTAGATTTTCTTTGAGATAAGGGGATCAATCTAAGCTACTGTGAATAGAGTTTAAGTGTAGAATGGAACAGTCGAGGGCTGAACATGAAATTGAGATGCATGTAGTCTTTGGCTCAGCAAATTCTATATAAATTAGGCTTCACGAGAAGAATTCAGTCCAGTTTGTGACTGTAGGAAATGTTAGAGTCCTTGATCTTGCATATATCAGTTAAGGTTTTACTTGTTACAAGTATTAAGGATTTGTGTGAAGCTAGGGGTGGCAGTTTGGAGAAGGGGTATTCTAAAGCTTATTTTTCAGTACAGTTAAGCCTATTAGAATGTTAGCTAAATTATTAGAATGTTAGAGTTTAATTCAGTTAGAATGTTTTGACTTAGATGTGCAAGAGTGGGGATTCACTAATCAGGATAGCAGGGATTTGGCAGTGAATTAAATGAGGAAATAGTAGGATATTATGGTAATCTAAATTGAAGCCTGGGGAGTGCTTCTTAATTTAATCTGAGAAGTTTTTCTCAGTATAAATTTGAGCAGTGCTTCTCAGTGTAAACTGAGAAGCCAATCTCAGTGTAGAAAAACTGAGAACCTGGGTTTTAGAACCTGAATCCCTGTGCCATATTGTTATTCTATTTCAGTGTATAGGTACTGTTACACTAGAAATAAGACCATGTTTAAGTCCTGTGTAAGAATAGACAGTGAAGAATAGACAGTGGTAGAGGTTGTTTTTCAATCCTAGAACTTAATATAACTTGTATTCATTGCACTCCTTTACTTTAGGTTAATCTTAAGGTGAGTTTAATAGGTCAATAGTAACCTGGGAGTAAGAAATAAGTTCCATCATGTTAGCATTATCAAGTTGTAGTATCTTTTCTAAATTAAGTTAATGAATATCAAATTAGTTAATTCCTCTATGATCATAAACTTGTGATATAGCTAGGCTAATTTTTGAACTAGATTAACAAGAGTATTAATCCTAATCAACTTGTACCCCAAACAATAGGAGGATATCCAGCTTCCTTGATTACATGTACTTTCCCGGAGCAAGGCAAGTACTTTTCTACGATTTTATGCATTTACATTCTTGTACTCTTTTTTGTGATACGTCATGACACGATATCATGTACCCCTGTACTCCTGTACTCTTATACTATCTTGTTCTTGTACTTACTTGTGTCGGGCGGGGAAATACACCAGCCATGTGACCAAACCCCGGTTACTATATTCATGTAGATAGCTTAGGCCTCGCATCGTGCACGCGGGCCCTAAGCCATACCATATTCATGTACTCCTGTGCATGCTCTTGTACTCACCCCAGCCGGTCACATGGACTAGATGTATTTCGATATTGTGCACTATCATGTCTGGTACTTCAGGATTATATTCATTCCTATATATTACATTTTCTGTACTTTACATGTTCCTGTACTTTATATTCCTGTACTGTAGTTCCTGTACTTATTTCATGTACTACTTTCCTGTACTTTCATGTTCATTCCTGTATTTCATTTTCCTGTACTCCTGTAATCAGTTCATGTCATATTCATGTTTCATTACCTAGAACTGTACTTTGCTCCGCTCCTGAATAGGATATGTTGCAAGTGAGTTGGAGCCCTTTGCGACATATATTATGGCCGAGAGCCAATAGATGCAAGAGAGCCAGCTGGAGTTGCTCTTGACTTAGAGGATGCAGAAGCCTAGAGCTTTACCATTAGTACTTTACATTTTTCTTGTATTTTGAGACTAGTAGAATCTATCTTTCATTTTGCTGGAATATAATAAGTTCTGAGACTTGTACTTTACTCTGGATTTGGGATACATTTATAGATGCTGTGATTTCATACTTGTTCATAATTATTTGGTTAGATTTCCCTATATTGGTATAGCTTACTTTATCGTGTCCAACAATAAAGACTGGGCGTGTCCGACTCGTGTCCGATTATTCGGGAGTGGGTCGTGACACATCCTAATCCCAAGAGAGACAACCCGAAAAGCTTCAAAGTCTTCCGTCCCATTAGCTTATGTACCTACACCAACAAGATCATATCGAAGATTGTAGCCAACAGGATGTCCCATCTCCTCTCCAAGATCATCTTCGAAGAAGAAAGTGGGTTTGTTAAAGGCCGAAACATCATTGACAATATTCTACTCGCTCAAGAGATGATTACATGTATGAAGTTCCCGTCCAGAGGGGAGAATGTCACCATCAAATTGGACATGGAGAAGGCTTACGACCGCCTGGATTGACAATTCATGATCTGGGTCTTCAGGACTTTCGACTTTTCCGAATCTTGGATTGACATCATATTCAAATCTATCAACAATGCATGGTTCTCCACTGTTATCAATGTCCAGGCAGCAGGATTCTTTCGATATACTCGCGGAGTTAGACAGGGGGACCCCCTCTTTTCCACTATTTTCATTATTACGGCAGAAGCTCTCAGCAGAAGCCTTAATAGTAAGCCCAGAATGCCCGATTTTCATCACTTCCACACCACCACTGGCTGTCTACTTATCACTCACCTGACGTATGAAGACGACATCCTTATTTTCTCATCTGGAGATATCGGTTTGATCAAGGTGGTTCTGAGTACGCTTGCTATATACAGCAGATGCTCCAGACAGCACGTCAATAAAAACAAGAGCGTCATCTATACCCATCACAAAGATGACAGTACTAGTGCTGCAGTTATCTCCAACATGACCTCGTTTGCCATGGCCTACCCGCCTTTCCTCTAGTTGGGTTGCCTGCTGGTATATGGAAAGTCTAACTCGGGAATCTTCGACCGACTTGTTGACAAGATCCGTAAAATGATTGTGGGATGGCACAACGCTACATTATCCCTGCGGGCAAGATGATCCTTATCAAACACGTTCTTTCTTCCATCCCGTAGTATATCCTGGCCGTCTGCTCCCCTCCCAAGAAGGTCCTTCACTCCCTAGAAGACCTCTTCGTCAAGTTCTTCTGGGGTCATTGCGATGGCAAGGACAAACAGCGCTAAGCAGGCTGGGATACCATGGCCAAACCCACTATAGAAGGAGGCCTGGAATTCAGTAGACTGGCCCACATCGTGGATGCCTGCTCCATGAAGCTATGGTGGATGCTGCGCACGGAGAGCTCGCTATAGACGAGGTTCATGAGAGTTAGATACTTCAGATTCTCTCATCTGTCGGAGGCGGTCACTAACAATAGATCTTCGATGTCATGGCGTCGTATCATCCGTGAACGCAACATCACAGAACTTTTAATTCATCTTTAGTTAGGCGACGGTCACTCATCGGCCTGCCTGGAACGGTGGCTTGGAGAGGACAACCTCCAGCCCAACGCTCGAACTCCGCAGGGATACAAAATTAGGGATCATTGGGAGGACAGTTCTGGGTGGAAATGGAAGAGGGTCATAGATTAGCTTGGTCAGCCGACGGTCTTCTTGCAGCTAATCTGTGGGTCACTAACACTTCTGACACATGGAGATGGTCACCTAACCCAGGCGGGACTTTCACGCTGGCATCGGCTAGAATTTTAGCCAGAGGTAGGGGCGTGCCAGATACCACTTGTGCTAAGTTCTGGCAGTCATGCATTCCTATCAAATTTTCTATCCTTATTTGGCCCGCATTACGCCAAAAATCACCGACGGACGACTCTATCAAATCAATCGGATTCAGCCTCGCATCCAGATGCCACTGCTGCGTAGAACACAATTCGGAATCGCCAGAGCACATCGTTCTTTCGAGGGAGTTGGCGACTCAGATATGGTTCAATCTCTACAATAGACTAAGTATCGTCCCTCCGACTGGGGGGTTTCCACGATCTCCTGGACAGCTGGAGCGGCTCCCACGGACATTAGATCGTCGCAGCCGTTGGAGTTTGGGTCTTATGGAAGAACAGAAACAAATTCAGATATGAAGGCAGCCAGCTCCTCCCTACGTAATTATTCAGAGAGGTCATCAGACAAATTTTTAAAGCTTGGAGGCGCTGCTCTCATGCCTCCAACACTTTTTGGGAGGCCCTTGTTTAGGTCTTCTTCCGGGTCTCTTGCGCTCCCCTATCGGCGGTCATGGAGACCTGGTGTCATTTTGTGCGAGTCTAGCGTTGTTTGTTTTTTTCTCTGGTCGCGTTTTGCACGCTTACTTGCATAGGCTTCGGCATTTTACGCCTATTCTTCAATAAAGTTCCGGTTCTTCTAAAAATATATATATATATATATATATATATATATATATATATATATATATAAAGTGTAAATTGAAAATTTGGAAAATTTTCAATAAATTGCATTTGTAATTTATTAAAATAGAAGGAGTGGCTCAAAAAGAGCATTACAGAAAGTACCATCGGCAAACAACACAAAAAGGCCTTGGTAAACTAAGTAGGAAGCACACAAGTTTTAAAAGTGTAAATTAAAAATTTGGAAAATTCAGAATTTTGAAAGGTCGTGGGCGTACAGCCCTGTGGAGATACGGGCACAAAACCCGAAGGGGCAGGCGCGCAACCCAAAGGCACGCAGGCCAATGGAGAGCTGGCGCACTGCCCGAGGGGCGCTCTGGCCGAGGAGGCCTCAGCCCCCCCCCGGCGCGGCGCCCGAGGCCGGGTTGGCTCCGGCGGGGGAGGCCGGCCTAGAGCGGCACGGGCGGAGGCGTGACGAAGGGGAGACTGGACCGAGGAGGGGGGTTGCTCCTCGGAAGAGGGGGACTCCGACGGGGGCCGGCCCGGAGAGAGGAGGACGGGAGGGAGGGGAGGAGGACGGGACCGGGGTCGACCGGACGAGCGTGAGAGGGAGCGGTCGGCTGACACTCGGCGACAACCACCCGGGAAGAGAGGTGCTTGGAAGGGAGGGATACAGAGCGTCGGCTGCGGCCAGGCGGCACGTCGAACGGGGACGGCAACTAGGGGGGCCTCCGGCCTGAGGCGAAGAGAGCGCCGGAGGGGGGTGGAGAGGCTGGGAGGGAAAGGAAGGAGGGCGACCGACGACGGGGCCGGCGATAGCTCCTGCGCTGGGGGGAAACGAAGAGGTGGGCCTGCCCCGGGCCGCCGGGGGGCTCGGCCGTCCGGGGCCGTGGGAGGAGGTCGCCGAGTTGGGTCACCGCGGGGGGGGGGAGGCCTCGGCCGGGGGGGGTAGACGCTGCCGTGTGCGGGAGGGCGGGGCAGGCCGTGGCGGCGGGAGCCGAGACGGAGGGACGCCAGAGGGGGAGAGGGGCGGGGGGAGGGGCCACGGCCGTGGGAGAGGACGGCGACGGTGGGAACGAGAATAAGAAGCGACGGCCGGCCGGCGTCGAGGAGGGGGGAGCCGAGGCCATCCGAGCGTAGGAGAGGGGTTCGACTCCCGAGGGGGAGGAACCGTCGACGGCTGGGGGAAGGCAGGATCACCGGGAGGGGGCGAGGCCGAACCTGACCGGAGGGGGGAAAACGGAGGGGTAGGGCCGGGCAGCGGGGGGAGCGGGCGGGAGTCCACAACCGGGGGGGGACGGTACCGCGAGGGCGGCGGCGGGCGGTTGGAGTGCTGGAACGGGGGGAGGCAGGCTCGGCGGAGGGGCTGCCGAAGGGGGGACCAGGCTCCTGCGCCGAGCTCTACGGCGCCGAGGACGCCGATGGGGGCGACGAGGCCAAGGAGGGAGGGGGAGGAGGGGGGAAGCCGCACAGGAGACCGCCGGCGACGACCCAAACGAGGAACCCACCGAGAAAAGGAGGGGCGCACGGTGGCGCGGCCAGCCTCAGCAGGCCGGCCGGCCAAGCCACGGGGTATATGACGAGGAGGGGGTGGGGAGTGGCGAGCAACGGGGCTGCCATATATATATATATATATATATATATATATATATATATATATATATATATCGAATGACCTCCTAGTTTTATTTTTTAAGATTTATTCTACTTTAATTTTAATTTGTTAGAGGCGTAATTTTTTAGCAATATTTAACACTTGCTAACGACACAATATAATTTAAGATATTTAGTTACTAATAGGTTTTTTAAGAATGTTTAGTTTCAAAAATATAGTTTTGGATATTTAGTTGCACGTAAGCCATGAAATTAATGTTTTTATTTGGAGGTGGATCAAGTAATAAAAGGACAACTGAGATGTTAAGACTTAAGATGATCTACTGCCTGTAGCAGCACCATCAAAGGCCAATCCTCATTATCAGTTTTCTTTTCCGACAAGTTTGTTCCAATTCCAATAGAATTAAGGTTATCATCTGGACGAGCCAGCAAGATTTAAAATAAGTGTTTTGCCTCTCTCCCTCAATTAGTAGTTAGATTCCTTCTAGGGTCTGCATTTGGTACGTGAAATGCTATCTAAATGGTAAATTTATATTATCAAGAATAGAAATCTCCTGGAATAAAATTTATGAAAAAAAATATTATATTTTTATGTTTGATGAATATATAAATATTTCTAGGAATATGTAATTCATATAAAAAGAATATAACAACATTGGTGATTCAATATATTTCATATTTGTTATTCTTTATTTCTACCTTTTTATAGTGTATTTGGTTAAATTACCCTCTTATTCAAAAGAGCATGATTTAATTCCTGTTGAACTCATTTTTTTTTACTTATTAATTAATTTTATAGACTCGACTGGAATCGAACATGAACCAAACCTGTTCCAACCCAGACCCAACTGAAAACCATACTCGACTGAACTCGAACCTGAACTTGAGGCTAAATTCTATTTATTACCACAAAAAAATAATGCATCCACCTATTTTGAGAGGAATAGGCTTCTCATGATTCATGAAAATATTATTTTATCGAACATTCAAAATCGACATGAATAAATTTTATAATCCAAATAACATGCTAATAGGTTTTCCATCATAACGTTTTTTGGAACAAAAAAGTTCCTCAAACCAAACATCACCTACCTATACATAACATGGCATAGTAGGACCTCAAAAATTTATACCAACCAAATTAATAACCTCAGTTAAGCAATATTTTTGGCTGGTCCTGACTTGGGAATAATGTGCTAAATTAATAATTCGCTAAATATGTAAGGCACAGAGTATAAAATTTTATATAGATCCTACGTGATATACAAATTAAAAATTCTCTAATAAAAGATGCTTATGATTCGACCATGATAACTTCCTAAAATATGACCCGATCATTATTATTATTATTTTGAAATTGATGCCACCTTGGATTTCATGTATAACTTTTCCTAATATGGTAAGAAGTTCCTACATAGTTTTCTCATACTGCAAGAAAAATGATTCAATATCATCATTGCTTTAAGAACTTCTTGCGCAACGAATTCTATAGTAAAACTATCATCTTTGTTTTAGAGTGCTACCTATATTATTTTTGTTGTACTCGTACAATGCTTTACGCATTTCATCCATCATTATTGATTTATTCACATCTTTGAGTCAAGAAGCCATTGTTGTATGTATGAGTTATTGTGTTATCATGTCTTTATTTTATTTACATAAAGATTTTGCTTGGTTAAATGTTCATAAAATAGAATAATGTAGTACATTGAACAATGTACAATCTATTTTTGAAAAAAATATACTCGTAAAATGAACAAAAAAATATGTACAGTTTTTGCTTCTTAAATGTTCATAAAATTGAACAATGTAGTATGTTGAACAATGCATGATCTATTTTGGAAAAAAGAAGAAGAAGTATGTTTAGGAATTTTACTTGGTTAAACAAATACATAAAATTGATTGTTCGTAAAATGAGAAACTAAATACAGTATATATGTAATATTTAGAAAATAATGAACATTTTATTAAATTAATAAGTTACTAACTAATCAATGTTGGAATTATTCAATAATTAAGGGGCCACACATGTAAAATTAATTGTGTTTGGGCTATCTAAATAATTAAGCCAAATTAAAGTGGTCTAGTTGAAAATTGGCTTAAGGGTATAATTGTCATGGAATTAATGTGTAGATACCGGAGATAATTCTAATTTGATGAGGCCAAATTAGAAATATCACAACACACATATCTATATATATGTGTATTCATTAGGGTTATGGTCCCCAACTTATACGGCCACCAAAAGAGAGGTCTTCTTTTTTTTCTCTTCTGCATCCCCATCAACAGAAAGAGAGGGACAAAGGATTCGAATTATTCTTTGTCATTAAGGGTCGTAGCAAGTTGGAAGATCGAACCCCACAGAAGGACGACCGCTTCAAGATCCATCAAGCCTAGCAATGGATTCATGTACGCTTTCACAATTTAATTTATATTCTACATCTCATGAATCGATAGGGTACAATAAATATCTAACAAGTGGTATCAGAGCCTTCCTGTTTGATTTATGAGATCGAAGTTTTAGAATCAATTTTTGTTGATTTTCAGAAACCCTGGATCGTTCCATCTAATTTAAGTTAGGGTTCCTATTGTTCGATCAAAGTTTTTATGATCCACCAATTTAGATTCCTCATAATTTTTTATTCAACCGATCATCCGATCAACGGGTCGGATGGGATAGTAGTTCTGAACCTATTGACTCCATTGCCGGTCATTTACTTTTATTTTTTTAATTATTATTGAAAATTATCGTACTTTCGCTGCTAGGTAAGGTAGCATGGATTATTATGGAAAGAGCTCATTTTATCATTATATTTTCCTTGTTATAACAAGGATACAATCATGTTGGGTTAAGTCTACAAAGTCAGTAGTGCTTGGGATTTAATATTTTATTAAAATATTGTGCTACTCTGGATTCGTTTAGTATTTGTAATCGACTATGTGGAATAATCCAAACATGATTGCTATTATTGAAATATGTCTCAAGTTTTGGTAGGTTGTAACGGTGTTTTTTTTATTGAAATTCACCCAAGTATTAGAAAGAGTGTAGAATCGAGATGGGTCTTTGTGATTCTCTCCTGGCTTTGGAGGTTCAGTTCTCTCCATAATTTTTTTGGGAAATTTTTGATGTAGATTTGGAAATTTTGGCTAAAAAAAACCGGACAAACGTTTGTGATCAATGAAAATTTCTTTGGATCGGATGAATGATTATTGTTGAAGCTCCCAATTCTATTGCGAGTATAGTCAAATTTGTTGAGTTTTCCAAAACTACAGATATTCTTCTAATTCTTTTGAATTTGGCATCTTGTTGTTTACGGTAGTGGAATTATGAATTTTTGTTATAAGAATATATGTTTCCATATGTTCTTTTTGAATCCAATATATATGATGAAAGAGCATTTATTATTAGATATTTCATGCGCATCAATATATCAAAGCAATTTAATTCATTTTTTAAATTATGCAAAGGATTTACATGCTTATGATTATTTTATTTGAGTTGTAATATTCTAAAATATGCATGTACATAATGTTTTTGGATATGATTCGATTTTGTAAAATTTAGTCGACATTCAAATTTTTTGGTGCTTTTTTGTGACTAGCAATAGTTGTCTAATATTCTAAATAGACTCATTGAAACAAGATGTCGCCAAAGTGACCTCTCTAGTACAGATAGTCTATGAAGGATGTTGGATGTTTGTGTGTGTATATTCATGCGGGTATTAGTCGGCCAAAGGAAGGTTAATACTTGGCCGAATTGTACACGTACTTGTGATGATAAATGTGTGACAATTGTAAGGTTTACATATGAATAATAACCCGATCCAAAGATAGGCTTATTATTTGACATGACCTATTGTCAACGTTTGATCATTACACCAAGAGTACCACTTGCAGTTAATATCACTGTCCAAAGACTTGATATTAATGATGTACTAGGTATCTTGAGATGGGGTTCACCATTATTTGAATTTGTTTGACTATATTTTACTCTTTGGTTATTAATCAGAGAATGTTTGTTTATTTATTTTTGTTCTCTTTATAATTAATATTGCTACAATATCTGCCAATAAGATTTTAATTTTTATGTTTAATGGGATAAACTTTAAGGGCAAAAAAGAAAATGAATACAGTAGCTGCTAAGGTGTCCAACTCAAAAGAAACAACAATATAAAACTAAGGGTTGTTCTTTTGTGATATGGCAGGACCCATAAGGAAGGAATGTATAAAGTACCACGCATGTCTTATAAAGAAAAGTGCATTTTTAAATTTGGTCTGATCTGAGGTTAATTTAGATTTAGTACCTAGAAATACATGGTGGTTAGATTTTGGTGCTACTACCCACATTAGTGTTTATAGGCAAGGTTGTCTGAGCTACCGATAGTCAATTGATGGTGAATGATACATCTATGTGGGTGACGATAATTCGGTAGAAGTGAAAGCAATAGGACATTTTAGGTTATTTTTAGGAACCGATTATTATTTGGATTTGATAGACACTTTTATTGTACCGTCTTTAGACGAAATTCAGTTTCAGTTTCCTTAATGGACAAATCTGGTTATCATTGTTCATTTGAAAACAATAAGTTTAGTCTATCTTTAATTTAAATATTATTGGTAACGGTTCCCTTAAGGTTTATGATAACCAATATTCAGTTGAAACTATTGTATCTTATAATAAAACTTGCAAGTGAAGTCATGTGGTACTAAACACAAAATTAACAATATTTTTTAGCCTCATTATGACATAAGCATTAGGTCACTTCTCTAGAAATAGAGTTGAACGATTTGTGTCTGATGAGATTTGGATTCAATTGACTTTATAGACTTTAATATTTATATTGAATGTGTAATGGGAAGAGAGACCAAAGTTAAATTATAAGTAGCTACTTTATTGGTTATGCTACAGACCAAGGGATTGATAATTATACAATCCCATACTAAGAAATTTTTTGAGATGAGAAGTGTAATATTTTTTGAGGATGTTGAATTTGGGGAAGAAATAAAGTTAGGATCATTGTCTTTGAGAATGAATCAATTACGATGCCTACTATCACTTTTGACGATGTGCAGGACTGTATACCTGTCATGATCCAGAAGTGAATTCGGAGTCTTAATAAGATAATGTCGTATTACCTCTATAAGTCGTTGTTGAGATACCTTAACAAAGACAACGTAGCGGCACCCCATTCAAGATAAGGTAATTATTCCTAAGGAACAAACTCAACAACCTCAAGAACAGGTAATATTAAGATGGTCCACCAGAGAAAGGAGAAATATAATTTTGGATAATATTGTCATATTTCTCTAGGAACGTGAGGAAGACTGTGGATACTGGAAGATGATCTAATCAACTTCCGTCTGGCCAAAGAAAGTTCTAGTTCTCAAAGTGGATTAATACAATAAATAAGGAGTATAAGTTCATGCAATACAATAAAGTTTAAGAACTTGTCCCATTACCAAAAGGTATAAAATCCATTGGTTGCAAATGGACATTTAGAACCAAGAAGGATTAGAATGATCATGTGGAGAGGTATAAAGTATGTCTTGTAACTAGTGACTTTACTCAAAATTTTGGGATTGATTTTAAAGAGTTTTTCTCTTCGATATCTTTGAAAAACTCCTTTAAAATAATCATAGCACATGTTGTACATTTTGATCTTGAGTTACATCAAATAGATGTCAAAACGGCGTTTCTCAATGGTAACATTGACGAAACTATTTATATAATGCAGCCAGAAAACTTTGTGTCGAAAGATCCAAATAATATGGTTTGTAAATTGACAAAATCTATTTATGGACTCAAGCAAGCTTCTCGTCAGTGATACTATAAATTTTACCAAGTTGTTACCTTGTTTGGTTTTGAGGTTAACATTGTTGAAGATTGCGTGTATCACAAATTCAGTGGGAGTAAAATTATTTTTTTGCTTTTGTATGTTGATGACATACTGCTTGCCAAAAATGATAGAGATATATTGTACGACACTAAATTTTTTACTAAATAACTTTCAGAAGAAATATCTTGGTGTCGTTTCTTTTGTATTAGGAATCCAGATATACCGTGATCATTCTCGAGATATTCTTGGATTATCACAAAAGATTTATATCAATAAAGTGCTTAAAAGATTTGGCATGCAGGAATGCAAACAAGGTGACAAACCTTTCGTTAAAAGAGACAAGTTCAGTCTCAGTTAAGTGCCCTAGGATTAGCCTTAAAATTAAGAAAATACAATAGATTTTCCATTCATGACCAGTTATAGGAAGTCTAATGTATGCTCAATTATGTATGTATCAGGATATTACGTAGATATTAGGATATTAGGCAGATATTTAAGCAAATATGGATGGATCATTGGGTAGCAGCCAAACTAGTTAAGTAATTAATAGAGAACAAGAAATTATATGCTCCTTGTAGGAGATCGGATAATTCTAGAGGTCAAAAGGTATTCCAACTCCGATTTTGTTAGATGCCAACACAGCAGGAGATCCACATCAGGTTCTGCTGACTAATGGAGATATATTTTGGATGAGTGTCAAACATGCACTCATAATTTTTTCCACCATGGCAGCAAGGTTTATAACATGCTGTGGGGTATCTATTCCGGAAATATGGTTGCAAAATTTTATCACAAGGCTGCGCCTACAGTATGGTGTTGAAAGACCACTTAAATTATGGTGTGACAATAAATCAGCAGTAATGTATTCCAATAACAACAAAAACTTATATAAGTCAAGGATATTGACATAAAGTTTCTAGTTGTGAAGGAAAGAATTCAGAATGGTTAAAGTGTCCATATAGCACATTATGACAAACTCTATTTTAGCGGATCCACTCATAAAAGTATTATCACCCAGGATCTTTCATGAGCATACTGCTCATGTGTGTGTTATCTTAATTAAGAATATGGCAATACAGTGGGAGTTTGTATTTTATGTATTTGGGTGCTATTTGGTTTTGGCCACATTTATGTATTAAGGCATTTTGGATATTTATCTGATCAGATATATGGTAATTCAGTTAATTCTGTTTTTATTATGTTAAAGTATTGATCTCATTAAAGTTAAGGAGGACCACTTGGAAATAGACATGTATTGATCATATTGCGTGTAATTTCCATGCTACGCATCCATGATTGATATATGTCGTTTAGCTATATTGGTATATGTGACCATTGATGGTTTACTTACGCTATATGTGACGAAGACCGCTTTGATCCTATGTTGATATGGTTAATGGACGAGATTATCCGGATATACCCTAAGGATTCAGATAGCAATTTATGAGCTCACTAAGGTTAACACAACTATAAGGTTACATATGTGACCCAGTGGGAGATTGTCGAAATTATTCAATAATTCAGGGGCCACACATGTAAAATTAATTGTGTTTGGGCTATCTAAATAATTAAGCCAAATTAAAGTGGTCCATTTGAAAATTGGCTTAAGGGTATAATTGTAATGGAATTAATATGTAGATACCGGAGATAATTCTAATTTGGTGAGGGGCCAAATCAGAAATATCATAACAAACATATCTATATATATGTGTATTCATTAGGGCTATGGTCCTCAACTTATACGGCCACCAAAAGAGAGGTTTTCTCTTTTTCTCTTCTGCATCCCCATCAACAGAAAGAGAGGGACAAAGGATTAGAATTCTTCTTTGTCATTAAGGGTCGTAGCAAGTTGGAAGATCGAACTCCACAAAAGGACGACCACTTCAAGATCCATCAAGCCTAGCAATAGATTCAGGTACGCTTCCGTAATTTAATTTATGTTCTTCATCTCATGAATCGACAGGGTACAATAAATATCTAACAAGTGGTATCAGAGCCTTCCTGTTTGATTTATGAGATCGAAGTTTTAGAATCAATTTTTGTTGATTTTTAGGAACCCTGGATCGTTCCATCTAATTTAAGTTAGGGTTCCTATTGTTCGATCAAAGTTTTTATGATCCACCAATTTAGATTCTTCATAATTTTTTATTCAACCGATCATCCGATCAAGGGGTCAGATGGGTAGTAGTTCTGAACCTATTAACTCCATTGCCGGTCATTTGCTTTTAGTTTTTTTAATTATTATCAAAAATTATCGTACTTTCGCTGCTAGGTAAGGTAGCATGGATTATTAAGGAAAGAGCTCATTTTAGCATTATATTCCTTGTTAGAGCAAGGATATAATCATGTTGGGTTAAGTCTACAAAGTTAGTAGTGCTCGGGATTTAATATTTTATTGAAATATAGTGCTACTCTGGATTCGTTTAGTATTTGTAATCGACTATGTGGAATAATCCAAACATGATTGCTATTATTGAAATATGTCTCATGTTTTGGTGGGTTACAACGGTGTTTTTTTTATTGAAATTCACCCAAGTATTAGAGAGAGTGCAGAATCGAGATGGGTCTTTGTGATTCTCTCCTGGCTTTGGAGGTTCAGTTCTCTCCATAATTCTTTTTGGAACTTTTTGTTGTAGATTTGGAAATTTTGGCTAAAAAAATAGACCGGACAAACGTTTGTGATCCATAAAAATTTCTTTGGATTGGATGAATGATTATTGTTGAAGCTCCCAATTCTACTGCTAGTATAGTCAAATTTGTTGACTTTTCCAAAATTACAGATATTCTTCTAATTCTTTTGAATTTGGCATCTTGTCGTTTATGGTAGTAGAATTATGAATTTTTGTTATAAGAAGATTTGTTTCCATATGTTCTTTTTGAAGCCAATATATATGATGAAAGAGCATTTATTATTAGATATTTCATGCACATCAATATATCAAAGTGATTTAATTCATGTTTTAAATTATGCAAACGATTTACATGCTTATGATTATTTTATTTGAGTTGTAATATTCTAAAATATGCATGTACATAAGGTTTTTGGACATGATTTGATTTTGTAAAATTTAGTCAACATTCAAATTTTTTGGTGCTTTTTTGTGACTAGAAATAGTTGTCTAATATTCTAAATAGACTCATTGAAACAAGATGTCGCCAAAGTGACCTTTTTGTGTAGATAGTCTATGGAGGATGTTGGATGTTTGTGTGTGTATATTCATACGGGTATTAGTCGACCCAAAGGAAGGTTAATACATGGCCGAATTGCACACATACTTGTGATGATAAATGTGTGATAATTGTAAGGTTTACATGTGAATAATAACCCGATCCAAAGATAGCCTTATTATTTGACATGACTTATTGTCAACGTTTGATCATTACACCAAGAGTACCACTTGCAGTTAATATCACTGTCCAAAGACTTGATATTCATGATGTTCTAGGTATCTTGAGATGGGGTTCACCATTATTTGAATTTGTTTGACTATATTTTACTCTTTGGTTATTAATCAGAGCATGTTTGTTTATTTATTTTTTTCTCTTTATAATTAATGTTTCTACAATATCTGCCAATAAGAATTTAATTTTCATGTTTAATGGGATAAACTTTAAGGGCAAAAAAGAAAATGAATACAGTAGCTGCTATGGGGTCTAGCTCAAAAGAAACAACAATATAAAACTAAGGGTTGTTCTTTTGTGATATGGCAGGACCCATAAGGAAGGAATGTACAAAGTACCACGCATGGCGTATAAAGAAAAGTACATTTTTAAATTTGGTCTGATATGAGGTTAATTTAGATTTAGTACCTAGAAACACATGGTGGTTAGATTTTGGTGCTACTATCCACATTAGTGTTTATAGACAAGGTTGTCTGAGCTATCGAAAGTCAATTGATGGTGAAAGATACATCTATGTGGGTGACGGTAATTCGGTAGAAGTGAAAGCAATAGGACATTTTATGTTATTTTTAGGAACCAGTTATTATTTGGATTTGATAGACACTTTTATTGTACCGTCTTTTAGACGAAATTCAGTTTCAGTTTCCTTAATGGACAAATCTGGTTATCATTGTTTATTTTGAAACAATAAGTTTAGTTTATCTTTAAATTTAAATATTATTGGTAACGGTTTTCTTAAGGTTTATGATAACCTATATTCAGTTGAAACTAGTGTATCTTATAATGAAACCTTGCAAGTGAAGTCATGTGGTACTAAACGCAAAATTAACAATATTTTTTTTTACCTCATTATGGCATAAGCATTAGGTCACTTCTCTAGAAATAACGATTTGTGTCTGATGAGATTTGGGTTTCCATTGACTTTATAGACTTTAATGTTTATATTGAATGTGTAATGGGAAGACAGACCAAAGTTAAATTATAAGCAGCTACTTTATTGGTTATGCTACAGATCAAGGGGTTGATAATTATACAATCTCACACTAAGAAATTTTTTTTGAGACGAGAAGTGTAATATTTTTTAAGATGTTGAATTTGGGGAAGAAATAAAGTCAGGATCATTGTCTTTGAGAATGAATCAATTACGATTCCTACTATCACTTTTGACGATGTACAGGATTCTATACCTGTCATAATCAAGAAGTGAATTCGGAGTCTTAATAAGACAATGTTGAATTACCTGTATAAGTCGTTGTTGAGATACCTTAACAACGACAACGTAGCGGTACCCCATTCAAGATAAGGTAATTATTCCTAAGAAACAAACTCAACAACCACAAGAACCGGTAATATTAAGATGGTCCACCAGAGAAAGGAGAAAAATAATTTCGGATAATATTGTCATATTTCTCTAGGAACGTGAGGAAGACTGTGGATACTGGAAGATGATCTAATCAACTTCAGTCAGGCCATGGAAAGTTCTAGTTCTCAAAGTGGATTAATACAATAAATAAGGAGTATAAGTTCATGCAAGACAATAAAGTTTAAGAACTTGTCCCATTACCAAAAGGTATGAAATCTATTGGTTACAAATGGACATTTAGAACCAAGAAGGATTCAAATGGTCATGTGGAGAGGTGTAAAGTATGTCTTGTAACTAGTGACTTTACTCAAAATTTTGGGATTGATTTTAAAGTGTTTTTCTCTTCGGTATCATTGAAAAACTCCTTTAAAACAATCATAGCACATATTGTACATTTTGATCTTGAGTTACATCAAATGGACGTCAAAACGGCGTTTCTCAATGGTAACATTGACTTAACTATTTATATGTTACAGCCAGAAAACTTTGTGTCGAAAGATCCAAATAATATGGTTTGCAAATTGATAAAATCTATTTATGGACTCAAGCAAGCTTCTCGTCAGCGATACTATAAATTTCACCAAGTTGTTACCTCGTTTGGTTTTGAGGTTAACGTTGTTGAAGATTGTGTGTATCACAAATTCAGTGGGTGTAAAATTATTTTTTTGGTTTTGTATGTTGATGACATACTGCTTGCCAAAAATGATATAGATATATTGTACGACACTAAATTTTTTACTAAATAACTTTCAGAAGAAATATCTTGGTGTCGTTTCTTTTGTATTAGCAATCCAGATATACCATGATCATTTTCGGGATATTCTTAGATTATCACAAAAGATTTATATCAATAAAGTGCTTAAAAGATTTGGCATGCAGGAATGCAAACAATGTGACAACCCTTTCATTAAAAAAGACAAGTTTAGTCTCAGTCAAGTGCCCTAAGATTAGCCTTAAAAATAAGAAAATACAATAGATTTTCCATTCATGACCAGTTGTAGGAAGTCTAATGTATGCTCAAGTATGTATGCGTCAGGATATTACGTAGATATTAGGATGTTAGGCAGATGTTTAAGCAAATATGGATGGATCATTGGGTAGAAGCCAAACTAGTTAAGTAATTAATAGAGAACAAGAAATTATATACTCTTTGTAGGAGATCGGATAATTCTGGAGATCATAAGGTATTCCAACTCCGATTTTGTTGGATGCCAACACAGCAGGAGATCCACATCAGATTTTGCTGACTAATGGGGATATATTTTGCATGAGTGTCAAACATGCACTCATAATTTTTTCTACCATGGCAACAAGGTTTATAACATGCTGTGGGGCATTTATTCAGGAAATATGGTTGCGAAATTTTGTCACAAGGCTGCGCCTACAGTACGGTGTTGAAAGACCGCTTAAATTATGGTGTGACAATACATCAGCAGTAATGTATTCCAATAACAACAAAAACTTATATAAGTCAAGGATATTGACATAAAGTTTCTAGTTGTGAAGGAAAGAATTCAGAATGGTTAAAGTGTCCATATAGTACATTATGACAAACTCTATTTTAGCGTATCCGCTCACAAAAGTATTATCACCCATGATCTTTCATGAGCATACTGCTCATATTGGTGCTATCTTAATTAAGAATATGGTAATACAGTGGGAGTTTGTATTTTATGTATTTGGGTGCTATTTGGATTTGGACACATTTATGTATTAAGGTATTATGGATATTTATCTGATCAGATATATGGAAATTCAGTTTATTCTGTTTTTATTATGTTAAAGTATTGATCTCATTAAAGTTAAGGAGGACCAGTTGGAAATAGACATGTATTGATCACATTAAGTGTAATTTCCATGCTACGCATCCATGATTGATTTATGTCGTTTAGCTATATTGGTATATGTGACCATTGATGGTTTAGTTACGCTATATGTGACGAAGGCCGCTTTGATCCTATGTTGATATGGTTAATGGACGAGATTGTCCGGATATACCCTAAGGATTAAGATAACAATTTATGAGCTCACTAAGGTTAACACAATTATAAGGTTACATATGTGACCCAGTAGGAAATTGATGGAATTATTCAATAATTAAGGGGCCACACATGTAAAATTAATTGTGTTTGGGCTATCTAAATAATTAAGCCAAATTAAAGTGGTCAATTTGAAAATTGGCTTAATGGTATAATTGTCATGGAATTAATGTGTAGATACCGGAGATAATTCTAATTTGATGAGGGGCCAAATTAGAAATATCACAATACACATATCTATATATATATATGTGTATTCATTAGGGTTATGGTCCCCAACTTATACGGCCACCAAAAGAGAGGTTTTCTCTTTTTCTTTTCTGCATCCCCATCAACAGAAAGAAAGGGACAAAGCATTCGAATTCTTTTTTGTCATTATGGGTCGTAGCAAGTTGGAAGATCGAACCCCATAAAAAGACGACCGCTTCAAGATCCATCAAGCCTAGCAATGGATTCAGGTACGCTTCTGCAATTTAATTTATGTTCTTCATCTCATGAATCGACAGGGTACAATAAATTTTGCCTCATATAAGCAATATTTTTGGCTGGTCCTGACTTGGGAATAATGTGCTAAATTAATAATTCGCTAAATATGTAAGGCACAAAGTATAAAATTTTATATAGATCCTACGTGATATACAAATTAAAAATTCTCTAATAAAATATGCTTATGATTCGACTATGAGAACTTCCTAAAATATGACCCGATCATTATTATCATTATTTTGAAATTGATGACACCTTGGATTTCATGTATAACTTTTCCTAATATGGTAAGAAGTTCCTACATAGTTTTCTCATACTGCAAGAAAAATGATTCAATATCATCACTGCTTTAAGAACTTCTTGCGCAACGAACTCCATAGTAAAACTATCATCTTTGTTTTAGAGTGATACCTATATTATTTTTCTTGTACTCGCACAATGCTTTACGCATTTCATCCATCATTATTGATTTATTCACATCTTTGAGTCAAGAAGCCATTGTTGTATGTATGAGGTATTGTGTTATCATGTCTTTATTTTATTTACATAAAGATTTTGCTTAGTTAAATGTTCATAAAATAGTATAATGTAGTACATTGAACAACGTACAATCTATTTTTGAAAAAAATATACTCGTAAAACGAACAAAAAATATGTACAGTTTTTGCTTGGTGAAATGTTCATAAAATTGAATAATGTAGTATGTTGAACAATGCATGATCTATTTTGGAAAAAAAGAAGAAGAAGTATGTTTAGGAATTATACTTGGTTAAACAAATACATAAAATTGATTGTTCGTAAAATGAGAAACTAAATACAGTATATATGCAATATTTAGAAAATAATGAGCATCTTATTAAATTAATAAGTTACTAACTAATCAATACGTCAATAATTTATTAATTTATTGATTATTTAATGTTTTATTTATAAAAGTTTAACTGTCCACAATTATGATTTCCATAATCTCGCAGGCTACATTTAGGAAAAGGTGAAAAAACGATCCTTTTACTAAAGAGTGATATATTATTGAGCACTCACATCTAGAAATCAAGTGCAAACATGGGAAAAAAAAACTAAGCTTGGTTTATAATCTTGTAAGTTGTTTTTTCTTAGGTAATTATTTATCCCGCGTATATCTTGGAGACTTGGTACAACTCACACAATCCCGACTACGAAGCCCTCATTCATTTAGGTTGCATTTGGTAATGTAATCGTAATGAAATTGGATTTGTAATGTAACGGAATTACAATTACATTACTATGTTTGGTTGAAACATGTAATCAAACCATGTAATGTAATGTCAATTGCATTCATGTGTTTGGTTTACCTTGTAATGTAATTAAGTTTCTAATTTTTTTTAAATACAACATAAAATTAAAAAAGTTGATAAAATTTTTAAAAATTTAAAAGAAAAAATTAAAAATAAATAATAAATAAATATGGGGAAAATGGTTTATTTTCTGCTAAAAAAAGACCAAAAATGAAAAAAATTACAAAAAATAAAAATTTCAAAATATGACAAACGGACAAAACGGAAGAAAAAAAACCAGTAATGAAAAAGCGATAAAAAAGAAAAACGACAAAAAAAATTCAAAAATGTGAAAACCATAAAAAGTGACCAATAGTGATAAAAAAGACTAAAAACAAAAAATTGACAAAAAACAACAAAAAAATGAAAGGAAAACAAGATGAAAAACGATGAAAAACAAAAAACGACAAAAGACGAACAAAAACGACCAAATATGAAAAAAATGACAAAAAAACGATTAAAAATGAGCAAAAAAAATAAAAAACGATAAAAAGGAATAGAAATGACAAAAAACAAAATATGACAAAGACCAAATAAAAGAGGGAATTAAAACGAGCAAAAAAAGACAAAAAGATTAAAAACTTGTAAAAAAAAACGACAAAAAGGGGACAAAAAATGACAAAAAAAAGAGCATAAACGACAAACAAAAGTGAAAAAGACCAAAAAAAAGCAAAAAAGGATTAAAAATACGACAAAAAGTGTGCAAAATCGACCAAAAACGATAAAAGACGATAAGATAGTGAAAAAATGGTCAAAAACGTACATGATCGACAAAAATCAATAAATAACATGTATAAATGGCAAAAAAAATGTGCTAAATCGACCAAAAACGATAAACACCGTAAAAAATTGACCAAAAACGACAAAAAAATATTCAAAAACGGCAAAAGACGTGCAAATAAAGCAAAATGGATAAAAAACGTGCAAAACCGAAAAAATGTACGAAATCGACAAAAAAGATTTAAAAAGTGCAAAAGCGACAAAAAATCGAAAAAGGGCCCAAAACGAGCAAAAACGACAAAAAATAAACAAAAACAAACAAAATGGCAAAAAATGAACAAAAACGGAAAAATAAACAAAAAAGAACAAAAATGACCAAAAAAACAAAGATGACAAAAAACTAATAAAAAAGGGGCAAAAAACGAACAAAAACGACAAAAAACGGACAAAAACAACAAAAAAGACAAAAAAACAAATAAAAACAACAAAAAACGAACAAAAATGACAAAAAACAAACAAAAACGACCAAAAATGACAAAACGAACAAAAAGGCAAAAAAGGAAAAAAAAAATGACCAAAAACGAACAAAAAGACCAAATTATAGCATACCAACCTTCCGCTTAAGTTGTAATGTAATTGCGATTATATAGGTTTTATGATGTAATTGAGTTTAGAAAAAACTGATGTAATGTAATCAAATTTGTAATCGTTATTACATTACATCTAATTTTTTTGTCCAACTAAACACCCGAGTTAGATCGACAACGTAATGCCAATTACATTACGTTGTCCAATCCTGCAAACCAAACGGGCCCTTAGTCTGACTTTGAAGGCCTCATTCATTCAATCTGGCCGAAGGCTTTACATGACGTGGCTATATGCCCAATCACCCAGTTCGGAGGCTCGAGAATTGATGTGTATTTGAATCATAGGGGTCCGGTAATCACCGATGTGCTTATATTGGTGATGTTATTATTGCTATAATCAAAGAAGTAGTGTCCAATATGCTTCTAGAAAGATTAAAAAAATTAGGACTGACGTACACGTAAATAACTCAAACGTAATAATGGTATAATAATAAGATATGATGACAATGTAGGGGTTGTCATTGATCAAGAAGGAAATCCAAAATAGGTTTCTCTAATATATAAGTATGGTGTTTGAGGGGGGTTGCCAGAAGAAGCTCATAAGGGAGGTATAGGGTGCAAGTCCACAGGAAATCAAAGAGAAAGTCAATACTTTGCTCTTAAGGCTTGCCATTTGAGACAGTTAGAAGAAGCTATTTGTTCGGAGAGTCATATTCTTCTTTCATGGAGATCAATATGGGGTTGGGTGATTGATTTTATTGTAATTTTTTCTTAAGTTTTGTGAGAAGTTAAACTTGGGGGAAATGGTTCAACATTTTTTTAGCAATATTTATTTTTTATAGGAAGTTATAATGATAGGAATTTGTCTAGGTGACATAGTTAGCAAAAATAATGTTTTAGATCTATCTTGGCAGTTTTGTTTGACGGTGGTTCGTTATCTTTAGGTGGGTTGGCATCGCTTTTGCATATGTTATGTGACCAACAATTGGTATCAAACTCTCAGATTCTCAAGAGGAAAGATACAACCTTCTATGGAGCAGATAAACACACGTATGATCACCCTAAAAGGAGAGAACTAGACAATTTGGAAGCCAATAATGGAGGATCTACCCCGGTATAAGGATTTGAATGGTCCATTGAAGGGCAACAACGTCAAGCCATCGGACAAATCTGTTGATGACAGAAAATGATTGGATCGAAAGGCCGCTGAATTCATTTGCCAAAAACAGGACGATTTAGTGTTTTAGAGAGTTAGGCAAAAGAGTTATGGGAGAAGCTACATTTGTTGTACAAACGAAAGATGGCTAATAACAAGGTATTTCTTATTTACCAACTCATTTGTTTTCCATGACAAATGGTTATGCAAAATTTTTGTATATTAAACATAAAAAAAGTGTACAATCGATTCCTAAACTTGAGATCTAAGTACAAAGTTTTATGGAGAAGTGTGGCGGTGGAGATCGAACAATACAGCAGCTCCTTTACTCCGTTGACGATCTGATGACGAGTTGAACTTGCTCTCACTTTCTGGTGCTTGTGATTTGAACTATGGGGTTGCTAATCAAGAGGATGTCGAATTTGTGAAAATTTTGAAGCCCCTTTATGGAAGAAAAACTCCTATTTATGGGGAAGCACATATGCAATGTGCATAAGGATTGTGCAGGAACGATACACGTAGAGATATGAGAAAATCTCTAAGTTACACGGTGAGGGCTGCTGCTGAGCTGACACGTGGTGGACATTGGGATTCTCCTTTATTAAGATCTTGGGAAAATTATCAACATACCTGAATAAATGACACGTGCGTGTGTTTACTGTTGATCGGATGAACCTGAGCAGATTCTGTTCCTATCCCTGAAGTTGGATTTTGTCTTATCTTAGGAGGCCATTGGTTTAAACAAACCAATTAGATATGACCCTCGTCTATAAGAACAAATTCTGTCCTTATCTGTGGTTTAAACAAACCGATAGGAAATTGCTCTTATCAACAGAATCAAGCTCTGTCCTATCTTAAGAGTGGTAGTTTTTACAAAAACCAATCTGAAAAGGACATAAATACCCGTCTGCCCATGTGGAACCACGTTACCCCATAAGACTGTTCTTCTATGCGAGCTGCACTTCTGGCGAGGCTTTGAGATCACTGCGCTTCTAGGCAATAAGTAGACTGTGCTTCAGGCGATGGAGTCACTGCACTTTTAGAGCGACGAGTGGACAAGTGCTTCAGGTAACGGAGTCACTGCGCTTTTAGAGTGACGAGTGAACTTGTACTTTACGCAACGTAGTCACTGTACTTTTAGAGCGACGAGTGGACTTGTGATTTGGACAACAAAGTGTCAGATGAAGGAGCCTTTGAACGGGCTACGCTTTTGGATAGGATGGAGGGTGCTATGCTTCTGGGTTGAAGCGAGGGCACAGTGAACAGGCTGCGCTTCTTATTCGAATGAGCTAGTTTCTGTTGAAGTTATAAGAGCAATTAATGACTGCCTTTTTGATGGACGAGTCGGTCATCCTTTTTTTTAATTACCACCGTTATTTGGGGAATTCAAGAAGTCTGTGGCCTATAATTCAGTCGAATGAACCTATTAAATAGATTTATTATGCTGAGTCTTAGGTTCATCCCATAAATTTAGGAGTCCTTGACCGACGACCACTGTGGCATGTGGGTTGGACCACACTCACCGTATATAAAGGAAAGCTTTTCTGAAAGGTTGTGTCTTCTATCTCTTAACATACCCACTGTCATGCTCGATCCCAACTTAGCTTCGAACGACCGTTGGCCTTGCACAAGTCGATTGTTGGTTCTGGATCCCTTTGTTCCAAGAAGCTGTGTCCTTGTATAAGAACTACTGCTGAGTTCTGAGATGCACTTGAGTGTTTGTTGCAAGGAGTTCGAACATCTTGGAGATCTTTGAGATCCAAGCTTTCGGGTTTGGATTGACTACCAATCTGAAGAGCCATAGGTTGTGCTCTGCCCTGCTCAATGGTGGTGGCACAGCCTGTGCTGTGGACTGAGTTCTTGCTTGGGACAATAGCTACTTCAGGAAGTGGCTCCCTCTGACAGCACTGCACGTCTGTGAAGATTAACCCCTCTTATAGATTTTTAGGAGCTTTAGTTCTTTTCATGATGAATCTGTAATAGATCCTTGTAGAAAAGAAGTTCTTTTCATGTGATCATGACAAATTTGTAATAGATCATTGTAGACATGATTTTAATAAAGAACTCTTTATGAACCATCTATTTTGATTATCTGTCTGCGCTTTTAGGGTACCTGTGCTTTTGTGAAGCCATATGTAGTGGGGATGCCACCTGCGCTTTTGATATGTCTGCATTTTTTTATGCTTCTATAAGACCACCTTCAAAGTGTTTCGAACTTGATTCAAGATCGGAATACTTTAAACAGAAGTATGACACATGTCCTTTGCAAGCGAATGCCCAGCATGCTTACTGACAGGCTATCGTCACGCTTAGCCTTCTACATTAAATGCCTTGAGCCGTTCCTTCATTAAAAGTTGATCACAACTCCTTGTTTCTATGGAATGGTTATCATAATCTTTATTCTTAATTCCCACGTCGTTTGAAGAGTTTTCTCATTTATGAAGCATTTTGTTTTATTTTGCTGACGTGGTCGTACCCTATAAGTAGGGTCTATTAGGAGAGAAAAGCTTTCTGTCTTTCTTTTCTTCTTACAGAAGCTTTTTATCAGTCTTTTTCCTCTTTTAAATCCTAGCTTTTTCTGCCTTGGCCCCCAATAAATCAAGAACCCCAAAAGCTCCTATGGCGGGCTCCAAGAAGGCTAGTGGGTCAGTAGCTAGCCCCCGACCGGCTGTAGTGAGTACGAGATGGACTAGAGCGTCGTTGGCGAGGCAAGTTGGAGAGGCCACAACGAGCACTCGACAGTCCAAAGGGAAGCAGTTGGCCTGCAAAGCCGTCGTCTTTGAGCAGGCTCCTATCGTAGGAGTGTCAGTACACGGAGAAGTGCGGCCACCCATTGTTAGTATGTGTCTGACTGTCATGGATTTCTTGATTCGCTGATGCATATGAGCGTCGACTCTTAGGAGCATCGTCTTGAAGATATGTTGATGCTTTTTCTTGCTGATGCGCTTTGACGCCATTTTTCGGAGTGGTGTTCCGCAGATGTGCTGAAGCTTTATTAACTGACACCCATAGTCGTTACTTTTTACAAAGTAACGACTAAAAATGTGCTGAAGTTTCTCGTAGATGCGTAGCCATTCGCCATGCGCAGTTCTTTTTATAAAGTACCTGTTGTAGAAGCATAAAAAATCTCAGCTGATGACATCCCTTCGCTAAAGAGCAGATGATACAAAGACTCAGCCCAAGTGCTAAAAAGGCAAAACAGAAGATATGGAAAGAAGTCTCTTATGTGTCACGTCTACCAAAGTCTAGTACAGATACATCGAGACTACACAAAAAGGACTAATTCTGTTCGTCTACAAAGGATATGGTACAAATTCGACAGAGCCTAGAAGGGTCTACAAGGGATTCGGTCTTCGTTAAAGTGTAGCCCTTCTTCTTCATGCCAGAAGCATATCAGCCACTCGGTCAAAGCAAGCAGCTTCTTGAAGCAGTCATTGGCCCGAGCCTTCAAAGTGCGCAGCAGGTTGCGAAGCCCTGAATGGAAAGGACATAGCACAACCTGTGGCTCTTCGGGTTGGCTATCCACCCATGACCTAGGTCGTCAGGACCTCGAAGATCCCCCAGATGTCGCCCAGAGTTGAACTCCCTAAGGAGGACATTTACATACTTCTTAAGGGCAACAATAGCTCCTTCTACACAGAGTTCTTCTATAAGAACATGGCTCCTACAAATGAGAAAAGCCTCAACCAGCAGCCAACTTGTACAAGGTCGATCGTCGCTTGAAGTTAAGTTTGCATCTCACATGGTAGTGAAGGATGCTAAAAAGAAGACAACGACTCTTCAGAGGAGAACTTCCCCTTTTATAGGAACGTGAATGGCCCAGAGTGCACTCCACGTGGCCGACGGTCAGAATTCCTGCATTAATGGGATGAACTTAATACTCAGCACGACGAATGTCAATCTTAGACCCTTGGAATACTCCATATTATGGTGGAAATTAAGAGGGAAGTTCATAAAGAGTGGGTATTTATCGCTCTTTACTCCAGAAGCCAAAGCCTTCAAGCCAGAGGCACAGCTACTCGCCTGTGCCAACCTCAGAAGCAAGATAGTGGTAGGCCCCATCCTTTTCTTTACTTCAAAAACCAGTGTCTTCACTACAGAGGCACAGCTACCCACTTGCGCCAACCCCAGACACACAAGGGTGTTATACCATTTCCTTCAAAGCTAACGCCTTCAAAGTTCTAAGGCGCAGCTACTTACATGCGTCCACATGAGGTGCAGGATGGTGATATGTTCACACCATCTCCATTCCCATGGCACAGTCATCTGCTCCGATCCAGAAGCTTAAGTCACTTCTCTATAAGAGACTTGGGAACTCCCACTGCAACCAATACAAGTCAGCCTGTCGCTCTAAAAGTACAGTAACCTCGCCAACCTGAAGCATAAGCCTACTCATCGCCTATAGCACAGTGACTCTGTTGCTCCGAAACACAACTTCATTGTTGCTCTAAATGCACAAAAGTCTCGTCAATATTCGAAGCCAAGTCAACTCGTCACCTGAAAGCACAGAGGCTCCGTCGTCTCCAGAAGCACTGTCTACTCGTTACTCTAGAAGCACAACAGTACTTAGTCCTCACCAGAGGCGTAGGAAGCATGGGTCTACCATAATTGGTTTGTTTAAATTGCCTCTTGCAAAAAAGATTGGAATTAAATCATGATTGATATCATATCAGATTGATTTAAATCTTAGACTAGGATCAATTAGACTCCAAATCTAGGATGAAATTCCAAGATTTACTCGACTGTATCCGAGTAAGCAAATTGGCACGCGCCACGTGTCACCTCCTTCGGTTATGTTGATAACCACCAGAGATATCGATTGAGGGGTATCTCGATGTCCGCCACGTGTCAGTGCCGCAGAAGCCTATACCGTACAATGATGGTAGATTCTTTCATATCTCAGGAACCCTAATGCACATAGCATATGTGCTCGGTTCTCTATAAATAGAAGGAGTTCTCCTTAACTAAAGGCAGACAACCTTCTGTTGGCCTATTGGTCATATGGTCAAACTGATTTTAATAATTGATCAAACTCTGTCTTGATATATAGAGCTAGTCAGGATATCTCAGACTCTTGGACACGATCAAGAACAGCTATCTACTCATTTCAAGACCGAAGCTGTGTTTGCCTGTTCGAGTCTGTATTTCTTTGAGCAATGTATTTTTCATTTTATTTGAGTCTAGGAATACTTTGTACACCGAGTCGTACTGGCAAATAGGCTATTCCAAAATGATTTCAAAATATTTTTAAAATATCCTTTGTTTTGAAAAACATTCGTATTTACAAAAGCTCCAAAAAGGTTTTCAAAATTCTCCAAAAACTAATTTTAAAAACCCTAACCTAACCCTGACAGAACTCGACCAGAGTTCGGCCAGAGTTCGGTTAGTGGCCGTTTTGTTTTTGAATTCCTTGGAACTTGGTCCTCCTGCAGTTGCAGATTTGACCGAGATTTGCTCATCGAGTTCTGCCCGAATTCTGCCCGAATTCTGCCAGAATTCTGTCTTTGGAACTCCTATAAATAGAGAAGGTTTTAGATCATTTTAACTCACTCATTCACTTTCAATCTTCTCTCTTCTAAAAAGCTTTCAGTCTTCCAAAGAGTTTTTCTCGAGCTTTAATTTTCAGATCCCAAGCCAGTTACAATCCTCTAGTCGTTTTGCCAGTGCGTTGCGGTCTAGAAGTTTCAGAGTGATTGTAATAAGAAGGCTTGATAGAAGAATACCTCTTCACAATTGAAGTTGGACGAGTTCTTCGAATCAAAGCTCGCGTTGTAGAAGTTGCAAGGATTTCGTAAAAAAACTTACAATTTTGCCAATAGTGGATTCAACTGGTAGCAAGAGTTCTACCGACTGGACTAGTCCTCAACAGAGGGAAACCAGTATACATCGCTGTCTTTGCATTTGCTTTCTTATCTCTGCCTTTACACTATTTAGTTGTGATTATTAGTCTGTGATCTTGCTGCTAACATTTTTTTAATTAGCATTATTCCGCTGCCAACTCTATTCACCCCCCTCTAGAGTATTCTGCTTTACGATTTCGTTCCTACAATTGGTATCAGAGCAGGTGTTACAGGTAAAGCAAGGTAACATTGCAATTATTTATTTATTTAACTAATTGTTATATAGATCACAGCACGGCACATGGCAACTGTAAAATTCATAAGTGAAGGCCAGGCCACAAACAGACCTCCACTGTTTGATGGTACCAATTATACCTATTGAAAAATACGGATGAGTTTCTTCTTGAAATCACTTGACTTTGATTTATGGTCTATTGTTATTGATGGCTATCAAAAGCCACCTCGTATAAATGTTGATGGAGTTTTAATTGAAAAATCCCATAACAGATATACAGAGGAAGAAAAGAAAAAAGCCAGTCTTGACGCACGTGCTATTAACGCTTTATTTTGTGCTTTAGACAGAACTGAATTTAACAGGGTGTCTATCTGCACAACTGCTAATGTAGTGTGGAAGCTTCTTGAAGTCACACATGAAGGCACGACTCAAGTCAAAGAATCAAAGGTCAGCAGACTTACTCAAGAGTATGAGGTGTTCAAGATGAAGCCCAACGAAACAGTTACTCAAATATTCGAAAGATTCTTGGATATTGTAAATCCTTTGTCCTCCCTAGGCAAAGATTACAGTAACCATGAAAAGATTCGCAAACTCCTGCGAGCACTTACCAAGAACTGGATTCCAAAGGCTACTGCAATCATTGAAGGGAACGACCTCACAACTATGTCCCTCGAAGTACTCATGGGTAAGCTAGTCACTCATGAACTAGAGCTACAAGATTTTGAAGAGCCTGCACCAAAGGAGAAGACGATCACTTTCAAGGCTCAGCACAGAAAAGCTACTGAAGGTGATTCAGACAGCAGTGAATCTGATGCTAAAGATCAGGCACTCCTAGCAAGAAAATTCAAAAGATTCATGAAATATAAGAAGAAAGCCAAAGAAAACAATAGCAGCAACAACTGGTATCAAGATGATGCTGTCTGCTATGGCTGCAAGAAGAAGGGACATATGAAGAAGGATTGTCCTACAAACTCATCATCAAGCAAGAAGAGCAACAGGTATGAAAAAGGGAACCTGAAGAGATCAACATCACGGAAGTATGCCAACACCAGTATATGGCATGAAAGTGAAGCTAGCGACTCAGAAGACGATCAACAAGAAGACGCTGTAAATGTATGCTTTATGGCATCCGATCAGATACTCTCTGAACTTGTAGTTGATACATATGATGACTTCACCTTTGAGCAATTAGGAGATGCCTTCAGTGAACTGATAAGTGATTACAGGAAACTGCGTAGCAAATATCAGACCTCTAAGAAGGTACTCAAAGAGTACAAAGGTGAAATAGGAAGACTTACCGACCAACTAGCTGAGGTTAGAAATAATGTTAGTGAGTCTGGTGAGCTTTCATCTATTAAGCTCTTATTACACGAGACTATCAAGTCATCTGAAGAGAAAGACAAGGTTATTGACCAACTGAAAGAAGAACTTTCTAAAGAGAAGAAAAGTCTTCAATGTGCACAAGTCAGAATGGAATCACTCACTTCTGACTATGCTAACTTGTATGACACTTCCAAAAGATTGGAAATTAGGTTAGGAAAATAGCCTAAGACTGCTGCTTCCTACCCTAACACGTGTCACTTACCGAATAATCGGAACATTCCCAAACCAAGCACTATCAGACCTAACCCTATCAAACCTTTAACCCAAAAGGTTAAGCCCAAACAAGATTATAGGTATGCTTTCTTCTATACCAGAAAACCTAAACCTACCAACCATGCACACCACTCAGCTTTCAATACTCAACATGCACAATGTCATTATTGTGGCCACACTGGTCATATTTCTCCTGCATGTAGAATTAGAAAGCTTGTTGATTTAAATATTTATGCATGGATACCAAAAGCTAATATTTCAGGACCCTACAAGAAATGGGTACCAAAAGTTTCATCTGTAAATTGTTTTGTAGGTGGAACACCTTTCACATGCTAAAAGCAAATGGATTCTCGACAGCGGTTATTCATGGTATATGACCGGTGATGCTATACTATTTGCAACACTGTCGAAGAAAAAGAAGGAAGGTTATGTCTCCTTCGGTAACAACTTGAAAGGGTATATCATTGGTATCGGTGATGTTGGTAGGCCTCCCAATCCTGTGATTAAGGATGTCTGTCTGGTTACCGAGTTGAAACATAATCTACTCAGCATAAGTCATCTAGCTGATCATGGTTATAGCATCAACTTTGGCAAAGACAAATGTACTATAGTTGATAGCTCAACTGGTAGTACTATCTTTTAAGGTATCATGGAAGACAACATATATATTTTCTATTTGTTGGAAGAAACTAACATTTCAGGTAGATGCTTAATGGCTAAAAGTAATGAGAGTCATCTGTGGCATATGAGACTCGATCACGCAAATATGGACACAATCTCAAGATTATCCACGAAGAAGCTAGTACGCGGTTTACCGGACATAACATTCAAGAAGGATTCGGTATGCAGCCAATGTGAAAAGAACGAAGCTACCATATCTACATTCAAGTCAGTAAACGCAGTATGTACTACTAGACCTCTACAATTACTACATATGGACTTATTTGGTCCTAGCAGAGTTGCTAGCCTCGGAGGTAAGCTATATGCTTTTGTAATTGTAGATGATTACTCTAGATACACGTGGGTATACTTTTTGACACGCAAGAATGATGCATTATCCGAATTTGTCACCTTTTGCAAGAAAGTACAGAATGAAAAAGGTTACATGATCACTCGTATTAGAAGCAATCATGGTGGCGAATTCGAGAATGCAGAGTTTGAGCAATTTTATGACACACACAGTTTTGTACACGAGTTCTGCCCTAGGACTCCACAACAAAATGGAGTTGTGGAATGTAAGAACAGAACTCTATCCGAAATAGCCAGAGTAATATTAAACCAGTTTAGTCTACCCAAATATTTCTGGGCTGAAGCTGTCAATACAGCTTGTTTTGTTCTCAATAAAGTTCTAATTCGATCCAAATCGAAGAAGACACCATTTGAGTTATGGTTTGATAGAATTCCATCAGTTTCATATTTTAGAATATTTGGTTGTAAGTGCTTTATTCTTAATATAAAAGATAATTTGGGAAAGTTTGACGAAAAGGCCGATGAAGGTATATTTTTAGGTTATGCGGCCAAGAGCAAAGGATAGAGAGTCTTCAACAAACAAACTATGATCATCGAAGAATCAATCAACGTCACCTTTGATGAATTAAATCAAATGACTATCGATGACAATGACGAAGATCTAACTGTACCAAGCCCAACACCAGCTGATTCTCAACCAAGCTCAGCACTAGCTGATCCTCCAAGAGAAGATCCAGGAACCAGCTACCTTCAGAGTCTGCCGAAAAGATTAAAATTTATTGCTGATCATCCAAAGGATTTGGTAATTGGTGATATTACCAAAGGTGTAAGTACTCGTACATCCAGTAGAGATATTGTTTCTCGTGTTGCATTCATTTCACATCTAGAACCCAAAACTATTGATGAAGCATGTAGTGATAATTTTTGGATAGATGCTATGCAAGAGAAATTAAACCAATTTGAACGGAATCAAGTTTGGGAACTTGTTCCCAAGCCTATTGATCATCCGGTCGTTGGCACCAGTTGGGTATTCTGAAATAAACTGAACGAGAATGGTTTAGTGACTCGTAATAAGGCTCCACTCGTAGCTCAAGGATACAATCAGGAAGAAGGTATCGACTACGATAAGACTTATGCCCAGTTGCGAGATTAAAATCCATTTGCATGTTATGTGCATTTGCATGTTTTCATAATTTCAAATTATTTCAAATGGATGTCAAGAGTGCATTTTTAAATAGTTTTATAAAAAAAGAAGTTTTTGTAGCACAACCTCCAGGTTTCACAGATTTTAAAAACCCTGATCATGTTTTCAAGTTGAAGAAAGCTTTATACGGTTTAAAACAAGCCCCTCGTGCTTGGTATGATCGTCTAAGCTCTTTCCTACTTGACAACGGTTTTTTAAAAGGCAAGGTTGACACTACACTTTTTATTAAGTCTTTTAATGGTAAGCTTCTCTTAATACAAGTCTATGTTGATGATATTATATTTGGATCTACTGATGAATCTCTTTGTCAAGAATTCTCTAAGTATATGCAGAATAAGTTTGAGATGAGCATGATGGGAGAGCTAAAATTCTTTCTCGGACTGCAAATCAAACAAACTGACAATGGGACATTCATAAATCAAGCCAAGTATACAAAAAATTTGATAAAGAAGTTTGATTTGGACAATGTCAAACCTATTGGCACTCCGATGGCAACTTCAACAAAGTTTGATATTGATGAACAAGGCAAGCCAGTCGACACACGTAAGTATCGAGGTATGATCGATAGTTTACTTTATTTAACTGCTAGTCGTCCAGATATTATGTTTAGTGTTTGCCTGTGTGCACGTTTTCAAGCTAATCCAAAGAAATCACATCTGTGCGCAGTTAAGCGTATGTTTCGATACCTTAAGGGCACTTCTTCTGTTGGCTTATGGTATCCCAAAACTAAGTCCTTTGACCTTATTGGTCACTCGGATGCAGATTTTGCTGGATGCAAAGTTGATAGAAAAAGTACCAGTGGCACATGTCATTTCTTAGGCAAGGCTTTAGTCTCATGGTTTAGTAAAAAGCAAAATTCTGTAGCCCTATCAACAACAGAGGCTGAGTATATCGCCGCAGGACGTTATTGTGCTCAGATTTTGTGGATGAAACAAACCTTAGAAGACTATGATTTATTTTACGCACATATTCCCATTTTCTGTGACAACACGAGCATAATTAATTTGACTAAGAATCCAGTATGTCACTCTCGTACTAAGCATATCGAGATTCGACATCATTTTCTTAGAGATCATCATCAGAATGGAGATATTGACCTTGTGTACATAGACACTGAGAATCAATTAGCTGACATTTTCACAAAATCTCTAACAGAAGATCGTTTCAATTATTTACGTCGAGAATTAGGAATTTTGGACGTCAATAATGTTAATTAATTTTGTTTTATGATTATATTTTAATACGCAAAAACTGTGTTAGAAACAAGCCAATAAAGAGTCTATTTGTCACCACAACAACGGTTGAAGCGAAGCGGTACTTAAGAGTTCCCCGGTGAACCTCCGCCAGCAGGGACAGTACTCCTACAGCTAATCTAAGACAGTCACTGTGTAACGAAATTTAATCTATAAAATAATATTAATTATATTAATTGAATGTTGAAATTATTAATCTTTGAATTAAATCTTTGAAATGAGTCAATGAAAAAGAAAGTAGCTCAAACCAACTAACAGAACCCCAGGCAAATTCGGCCAAAATTCGGCCCGAGTTCGGTTAGTGGTATCTGGTTATATAACCAGAACCCGAGAGCCTTTCTTCTTCATTGCTTCTAAACCCACCTTCACAGCAACAGCAGCCGCGCAAAAAGCTTCCAAACCCTAGTTCTTCACCACTCCGTTTCTTCCAATCTACGTGGTGAAATCCATCCAAATTTTGGATTCGTGTGGAGATCGTTGTCCTCTACAACATACTTGAATCTCAGGAGGTATAACTCCGTATTTCTCCTCCTTTCTATTTCGTGCAGATTTACTTTATTTGTACAATACCGCCTAAGGGATTTAACCCCTTCATGAGGAAGAAGACGACCAATCCTAGTGAGGAAGGATCATCTTCAAATCCACCCACGGATTCCCTCTTTTTGCCAGTTCAATCGAGCAATGGCGCGTTCGATGGGTTTTATTTTCAAACCCTAGATCAAGCCCTTCTGTGGTATGGAGACTTTTCTACGAGATCCATATGGACAGGCGCTCCTATCAAATGGACTGTGTTTCCAGAACACCGCCCTTATTTTGAGGCATTAGGGTTACAACACGTTGTTAAACTTTGTTTCCCGGTAGCTACTAATGCCATTAGACTTTTCTACTGAAATATCATACTAAACACGTTTGACGTAAGTACTCGTGTTGGCGGACTAGTCATCGAGTTCAATGATGTCCTCTTAGCAGAAATCTTTGGTATTTCTAACGAAGGTGCACTGCTTGATGATATCAGTGAATTTGATTTCCCCGACGGCACGACACTTGTTAGTTTCAAAGCTGAACTCTGTGCACCTGATCGAGTTCGCTCTAAAAAGTTCAAGGCAAATAACTTGAACTTGTTTAGTTATGAATTGCATTGCATCATCTACTCCACTCTCCTTCCGAAGTCTACTTCAAAGGATGATGTCACATCACTTGAACTATCTGCTATGTATCACATTCTTAAGGGGATTCCTTTTTCTGTCCCTAAGACCATTATCCAGATGATGGGACGTTGTCGTGCAAGAGATAGAAATCTCTCTTATGCGATGATTCTCCCACGTATCTTCCAGCGTTTTGATATTGATCTGTCAACTTGTACTCAAGACCCTGAGCCCAAGTTTCTTAAGCTATCTCGTCGTAGTATGACTGCTGCTGCTCCTCGTACTGCTCCTCCTACTGCTCTACCTCCTCCATCTACTCAGTAATATGCCATGACCTTTGAAGGCATACACCAGCATCTTTCTGATTTGCACGTCTCGATGACGGATATGGCCCGCGAACGTGAGTTCCGCGATGTCACTCGTTATCAGATGAAAGCAAATTCTCTTGCTGATCTCCGATTTGCTCAGACTGGACATTCTGCCGGTTCTATTCCTAGAGATCCAGCCTTCTCTGGTTATCGCTGTGAGGATGAGGCTGTTCATGCCTACTTTCAGCCCGATAACGCATATGATTGGTACCGTTCTGACCGTGCTCCTCCTCGAGACTATGTCGGTGAGTTTTTCACTGGCGCCCCTCCTCACCCTTCTGGCGCTAGTACTTCTGGAGCTGGTCCTTCTGGACATGCCGATCATGCTGCTGATGATGATAATGATGATGGGGAGATGTGATATATTAGCTAATTTTTGAGACTTAGTTATTATCTACTATACACTTGGAAATGCTCCGACATTCCAAGTTTCTGTCTTTTTATCCTTTTATTATCAGACTTGTATTGGATATTTATTGATGTCTCTTGAACATCATTTTATCTTTATGGGATGCGTAGTTTATCTTTCATATCAGTTTATTTATTTATTTATAGCATCTTTATCTGCTTCTATATTATAAACTGCCTGTGAAATAATTCTCTGTTATATCTTGTATATTCTCACTGTTGTATTATAATTCTTTATTATATTATAAACTGCATGAGACATTATTTTTTTGTGTGTTTCTTCACTGTTTGTTTCTTATGCATTGATTGTGGGGGAATTTTCTCTTTTGCAATTTTGCTAAGTGACAACGGGGGAGAAATAGGATCTAATATTTTGTTTTTGAGAATAATACAGGGATTGAACAATGTTGAACAATTTTATGGTATCTTACTCAATAGATGTTATATCATTCATAGTTTGTCAATTATAAAAATGGAGGAGATTGTTGGCCCATTGGTCATATGGTCAAACTGATTTTATTAATTGATCAAACTCTGTCTTGATATATGGAGCTAGTCAGGATATCTCGGACTCTTGGACATGATCAAGAACAGCTATCTACTCAGTTCAAGACCGAAGCTTTGTTTGCCAGTTCGAGTCTGTATTTCTTTGAGCAATGTATTTTTTATTTTATTTGAGTCTAGGAATACTTTGTACACCAAGTCGTATTGGCAAATAGGCTATTCCAAAATAATTTCAAAATGTTTTTAAAATGTCCTTTGTTTTGAAAAACATTCGTATTTACAAAAGCTCCAAAAAGGTTTTCAAAATTCCCCAAAAACTAATTTTAAAAACCCTAACCTAACCCTGACAGAACTCGACCAGAGTTTGGCCAGAGTTCGGTTAGTGGCCGTTTTGTTTTTGAATTCCTTGGAACTTGGTCCTCCTGCAGTTGCGGATTTGACCGAGATTTGCTCATCGATTTCTGCCCGAATTCTGCCAGAATTCTGTCTTTGGAACTCCTATAAATAGAGAAGGATTTTGATCATTTTAACTCACTCATTCACTTTCAATCTTCTCTCTTCTAAAAAGCTTTCAGTCTTCCAAAGAGTTTTTCTCGAGCTTTAATTTTCAGATCCCAAGCCAGTTACAATCCTCTAGTCGTTTTGCCAGTGCGGTGCGTTCTAGAAGTTTCAGAGTGATTGTAATCAGAAGGCTTGATAGAAGAATACCTCTTCACAATTAAAGTTGGATGAGTTCTTCGTATCAAAGCTCGCGTTGTAGAAGTTGCAAGGATTTTGTAAAAAAACTTACAGTTTTGCCAATAGTGGATTCAACTGGTAGCAAGAGTTCTACCAACTGGACTAGTCCTCAACAGAGGAAAACCAGTATACATCACTGTCTTTGCATTTACTTTCTTATCTCTGCCTTTACACTATTTAGTTGTGATTATTATTCTGTGATCTTGCTGCTAACATTTTTTTAATTAGCATTATTCCGCTGCCAACTCTATTCACTCCCCCTCTAGAGTATTCAGCTTTACAATTTTGTTCCTACACCTTCATCTAAGAAGGAACAATCCACCAACCAACCAACAGAAGAACAACCCCTCCAAGGGATCTTCTCCTCAAGACAGCCTCTTGATCGGTGACCCCAGAGTTCCATCAAAGGCGCCAGAGAGCCAGAGCAAGTTTGATTCGTCGTTAGATCGTCAATGGAGTAAAGGTGCCGCTGCAGTGCTCGATCTCCATTGTCACTCTTTTATAGAAACCACTTCTCCTTGTACTTAGTATATCCTGTTTAGGTCTTCTTTCTTTGTACACAGATACCTTATACATTCAATAAAGCAAAAAGTTCGTTCAACCTTTTGTTATGTTGAACACCTGTATGGATGCTTGTTGGCTGACGCGTGGTGCACTTTGATAGCACCTACGCGGATATAGGGACTGTGCGGATGCTTTTTTATCCTGGCACAGTGTTTTTTCTCTCTGTTTCTGCATAAAATATTTTGTGTCTTTCTGACATACTTTGTTTGTATGCAGTTCCTGTGTCTGCGTCTTTTCAGGGATATCCTTTTGAACGTGGTGGTCTCTGCCTCGGGCATGAATATTGACGAGGCGCTCACCACTTCCGTTAGGCAGCTGATTACCCAAGGTCAACCAAAAGGGCGACTAGCCATGATACGGGATCAACAACTCATATACTTCCACCATATGATAGATCGAGGCAAGTTGTCTCTCCCTTTGGATCCCGTCAAGATGTTGAAACCTTCGTTTCTCTTTGGCGATCAGCTGGTCTTGTAACATACAAAGCTTCTGGAGATAAACAAAAACTGGTATTTTGAGAACGATGGTCTATCTTTGTATGTTCCGTCGATCAACCAATACATCCTGCCCTCAGTTTTCTTCTATTTGGCCGATAAGCGTCTTATAAAATGGGATCTGACCCTGAGATGAGGGGGTTTAATGACCACCCACATCCAAGTGGAAGGGTACTCTAATCAGAGGGATTATTTTAAGAGTGCTCATGATGGTCCATCATGTACGCTGCGGGTGTTACTCCCTGGTCGTCTACTCATAGACTTTACCACGAAGGTGCATCCGTTCTGAGCCTCTCTTTTTGCTAATAGGCTTCTGGCCACAAGATATACATATCCGAAGGATATCTTCTGAGTCAAAGTTTGGATTTATCCTAAGGTGGAATGGTATGAACTGACCCAATGGGTGGGGGGCAGGTTCAAGAAAGACTTGCTAGGTATAGGCCTACATCGTGCCATCAAAGCTACCGAGCATGGTATGGAGATCAACCGACCTCTGTTCATGGCTTTGCTGGAATTATTTAATCACCACACCAGGACTTTCTTCACCTCTTGCGGAGAGATGGGTTTAGACCTCCATGATATGCGTTCCATTTCGAAGTTTCTATGGGAGGACATGCATATGAGGAATATACCCCTTACAAGGAGGAGTTTCTAGTGCTGGAGAAAAAATGTCCTAAGATGATGGCTCTGTTTAAGGAATTGCTTTGCCCTCACCAAGTATGCACGCGCTTGGGTAGGACGGAGGCTCCTCCATACATCAAGGCCTGGACAGATTATATCTTCACAAAGCATCCATCGATGCCAGAGCAGGTTTATTTTACTGTATGCCTGGCATATACTCTGACAAAGTGGACAGTTTAATGGCTGAAGCGAGGACTCTGTTCCCTTCATAGATGCCGAGGGAAAGCCCACCTCTACCGTTCACCACTATTTTGTCAGAATCTGACTGCTTTAAGTCCGAAAGCAACCTTAGCCGCTTTTCTGATGATATGGTTGCGAAAGGCCGTGGTTCTAGGAGGTTCCGGGCCTGTGAAATGGATTAGTCAGGAACTTATTCTGCCCGCTGTGAGGCTTGCCTTCAAACATTCTTTGGCTCTGCTGTCGGCTATGGTATGTGACATCCTGTATGGTTTGCGGGAGTTCTCCAAGAGGATAATAGAGTGCCGTGGGGGGAACGATGAGTTTCCTTGTGTTGGACTCCCTTACCACTACTTGATGGGTTGGTTGGCTTTACACCGCCCTGGTTTGATAGTCCCCAGCACTCTTCAGGGTTATGAGGAAGGGGATGCGATACTATGTAACTATCATCGTATGAAATGGCTTCATAAGGAGGTCCCCGTTTGTAGGTGGATGTTTGGACGTATATGCTTTCAACAAGGTTTCACCTAAATACAAGGGTTTTCTTGCGGATGATGAGTTAGTGGATAGTGATCTAACTTTCGGTGCCTTCCATTGGTTGCAGTCCATCAGTCCTTCCATTTGGTGTATCGAAACCAGAATCGGGTGTACCTGGAGACTTATTTGCCAAGCCGATTCGCCCGTCAGTTTGGCTATAGTCAGACCATGGTAGGAAATCCAAGCTTCTATCTTGGTTATAAAGGGAGTCTACTGGATGGCGCCAGGGCGTGGTGTTATTATAATGCCGGTGGCACTGGAGCAAAATTTACAATCCCCTCTATGATTGAGGAGACTCATATCTGGTATTCTACCGTGAAGTTCTACTGCATTGCGAACAACTTCTCACCGGAGTACAATCGAGAGCGAAGTTTACTCAAGGGGACGAAGTTCGAGAATCCTCGATTAGCTTCAAAGAGTCTCCAGGAGCCTGCATCATCGGAGAGCAGATCCGCTGATGGCTCCAGCTCATTGCGAGAGGGAAGAGAGGAGGAAGTCCTCTTGAGTAACCCGTGGAAGTGTCAGGTTTCTTCAGGGGTGAGCCCTCCTCCTGTTAAAAGAACAAGAATAGCTGTACCTCTGTTGGATGGACCATCCCAATAGCCTTCATTGGAACCGAGTGCCCTACCCGTTGGGTCTTCTTTACGGATAAGCCTTAGTATTTTCTTTTCAGGCTTTCATTCCATACTTTCTATTTTTTGCTGCTTTGCTTGTGTAGGTGGGGCCCACATGGTCTGAAAGACTCAGGGATCTTCCTGAGGAACCTGCCCCAGAGGTGTCTCGAGTCATAAGGACAGAGGGAAAGACTGCAGCTGATAAAACTATCGACCCAGAAGGTGTCTCTCCTCCTACTCCCTTCGAGTATGAGACTCGAGACACTTTGGAGTCATTGGCTTCACTCTAGTAGAAAACATTCTCGGGGCTGATTGAGGACAAGCCCATGGAGGTCCCTGAGGTCGGCGTGGTGGCAGCCGAGGGCGGTATTCCAGAGTTTGTACCCATGACGGGCTAAGTGGACGTAGATGCTGAGGACATTACTCAGAACCTTTCCATCATACCTCCTCTCCATGTCGAAAGAAGGGTAGAGGATAATCCTGATGCGCCAGAAGGCGAGGCAGATCGTCCGATCGAGGAGTTGCCTTCGACGAATTTTTGGGAGTCTCATCGGCTGGTTGAAGATCCCTTGGAAGGGTTGACGGTGAAGGCTGTCGAAGCAATGGCCGACCGAACTGTTGAAGGGCCGACAAAAAAGAATATCGAACAACTGGTAGATGAGGTCGTTATGAAAGTCGTCGAGGAGGCGATTGAGGAGTTGGCTGGCATGTTCCTCGGAGAGACGACCGAGGAGACCAGTGTAGAACAAATCGATGCGATCGCTAACGAGTTGATAACTGAGGTTCCAGCTGAGGGGGCTATTGAGACGATGGTCGATAGTACTGCTGATGAGCCCGCTGATGTAACTACCAGGAGTCTGGTCAAGGGGACTGTGGAAGAATCTTTCGAGAAGATTGCTGACGAGCCGGTTGCTGAACCGCCGGTTGATAAGACCACTAAGGAGTTGGTCACGCCGAACTTTCAGAAAACGGTCGTTGAGGTTGCTCATACTATCGTTTATACGGCTTTAGTTGCAGAGGCGGTTGAAGCACCAACGAGGGAGCCTATTTAAGAACCAGCTATACCTCAGACAGTGTTGGCTGCACCGCCGAAGGCTTCTGTTATAGTCACGATGCCACCTGTTCCGACGACAATACCTAGATGCATGTTTGCTGTCATTGCCACCCCGGTACCTTCTATTGCGGCATCTCCGGTGACCCCAATGAGTTTGGATGACAGTGCGTACTATATCAATCTCATTCTGGGCACCAATAATTAAGCTTTGATGTGTGGCATAGAGGGTATCTTGTAGGGTAGCCAATCACTCAGACGGGCCCGGTCTATAGTAGAGGCCCAATTGATGGCCTTGCACGACTATTCGAAGTATGAGGTGACGGCGGACGCGATTGGCGATCTGCTGGCCGAGTTAGAAGACACTGCCTTGAAGTTTCAAAATCTTGAGTGCGGTCTCCCGACTCTAGCTATTGCAGAGCTAGAGAGGATAGCCTCTGAAGTATCCTAGTACGAACAGAGATGTCGGTATTTAAACAACCGACTTGTCGAGGTTGAGGTCGCAATTGAGAAGGTGACCGATGCCGAAGAGGCTCATATCTGCCATCGCACAACCACAGAGGAGCAGTGCAATACCCTCTAGGAGCAGATCCGGAGGCTGAAAGAGACTTTAGCCCTTGTGTAGAGCATTTTGGAGAAGTCGAGGGACGAAGAGGAGGCCCTTTGTCAGCGCTCCGAGATCTTGGCCCGAGAGAAGGAAAGTATTGGCGTACGCCAGGCGGAACTGTCCCTTACGTGCCAAAACCTGTCTCCGGTTGAAGATGAAGCCGCTCGCCGTCAGAAGGTCGAGTGTCGAGCCCAAGCATTGGTCGGCCCCCAGATTGCTCTTTTGAGGAGCCGACTAGAAGGACTTATGCATCGATCTTCTTAGTTTTGACCTTCTTTTTGTCTTCTTGTCTCTCGGTTTGGTTTATGAGAGACTATTTTTGTAAGCAAAGAAAGAAAACTCTTTCATTTTATAAATAAAAATTTTTGCTTTGTCTCTCTTCTGGTCCCTTTGTTGTGAACTTTCTTATACAGGAATGAGAATTTCCTCAGAGGTACTATAACATGAAGGGATGGAGATAACTCCGTTGGAATTGGGTGTTTACTCAGAGGTTATATGGACATGGTAAATACGAGATTTTTGGTGGTAGAATTTTCCTTGCTCAGAGATAATATGGACATGGCAATGATGGATTCTATGTGTGTATAGAACGACTCAAAGGTAATATGGACGTGAAATGTTCTATCGGTAATTATGACAACCACGGGTGGTTGTCATGGAAGGGATGTCTACTCAGAGGTAATATGGACATGGTAGGCACAATCTTCGCTAGTGTATAGAATAACAATTCAGAGGTAGTGTGGACGTGAAAGGTTTTCTAAATAGTTGTGACAACCCAAGGTTATCATGGAAGGGACTACTACTCAGAGGTAATATGTACTTGGTAGACGCAAAGTTTATTAGGGTATAGAATAACAAATCAGAGGTAGTATGGACGTGAAAGATTTTCTAATGGTGGAGTTATGAAAGAAGTGAACTCAGTAATAGAATTCACGGACACCCACGGGGGATGTGAAAATCTATGCTGATTTGAACCTCAAACATAGTATTTCTTCAGGAAATTGCCATTGATTGGCATCATTAGCAAGTCGCCGTTAGGTTAGGCCAGTCGGTAGGACCCATTGGAGAAGACCATCTCTATGACGAACGGTCCTTCCCACTTGGATTCGAACTTTCTATCTATCTTGTGAGTCATCGTCATCGGTCTTCGAACAGATATGACGAGGTCACCCATTTGGAATGTCATTTCTTGGACCTTTTGTAAACCCCCTAAATTTCTACTACGAATTTTTTTAATATATTTGGTATCGATTTTATTTTTGTAATTTTAGGTCGCGTACAAATTCGCGTTATTCGTATTTGTACGTCACATGTGAAATTGAGAAATAGTATACATTTTTATAATCAAATATTTTATAGATTTTTTGTATTAAAAAATAAGTATTTATATTTGATTTATTGTATCGCGTCGAGTTTTGGCAAATTTTATTTAAAAATATTATTTTTATTAAATGGTGCAAATATAAATCCGGAAAACTATTATTTCACGTAAATATATTATTGTGTTTGAGTGACGTGAAATTTATTTCATGTCCACTTGATTTTCGAAAACTAATTACAATTAGTTTATTTATTTATAAAAATTTATTCCAATATTTAAGTAATTATCATGATTTTTAAAATTTAATATTATTATATTTTAATATTTTCTAAAAAGATATTTAAAATTTTAATTTGATTTAATACTTGACTAAATATGATAATTTAGATTGAAAAAGATAATATTGAATTTATCGGCTTTATCTTAAAATAGCTTCTGGATTTTATCTATATTAATTTGGATCGAATCGAATAAAGGGGTGATTATCCATAGGATTTTTTAAACTATTCTAATCCATATCTAACTAGGGCTTCCACTTCCTATATAAGGAGTGGCTCTTGCTCTTTTTCCAAAATTTCACAATCAAAAGTTTCTCCATAAAGGTGTCGTACATCGTGTCCGTGTCCCTGTCCTATCCACTATTTATTTTCCTTTACATATACATATTCCTCTCCGTGTCCGACAACTCCGGACACCATCATCGCCCCTGTGTCACACAAGACACGATCCCCGCCATAATCCAAAATTTCCCTCCGCAAATCCGGTTCAACCATCTAGCTACCATCAATATCACCAGAAACCAACTCCGACAAATCATCTACCACCCCACTCCTCCTCCCAGTCGTTTTGTCGCCGCCACAAAAGGCCACAACCAATACCATCATCAACCTTACAGCAATTCCCCCGACACTGTCGCCACAAACCCCGTCACCACCACTGTCTCCCCAAAATTCTGGTGCTGGCCACGCTAGATCACCTCCGACGAACCACCACAGTAAATCTCACACCACTAACACCCAAAAGAAAACCCTAAACTAATCTTGCCACCTACGATTGGCCACCACCCCTACGATCCCTGTCCCCAACTCCTCCGTCGAGTCTCCCCCGCATTCGCACGAACCGACGCCCACGCATGTGCACCCTTCCGTGCGCGCTGGCAGCCGCGCGCGAGAAGCCCGTCGCAGCATGCATGCTGCCAACGTGCCGGAGACATGGGCTCATCGCCCCTCCTGTCGGTCGTCCATCACGGGGATCCCGATCTCGCTCCTCCACGCCGAAGATTCTTCCTCCGGTACTCCCTCCGTCGACCCAGGTGAGCTTGCTCCTCCTCTTGCCTCTTTTTATTCCGCTTCTCCGTTCTCCTCTCCTCCTCTCACACTTTTCCTCCAGCCCCTTTAAATTTGATGCTCCTCCTCTTCTTCCTCTTTTTGTACGAGTACTTTGTTGTATTTAATTATTTTGTAGAGTATAGTAACCAAGGGGAGGTAGATGAGTTAAACTAGGATGTTATTTTCATAGCAGAAAGTATGTACACTTGTAATTATTAATATACCTGGACTGTAGTAAGGATGTATATATACTATTATCATTAGTATGGTTTTAGTTATTAATTATATTATGATATTTATTATTATTTTTATTAACTATTGATTATGTGGTATAAGTATATGCGGTCAAAATTATTATTGTTACTACTAGATTGTTTCGTTAATTTATTATAGTTATTATTATGGCAAAAAAATGTTTATATATAATATGTTCCAAGGTTATTATGTAACCAAAAATATAGTTTTTGGATTTAAACTTATATGAATTTCCAAATTGGAAAAGTCCTAAAATATAATATTTTCAATATGATTATTTTTGAACTAAAAATATTATTTAAATATTTTATCTAACATATGATTTTATTTTATAAGTCTTTTTTTGACTCAAAAGAATAAAGAAAAAATGTATAATTTATAATAATAATGATAATTGCATAAAGATATTTTTCAAAATAAAATAAAATATATGCATAGATAGTTAAATGATAATTTAGATTATTTTTTTAAAATAACTTCTTGTATTGTTTTAAAGAAAAGAATAAGAGAAAAAAGCAAAGAAAGGTGAATGAACAGTAGTCATAGCTACTGTTCATGAGTTCCCTTCCCGACCATTAAAACAGAACGAATGTTCTGTATATATAAAAAAAGATTAATTTGAATCAAATTCAAATCACGATTTAAATTCTTCAAATCTTTTTCACCCCAATCCTACTCTGATTCTCTTCCGTTCAAATTGAATTTTCATCATAAACTCTATCAGATCCGACCAAGAAATTGCGTTTAAAACTCTACATATAAATAGATGTATACTAGCGATATGCCTTCGAAAAATCGGATGGGAAGAACCTAAAAACCCTTCCAGAGCCTCGCCACACTTGTGCGCACATCCTCGGCGAACCATGACTAGGTGCGTCGTCGCGGGTCACCACTGGCCGGACGATGTTCGAACAAAGGCTCGTCCGCACGCTGGTAGCAGTGGTCGAGCACAGCAACAACAGTGGTTTTTCGGCCACTTCACGAGGTGCCCTCTCCCTCCACGCTCGACGCTGTCGTGAACAAATTAGCCGGGTACAATCACAACCCTACCCCCTTTAATATCTTTCGGATAGATTAAATTTGTTTGTCATAACCTGCACCCAGTGTAGGGGCACGAGAAGTGGGTACGCCCAGCCTACGTCGCAGTGTCGGCAGTAGAACACTGTTCTAGGTCACTATCACAAACTAAATACAATATAATATACTCTTTGAATGGAGGACAAATCACATAAGGTACAACTCAATCACAAATCTAGAGATGGAAATAGCACGATATGATAGATATGAAATCTCAAAAGAGAACATACAACAGAAGGAAAGTTTAAGTGTCTAAATGACACAACATCACAAACATCCAAAAATAATACAACTCTAAAGTCAATACAAATATCATAATAAAAATAAGATAAAGCCTAGCTAATCTAGTATAAGCAGTAGGGATGACGTCCTCAGCTAGAGCTGGATCCTCCTGGAGGTCCAACTCATAGGTGTCGTCTAGATGGGCTCCATAATAGGTTGGGCAGAAGTCCTCAGTATCATCTGTAATATTTTCAACAGGTCCAGTCAGGACAGAAGCGAGCACAATACATCTCACGTAGTTCATATCTTGGCAGAAAATGTAAAGCATGCAAAAGAGTAAGATACATGAACTGTAAGAAGATGTACATAAAAATGAGAGATATTTTTATACTGGAAATATATACATGATAAGTATGAACTGTAAGTGACTAGTGATTTAGAGCACAATATGGTTATGTAAATAGGTTAGGTTTATACAATAAAATGAGACTCCATTATACACGAGGGTACAATGGACATATATAATATTTTATACAATAGGGGATTTGATCGCATAACCATTTCCTACTCACCCTTCCTAATCAATACAGAAGGATCCAATCAAGTTATGTTATTGCACACGAAGTATAGTTGTACATGATGATCATGTGAGAACATGAGAGTATACGATTTCACCCGATTTGTATACGAATAACACGAACACAAGGAGTACACGATGCCCATGATAAAGTACACGAACACGAAATACCCGATGTATCCGATAAGGGGATAACATCGCATGAAAGATCCATATAGTATTAGTCCGTGATAACAAGTGTCAGCATCAAGTAAAGTAATATAGAACATGATTATAAGTCCTAGCTAGTATGAAATGATCAGAGAATATACTCGCCTGCGATCTGAATGTCTGTAAGAATACACTGTCTGAAACAAGGTATCTGAGTCCTATTTAGAGCAAGACAAGTCAAGATGTATACAAAAGGGTTATAAATGAAGTGTACAATGCATCTACATGATTTCTAGGTCAATCTAGGTCAAAGTCAACTCTTGGTCAAACCTGGTCAACTGACCAGGTCAAACTAGGACAACAAGTCAAGATTGGTTGAGTCAAACTGGGTCACCCTCTAGTCTATCTAGGCATTACCCTATAGCAAAACATCTATATATATCTACCACTTATATATAAACATCTAAATACCGATATAACATCACTATATATACTACCCTAAATATATACTTACAACTCAAAACCTATATAACCCCTAACTCTAAACCATATAAATATATACACATATCTCTCAAAGACATATCAAATATACTATACACAACCAATTTATTAGTCTAACTCTCATCTCATACCCCTTCCTATAACACACACCTATCTAACAAGTTCACAAGTAAAAACTTATACAACCTTACGTCATATATATATATAACCATATCTCATATATATATATATATATATATATATATATATATATATATATATATATATATATATATATATATATATGTCTAAAAATATATATATATATATATATATATATATATATATATATATATATTTTTTAAGACATATATATATATATATATATATATATATATATATATATATATATATATATATATATATATATGTGTGTGTGTGTGTGTGTGTGTGTGTGTGTGTGTGTGTGTGTGTGTATCTACAACTCATAAACCCATACTAACCCCACAACCTAATATCTAAACTAACACTCATACTCAATCACCCTCTAAACTCTCTTCTACCAAATCACTCACATGAAACCAAATCTAACATTTAACCCATTAACCAACTAACTCAATTTCAAACTCAAATATGGCCAAGCAAGCCTAGGCAGGGTCAAGGTCAAGCCTGCTGGATACCATGCCATGCTAGGTCAAGCAGAGCCTTGCTCGCACTGCTGCTGCTCTGTTGTGACATGAGGGGGCAGCAGACCCTTTCCTCTTACTGCTGCTGCTTATCCCTTCATCCACTCTTTCAAATCCCATTTGAATTCCTCACTTATCTCACCACATCATACCAAAACTCATAACTTATCTCTAGCCAAAAATAAAATCCTAACTAACCCATATCTTATATTACCATACATACTTATCTACTAAACCCTATACAACCAACAGTCACTCAAACTCATCCTATACCATATTGCCATTCACTCATCAATAACTCAACCACCAAAGAGCAAGGGGCTGCACCTACTGCTACTATTGGATAACACATGCCAGGCCATGCCTAGGCAGGGCAGCACTACTGCTAGGGCCTGCCTGCAGGGCAAGCCAAGGCCTCATCATGTTCATCCATGAATCCTTAGTCCAACCTCACAACTTATGTATAATATACATACTTACATATATACCGATATATATATATATATATATATATATATATATATATATATATATATATATATATATATATACATACACATACACACATATAATATATATATATATATATATATATTATTATTATTTTTTAATATATATATATATAAAATATATATATATATATATATATATATATATTATTATTTATTTTTTTAATATATATATATATATATATATATATATATATATATTTTATATATATATATATATATATATATATATATATATATATATATATATGTTCAGACATTTGTATATTCACATAAGTAAACTTGAAACCAAATTCCTAATATCTAATCATGCTTACACAGTCAACTTTTAACCAAAATCGAATACTAACATTCATTGTGATATTAAACAGAACATACAGGTATAATAAAAACAAAATTCGAAACCAAATGAAACCTCATTTCTCAGTTTATGTGTATTCGAACTCAGTATCATTTGAGTATCAGGAAAAATGACAACTCAAACCCAAATTCGAATACCAAATTCTCAATGAAAACCCAAAATCGAATATGGACAGTAGTGTAAAGTGGTGTCAGGTATGTGTGTGTACATGTGGAGGGTGTCCACGTGTCCATACAATGGACACGAAGTGTCCAAAATGATAAAAACCAATGTATCAGGAAACATAGTGTAGCCTAGGCCTCGTACAGCCGTGTCGAGCTCGATTGGGCTCGACACAGGGCTCGAGACACAACGTGCTCGTGCACACACATAGAGGGGGTATACAGCTAGAGGGTCGACACCCTGATTCGTGTCCTCGTCGTGTCAGGACAGGACACGAAGTGATTATCAGAGGATAAAACCCGATTGTGCACACGTAGTTCAAAGCTAGTGCACGATGGATTTTGTGTCCGACACGACACGAGAGTCCATGAAACTCGAGGTAGGTCTTGTCAGTGGTTGCCCCGACCTCTGTGCCAAGTGGCACGTGTCCACGTGGCGTATCGTGTCCGAAAACAGGGTTGGGTAGCAGGGCATTGAGATACGGTCTCGTACATAGGTTCATGTCCAGTTTTGGACACGAAATGGAACAAAATTGTGCTCAGTCCCTGTGGGATTCAAAACACACCTATAGGGCTACACAAAAGTGAATTTTTTTTGAAAAACTATAACAAAAAGTTCACTTAGGCATTTCATCAAACACTTATTTAAAAATACCGATACGTGTCCGATACGCATACTTAATGGACACGAGATCCTACCAAACTCACTCTACAGCTGGGGGACACCTAGATGGATGCAACTATAGAAAGAAATTAGGAATTCATTAGGGTTTGTAGTATTTTACCTATTGAGAGTTCAAACTCAATGAAAAGGCTCCTAAGTGAGTTGTTCACTCCACAAGCTATGGCCAAATGCTCTTCAAATCCTTGCTAGCAAGCCTCCACTAGCCCTCTCTACTGAAATTAATCTCAATGCAAGAGAGTAGCCTTAATTTGGGGGATCAATTTGGACAAAAGGGGAGGAATTTAGGGAAGAACAAATTATTATTCATTGTAGAAAAAGAGGCAAGGAATTTGTAAAGAGATATTTAAATAGGGGAAGGGGGCTCTTGATGGCTGTTAGAAAGGACTAGGGTTAGGCTTTAGATGTAGATGGGTGGCTAAGGCTTCTCCACATTATTTCGGGTCCAATCATTGGTTCAATTTAATCCTAAGGCTTTCTTTAGGCTTTCTTTCTACAAATATCTTAAGGGAAAAATATCCTACTACAATAATATGTAGATATTACTAACCTTGTCATGATGGAAGCTTCTAATCTAATATCTAGGTTAGGGCAACTTCTAGGTTAAGGCTTAACAAATTGATTAGCACATAATTAATTAATCAAAATTCATTTTCATTAAAAGTCAAAAATGACCAAAATACCCTTAGACTAAAAAGTGGTAATCTGTAATTATAATCACATGACTAGTCTCCCATGGTCATGGTTAGTCTCTAGGCTTAGCAATTCTAGGGTTACACTAGTTAACCATCAAAATCACAATTCAACATTTTAAATAGTATTAAATTAATTAAAAACCACCAAAAATCATTAACATGTTTAAATCCTAATATTGAAAAATCAAAATTATAAAAGTTCAAAATTATCTTTATTTTAGAAAAGTGGGTGTTACATAATTCGCGATATATGCATAGAAATTCGAACCCGAAGATGGACAAAAAAAAAGTTTGAAAACAGAACAGTTTTTAATTCGAGACCCTATATTGGGAGGACGATTCATATAAACCCATCGACCGAACTAGAAAAATAATTAAACAGAGTTCAACACAACCTAAAGGCCTTCAAAAGTCTTCATGTAGATGTAGTTTTCATCTATTGTACAAAAATTTATTCATTGTTAATCTTTGAGAAAATTCACGTTTCAAAAACTGTAAATTTAGAAAAATCTTCCTAATACGACTTGCGTCCCACCAAACCGGACAACGTAGTCGTGAACCGAAAGCATCGAATGGTGCGTATCGGCTTTGCGGACGTGTGGGCTTTGACGAAATTCAAATTGGTTGCGTGTGCTCGACGAATTTGACACGTATTCATCGAAATTCACCGTATCGGCCTCTTTGCAAATTCTTCAATTAATTTATGCACATTCGTCGAATCGAAATGAAACTTGCGTCAACAGGACCATATCATTTTTTTGGTCCTTTATGCCAAGTTTGGTCTGATTCTACGAAGGTCGATTGGAATGCCTATTTGGCGGGCCCGCGATCCAATTTAACGGACGAGTTTGTGCACGGCTCATCAAAATCCAAAATTGGACATACCATTGAGTTCATCTCCTCAAATCGGACCCATAGTCATGTAGTTTGATGACTCTAGAGAACATAAATATTGGCACGTATTTTGGTACAAAACGGGTCCAACGACGGACATCATTTTTGACCCAAAATTATGATTTTGCCCCTGTTCCAGAATTGGACTTTTGGACATGTGTTTCCTAGACATATCTTTTATTCCAAACACGTTTGTGGTATTTATTTTAGCATTCGAGGATGTATACGGGATTTGGCTTCCATCACTTCACTATTCTTACGGTTCGGGCTATTGGACGTCGCCTTTTTGTACACAACCTCAGGCAAGATACCTTGCCTTATTTACTGTTTATAATTAGTTGCATCTTTTTTTATTTACTATATATTTATTTCTTGTTTATTTTTAGTTGGATTCATGACTTGCTGTTCATAGTTACTTTATTTTACTTTCAATTATTTTTCTTGCTTGTGTTTTAGTATGCATGTTGACCTAGTCTTAGCGGACTACCTTTTGTTAGTGACCCTTGGAAGGATGAAGACAGTTTGATGTATGGGCTACCCAAAACAAAAAGCCGTAGTAACTACGTACTATGGTAGTCGTGTCGCGAGGGTCACTAGGCTCGAGCTATGTGGACTAATGGGTCACGTGGGCCGCTAGCCTCGAGTTATGCCGGCTGATAGTATTGGTACTTGACGTATGCGTGTTGTGATTCGTTACCTTGTCCTAGGGGAGTCAGCCTTTACCTGCCCATACATTGAGATGTCTTCTAAATTGCATACTAGATTGGTTAGGTGACCATGGTTAATGTCATGTCACACTTCGCTCTAGTCATGGCATGGGGCAATGTCACATCACAGAATAGTACACTACCCCTTGTCCATGTTTGGTCGTATGGGTAGTCTACTGTTTTGATGATGGAATATTGGGTTGTGTTATGGTTGGAACACTTTACCTTACTTTGTGACTTTATGACATATTTTATATTCAGTTTATATGGCATGTTCTTTATGTATCATGTTACATCACTCTGAGGACCTGGTGAATTCTCCAGGTGTGTGCTTTTGTGATGTTTCGCAGGTGCTCTAGCCAAGGTCGTGATCTTCGCCATTCCTTTGAAGATGATTGCTCTTGGTTCGTCTTGCCATTTTATCGATCATTTCTTTGTATATTTTTCTTTCATTTAAAATGGTTGGTAGTAGATTTTTCTCCGCCCAACTACATGTATAAATGACAAATTTTTGAGTTGATTATATTATTATTCTCTTATTTGGTTGATGAGATTTAGTTGTCTTGGTTTACTGCATTTTACAGCTTATGGATACATACAAGGTTTCCATATATTGGAGTATTCTTCGTATGTATGCAACTGGCATGTCCACGTACTTAGTCCCAAGTATTTTAGGACTAAGGCGTTACATATTTTTGTGGTGGCCCATGCAAGTCTAGTTTATCACTTCGGTTACATTACTGTACCGATGTACGCCTGCACATAGGATTAGAGTCTAGAATCTCATCCACAAACTTGATCTCCTCCCTTGATTCCAATTTCAAACTCTCGTCCGACTACCTTGATTTCCTTCTGCTTGATTGCTTTCCACTTAAAAACTCATCCTTTCCCTTCGTGCTTGATAGAGAGGTTAGGGAGATGACTTATACTAGTTATACGTGTTATACAGTTCAATCACCCTACTAGTTAATTTTTATAAGTTGGGTAGTGTGCCTCATAACCATCACTCTCTTGGTCCTTGCAACCCATTAAAGAGGATTTTAAGAAGATTACCTAGACTATGCTAATTAGTTCAACAAAGGCCTTAAATGAGAAAATAATAGGACAACTGTAGAGACACGAATACCGGACGAGTCTTAGAGTTTGGTGAACTTTAACTATTTGTGTTTTTTTTCAATCATAAATCACGCATGCTTATGTTTTTACTATCTCGACCAAACGCCGCAATTATAGCCTAGTTTTTTGTAAGCTTATTTTTTATCAAGCTTGTTCAAGACATGTGTATACTGGGGATGCCCACAAGCATATTGTCTAATTAGAATGAATGTATTATGGTCTGATCAACCATAGTACACTTGGTTCACTCTTCATATGATTATCCCATGTGAATCGAGACATAGAAGTATCTATGATCTCATCCGCGACTGCATTGACAATTCCTCTTAAATTATACATTCACCTTTGAATCACGTAATTGTATTCGATGATATCTTTCTTGAACTCTTTATTATTATCTTTTACTGATTTGGAAAGACGAACGCTTGTATTTGGTAGATAGATACAGAGTATCCCCATGGCCATGATAGTTGTATACACAAGTGTAGCTACCACCGGCCAGCCATGTCACTACAACCTTGCCTAGAGTTACTCGCTCTCCCCTCGACCCTAAAATTAATATCGTGACCTTCCAGTCATTTGAGTTTAAAAATGGTAGGAATTTACCCTTGGTTAAAACACAAACCTAGGAGACTATCAAATATCTAGGAATCAATTATTATGAGTCTCCAATTATTCATCTTGATTATTGGCTTAACTAGCAACCTATATGACTTAACTCAACCCTTACTTGACTAGGCCCCACGGTTTAGACAAGAGAGGAATAGACCAAAAACAAGGACAAGCATTACAAGGACTGTGGTAGACACCCATTCCAAGAATAGAGATTCAGTAGATGTTACTCTAGGTACAAAATTTTATTATTAAAGACATGACTTTGCATTAGAACAATGCCTTTCATTAGCCTAGATAGTACCCATAACATAATACCCCCGTCACACTTTGTTTTACTAGTTATTAACAGAAATGCATGAGCACTACATTTGATACCACTAGAATCCTTATGACCATAGTTTGGTAGGTTTGACACAAATAGAAATTTATAACTTAGTCGTTGGAGATCTTTCCCATGACTAGCTTTAGAGTCCGTTACCCATCGATAACTCTCGTATACTATGGACGAGCGGGTCATTCGATTCTATGGAGTCATGTATCATGGTACGCAATTATTTCTATTATTAGAAATCGGGTTACGATCCTCAAAATTTATTCATAACAACCACATCACATTATCGATCACATCATGACTTATTATTATCAAAAGTTGAGATACGATGTCGTGACTCAAATATTTCTAATCTTATTATTCCAAAAAAACTATGTCATTGTCTATAAAGTGAATAGATTGTAATCTTTCTAAATTGTAGGATCACTAGAAATTATCGATTGATTAAATTGGTTCCATTAGGATAATAAATTAGTGCCCCATGAACTCCCACTTTCCATTTAGATCATTTGGTGTCCCCGACCGTGACATTGATATTCGGAGCATAAGGTCAGCTGTTACCTTCCAGCAAATTTTACGTACAAGATCTAGACGAGTCCACCTTCATGTAAATATATTATGTCCCACTAAAATACGTCCCCTTGTGCTCTATTTTTATGATGTGACTTTCGTGTCAAAAATGTTAGCTATAACCCATACCATAATACCATTGTCCTTCCTGACTTCAATTAGAGACTCAACCTTGACTCAATCCTTTCGACCGGATATATGGTTGTGATCTACTCGAATCCAATTACACACATGCCACTAGTGCGCCACTCAATCGAGTTCCGTGTGCTAGTTATACACAAAAGTCACGGAAGGCGCATCTCAAGACTTAAAGAACCTTCTTAACCAATACGATTGGCATTTAGCTCAACCACTCGAGTTGAAACCTATTCTAGGTTGTCCTAACCTAATAGAAATAGTTCAGATAGATTTTGGGATCTCGTTCGGCCAATCCAAGATTTAAATTAATCAAAGATTGGTTCCAACGGAACTAATAAACCATTGGTTTATAATGTTTATTTCTATCCATATCATTTCGATACATCGCCCATGACTTTGGTAATTGGAGTACAACACTAGCCACTTCCTTTCAACAAATTTTACCCTCATGAACTAGATGAGCCACTCTACGACCATGGCATACACATCACATACAAACGCACCATCTTCTGCTCCATTTTAACTACCCACATGTATGACCTTTTTTTCTTTCTTAAAACAAACCACAGATGCCCATTCTCATCCTATTTAATTTATGTGCAATATCGACCCATTCCCTCCAATGAATTGAATACCTATGATCCTTGCCTAACTAAGGATACCCTATCGTATAGAATATGTTGTCAATTTGGATTCCTTCTACAACCACCACCTACATCTTTTCGGAAACCGATTTATGACTTGATGCACTTACTCTTCCTTTGTAACCAGCCTCATTGTATATTATATTTTGTTTTGATATATTAAGTTTTATTTTAATTTTGAGGACGAAATTTTTACAAGTTGGGTAGGATGTAAACCCCTAAATTGTTATAAAATTTAGTTTTTGGTATTTAACTTTAATTTTTAATATTTATCTGTATTTAATAACCTCAGTAGGTTAAATTTATTATAATAATTATTTTTGGAATAGTTTAAACTTTGTTTCAAAAGCAAAAAAATGTAATATTTATATGGATATTTCATTTAGTATCGAGATGTATGCCAAATCACAGTTTTTATATTTATTTGTACTTTTGGATATATATAAAGATTTTACAGCTACAAAAATAGTTAGAAACTTTTTTTAGAATGTTCATAGAATTTTTAACATATGATTTTATTTTATAGGTCTTTTTTTGATTCAAAAGAATAAAGGAAAAAAATAATTTCTAATAATAATGATAATTGCATAAAGATATTTTTCAAAATAAAATAAAATATATGCATAGATACTTAAATGATAATTTAGATTATTTTTTAAAATAACTTCTTGTATTGTTTTAAAGAAAAGAATAAGAGAAAAAAAGCAAAGAAAGGTGAATGAACTGTAGCCGTAGCTACTGTTCATGAGTTCCCTCCCCGACCATTAAAACATAACGAATGTTCTATATATAAAAAAAAGAGATTGATTTGAATCAAATTCAAATCTCGATTTAAATTCTTCAAATCTTTTTCACCCCAATCCTACTCCGATTCACTTCCGGTCAAATAAAAATTTCATCCTAAAATCTATCAGATCCGACTAAGAAATTACGTTTAAAACTGTACATATAAATAGATGTATACTAGTGATAGGCCTTCGAAAAATCGGATGGGAAGAACCAAAAAACCCTTCCAGAGCCTCGCCACTCTTGTGCGCACATCCCCGGCGAACCCTTGACTGGGCGTGCCGTGGGGCACCACTGGCCGGACGATGTTCGGACAAAGGCTCGCTCGTACGCTGGTAGCAGTGGCCGAGCACAGCAACAACAGTGGTTTTTCGGCTACTTCACGAGGTGCCCTCACCCACCACGCTCGACGCCATCACGAACAAATTAGTCGGGTACAATCACAATCCTACCCCTTCAATATCTTTCAGATAGATTAAATTAGTTCGCGATATATGCGTAGAAATTCGAACCCGAGGATGGACGAAGAAAAAATGCTTGAAAACAGAACAGTTTTTAATTCGGGCCCCTATATTAGGCGGACGATTCATATCAACCCATCGACCGAACTAGAAAAATAATTAAACATAGTTCAACACATCCTAAAGGCCTACAAAAATCTTCTTGTAGATATAGTTTTCATCTATTGTACAAAAAGTTATTTGTTGTTAAAGTTTGAGAAAATTTACGTTTCAAAAACTGTAAATTTAAAAAATTCTCCCCAATACGACGTGCGTCCTGCCAATCTGGGCGACGTGGTCTAGAACTGAAAGCATCGAAAGGTGCGTATTGACTTCGTGGACGTGTGGGCTTTGACGAAATTAAAATTGGTTGCGTATGCACGACGAATTTGACGTGTATCCGTCGAAATTCACCATATCGGCCTCTTTGTAAATTCTTTAATTACTTTGTGCATATTCGTCGAATCGAAACGAAACTTACGCCAATAGGACCGTATCATTTTTCTGGTCCTCTATGACAAGTTTGGTCCGATTCTGAGAAAGTCGACTGGAACGCCTATTTGGCGGGCCCGTGACCCGATCTAACGGGCGAGTTTGTGCACGGCTCATCGAAATCCAAAATTGGACATACTGTTGAGTTCATCTCCTCAAACCGGACCCGTAGACATTTAGTTTGATGACTTTAGAGACCATAGATATTGGCATGCATTTTGGTGAAAAATGGGTCCAACGGTGGACATCATTTTGACCCAAAATTACGATTTTGCCCCTGTTCCAGAATTGGACTTTTGGACAGGCATTTTCTAGACATTTCTTTTATTCCAAACATGTTCATGGTGTTTATTTCAGCATTCGAGGACGTATGCAGGATTTGGCTTCCATCGCTTCACGATTCTGACGGTTCGGGCTATTGGACGTCGCCCTTTTGCACACAGCCTCATACAAAATACCTTACTTTATTTACTATTTATAATTAGTTGGATCTTTCTTTATTTATTTTATATGTATTTCTTGTTTATTTTCAGTTGGATTCATGACTTGCTATTCAATGTTACTTTATTTGCTTTCAATTATTTTTCTTGCTTGTGTTTTAATATGCATGTGGACCTAGTCTTAGCGGACTACCTTTTGTTAGTGACCCTTGGGAGGGTGAAGACAGTTTGAAGTATGGGCTACCCAAAACCAAAAGCCGTAGTAACTGCGTACTACGGTAGTCGTGTCGCGAGGGTCCCTAGCCTCGAGCTATGTGGACTGATGGGTCACGTAGTCCGCTAGCCTCGAGTTATGTCGACTGATAGTATTGGTACTTGACGTGTGCATGTTGTAAGTTGTTACCTTTTCCTGGGGGAGTCAGCCTTAACCTGCCCATACATTGAGATGTCTTCTAAATTGCATACTAGATTGGTTAGGTGACCATAGTTAATGTCATGCCACACTTCATTCTAGACATGGCACGAGGCAATGTCACATCGCAGAATAGTGCACTACCCCTTGTGCTTGTTTGGTTGTAGGGGTAGTCTACTGTTTCCATGATGGGATATTGGGCTGTGTTATGGTTGGGACACTTTACCTTACTTTGTGACTTTATGACATATTTTATATTCAGTTTATATGGCATATTCTTTATGTATCTTGTTACGTCCCTCTGAGGACCTAGTGAATTCTCCAGGTGTGTACTTTTGTGATGTTTTGTAGGTGCTCTAGCCAAGGCCGTGATCTTCTCGATTCCTTCGAAGATGATTGCTCTTGGTTCATCTTGCCATTTTATCGATAATTTTATTGTATATTTTTCTTTCATTTAAAATGGTTGGTAGTTGATTTTTCTTCGCCCAACAACATGTATAAATGACAAATTCTTGAGTTGATTATATTATTATTCTCTTATTTGGTTGATGAGATTTAGTTGTCTTGGTTTACTGCATTTACAGCTTATAGATACATACGAGGTTTCCATATATTGGAGTATTCTTCGTATGTATGCAGCTGGCATATCCACGTACTTAGTCCCAAGTATTTTGGGACTGGGGCGTTATAGACGATCCCCGTCTCCAGCTCCTCCGTCGAGTCTCTCCCGCATTCGCACGAACCGACGCCCACGTGCGCGCCCTTCCGTGCGCACTGGCAGCCACGGGCGAGAAGCCCATTGCAGTGTGCATGCGGCCACCGTACTGGAGACATGGGCTCGTCACCCGCCCCTGCCGCTCGCCCAGCGCAGGGATCCCGATCTCGCACCTCCATGCCGGAGATTCTCCATCCGGTACTCCCTCCGCCGACGTAGGTGAGCTTGCTCCTCCTCTCGCCTCTTCTAATTTCTCTTCTCCGTTCTCGTCTCCTCCTCTCACTCTTGTCCTCCAGCCCCTTTAAATTTGATGCTCCCCCTTCTTCTTCTTCTTTTTGTATGAGTAGTTTGTTTTATTTAATTATTTTGTAGAGTATAGTAACCAAGGGGAGGTGCATGAGTTAAACTAGGATGATATTTTCATAGAAAAAAGTATGTACACATGTAATTATTAGTGTACCTGGACTGTAGTAAGGATGTATATATATTATTATCATTAGTATGGCTTTAGTTATTAATTATATTATGATATTTATTACTATTTTTATTAACTACTGATTAGGTGGTATAAGTACATACTGTCAAAATTATTATTGTTACTACTAGTTCGTTTCGTTAATTTATTATAGTTATTATTATGCCAAAAAAAATATTTATATAGAATATGTTCCAAGGTTATTATGTGACCAAAAACATAGTTTTGGGATTTAACCTTATATAAATTTCCTAATTGGAAAAGTCCTAAAAATAATATATTTAATATAATTATTTTTGAACTAAAAATATTATTAAATATTTTATCGAATTAATATTTTAATTTAACCTAGAATCTTTTATTTCTAGAATTTACTTAAAAGTATTCTAATTCATAATATATATATATATATATATATATATATTCATAAATATATATATATATATATATATATATATATATATATATATATATATATATATATATATATATATATATATATATATATATATATATATATATATTATGAAAAGAAATATATATAAATATATATATATATATATATAATATATTATGAATATATATATATATATATATTCATAATATATATATATAATATATATATATATTTATATATATTTCTTTTCATAATATATATATATATATATATATATATATATATATATATATATATATATATATATATATATATATTTTACCCTAGAATATTATTTTGACAACTTAGAGTTTTCTTGCCTAAAAACGATTCTCGATTTTAAAATGTTTATGTAAAGTATTTTACTTATAAAATATAGTCTTCAAAATGTTATGAAATATTTTCTACAAATAGTATAAATATATTTTATTCCATAATTTTTTCTCGATTATCACCATTGATCAATACTGATCGTGCGTCCTATTTTCTCGCAACTTCGGACCCCTCCAAATCGGCCATGACAATCGGACAAATCGGGACATGACAGACCATCACAATCGGCGTTGATTTTCGTCGTCAGTCAGCTGGTTGGTGATTGCTACCAATAGAGACAGGATCTGGATCTCCAGGGGAAGCACTTCCTCGCTTCCCTGAACCAAAGATAATGGTGTGTTGCCAGTGGGTATTCGAACAATTATATGGTAAGCCCACAGGCATTCGTCGAACTTGTCATTCTAGTCGCACTTATTATAGAAAATGACTTTCTTGAGCAGCTTGACGATAGTTTTATTAAATGCTTCAGCTAGTCCATTGGCTGCAGGATTGTAAGCCATTGACGTTACCTTTGTATCCAATTCTTATCACAGAACCAGTGGAATGTGTGGTCCATGAACTGAGGACCATTATCGTGGATAATCCTTCTGGGAACCTCGAAGCAGTATATGACATGATCCTTGACAAAACTTATCACGTTCGAGGTTTTCACCTCGATCAAAGGTACTGCTTTCGCCCACTTAGATAAGTAGTCGGTGATGGCAGTATGAATCGGTGTCCTTTGGAGGATGGTGAACTGATCGACCTGATAATATCCATTTCCCATGCTTCAAATAGCCAGGAGGTCGCTGTGGGGGTGTAGAAACTCAAAAGGTTGGTGGATAAAGTCAGCATGCAACTGACATACCCGACACTTTTTTGCATTATTAACGACCTCTGCCATCATAGTGAACCAGTAGTAAACCATGTGATGCAATCAATCCTGTAACTTAGGACCAACCTGATGGGCTCCGCAAGTGCCATCGTGTTCCTCCCAGAGTGCCTCTTGTGCTTCTGTCTTGGATAAACATCGGAGGAGAAGCCTGTCGACGATACCACATTTTGGTAGCTGTGTTGTAGAAGAACCAGAGAGAGCGTCTCTTGATATAGTAGCTTTCTTCAGGTCTTTAGGTAGGATTCCGTAGACTGCATAGTCTATAAATAAGAATCACTAGACCCGAATGTCACCATTAGTGCCTATTTGTACTGAGTAACTCAGACATGTATCTAGATTATTCTTTAGGCAAACTAGCTCTCGCACCATTATCGTGACGGTATATTGTGTTCCAACCGGAGCTGCCAGAGAAGCTGCGAGGCCAACGAGTGCGTCGACCTCCAAGTTTTGCAACCGAGGTACATGTTCTATAAAGAACCCTGTAAACGTAGAAATGATATTGATTGCTGCCTGGCGGTAAGGAATCAAATCTTCATGACGGACCTCGTAATGTCATGAGGACCTTGAGGGGTTTGATTCAAGAGATGACATAGATTGTCTGTCCGGCCACGTAATGTCGTATCTTCTGGATGTCGAAGAGCAGAGCAAGACACTCCTTCTCTACAGGATTGTACCGATGCTCGGCCCCAATCATGGTCCTCCTGAGATAGTAGATCGCCTGTTCGTGGCCTCTATTACTTTAATGGGCTAGCAAAGCACCGAAAGAATTATCCATAGCTCGAAAGTATAGCAGGAAGGGTCTCCCCATGACCAGTACTACTAGTATTGGAGGGCTAGTGAGGTACTTCTTGATGTCGTTGAGCGCGTGCTGGCATGCTTCGGTCATACATAGGAAACCCCTTTCTTCATCAGTTTGGTGAAGGGTTGACATCGGCCAGAGGGATTTGCTATGAATCTTCTGATGTATGCCAGGCGTCCTTGTAGGCCTCGAAGCTCACAAAGATTCTTCGGGGGAGCCATATCCAAGATCGCCTTAGTATTTTCAGGGTCAATATGAATACCCTTGGCTGTGACAATAAAGCCCAAGAACTTGCCCCTAGGAAAGACTTAGTCTGGTTCATCTTTAGTCGATGTGTCCACATTAAGTCGAATACCGCCCTTAGGTTGTCCAAATGATTGGATTTCTTTTTGCTCTTCACGACAATATCATCAACGTAACATTCTACCGTCTTTCGGAGGTGCTTGCGGAATATGGTGCTCATAGCCCGCTGGTATGTTGCTTCCGCATTCTTCAACCCAAAGGGCATTGCTGTGTAACAGTATACCCTTTTGGTGTCCGAAATGAAGTATGCTTCTCGTGTAACACTCACTTTTCTAAAATGAGGGTAATTTTAAACTTTTGTAATTTCAATCATTTATAACAAGATTTAAATCATGTTATAATTTTTGGTAATTTTTAATTAATTTAAAACTATTTAAATCTGTGACTTGTGATTTTGATGTGTTTGTAGTGAAACCCTAGAGACTACTTGACCTAGAGCCTAACCATGTGATTAGCATAATTAATTATCATTTTTTGCCTAAGGGTATTTTGGTTCTTTTTGACTTTTTGGTGATTTTGAATTTTTTATTAATTAAATATGTGCTATTTATTTAGTTGAGACTTGACCTAGAAGATTAGCCTAATCTAGATTAGTCTTGAGGTTAGAATCTAGGTTACAACCTTCCTACTAGATGACAAGTTGAGAAATATCTAGATATTACTTTGGTTAGATATTTTCTCTTTAGATATTATGTAGGAAACCCTAATTTGAACTTGGGCTTTGTTTGGACCTTTACTTTGCATAGGAAGAAGCCCACACTTAAACCCTTGCCATGCCCTAACCCTAATTTCACTAGTGGCTGGCCACCCCTTGATAATCCCCCTATTTATAGTAAATTGTAATCACACTTGCCTCTTTTCAATATCAACTAAGAACCCTAACTTTGTTCTTCCCTAAATTCTCCCCCTTTATCCAAATTGAGCCTATTCTCTTGCATTGGGATTCATTTATGTTGGAGACACTAGTGGAGGCTTGCTAGCAAGATTTGGAGCTCACTTGGCCATAGCACTTGGAGAGAAGCATATCTTTTTAGGGCTTTTTTATTAAGATCTACAATCAATAGGTAAAACACACAAACCCTATTAAAACTCTAATTTCTTTCCATAGTTGCATCCATCTAGGTGTCCCCTAGCTGTAGACCAAGTTTGGTAGGAATTGGTGTTGATTTGATGTACATATCGGATATATATCAATGTCCTATGCTAGGTGTTCGACGAAATGCCACAATAGAGATTTTCTTCTCGATTTTTGAAAATAATTACATGTATGCGTAGCCCTAGACCTGCTTGACATGTATCACATACATCTGAGCACGAGTCTGCGTCATGTCCGTGTCCAAAATGGATACGAACAAGCCTGCACGAGCTCGCGTGCAGTATTTTGCTGCTCGGAGCTCACAGCGGACACGACACGGATCGTGGGATGCTGACACTTGGTGGACACATGGGGACAGTGCCTACGAACAAACCCGTCGAGTCTCGCAGCCCCTCGTGTCGTATCGGACATAGAATCCTTCGTGCATCGATTTAGCACTATGACTGAACACGTGTGATTTTGCGTCTGATACCCGTGTCGTACAGCGTGTGGACATGGTTTGGATACCTCGTGTCATATCGATTGGGTAGCCCTACATGTAGGCTATGTGTGGACATGAACACGTGGCTCCACGTGAGCTGTGTCGTGTCTACAAGGCGTCGACACGTCTGTACGATGCGGTCTATTACAGTTCGTGTCTGTGCGTGTTTTATTTCACCTGGACACCTCGTATCCAGTTATGTTGACATGAAACCCCCATGACACGTATGATATGCTCGACACATCTGCACATATTAATTTGTTTTTAAATTGGTTCTTAAAATGAATTAGGGGTTGTTTGTTCGGCTACTATGTTCCGATACCTGGGGTGTTCGAATTGGGTTATTAATGTTTTAAACCATTTTAATTTGTTTAAATGTCAAATTACCATGTTAAATAACATGCTGTACATGTGTAGTATACTGGGTTTTGTACTTAGGTTTCTGAGTTTTGTTTGATATTTAAAACATGAGAATAAAGAATGGGTTTTGTTTTGTAATTATCTAAACCTGAGATGAGTTTAAGATGAGCATAATAACTAAAATTACCTTAAAAATGTTATACCGAATTTAACCTAAAATTTGAGAGATAGGGGTATTGGGACTTGGGTTGATGTCTTTTAAAACTGAAAATTACTTGATATGTAACCTGAATGTGAATGGGGTTTGATAATGTGAAACAAAACAGAGTTGGTTGAGTAATGTATGCTGATTTTGGTTTTAGGTTGATAACGGAGAACACTCATGCCACTGTCACTCTTTCACTCTATGTAACACTCACTTCTCATGACACAGCACATTCACCTCACTGTATTTTTCACTCTTCCTCATACTATACACATTTCCCTCTTTCATTCCCGTTCCCTCTATATTATATGTATATGTATGTCTAAATATTTACATAGATGGTTGTAATGTATGTATGCTTGTATATAGATAATGTTTATATATATGATATTTACATAGATGTGTATGTATACCTATATTTTTTTTATTTATTTTTTTATATTGAATTGTATGTATATCTATATATATATATATTCTTGACTTTATATATATATAAAAGTATATATATATATATATATATATATATATATATATATATATATATATATATATATATATATATATATAATATATATTTATATATATATAAAAAATATATATATATATATATATATATATAAAAAAATAAAAAATATATATATATATATATATATATATATATAAGTATATATTGATTGTATATATATATATATATATATATATATGACATCTATATTTGATATATAGTATTGGTAGAGTATTGGTATAGGGTTTTGGCTAGGCCTAGAGGTGACTTAACCTAGACTAGATTGACTTAACTTGGACTTGTTGACCCAGTTGACTAAAGTTGACCAAGTGTTGACTTTAGCCTAGAATGACCTTGAAATCATATAGAATGCATTGTTAACTTCATTATTACCATTGTGCATACTTCATGACTTGTGTTGCTCTAAATAGGACTCACATACCTCGTTTCGGATAGTATATTCTCACAGACATTCAGACCTCGTGCGAGTACATTCTCTGATCATTTCATACTTGCTAGGACTTATATTCTTGCTCTCGACTACATTACTTGATGCTGTCACGTTGTTATCACGAATTGGTACTATATGGAGCTTTTCATTAGATGTTATCCCCCTTTGCGGGCGCATTAGATACTTTATGTCATGTGTTTCATGTACATCATGTATTCTTTGCTTTCGCATTATTCATGTATTCTCATGTGCACTCATGTACGCTCATGTATGCTTATGTACTTTCATTAGTCGTCATGTTCGGCCATGTTTTCTTATATGCTTCATGTATAGCCAAACCTTATGTGCGTAACGTAACTTGATCAGATCCTTGTGTATTGATTGGGTAGGGGTGAGTATAAATGGTTATGTGATTTATCCCCGCATGTTCACTCTATTACTTATTCAAGTGATTATTATGATTCTCATGTGCACTTCAGCTCTCATTGATACTGTGGGATTCCTGTGAGGTTCAGATTATTCATGTACAACCCAAGCCGATTACAAACCATCTTGTGCTCTAAATCACTTAGTCACTTACAGTTCTTACTTCTTTATAGTTATATATTTCCAGTTTATCAAATCTCTCTTTTACACCGTATGTACATTCTTCAGTATTTCATGTATATTACTATATTGCCTGTTTTATATTTTCTGCATGATATGAACTGCGTGAGATATTTTGTGCTCGTTCCTGTCCTGACCGGACCTGTTGAAAATATTATAGAGGATGAGCAGGACTTCTGCCCTACCTACTACGGAGCATGCCTAGATGACACTTGCAACTGGACCCCCAGGAGGTTCAGGTAGCTGCTGAGTATCCTACCTTGTCTAGTTTAGATAGCTAGACTTCTATCCTATTTTCATGTCCTTGAGTTATAGATTTTGGAGTTGTATTTATTTGTGTTGTTGAGACTTGTTGTTGTTTGTGTCGTTTAGACACTTGGACTTATTTCACTTCTGTTGTATTTCTCTTTTGGGATTTTATATCTATCTTATCGTACTTTTCCATCTTAGCTTTGTGATTGAGTTGTACCTTATGATTGTCCTCCGTTCGAAGAGTATATCATATTTTGTTTAGTTGTGATTGTGACCTAGAACAACGTTCTACTACCGACACTGCAGCGTAGGCTGGACGTACCCACTTCTCGTGCTCCAATATTAGGTGCAGGTCATGACATCTCGTCTTCGGGGAACATTTTGATTTGGTTGTAGCCTGAGAAACCATCCATAAAGGACATGCGCTCGAAGCCACACGTGTTGTCAATTATCACGTCAGTGATCGGGAGAGAAAACTCATCTTTTGGACAGGCCGAGTTGAGATCCCTGAAGTCTATGTAGACCCAAATTTTCTTGTTCTTTTTTATGACTGGGACAATATTAGCCACCCAGTCCGGGTGTTGCTCTTCGGGAATGAAGCCACTCTCTATGAGTTTGTCAACTTCTTTCTCAATATCTTCCATGACTTTGGGGCAGAAATGATGTTGTTGTGGTTTGACTTGCTTAGCATCGGATAAGATGTTGAGACGGTGCATGGTGACTTGCGGGTCTAGACCCAGCATGTCTTTATAGCTCCATGCAAAGACATCGATGTATTCTCGGATAAGCTGTATCCGATATTCCTTGTCTTCTCCGGTCAAGCTTTTGCTGATGAAGATGGGTTTTGGGGAAGCCTCATCTCCTAGCTCGACTTGGAGGACTTAATCTTCAGTGGGAGGTTCGTGCTGTTCGAAGCACCATTCCCATTAGGATCCCATGCATTGAGCCCAGGGTTCATCTTCAAAGAATTCAAGTATTTGGTCTTCCTCCTCGATTGGGGATCTGTAGAGACCATATTTGACAGATAATATCTTTTTGAAGGCTCGACCGATACTGGTGTCGGAGTCCCCGGTTGAGAAGTCGAAAGAGTGTGAATGCATCAAGATCTTCGCCACTGAACTCTCTGAAGTTGTTGTGGGTGTAATGTAACCCAACCCCCAGCGAGTTCGTTGGTAGTAATTTTAGGATTTTCCCTTTGGAGTACGAAGTCGTAAGGGAAGGCGTCGGCCTTTGCCATAGTTCAGCCCTCTTTTGTTGTTCAAGTCGTAGCCCATCTTCTGGATATAGTGTTTGGCTTGAGTAGTGTAATAGTAGAGTTGCATCTTGCCGTTATCAGGTTCTAGTTCTACTGGAGCCAGTCGCTGAGGATGCTCCAATCGACCGAAGATGATGGGTTCCTCCTCATTCTTCCTTGCTGGAAACAAGAAATAGGCGCCTTGAGGAGGGACAACTCGGCTTGCGAGGCTAGCATTGTCACTTGTTTTTATAGCATATATAGAGTGTTGTCTACGAAATACCTAGTGTTCCAATGCGCACAAGAGTAATTCAAAGACAACTTCCTATTAATGAAATACAAAATTTTATCCCGAGTGATTACATCATCTAAAGAGTGGGCCTCAGCATTGGCACACACGTAGTCTCCCAATCCTTCATCTGTGAGCACTTGGGCTGCCATGGGAGAAGTTGGAGGCGGTTTTCCCTACCAAGGGGGTTGTAGTCAGAGGTTTTTGCGACTTTAGAGTTGGCCTTGGGGCATTCCGGGGAAGCCTTATTTGCATAGGCCTATGGCTAACGGCTAATATTATCGAGGGTGACCAAACCGGAGCCTTGTCTTGAAGCTTGATGATGAGAGGAGCTGATGTTTTAGGAAGTTTTCCCTTCAATCGAACCTTCAATGGTTCTTCCATGACAACTGCGCTTTCCGATACAGTATTTGTCTCATCATCGGCATCACTAGCATCATCGTCCCATAGGACTGACTTGTACAGCTCAACATCTGTATAGTATACTTTGAGTCATCAGAATGGGTCGATATCAGCAAACTCCGGTTTGATGGTCCCATCACTGGCCACACACTTCATGCATTGATGGAGAATGGAGGGCACGATCATGTACTCGTGGATCCATGGTCGTCCCAACAGCATGTTGTAGTTTATATTGGAGTTAATGACATAGCAAGTTATGTCAGTTTGGAGATCACCTATTTGGTATTTCAGACGAATCTTGCCCAGGGGCTTACTTTTTTCCAGCGTTAAAGCCGTTGATTGTGGTGTTTGATGCAGTCAGCCGATGCATTGGGATCCCCAAAGCTTGGAGTAAACTCCGAAGGATAATGCTAAGAGGAGATCCATGGTCTATGTGGATGTGATCGACCTTAATGGTACCAAAATACCCTGTGTAGTACAAGGGCCTATTGTGCCGATTGTTCTTTAGCAACATGTCCTGCTGGGTAAAGGTGATTTTAGGAATCACCTCGACCACACTGTGATAATGTAGACATACAGCAGGGTCTTCCTTGGGTGGTTGCACCAGAGTGAGGAAGGAGTCAGCGTTCTATAAAGCTTCACTGAGGGCGTCTCGAGTCTTTTTGGAGAGACGGAGTAGCTCGAAGAGTGACAGACGAGCCGGGGTATTGGCCATCTATGCCAATATGTTAAAATTGTAGGACTTGATTGGTCCTACTGCCGAGTCTTTTCTCAGAGGTGTGTCAAAGCGAACCTCCTTCTGCCTTTGCTTGTCTATGGCAGGGGCTTGAGATGAACCAGATGTATCGGGGGCGGTGGCCGCAATAGGAGAAGGTGTTTCCTCTTTCGGAGCCTGATTTTCTTCTCGCTGGTGAGCCAAGCGAGTGGTAACCAAAGTGTCATCAGCCGATGTAGAAACGATAAAACATGACTTGACTTTTTCCCCTTGATAGAGTGTGCTACAGGCACCAACATGTCTGGGGCGAGATCAGGATGGATCCACATCACTTTGCCTCGCGATGTTGTAAATGGGATGAGGTCTTGAGGGTTGTCACGGGCCGGTGGAAGATTGACTACTTCCATCGTTGCTCTCGGGATAGGGACTACGCCATCTTGAGTCTCTGTTCTCGAAAAACTTCCGAACTGGAGAGTGACCATGTTGGTAGTAACAGTCTTTTTCTCGTAGTCGAGCGAAATGACCTTAGCATCGATGAGGCGCTGGATCTATTTTTTCAACACGTAGCAGTCACGTGTCGAATGGTGAACATACTGGTGGTAGTGGCAGTATTTTGGATTGGCCACCTTTCCCACTTCATCGGGACGCTTAGGAGACGGGAGCTGAAGCATGCCACCCTTCGTCTGTAAATTGAAGGGTTCTAGTGTGTCTTCATCGTTGAAGTAGTAGGTCTCTTTCGGCCTCTGCACTTTGGCCGACTTAAGGTTTATTGTTACTGAACCCTTGGAGATGTTGACGATAAAGGCTTGTTTTCCTTTACCATCCTTGTAACGCTCCAGTCCCAAAATATGTAGTACTATGAATGTAATCACGTCAGCTGCATACATACAAAATATACTCCAATATATGGAACCATCGTATGTATACATAAGCTGTAAAGTATAGAAAGCCACAACACTAATCTCATCCACAAATAAAGAAGAAAGAATTTATAATAACTTATGAATTATTGTTTACACAAGTCGTTGGGCGGAGACAAATCCACTACCAACAAAGAGAGAAATACAAAATTAAGGAACTTGTCGAGCGAAGCGAAAGACGATCCAAGAGCTAGCTTTGCGAAGGTAGATTGTAAACTATGGCCTTGGCTAGAGCACCTGCAAAAATTAGAAAACACACCTGGAGAAATCACCAGGTCCTCAGAGGGGCGTAACAAGATACAGGAAGAACATGCCATTGTAACTGCAAATATAAACACTATAAGACTACAACACAACTATGTCCCTAACCGTCTATGTGATATGCACTTTGAGGACAATGTTCTACGCAGGGGCTGTAGAATCAGCAGAGTAAATAAAGAGTGACAGTAAGTAGCACTCATCCGAGTCACTATCGGCCATGGGTAGAAAGTAGTGCTCATCTGAGTCGCTATTGACCCCAGGGCAGTAAGTAGCACTCATACGAGTCACTATTGGCCTACCAATGTGTATAAAAGTAAATATAGCTCCTACGCTAGTAGCTGTCCTCTCCCCCCCCAATGATACTATAAATGCGTCGTAACCACGATGCACCAACACATGTCGCTTCCACCATACTGTTTTATACCTAATAACTGTCAAGTCTTCTAACATGCATCTATTGACAGTTATTTCCAACGCATGCGCACGGGGATCAGCCAACACGCAAGTTACCTCTATATGTTACTCACAACTCACACACAACTCGTGTAGAATCGTGACAAAGTTAATAAAATGCAATATATTGACGGTAGTCCCTTAACTCTAGGCCCACATGTAAAAAGAGAAAATAATAAACTAGAAATATAGATACAATAACTGAATAATAAAATGCAACTAAATGTAAGCAGTAAATATGGCAAGGTATCTTGCCTGGTGTATCGCCTGATGTGGTGAGATGATCTGACAAGTTCCAAGGTATCCAATAGCGATGATTGATGGGCAGAGGTCTGAAGTTGCGAGAAATTAGGATGCACGATTAGTTATGATCGATGGGGATATCAAGTGGGAATTTTATGGAGAGTACATACTTATATAAATTTTGAAAATACTTATGACTTTTGAACTATATTTTTATTAGTAACAGTACTTTTAGGTAAATAATAAAATCAATATTTTATTTTTAGGCAAAAACTCAAATCTTGTCAAAATAGGGTTTCTAGTTAAAAAACTAAATTTTGTTTGTCAAAAATATTTTAAAGAATATTTAAAAATCTAAAAAATATTTTAGGCTACTGAGTTTTGTCAGAAACTAATTTTTAGAAATTACTATCTATCTCTTTATTTAATAGAGAAAATAATAATAACAACTATAACAACAACAACAACAACAACAACAACAACAATAATAATAATAATAATAATAATAATAATAATAATAATAATAATAATACTAATAACAATAATAATAGTAATAATATACAGCAGTATTAGTTGCTGTTCTCCTTTTACAAAACGTGAAGAGAGTGAGAGAGAGGGCTAAGAAGAGGTGAGGAAGAAGAAGAGGTGGAGAGGGGAGTGAGAGGGGAAAAAGTAAAGAGAGGGGAGTGGAGAGTTACCAGGTAGAGCTCACCCACGGGTGAGAGGAGGAGGAGGGAAGAGGGAGGCGGACAGGCGGCTCCGTAGGAGTCTCGGTGGCGGGACTTCCGAGGTGGAGAGGGGCTCTCGGTGGCAGCGGTTCGGCGCGGATCTGCCACCGGTCGGCGCGGGTCACGGCCGAAGGAGGCTACAGCGGGGAGTCTCGCGACGGATGACCGAGACGAGGTCGGGATCAGGTGAGGGTTCTCTAGTTTTTTTTTTTGTTGGTGGTGGTGGTGGTGACGATGTGGTAGCGACGGTGGTGTTTGTTTGTCGGGTTGATTGGGGGTTTCTAGTGGGTGGCTGGGGTGGCGGTTCGGGCAGCAGCAGGTGGTCGAAATGGGGAGTTATGCGGTGGCGGCTGTCTGGAGTTTTAGGGAGGAGGAAGTCGTGGATGGCCAGGTGTTACCGCAAGTGGCGGTCGTGGCCGTGGCATCCCGTCAAGGTGGTCGTGGTGGTGTGTCGTAGAGATGGTGATGAAGATGATCGGGGTTGGTTGCAGATGGGATAATGGCAGCGTGGTGCTGCCACCGGTCTTGGTGGTAGAAGAGGGTGCTGGGGTACGGACCGGGGCTGAGCGAATAAGCCGTGGTGGCTATGATGATGGCGGAGTCGCCGGCAGAGTGATAGGAGTTAGGTTTAGGATTGAGTCGTCTTTTCCGGGATTGTCGGACACGACTTGGATAACTGTAAAAGTATTGGAATAAGAGTGTGCAGACACCGACAAGATGCACAACCTGGGTGATGGTGGTTGAAGCTTGTTTGTGGAATTTTTATGGAAAAAAGGAGCAATGGGGTTCTCCTTATATAGGAGGTGGAAACCTTTGTTGGATAGGATTTGGATTATTTAAATCCCCATTAGATAAATCACCCTTTTAATTTAAATAATTTTAACACATATCATTTAAACTAGCAAATTCTCATATTTAATTCAAAACTATTTTAAAATCATCCGTTACAATCAAATATCGATTTAATTCAATTTATCAAAATTAATCCGATATTAAATCAAACGAGATTTAAAATATCTTTTTCATAATTCTAAAATAGGATAATAGTAAATTTTGAAAATCATGATAATTATTTAAATATTTGGAAATACATTTTTATAAATAAATAAACTCGTTATGATTAATTTTCGAAAATCACATGGACATGCACACAATAATATATTTACGGGAAATAATAGTTTTCCAAATTATTACTTATATTTGTAGCATAAAAATAAGATAACCATTTTTTTATAATCACTAAAATAAATGAAGTGATGCATTTACCATTTTAAGCAATATAAAATATTTATCATATATTATTTCAAAACCTTATTTCTTTGTATAAGAATATGTAATAAAAGTAATTTAATAAATTTTAAAAAAATAAATATGTACCTCGCATATATTTGCACTCGACGAGCAAATACGAATCGCAAACTCGCGCGCGACGACAAATGTAAACTTGTATGCAACGTACGATCCGAAGTACAAAAATTATTACCGAATTATTTATAAAAAAATGTAGTAGAAATTTAGGGGGTTTACAGTCCTTGGGAGCGGGATTGTTGCTAGATGAGCGCCTTCCTTTGTCTTCGAGTGATGAAAAACTCAGTTCGAATAGCTGCGCGTCTTGAGCTTTCCTTTCCGCCTCATCTGCCTCTGTAATGAAGGTCGTCAACTCTATACAAGCAGCACTGTGCCACAATTTGATTGTGAGAAGCATGTTTTTGCGGCAGGAGTCCATAAGCATAGGCCCTGGTATACCAGGGGGTAATCTTAGAACGGCCTAGCGGAGGGGCTCAATGTATGCACGTACGGATTCCTTTTCCTTCTGGGCAATATCTACGAGAGTCGACATTGTCATGTCCATTCCTCCTTCGTAGAATCGATTGAGGAATAGGCGCTTCAAGTCTTCGAATGACAAAATATAGTTGTCCGGGAGGCTACCAAACCATTCGTAGGCCACCTCCTGCAGTGCTCCTACGAATATGTTGGTAAGGAGATCATCGTCTTTTGGTAGATGCCCTGTTACTGAGGTGAAGTACCTCAAGTATCGATGGGGAGACTCCTTCGCATCGAACGACGTGAGCGTCTGCAGATTATATTTGGCAGGATAGATCAAATTATCCCATTCGGCAGGATATGGTTGTCGAATCTCCATCTTTTGAAGTGATTCTTGCTTTTCTTTAGTATCATAGCGAGCGTCCAACTCTTTGAGGGCCTGCTGTACTTCATTTGACATTGTACGTCCTGTTGTTGATGGAGTAGATAACGGGGGTACTACTTGGCTCAAGGTGTGAGGCACATTGGACCTGTTGTTAGTCCCTAGGTGTTGGCTCGTAGGAGCGGAGACATCGCGTGTCAATTTCTCCTTGATCTCCAAGATGACGGAAGCCAAGGACTTTATAGTATCGTTCAACGTATTTAGGCCCGTCTCAAGGGATTCTATACATTTTTGCTGACTAGATCCTTCGCTGCCGTCCACGTTGTCGCATTCAGCCATGAAAATGGACATCATGTGCGGATAAGTAGAAGGAACGGTGGATCTTCCGCTCTTTGGCTCAGACGTCTGAGTCCCGTCGTCTTGAGGATAAATCAGGAGGTTGCAATCATCTCCAGATTTGTTGTAATTACTACCCCCAGCTTTTTGGCTACCTGCATCTGTAGAAGTATCTGTGTCATACAGTCCCTCATTAGCTTGGAAGGCAAGATTGTCATGAATGGTCGAGGGCTGGCCACCTCCAGCTAATGTTGCAACCGTAGCGTCATTTCCTTGTGCCACGGATCCAGATTTGGCCCGTGTGCCTGGGGACACACCCGTACTGGGTACTGCTGTCTTGCTACCCTAGGCCAATTTTTGGACTTGTTGGCCGACATGAGAGGATTCTTGGAAAGCTTCTTGAGAGACGGAGAACCCCGTGCCATGTTGCATAAAGCAATGCGAAGTTTATCTTCTTTTTTACCAGATACCATCAATTGCAGTCTTTGGAAGATGGACTGCCTCTTTGGTGGCGACATGGCTGTTTGGCAACATTAGCAGTTGATGGTGATCGGGGTATAGTTGTGCCTTGGTTTAGACACGCCTTGCGCCGCAGATCCCTCCCTCGCTTTACGCTTGTGGGGAGTTGTTGAGCTCTCCACTCCTACATTTTTTTGTATGCACAGGCAAGCTGCGTACAGGAGTGAGGATATGGAGGTAGCTTTTTTCTTCTTATTTCCTGTACGTGAGACAAGCTTTGGTCCTGATTAGAGAGTTGCTAATGAGGTAGACTCCTTCCATGCTTACAGAAATACTGTTCGCACGAGTCTATCTTGATAGTAGGTACCCCCTGGCTTGAATCATGTGCATGAGCACTCAAGTGATAGTGGGGTTTCACCGGTCGAGGCATTAAAGTACTCATACCAGTTTTATATAGCTTTTCATTGGCTACATGTGTGACTGTCAATGTGGGCCTTTGGTCTGTCGTCAACATAGAACTTTGATTGCAAGAAGCGCGTGCTGCCTTGGATTTCTTTCTACTACCCCAAGAAGGTGCATAGTATTCAGAGTCCAACAGAGTGGTTGGCATAGCAATTTGGCCGTGTAAGGCACGTGCCGTCTTGGACTTCTTTGTGTTACCCCTAGAAGGTGAGTAACGTTCAGAATCCAACATAGCCTTACCCGATGGATAGGCAATTCTGTCAAAGATAGAAGTTCTCGCCTGCGTAGCCTCCTCCGTCCGTGGATGGACCATGGCACACTTTTTCTGGTGTTGCACCTTTGTCAGACCCGCCGTAGGGGAGCCGTACTCTTCATTGTGTTCTAGACTTCATCGTTCAGGGTGTTCTAGAGTGCAGTCCCCTCCGTCATGCTGCTTGTTGCAGCCGCCTTCGGCACCCAGGTACGTCGAGTCTTCTTCAGTTTTATAGACCGCTTTGAAGGACTCGACTTCTACATAGAAAGGAGATCTTCGAAAGCTTGCTGGTCGAAACGGACGACCAATGTCTTCAGAGAAGATCCCAACAAGTTGTCGTTAGATTATGCCACCACCTTCTCGTTGGAGGAGAAGAAAGTCCCCAGCAGAGTCGCCAGCTTATTTGCGCTGACAAAAGGTTATACAAACTTTTTGTATATTAAACGTAAAAAAGAGTACAATCGATTCCTAAACAGGAGATGTAAGTACAAAGTTTTTTGGAGAAGTGTGGCAGTGGAGATCGAGCATTGCAGTAGCTCCTTTACTCCATTGACGATATGACGACGAGTTGAACTTGCTCTGGTTTTATGGTGCTTGTGATTGGAACTCTGGGGTTGCCAATCAAGAGGATGCCGAATTTATGAAGATTTTGAAGCCTCTTTATCGAAGGAAAAATCCTTCTATTTATAGGAAAGCACATATACAATGTGCATAAGGATTGTGCAGGAACGCTGTACATAAAGATATAAGAGAATCTCGAAGTTGCACGATGAGGGCTGCTGCTTCGCTGACACGTGGCGGACGCTGGGATTCTACTTTATGAAGATCTTAGGAAAATTATCAACATAATTGAATAAACGACATGTGGCATGTGTTTACTGTTGATCGGATAAATCTGAGCAGATTTTGTTCCTATTCCTGAAGTTGGATTTTGTCTTATCTTAGGGGGCCATTGGTTTAAACAAACCAATTGGATATGACCCTCATCTATAAGAATAAATTTTGTCCTTATCTATGGTTTAAATAAACCGATAGGATATTGCTCTTATCAACAGAATCAAACTCTGTCCTATCTAAAGAACGGTGGTTTTTAAACAAACTAATCTGAAAAAGACATAAACACCCATCTGGCCATGTGAAACCATTTCACACCGTAAGACTGCACTTCTTTGTGAGCTGCGCTTCTGACAAGGCTTTGAGATCACTGCGCTTCTAGGCGATAAGTAGACTGTGCTTCAGGCGACGAAGTTACTGCGCTTTTAGAGCGACGAGTGGACAAGTGCTTCAGGCAATGGAGTCACTACACTTTTAGAGCGACAGATGAACTTGTGCTTTAGGCAACGGAGTCACTGCACTTTTAGAGCGACGAGTGGACTTGTGCTTTGGACCACAAAGTGTCAGATGAAGGAGCCTTTAACCAGGCTGCACTTTTGGATGGGATAGAGGGTGCTGCACTTCTGGGTTGAAGCGAGGGTGCAGTGAACTGGCTGCGCTTCTGAGTCGAAGGAGCTAGTTTCTGTTGAAGTTATAAGAGCAATTAATGACTGCTCTTTTGATGGACGAGTCGGTCATCCTCTTCTTTAATTATCGTCTTCATTTGGGGAATTCAAGAAGTCTGTAGCCTAGGATTCAGTCGAGTGAACCTATTAAATGAGATTCATTGAGCCGAGTCTTAGGTTCATCCTATAAATTTATGAGTCTTTGACCGACGGCCACGTGGCATATGGGTTGGACCACACTCACCCTATATAAAAGGTAGCTATTCTGAAGGGTTGTGTCTTCTATCTCTTAACATTCCCACTGTCATGCTCTATCCTGACTTAGCTTCAAATGGCCGTTGGACTTGCACAAGTCGACTGTTGGTTGTGGATCCCTTCGTTCCAAGAAGCTATGTCTTTGTAGAAGAACTGATGCTGAGTTCTAAGATGCACTTGAGCGTTTGTTGTAAGGAGTTCGAAGTTATTTTCATGTGAAGAGCCGCAGGTTGTGCTCTGCCCTGCTCAATGGCAGTGGCACAGCCTGTGCTGTGGACTGAGTTCTTGCTCGGGCCAATAGTTTCTTAAGGAAGTGGCTCGCTCTGACAGTGTTGCTCGTCTGGGGGGCTGCGCGTCTATAAAGATTAACCCCCATGCAGATTTTTAGGAGCTTTAGTTCTTTTCATGACGAATCTGTAATAGATCCTTGTAGAAAAGAATTTATTTTCATGTGATCATGACAAATATGTAATAGATCCTTGTAGATGTGATTTTGATAAGGAACTTTTTATGAACCATATGTTTTGATTATTTGTCTGCGCTTTGGGGTACCTGCACTTTGGTGAAGCCATGTGTAGTGGGGATGCCACGCACTTTTGATATGTCTACGCTTTTTCATGCTTCTACATCATCATTTGAAGTACACTGAGGGTGATTCAGTGGTACAACATCTGAACGAGGTTTAGAGTATCATCAATTAGCTGTCAGCGAAGGCAGTAATTGGCGATGAGCTTCGGCCCCTATTACTTTCAAGTTTTCTGCTGAACAGTTAGGAGACATTAGTGGTATCTATAAGAAACTATGCACCTGATGGAGTTGTCACGATAGAGATATTTAAAAGATGTTTTTTGAACAAGGCGGTCCGACATAAGCAGATGGAATCATCATAGGATTATGCTCTGGTTGCTTCGTACATAAAGGAAAGGCTCAAGTCATAGGCGGGACATGGAGAGTTCTTAGGATCTTGTAAGTGTGGACCGCAAGGAGGGCTGCTATCAATATAGTGAACTTGCTTACTTAAAAGGAACTATATGAAGCTTAAAAATGAGATGGGTAAAGACAAGGATGACCATGTAGATTTCATCATAGCAACAACCAATACAGAAGAACCTTGTGGGATATGTCATGTCGACGATTAGGTCTTGGACACAACATGTCGTGTTACGCCTCTCCACTTAGGAGGATTTATATGTCATACTAAGGCGACAGGTTTAAAAGTTTGAAGATGGGCGACAAGGGGATGATTGCAGTTGTGGGCATCCTGGACATGCGCTTGACAACGAAGCTTGGCGAGAAACTCATTCTCAAAGGATTCCGTCATGAACCAAGTTTGCACTACAACTTGGTTTCAATAGGAAAGTTGACAGATAATAGTTGTTGTGGTATGTTTGGGACAGAGACTGAAAGCTTATGAATGGTTCCCAAAAGCTGGCTCGAGGATATATATGTTATGGTATGTACTGACTCAAGTCGTTGAGGTGTATAAACGGGCCACAAATAACGAATGGAGGCTCAAGGATTGTTCGACAGGAGTTTGTAGATCGTCGAAAAGCTAAGAGGAGTCTTCAAGATGGTTTGAGGGATACAAAGAATTCGGTTCGTCGAAACAAAGTAACGAAAGGAGATGAGTCAAAGATTGATGGTTAGTCTGTCAATCCCATGACAACTAGTCAATTTTCAAGTAAGGGTTGTTCCATGGATCTGATTTTGTTGATGGATGGTTTGCCAAAATCTAATAATGTAGTGTCCCGTCCCACTCAATTCAATAGGATGAATTAGTGAAGCAACGACATTTGAACTTGGCTATGCAGCGACTTGCTCAGAGTTCCACTCAGTCGAGACAACTCCTCGCTCAGGTGGGTGTCTTCGATGAACTCGTCCTTGCTTGGCCTTCACACTTAATAAATGGTTGTTTTCTTAAGCACTGAGTAGGTATGCAAATAAAATAGACGAACCCAAATTGTTAAGGGAATAATCCATTCTGCACCAGATTTGTGTAGAACTTGGAAATATTAAACTTGATGCCTATATAGTACTTCACATTGGGTTTTCAAGTTGGCATTCAGTCTTTCGATCCCATGGCTTGCATAAAGTAGGACTTCTTACGTTGCCACATGTAACGTCCCAGTCCTAAAATACATAGGACTAGGAACGTAGACATGCCAGTTGTATAATAAATATATGTAAGCGGTAAATGCAGTAAAACCAGAGCCACTAATCTCATCCACATATTGAAAGAAGATATCATATAATAACCAAGATTTGTCTTTATATAATATGTTTGGCGGAGACAAATTCAATACCAACTATTTAAAAAAGAAGAAGTACAAGACATATGAAATGATTTAACGAAGGTAGCAAGAAAGACCCAAGAAACATCATCTTCGAAGGGATGGAGAAAATCAAGATCTCGGCTAGAATACCTGTGAAAGACAATAACACACACATGGAGAGATCACCAGGTCCTCAGAGGGACGTAACAAGAAACATAATATCATGCCATATAAAATAAATAAATACTGCTCAATAATATGCCAATCAGATCATAACATGGTCCAGTACTCACCCTTGAATTAGCGCACCATCCCTCCAACCAAACAAGGACAGGAGATGGCACACTAACCCACGATGAAGTATCTTTCCAAGTCATGAATCCAATATGGTATCCGGACCACAACAAGGTTCAGTACCTTCTCATCGGTGTAGTGAACCACACCTACAACCAAACAAGGACAAGATGTGGCAAACTAGTCTGTGACAAGTTACTGTTCCAAGCCACGGTCAGATACAAGTACCCACACAAAGAGTACTCGTACCTAACAGATAAGGTAGCCTAACCAGTCTAAGTGTATACAGTTTTAAGAACATCCTCCAACGCATGGGCCTTGGCTAAAATGGGATCGACATGGTCCTCCCTTGGGGCACCAGAGGCCCAATCAGTAAGAGCATGACGTTACGAAGAACGTCAGTGGCAGTCAATAAAATAAGGGTCATCTCACACCGTATCTCCAGCGGAGCATCCGGATCACAAAAGGGAAGTGTATAGTAGCCCATACGCTAAGGATTGTTCTTCCCGCCCAATGCCTACTATGTCATATCCACAACACAGAACCTCTATTAACCGCTAAGTCAAACTAATCATGCAAATATTATTAGCGGTTAATCCTATCGCTCGGCTTATACGTACTGGTGGCCAGCCAATCACGTATGTACGAGTTTTATATGTGACTCACAACAACGTGGTACAAATGTGTAAAGACCTATGCACGTAACACATAAAGGGTGGTCCTTTAAATCTAAGTCCAATGTGTTTGAAAATAGTACATTGTAGGGAATATAACAAAACAGTAAGATTCAATCAAATTATGCCATGTATCATAGTTTATTTCGCAGAAAGTAAAAAATAAATAAATGCATAAAATATGAGCAACAATAAATAAACAACAAATGACAAGGTTTCTTACCTGAGGTCCTTGCTGGTTAAACCGATAATCTCGTTGGGTACAAAATAGCCACAGGGCTACACAAGATGAACTCAGACGATGTGACAAACTTCTAAAATAAAAACCAGACATAAAATATTCTTAAAATTTTATGGGAAAATTATATGATGTGTATTTTTCCGTCAGCATTTCAAAACTTCAAACAGTTCGTGATTCTGATTCTTGGTTCTTCCAGAATCTCAAAAACACTAAAACGTGTCTGATTTCGGACAACTGGCACTCCACAAATTTTCTAGAAAATTAAGTTTAGAATTTATGAAAATAAAATTTATATTCAGAAAATATACCTCAATATGATTCCAATAAAAAAATGGAGATCAAACGGAGTCCGGAGTTAGGAATTATGGTCATTCAAAGTTGCTACAACCTTTGAAAATTGAGGCTGATTTTATGACGAATTTTGGGCTTAGTTAGGACGAAAAAAGAAAGAAATTTTGACAAGGATGGTTTGAAAGATGATTTTATTCATAGATACGATATATATATATATATATATATATATATATATATATATATATATATATATATATATATATATATATATATAACGACTAGCAATTAGCTAATTATGATAGGATTAGAATTAAATCAATAAGGATGATTAGGATTACCAACTAATTTGGATAGGAATATGATTGGTTTAAATAAGAAACGATCTAATTAATGCTAGATATGATTCCAATATGATAAGAATTTCTAATGGATAAATCTTCCCATAAATTTAAATCAAATAAATTATTTAAAAACAAATCAATTTGGTTGCGATCCTTTAAATGATCACCATAAAAACTTTAAGTATTATTCTATATTATCAAATAATTCAAATCATATGAATCCAAATCCAAATCAAACTCAACATAATAACTTTAAAATAATATTTAATATTTATCAAAATAATTTAAATCATATAATAGATAAATCTTTAAATCAAATAACATTTCAAATCTAGATTAGATAAATCGTAATGCTACAATTAGTCATCGTAAGTATTTTAAACAATATTTAAATTATCAACATAATTTAAAGTATAGTTGATAACCATCAAGATAATTTAAATAAATTCAAATATAATCAAATAACTTATTATCATATCAAAATAATACTCGATGTCATCAAATATTATAAAACTTACTTTTATAAATCCAAATCTTTATTTAAAAATAAATAGACAAAAATCTTTTATCGCTCAATTTTTTTTAAAACCAATTTTTAGAAGACCAAAAATAATAACAACATATTTTATATTTCAAATAACAAAATTCAAGAACTTGTTTTTTAGAAACATTATTTCAAACCATTAATTTAAAACTAGCTTTTGATAACAAAAGTAATCACAAAATATCTTTTACAAAATTTTGACGAAAACTACCTCTAAACACAATAATTAAAATATATAGAAATAATTTTAAAAAATTCTGGAAGAGGAGTTACAAATCTACCGACCTTAAAAAAATTTCGTACTTGAAATTTAAGGACTACTAGGATAGACGGACTTGGTTGATCGGTAAATAGATAGTAAGAATTTATGATAAAAGAAAATAGATGGAAGGGAAAAGAGAATTTCTTTAATGGCAAGCTAACATTAATCAATTTGGGTGAAAGTAGAAGAAGTGAATGGATATGGCTTGGTGTGCACGGACACGATGCACATACACATTTGTAGGTGGAGAGAATTTGAAGAAAAATTTGTGTGAAGAAAATAATGGCAAGCTAACATATAAGTAGGGTAAAAATCTTGGTCAGATAAGGATTATGATTGTTTAAACCCTGCTTGATAATTCACAATTAATTTAACAGTTTTTAAAACCAATTCGACCAATCTATAAAAAAACTAGATATTCTTTATCTTTACTTTAAACTATTTAAATCAAAATTAGAAAAGTTAATTCTCTAATTTAAATTATCATGACAATTAAATAATTAAACCTAACAAATTTTTAATTATCATTTTTTTATAAATAGTAAAAATACAATAAAAAATAATTTCAAAATTCATGATAATAAATACTTAAATAGTTGATAGATCTCTTTGCAAACAAATAAATAAATTACAATTAGTTTTTAAAAATCAAAATATACATGAATTTAACTTTATGTACCTCGCATGCGAATAGAACATATTATTTACAAAAATATTATTTTCTAACTTATCATAAATACTTGTATAACAAGTTAAAATAGTTTTCACGTAGTAGTAAAATAAAGATAAGTTTGACGAATCTATGGCATATAAAAATATTTACCTGCTATGATATTAATCCACAATAGTTATTTCCTATAAAAATATTTGTAAATAAAGCTTTTGTAAAAAGAATTTTAAATACTTCATATATACGAGTTCGCTCTAGACGTACTAATACCAACATAAAATAATTATCAAAATAAATTAAAAAAATCATAGTAAATTTTAGGGGGTTTGCATCCAACCCAACTTACAATAATTTTGTCCTCGAAATTAAGAAATAATTAGGTAGGTAGGGTTGAGGAGTTAAAAAGAGTTTATCCATATGGAAACACGATCAAATGATTGGTCGAGATGAAGGAACGCTATTTAATCAAAACACACAATTAGAAAATCATGATTTAGCTAATAAATCATGGATATGGTTAATTAACGCAAGAAAGAAAAGATTAGGAGTTTTAAGTGGATCAAGATAAAACAAAATTGAAGATTAATAAGGAATTGAGTAGATTAAGATAACATAATTAGAGACTTGGAGATAATTGTTCATTGAGAGTAAATTGTATGATAGTCGTCTAGGTTTGGATACGATAAAGGAAACACTTCTAATCATTCTTAGGTTTCCAAACGATTAGACAGTCACGATAGTGGATATAAGGTCGAAGGAAATGATGAGTAGTTTAAGACGAGGATATAGTCACAGGTTGGGAATAGCTAACTACACATGGTGATAGGTGATAGGACAACGAAAGGGGATACTCTATATGAGTGATTTTGTTCTTCTAAAATAGGTGAAAGATAAAAGCAATAAAGGGTTCAAGAAGCTACGATCGAATACAATTACGGTTTTCAAAGGCGATTGAATAGTTTCAAAAGGGATTGTCAAGGCAAACGTATGAGATCCTAAAGGGCTAGTACATTTGTTAACTATATCTCAATCCACGAAGAGTAATCATAAGAAAGGTGAACCAAAATGCACTTGGTTGATCAGACCATTATGCACCAGTATTGATTAAACAATACGTTAGTGGGAGCTCTTCCAATAAACATATGTCATGAACAAGCTCGATAAAAAATAAGCTTGCAAAACTATGCTATATTAGCAGCGTTAGTCAAGATAGTCAAAATATAAGTAGGGAAATAATGATGAAAGAAATCAAATAGTCCAAGATCATTAAATCTAAGTCTTGCCCAAAGTTTGGGCCTATACAGCCGTCCTAGTGTCTCCTTGTCTATGGCTTGGTTGGCTAGATGGGTTAGGGTCATTTAAATTCTAGAATCTAAGTAAACTTTTTAATATGGGTCACAAGGACAAGGGATTGTTAGGTCTTGAGGCATTCTACCCAACTTACAAGAGTTAACTAGTAGTGCGATGGAACAAGGGAAGATATCTTTCTAGTATGGATTTCTTCCTAGCCACTAACAAGTATGAAAGAAGGATAAAAATTTACGGTAGAGGGAATCAAGCAAGATGCATATCAAGGAGTCAAGTAAGATTTCGAAGATGGAATCGAAGAAAAAGGTCAAGTATGTGGATGAGATCCTAGACTATAATCCTATAAGCAGGCTTGCTTGGTACGGTAAAGTAACCAAATAATTTATTTTGACCTGCAAGGGCCACCACAAAAATATGTAACGCCCAGTCCCAAAATACGTAGGACTAGGAACGTAGATATGCCAGCCGTATAATAAATATACGTAAGCTGTAAATGTATCTCATCCAAAAATGAAAGAAATAAAGATATTATATAATAACCATGATTTGCCATTGTACAATATGTTGGGCGGAGATAAATCCACTACCAACTATTTAAAAGAAAAGAAGTACAAGAAATATGAAATGATTTAACGAAGGTAGCAAGAAAGACCCAAGACACATCATCTTCGAAGGGATAGAGAAGATCACGATCTCGGCTAGAATACCTGCGAAAGGCAAGAACACACTCATGGAGAGATCACTAGGTCCTTAGAGGGACGTAACAAGATACATAATATCATGCCATATAAACTGAATAAATAATGCTCAATAATAAGTCAATCAGATCATAATATGGTCCAATACTCACCCTTGAATTAGCGCACCATCCTCCCAACCAATCAAAGACAGGGGATGGCACACTAACCCACGATGAAGTATCTTTCCAAGTCACGAATCTAATATGGTGTCCGGACCACAACAAGGTTCAATACCTTCGCATCGGAGTAGTGAGCCACACCTACAACCAAACAAGGATATGATGTGGCAAAATAGTTTGTGACAAGTTACTGTTCGAAGCCACGGTCACATACAAGTACCGAAACCAAGAGTACTCATATCTAACGGATAAGGTAACCTAACCAGTCCAAGTGTATGCAGTTTCAAGAACATCCTCCAACACATGGGCCCTGGCTAAAATAGAATCGGCATTATCCCCTTGGGGGCACCAGAGGCCCAATCAGTAAGAACATGACGTTACGAAGAACGTTAGTCGCTGTCAGTAAAATAAGGGTCATCTCACACCGTATCTCTAGCGGAGCATTCGGATCACAAAAGAGAAGTGTATATAAGCCCATACGCTAAGGATTGTTCTTCCTGCCCAATGACTACCATGTCATATCCACAACACAGAACCTCTATTAACCGCTAAGTCAAACTAATCATGCAAACACTATTAGCGGTCAATCCTATGCACGGCTTATACGTATTGGTGGCCAGCCAGTCACGTATGTCCGAGTTTTATATGTAACTCACAACAACATGGTACAAATGTGTCAAGGCCTATGAATACAACACACAAAGGGTGGTCCTTTAAATCTAAGTACAATGTGTTTGAAAATAGTAAATAGCAGGGAATAGAACAAAACAGTAAGATTCTATCAAATTATGCCATGTATCATAGTTTATTTTGCAGAAAGTAAATAATAAGTAAATGTATGAAATATAAGCTACAATAAATAAACAGCAAATGATAAGGTATCTTGCCTGAGGTCCTTGCTGGTGAAACCGATAATCCCGTTGGGTACAGAATAGTCACATGGCTACACATGATGAACTCAGACGATGTGATAAACTTCTAAAATAAAAACCAGATATAAAATATTTTGGAAAATTTTTGGGGAAAAAATATAAGATGTGTATCTTTTTTTCTACATTTCGAAACGTCAAATGGTTCGTGATTCTGATTCTTGGTTCTCCCAGAATCTCAAAAACACTAAAACATGTCAGATTTCGGACAACTGGCACTCCACAAATTTTCTAGAAAATTAAGTTCATAATTTATGAAAATAAAATTTATATTCAGAAAATATACCTCAATACGATTCCAACAAAAGAAACTGGAGGTCAAACGAAGTCCGGAGTTGGGAGTTATGGCCATTCAAAGTTGCTACAACCTTTGAAAATTGAGGCTGAATTTATGATAAATTTTGGGCTTAGTTATGACGAAAAAAGAGAGAAATTTTGACAAGGATGGTTTGAAAGATGATTTTATTCATAAATTATATATATATATATATATATATATATATATATATATATATATATATATATATATATTATATATATATATATATATATATATATATATTATATATATATATATATTTTATATATATATATATATATATATATATATATATATATATATATATATATATATATATATATATATTTTATATATATTTTTTTATATATATTATATATATATATATATATATATATATATATATATATATATATATATATATATATATATATATATATATATATATATATATATATAAAGGCTAGCAATTAGCTAATTATGATAGGATTAGAATTAAATCAATAATGATGATTAGGATTACTAACTAATTTGGATAGAAATATGATTGGTTTAAATAAGAAATGATCTAATTAATGCTAGATATGATTCCAATAAGATAATAATTTCTAATGGATAAATCTTTCCATAAATTTCAATGAAATAAATTATTAAAAACAAATCAATTTGGTTGCGATCCTTTAAATAGTCACCATAATAACTTTAAGTATTATTCTATATTATCAAATAATTCAAATCATATGAATCCAAATACAAATCAAACTCAACATAATAACTTTAAAATAATATTTAACATTTATCAAAATAATTTAAATCATATAACAGATAAATCTTTAAATCAAATAACTTTTCAATTCTAGATTAGACAAATCGTAATGCTACAATTAGTCATCGTAAGTATTTTAAACAATATTTAAATTATCAACATAATTTAAAGTATAGTTGATAACCATCAAGATAATTTAAATAAATTCAAATATAATCAAATATAATCAAATAACTGATTATCATATCAAAATAATACTCGATGTCATCAAATATTATAAAACTTACTTTTATAAATCCAAATCTTTATTTAAAAATAAATAGACAAAAAACCTTTTATTGCTCAATTTTTTTTTAAAACCAATTTTTAGAAGACCAAAAATAATAACAACATATTTTATATTTCAAAAACAAAATTCGAGAACTTTTTTTTAGAAACATTTTTTCAAACCATTAATTTAAAACTAGTTTTTGATAACAAAAGTTATCACAAAATATCTTTTACAAAATTTTAAAAAAAATTACTTTTAAACACAATAATTAAAATATATAGAAATAATTTTAAAAAAATCCGGGAAGAGGAGTTACAAATCTACCAAAATTAAAATAATTTTGTACTCGAAATTTAAGGACTACTAGGATAGACGGACTTGGTTGATCGGTAAAAAGATAGTAAGAATTTATGATAAGAGAAAAAAGATGGAAGAGAAAAGAGAATTTCTTTAATGGAAGCTAACATTAATCAATTTGTGTGAAAATAGAAGAAGTGAATGGATATGGCTTGGTGTGCACGGACACGATGCACATACACATTTGTAGGTGGAGAAAATTTGGAGAGAAATTTTTGTGAAGAAAATAATCGTAAGCTAACATATAAGTAGGGTGAAAATCTTGATCAGATAAGGATTATGATTGTTTAAACCCAGCAAGATAATTCACAATTAATTTAACCATTTTTAAAACCAATTCAACCAATCCATAAAAAACAAAACTAGATATTCTTTATCTTTATTTTAAACTATTTAAATCAAATTAGAAAATTTAATTTTCTAATTTAAATTATCATGACAATTAAATAATTAAACCTAACAAATTTTCAGTTATCATTTTTTTATAAATAATAAAAATACAATAAAAAATAATTTCAAAATTTATGATAATAAATACTTAAATAGTTGATAGATCTCTTTGCAAACAAATAAATAAGTTACAATTAGTTTTTAAAATCAAAATATACATGAATTTAACTAAATGTACCTCGCATGCGAATATAACGTATTATTTACAAAAATATTATTTTCTAACTTATCATAAATACTTGTATAATAAGTAAAAATAGTTTTCACTTAGTAGTAAAATAGAATAAACTTTGAAGAATCTATGGCATATAAAATATTTACCTGCTACGATATTGATCAACAATAGTTATTTCCTATAAATATTTGTAACTAAAACTTTTGTAAAAAGAATTTTAAATACTTCGTATATACGGATTCGCTCTAGACGTACAAATACCAACATAAAATAATTATCAAAATAAACTAAAAAAAATTATAGTGAATTTTAGGGGGTTTACATCCAACCCAACTTACAAGAATTTTGTCCTCGAAATTAAGAAATAATTAGGTAGGCATGGTTGAGGAGTTAAAAAGAGTTTATCCATATGTAAACACGATCAAATAATTGGTCGAGGCGAAGGAACGACGTTTAATCAAAACACACAATTAGAAAATCATGATTTAGCTAATAAATCATGGACATGGTTAATTAACGCAAGAAAGAAAAGATTAGGAGTTTTAAGTAGATTAAGATAAAACAAAATTGAAGATTAATAAGGAATTCAGTAGATTAAGATAACATAATTAGAGACTTGGAGATATTTGTTCATTGAGAGTAAATTGTATGATAGTCATCTAGGTTTGGGTACGATTAATGAAACACTTCTAATCATTCTTAGGTTTCCAAACGATTAGACAGTCGTGATAGTGGATATAAGGTTGAAGGAAAGGATGAGTAGTTTAAGACGAGGATATAGTCACAGGTTGGTAATGGCTAACTACACATGGTCAGAGGCGATAGGGCAACTAAAAGGGATACTCTGTATGAGTGATTTCGTCCTTCTAAAATAGGTGAAAGCCAAAAGCAAAAAAGGGTTCAAGAAGCTACGATCGAATACAATTACGATTTTCCAAGGCGATTGAATAGTTTCAAAAAGGATTGTCAAGGCAAACGTGGATGAGATCCTAAAGGGCTAGTACATTTGTTAACTATATCTCAATCCACGTAGTGTAATCGTAAGAAAGGCGAACCAAAATACACTTGGTTGATCAGACCATTATAAACCATTTCTGATTAGACAATACGTTAACGGGAGCTCTTCCAATAAACGTATGTCATGAAGAAGCTCGATAAAGAATAAGCTTGCAAAACTAGGGTTAGTCAAGATAGTCATAATATAAGTAGGAGAATAATGATGAAAAAAATCAAATAGTCCAAGATCCTTAAATCTAAGACTTGCCCGAAGTTTGGGCCTATACAGTCGTCCAAGTGTCTCCTTGTTTATGGTTTGGTTGGATAGATGGGTTTGGGTCCTCTAAATTCTAGAACTAAGTAAACTTATTAATATGGGTCACAAGGACAAGAGATTGTTAGGTCGTGAGGCATTCTACCCAACTTACAAGAGTTAACTAGTAGTATGACGGAACGTATCTATCTAGTATGGGTTTCTTTCTAGCCACTATCAAGCACGAATGAAGGATAAGAATTTACGGTAGAGGGAATCACGCAAGATACAAATCAAGGAGTCAAGTGAAAGTTCGAAGACTGAATCGAGGAAAGAGGTCAAGTATGTGGATGAGATCCTAGACTCTAATCCTATACGCAGGACTAGGAGTCAAGTGAAAGTAACCAAACAATTTATCTTGACCTGCATGGGCTACCACAAAAACATACAACGCCCCAGTCCCAAAATACGTAGGACTAGGAACATAGAAATGCCAGCCGTATAATAAATATACGTAAGCTGTAAATGCAGTAAAATCACAGCTACTAATCTCATCCATAAAATGAAAGAAATAAAGATATCATATAATAACCATGATTTGTCTTTGTACAATATGTTGGGCGGAGTTAAATCTACTACCAACTATTTAAAAGAAAAGAAGTGCAAGACATATGAAATGATTTAACGAAGGTAGCAAGAAAGACCCAGGATGTAACATCTTCGAAGGGATGGAGAAGATAACAATCTCGGCTAGAATATCTGCGAAAGACAAGAACACACTCATGGAGAGATCACCAGGTCCTCAGAGGGACGTAACAAGATACATAATATTATGCCATAAAAATTGAATAAATACTGCTCAATAATAAGTCAATCAGATCATAACATGGTCCAATACTCACCCTTGAATTAGCGCACCATTTTTCCAACCAAACAAGGACATGGGATGGCATACTAACCTACAATGAAGTATCTTTTCAAGTCACGAATCCAATATGGTATCTAGACCACAACAAGGTTCAGTACCTTCTCATCGGAGTAGTGAGCCACACCTATATCAAACAAGGATAAGATGTGGCAAACTTGTCCGTGACAAGTTACTGTTCCAAGCTACGACAAGTACCGAAACCAAGAGTACTCATTCCTAACGGATATTGTAGCCTAACCAGTCTAAGTGTATGCAGTTTTAAGAACATCCTGCAATGCATGGGCCCTGGCTAAAATGGGATCGATATGGTCCCCCTTGGGGCACCAGAGGCCCAATCAGTAAGAGCATGACGTTACGAAGAACGTCAGTCGCTGTCAGTAAAATAAGGGCCATCTCATACCGTATCTCTAGCGAAGCATTCGGATCACAAAAGGGAAGTGTATATAAGCCCATACACTGAGGATTGTTCTCCCTTCCCAATGACTACTATGTCGTATCCACAACACAGAACCTCTATTAACTGCTAAGTCAAACTAATCATGCAAACACTATTAGCGGTTAATCCTATCGTACGGCTTATACATACTGGTGGCCAGCCAGTCACGCATGTCCGAGTTTGATATGTAACTCACAACAATGTGGTATAAATGTGTCAAGGCCTATGAAAGTAGTACATAGCAGGGAATATAACTAAACAGTAAGATTCTATCAAATTATGCCATGTATCATATTTTATTTTGCAAAATTAAATAATAAGTAAACGTATGAAATATGAGCTATAATAAATAAACAACAAATGACAAGGTATCTTGCCTGAGGTCCTTGCTGGTGAAACCGATAATCCCGTTAGGTATAAGAATAGTCACAGGACTACACAAGATAAACTCAGACGATGTGACAAACTTCTAAAATAAAAACCAGATATAAAATATTCTGGAATTTTTTTATGAAAAATATATGATGTGTATTTTTTTGTCTGCATTTTGAAACTTCAAACGGTTCGTGATTCTAATTCTTGGTTCTCCCAGAATCTCGAAGCACTAAAACATGTCAGATTTCGGACAACTGGCACTCCATAAAATTTCCAAAAAATTAAGTTCAGAATTTATGAAAATAAAATTTATATTTAGAAAATATACCTCAATATGATTCCAAAAAAAACTGGAGGTCAAACGGAGTCCGGAGTTGGGAGTTATGGTCATTCAAAGTTGCTACAACCTTTGAAAATTGATATTTTGGGCTTAGTTATGACGAAAAAAGAGAGAAATTTTGACAATGATGGTTTGAAAGATGATTTTATTCATAGATTCGATAGATATATATAATGGCTAGCAATTAGCCAATTATGATACAATTAGAATTAAATCAATAAGGATAATTAGGATTACCAACTAATTTGGATAGGAATATGATTGGTTTAAATAAAAAACGATCTAATTAGTGCTAGACATGATTCCAATAGGATAAGAATTTCGAATGGATAAATCTTCTCATAAATTTAAATCAAATAAATTATTTAAAAACAAATCAATTTGGTTGCGATCCTTTAAATGATCACCATAATATCTTTAAGTATTATTCTATATTTTCAAATAATTCAAATCATATGAATCCAAATCCAAATCAAACTCTACATAATAACTTTAAAATAATATTTAATATTTATCAAAATAATTTAAATCATATAATAGATAAATCTTTAAATTAAATAACATTTCAATTCTAGATTAGACAAATCGTAATGCTACAATTAGTCATCGTAAGTATTTTAAACAATATTTAAATAATCAACATAATTTAAAGTAAAGTTGACAACCATCAAGATAATTTAAATAAATTCAAATATAATCAAATATAATCAAATAACTGATTATCATATCAAAATAATACTAAGTGTCATCAAATATTATAAAACTTACTTTTATAAATCCAATTCTTTATTTAAAAATAAATAGACAAAAACCTTTTATCGCTCAATTTTTTTTGAAACCAATTTTTAGAAGACCAAAAATAATAACAACATATTTTATATTTCAAATAACAAAATTCGAGAACATTTTTTGTTAGAAATATTATTTCAAACCATTAGTTTAAAACTAGTTTTTGATAGCAGAAGTAATCACAAAATATCTTTTACAAAATTTTGACGAAAGTTACTTTTAAACACAATAATTAAAATATATAGAAATAATTTTAAAAAATTCGGAAAGAGGAGCTACACGACATAGACTATCAACTTATTGTCTAATCTATATGTTTTTACGGTTTTAACACTTGTGGTAGCATATACGTTCGCACAGTTTAATGCTCGTTATATAGATTATGACTTGGTTGGTGATACTACACGTAACACGGTTGGTTCAAGTTATGCATGAGGGCTATCAAATAGTCATTCCATAGTTTTAGATAAAAAGTACGGTAACATGGAAAGTTCTCGAGGCTGTAGGTTGCCGAGTATCACTACCACAATTTTAGTTTGAGGTTATTTTTGTCATTTTTGAATTATTTGGTTTAAAAATATATTATTAGGATTTTTTAAATAATTTAATTGAATGGTGTGATTTAAATACTAATATAATTATTGCCTTGTGTTTATGGTTAGCCTAACCTAGATTGGACCTAACCTAGATGAGTCACGACTAACTTAGTGAGCCACTTTGAGAATTAGATGAGTTGGTTAAGGGGTTAAGTCAAGTTTAGTCATGGTTAAGTGATTTGCAAAGGACTAAGATAGAACCCTTGTTCTAGGCCATCTATTTCCCTTGATTCAATTCTAGCCATAGGATGAAACCCAAAACCCTAACCCTAACTTTATGACCAGCCAAGAGACCCCCCTTGCCTATATAATGTCTCTATGGGGATTTGAGCCTCTTTCTTTAATAGTTCTTCATTCTCTTAAGGAAGTAGGTAAGCCTTCCTTAATTCTTTCCTAGTTTAATCAATAGGACTCCTTTTTGAATGAAATTTCTTCTATTAAGACCTAATTAATGTTTTCTTACTGATGGTGGAGTCAAATCTCAGATTTGCATCAATTTAGGGATTTGGGGTGACTTTGAAGAACTCCTTGGAAGAGCTTTTTGTGTTGAGAAACACCTATAGGTACAATCTATTCCACCCATTAAAACTAGGTTTAAATTGCATATTCATCTAGCCCTAGGTGTCCTAATTCTATAGGAATAGGGTTTCCCAAGTTTCGTATCCTGTACGTGTCCGTATCGGACACGTATCAGTGACAGTTTCAGGTGTTCGACGAAATGCCACAAAGGGCATTTCGTTCAAATTTTCAAATTGTATTTGAATAGAAATTTATATTTTTGTGTCGCTTACACGAATTTGAGACACTGAGGTGGTTTCCATGTCGTGTCGTGTCGATATGGGCACGTGCACACACGGGTTCAGGCGCTTGCACGAGCACTGTAGCTCCCCTGCTACCAGCGTGCTCGTGCGGGCTTCCCAGGGCACGTAGGTGCGTGCCATTGGACGTGGAGCTTAGGACAGTGTCTGATACGACACTCCCCAAGTCTCGTGTCATGAGGTGGCATGTCGGGTGCGTGCGGACACGCGCACTGGTCACGCATGGCTGTGCAGCCTGTGTGTTATTGTGTTGTGTGATGCTCTGTGTAATTATCTAGTTTGAAATATTTTAATCATGTTTTAAATTGATAATTAGGATACTAATATGTCTATTAATCTGTGATAGATTAGGATTGCATAATAGTTTAGTACTTGGGATGGTTTTGGATTCGAACAAGGTTGGAATGGTGTTCATTCACTGATGGAGTTATCAGTAAGATGAATCACTATTTAGGTAATACCCCTCACTGATTTCCTTGATTAATGTTAAGTGTTAGTTGTATTTTGAATTACCTAAACATTTAACAACTTGGTTTAGAGCTAATTCTCAGTTTTAGAGGGTTACAAGACTTAACTGTTGGACTGGGTTCCTATTTCTGACACTGTTGGAGTATCAGTACAATGCTCCACTGATTTTCCTGTCGAATTTCATTTTATGAACCTAGCAGGTATAATATTATTAGGGATTATGTTTTGGGTTCCTATGAGGGTATCAACTGGGTTTAATTGCTAAGGATTGCTTTCAAAGCTGAGATTTTGGTATCAGTGGATATCTACTATTTTGATTCCTGTTTGATTTCCTTTTAAATGATTGATAACATGTTTGGGAGATGTGTTAATCTACTAAACATTTCATACCATGTTTAAGAATGTTAGAGAATCACTAAGGCTTGTTGATTAATTCACTGTTGAAGAGAAATAGGGGTTAACTGTTTAAGTAAATCTGGATATTGTTTTGATAAAATATGAGATTTCATTTCCTGTCACACAGGAATTAGTAGCACTGTTCTAACTGAATTGATATCCCTATTTCTTAACCTAATCCTGAATTCAGTTGGACTGATTATTGGTTTAGGATTTGATATGTAAGTATCTATGCACTGCCTACATCCCTGTCCTATAATTCCTGCACTGAAACCCAATTTTCTGAATGTTCATGTTATTTAGAACTCAACATTTGTTCTTGAAAACCTGAGATTAGGCTATTGAGGGCTGACACTTAGTTATAGTTTAATAGGAAGTCCAATGGGTTCAATCAACTTCAGTTTTCATTGAAAACCTGAGACACTCTTGTTGGTTTCCTGTTGGGTAATCCTGAGAGTTCATTCCTGTCACACACAGGAATTGGTGTCCCAGTTTTGACTGAATCTGAAATTGCCTTCTTGTCACATTTCTGGAAATGGATTCCTATTCCATCTTCCACTGTCACCTACAACACACACAACCTTGGCTTGGTCCTGTCCCCTCTTGTTTCTGAGTTATTTTGATTTTGGTATTAAAATCTGAGATTAAGTGTGGCTGAGTTGTTTTGAGTTTGTTGGGAACTCTGAAAACCTGAGATGAGCTTCCATATGAAATCTGAGAACCACAATGGTATTTAAATGATTGGTGAAACCTGAGAACATGACTTCTAAACTGATTTTCCTATGCTAAGCTGAGCCTATCACTCACTGTTTCACACTCATGACACACACTGAATCCTAATCCTGGGAACTTGTTGCCTACACTATACACTCTATATCCTGTTGAACACACTCATGTACACACACATGCCCACATGCAAGTTCAGCCCTTTTTGAGTTCCAGTCATATGTTCTATACACTAGACACACACACACACTCTTATCCTGTCACACTCACTAGGATAGCTCTCACTCTCTATTTCTATCCCTCTCAACGTATATCCTATTTCCTATATAATATAATATATATATAATGTAATGTATATATATATATATATATATATATATATATATATAATATAATGTATATATATATATATATATATATATATATATATATATCCTATTTCCTATATAATATAATGTATATATAATGTATTGTATATATATATATATATATATATATATATATATATATATATATATATATATATATATATATATATATATATATATATATATATATATATATATATATATATAATATATATATATATATATATGTATATATATATTTATATATATATATATATATATATATATATATATATATATATATATATATATATATATATATATATATATATTATGGTTGTGTAATCTATATTCATGTGTCATGTATTAAATATAGGCAATGTCAGATTGTAAATGATGTTTGGCTAATAGGCATGGTATAGCATATAGCCTAGGGTGTGTCAGTTAGACTAGTTAAGCCTAGTTAGACTTGCTAGACCTAGGTTTGGCTTATTGGTTGACCAGGGTTGACCAAGAGTTGACTTTGACCTAGTTTGACCTAGACTCATGTAGAATGCATAGTAGAGCTTTATTTTATTATTTTAGACTTGTTGTGACTTGTACTGTTCTGATTAGGAGCCAGACACCACTCCTCGGACAATATATTCATCTTGGACATTCAGATAGCAGGCGAGTACATTCTCTGATCATTTCATACCATGTTTAGGATTATATTTCCTGCTTTAGACTATCTTACTTGATGCTGACACGTTGGAACACAGGATTTGTACTATATGGATCCCTTCATGAGATGTTATCCCTCTCGGGAGCATCCGATACTTTTGTCTCATGTGTGTTTCACTTACATCACGTATCTCATGCTTCTATTATCATGAATCTTCGGGAATCAGCTAGTGACTCATGTACCCTCATGATCACCGAGCCTTCACAAATCAATTTATGAATCACCCTTTTTGGGCAACGTAGTATAATCATGAATTTTAACGTAACTTGAATGGATCCTTGTGTATTGATTGGGGATGGGGGAGTATGAATGAACATGTGACTAAATCCAAGTAGTGTAATCATGAATCAATTCCCTGTAGTGTAATCATGAATCAGTCCTTAGCCATTCACATATTTATGCAGTACTCTGAATCACTAGCACTGTCTCTCTTTATACATATCATAGATATTTACTTACAATCTCTCTTACATTATGCTATTCTTCAGTTCCTGTATTTTATTCTCTAGCATGATTATATTTCCTTTCCTGCTATGACTTGTTGAGATGTATTGTGCTCGTTCCTGTCCTGACTAGACCTGTTGAAATATTACAGAGGATGAGGACGAGGCTGGCTGCCCTACTTATTATGGGGCTACTTTAGATGACAGCTGTGACTTGGACCAGCAGGAGCCCTTAGCTGTGGACGATACTCCTCTAGACAAAGATGTCTTATTTATATTCATTCTGGATGATTGTATATATTAGTACTTGGGATTTGGGATATGTATTATCTTAGACACTTAGAATCTCTGTTGTACTTGGGATTCCTTTCTTTCAGCAGTATTATCTATCTATCTTTCTATCTTATCTTATGCCTTAGTTTGTGATTGAGTTACTTTCTGCTTTGTCACCCCCATTCGGGGAGTATAAACTGTTTAAGCTTTATATTGATTAGATATTATAACCTAGGACAGCATTCTACCGCCGACACTGCGGCGTAGGCTGGACGTACCCACGTCTCGTGCACTTACTCTAGGGTGCGGGTCCGTGACACGTTTTTAGTGGTAGCCCATGCAGGTCTAGATTAGAAGTGTAGTGGTATTCGAACTAGAATATCACTGCAGCCTGCGGTAGAATTAGGAAAATTTTTGAAGGTACTCGATCACATTAGGGAAAAAAATTCTTTTATTGCCATCTAAATCCTTATTTCAGCTGATCCCTTGAATTTTAATTGTTCGCCTTGTTATATCACTTCTTTCTCAGAAATTGATACTCTTGTTTGTCTATCTTCAGGATGGTAGAGACTCGATCGCAGCAGTACCATTCATGAGGATGCTATGGAGGGGACTGCTACCTCCCAGCCAGTACAGCGGGGCCAGGGGACTGCAGCTCCTGCCACCTCTGCTCGTATTGAGACCCAGGCAGTAGCAGCAGGGGGTATGTTTCTACCGGCTCGGAGGCAGGACCCAGTTCTCCCAAAGGATCCTTATCAGCCGCCACCTGTAGGGACAGTGGACGCAGTACAACTGCTAGCCTTCTTTCGACAGTACATGGAGGGTCAGCAGACCCAGCAGCAGAGGCACACTGGCAGAGCTCAGCAGAGGCATTGAGCTGGTAGTGACGGCAGTAGAGAGAGTCGTGGCTCAGCCAGCAGCAGTCCAGCAGCCACACCAGCCACGGGAGAAGGGCATCCAGGACTTCCAGAAGATGCACCCTAGAGACTTCCGAGGGACAGAGGGGATCCTGTTTGCCGATGAGTGGATCGAGTATATGGAGGAGATCTTCAGGCTGGCAGAGATTCCGACGAGGCTCCAGATAGAGGCAGCGGCCAGCATAATGCAGGATCTGGCCCGTACATGGTACCAGACCGACCCGAGGGTCGGCACAGCAGGACAGACTTGGGCAGCATTCAAGAAGCTGTTTAAGGAGAAGTTCTTTCCAGACGCAGCACTGGGGGCCCTCGAGACCCAGTTCGAGGCCCTGGTTCAGGGGAGCCAGTCCGTGGAGGAGTACGCAGGAGAGTTCTACCGCCTGAGCAGATTTATGGAGGACCTGTCGGAGGCGACGAAGGCCCGGAGGTTCCGGAAAGGGCTTGGTAAAGGAGGTCAAGTCCTACACCAAGAATGCCCGCAGTGCTATATTTGAGGAGATCCTGGTGGACGCACTAGCTGCAGAGGATGATCTTGAGCTTAGGCTCAAGAGGGGACGAGACTCCCAGGGAGGAAGCAGTAGGGGAGGACCGGCCAAGAGGTCCGCACTTTCAGCGGCAGCAGCACCAGCAGCAGAGGTTCCAGCCGCAGCAGTTTCAGCAGCCGAGGCATCAGCCAGTAGCAGCATCAGCAGCAGAGGGTACAGCAGCAGGCACCGAGGCAGCAAGCCACCCCCGGTACTTATTGCAAGAAGCCAGGGCACGGGTGGAACGAGTGTAGGAAGAGGCTAGACAGGTGCCTACTCTGTGGGGCAGCAGACCATCAGCTGAGGGAGTGCCCTATGTTCTCGGGACGAGGAAGAGCAGGAGTAGGAGCCAAGGCTCCAGGGGGACCGCAGAAGGGACCAGTTGCCGACTCAGCAGCAGCGATTTATGTAGTACCAAGCATCAGGCTAGGGGAGGCCAGCAGGGGCAAGCTTTCGCCATGGCAGCTGAGGATACAAAGGCGATAGGAGAGCTGATCGCAGGTTCGGTTCTTCTCGACTCTAGTCCAGCTTTTGCATTATTCGATTCCAGTGCTTCGTATAGTTTCATATCAGTATCTTTTGCGGTTAGACACGGTATCATAGCTGAATCGTTGCCTAGGACTCACAAGATCACGACCAGGGGTGGCATTATCCTCGTACGTGATATTTGTAAGGGTCAGAGTAGTTGTTTTGGGAGGCCGTGAGTTGGAGGTGAGCTTGTTCGTAATGCCATTGCCGAACTACGATATAGTACTCGACATGGATTGGTTGAGCAGGCACCACTGCCAAGCATTGATTGCAGAGGGGGTAGAGTTCTTTTCAGAACGCCGGGGGAGCCAGAGTTCGAGTACTCTAGACGTCAGGCAGGAGCAGAGCAGCGGAGTCTTCTATGGAGTCTCGGTGGAGGAGCAGACGATTCCATACACCTTGATAGCAGAGTATATGGTTGTTTTTCTAGATGAGTTACCGGGATTGCCACCAGACAGACATAAAGTTCTCGATAGACTTGGTTCCAGGAGTGGAACCCATCTCTCAGCATGTCTATCGGGTAAACAACAGCGAGCTGGTGGAGATAAAGAAGCAAGTGGATAAGCTACAGGACAAGGGCTTCATCCGCTCGAGTTCGTCGCCATAGGGTGCACCAGTGTTGTTTGTGCCGAAGAAGGATGGGTCAGTACGGATGTGTATTGACTACAGGCACTCAACAACCTCACGATCAAGAACAGATACCCACTGCCGCAGATCGATGATCTTTTTGACCAGTTGAGTGGAGCTCGGATATTTTCCAAGATTGATCTGAGGTCGAGATATCACCAGGTAAAGGTGAAGGGGGATGATATTCCCAAGACCGCTTTCAGGATGCGGTACGGGCAGTTTGAGTTTTTGGTTATGCCGTTTGGGCTAACCAATGCACCAGCAGTGTTTATGAACCTTATGAACAAGGTATTCCACCAGTATCTTGATCAGTTTGTAGTGGTGTTTATAGACGATATCTTGATATATTCCAAGACTGAGGAGGAGCACGAGGAGCATCTGCGGATAGTGCTGGAGATTCTCAGGAGGGAGCAGCTTTATGGAAAACTCTCCAAGTGTGAGTTTTTCTTGGACCGGGTGGACTTCTTGGGGCACGTTGTGACTGGAGATGGTATCTCGGTTGACCCCAAGAAGATTGTAGCAGTCGAGGCATGGGCAGCGCCGACTTCAGTTGCGGAGATTAGGAGTTTCCTGGGGCTGGCAGGGTATTATCGGATATTTGTACAGGATTTCTCCCGGGTTGCAGAGCCGTTGACACGGTTGACCCGGAAGGATGCTGAGTATGTTTGGTCAGAGGAGTGTCAGGCAGCTTTTGATGAGTTGAAGAAGCGGCTTACGACAGCTCCGATTCTGACATTGCCTTCAGGATCGGGTGGTTTTACTATTTATAGTGACGCTTCAGGGAAGGGGCTGGGTTGCGTCTTGTAGCAGCATGGGAAGGTGATTGCCTATGCTTCTAGGCAATTACGTCCCCATGAGAAGAACTACTCTACCCACGACCTGGAGCTGGCGGCGGTGATTTTTGCTTTGAAGTTGTGGAAGCATTATCTGTATGGGGAGAGGGTGGAGATCTTCACAGATCACAAGAGCTTAAAGTATGTGTTCACTCAGAAGGAGTTGAACATGAGGCAGCGAAGATGGCTAGAGTTGATGAAGGATTTTGACATCCTACTTCAGTATCACCCAGGGAAGGCCAATGTGGTTGCCGATGCCCTGAGTAGGTATCCGACAGCCATGTGGTTGACCATGGATCGACATTTTCTTGCGGACTTGGAGAGCCTTGGGATTGAGGTGATCGTGCCCGGGGTACAGATGCAGTTATGGGGGATGCAGATTCAGTCAGACTTGGTAAAAAGGATCAAGTCGGCACAGTTTGAGGACGTTGCTCTGTGGTGTCTTCGAGAGCAGGTTCGAGCAGGATTGCTGGAGGGCAAGTTTTCTCTTGCAGATGATGGTGCCTTGAGGCACGGTTCCAGATTATGTGTGCCCAGCGGAGAGCTCAGGGAGCAGGTTATATAGGAGGCCCACAGATCTTAGTATTCTATACACCCTGGTGCCAACAAGATGTACCGAGATCTGAGGGAGCATGTTTGGTGGTCCAGGGATGAAGCGGGAGGTGGCTCGCTTCGTAGCTAGATGCTTGATCTGTCAGCAGGTCAAGACGGAGAGGCAGAGGTCCGGTGGATTATTACAGCCGCTGCCCATTCCCGAGTGGAAATAGGGAGCATATCACTATGGACTTTGTATCAGGATTGCCGCGTACATCCGGAGCAAAAGACGCAATTTGGGTCATCGTTGACAGGTTGACCAAATCGGCCCACTTCTTGCCATTCAAGGTGGGTACGTCTACAAAGAGGCTTACGGAGATGTATATACGGCAGATAGTCAGGATTCACGGTGTTCCGGTCAGCATCATCTCAGATCGGGATAGTCGCTTCACTTCCCATTTCTGGAGGAGTCTGCAGACTAGCTTGGGCACTCAGCTCAAGTTTAGTACCGTATACCACCCCCAAACGGACGGACAGTCGGAGAGGACTATTCAGACCATTGAGGATATGCTACGGACGTGCGTCTTGGACTTTGGAGGCTCCTGGGAGGATTATCTTCATTTGGTGGAGTTTACTTACAACAACAGTTTCCAGGCGAGCATTGAGATGTCACCTTTCGAGGCTCTGTACGGGCGTAGGTGCCGTACACCCTTATCTTGGGATGATGTTGGTGAGCGAGCTTTACTGGGGCTAGAGATGGTTGTTGACGCAGCTGAGAAGGTGAAGCTCATCAGGGACAGACTTCGTGTGGCGCAGGACAGACATCGGCACTGGGCCGATAGCCACCGGAGGCCCTTGGAGTTTGAGGTACAGATTAGAGTAGGATTAGATTAGGTTGATTATTTGTGTTTTATAATCATGTTTGTTTATTATAATTAATTGAGACCTTGTTTATGATTAGGTCAGAGACCAGGTTTTCTTGAGGATATCTCCGACTCGTGGTATAATACATTTTGGTGGAGGCGAGAAGCTTAGCCCGCGCTTCATCGGCCCTTTCGTTATCAGCGAAAGAGTCGGTGACGTGTCATACAGGCTAGACTTGCCGCCTGCACTTGTGGGGGTCCACAACGTATTTCACTTATCACAGTTGAGACGGTACGTGGCTGACCCTAGCCATGTGCTTGATCATTTGGAGATTGTGGTCGGACCTACTCTCAGTTATCCAGAGCAGCCTGTGGAGATTCTGGATCTCCGGGAGAAGGTTCTGAGGAACCAGGTGATACCCTTGGTACGCGTCGCATGGAGGCATCATTCTCCATGAGAGTCTACCTGGGAGCGGAAGGATGAGATGCGCGAGCGGTACCCTTATCTTTTTGGACCATGAGGTATACTTTCTATCCTTCTCACTAGTTGCATTTCGCCTTTCAATTTTGAGGACAAAATTCTTTTAAGGAGGGTAGATTCGTCACTACCACAATTTTAGTTTGAGGTTATTTTTGTCATTTTTGAATTATTTGAATTTAAAATATATTATTAGGAATTTTTTAAATAATTTAATTGAATGGTGTGATTTAAATACTAATATAATTATTGCCTTGTGTTTATGGTTAGTCTAACCTAGATTGGACCTAACCTAGATGAGTCATGACTAACTTAGTGACCCACTTTGAGAATTAGATGAGTTGGTTAAGGGGTTAAGTCAAGTTTAGTCATGGTTAAGTGATTTGCAATGGACTAAGATAGAACCCTTGTTCTAGGCCATCTATTTCCCTTGATTCAATCCTAGCCATAGGATGAAACCCAAAACCCTAACTCTAACTTTATGACCAGCCAAGAGACCCCCCCTCTTGCCTATATAATGTCTCTATGGGGATTTGAGCCTCTTTCTTTAATAGTTCTTCATTCTCTTAAGGAAATAGGTAAGCCTTCCTTAATTCTTTCCTAGTTTAATCAATAGGACTCCTTTTTGAATGAAATTTCTTCCATTAAGACCTAATTAATGTTTTCTTGCTGATGGTGGACTCAAATCTCAGATTTGCATCAATTTTGGGATTTGGGGTGGCTTTGAAGAACTCCTTGGAAGAGCTTTTTGTGTTGAGAAACACCTATAGGTACAATCTATTCCACCCATTAAAACTAGGTTTAAATTGTATATTCATCTAGCCCTAGGTGTCCTGATTCTGTAGGAATAGGGTTTCCCAAGTTTCGTGTCCTGTACATGTCCGTATCGGACACGTATCAGTGATAGTTTCAGGTGTTCGACGAAATGCCACAAAGGGCATTTCGTTCAAATTTTCAAATTGTATTTAAATAGAAATTTAGATTTTTGTGTCGCTTACACGAATTTGAGACACTGAGGTGGTTTCCGTGTCGTGTCGTGTCGATATGGGCACGTGCACACACGGGTTCAGGCGCGCGTGCACGAGCACTGTAGCTCCCCTGCTACCAGCGTGCTTGTACGGGCTACCCAGGGCACGTAGGCGCGTGCCATTGGACGTGGAGCTTGGGGCAGTGTCTGACACGACACTCCCCAAGTCTCATGTTACGAGGTGGTATGTCGGGTACGTGCGGACACGCGCACTGGTCACGCATGGCTGTGCAGCCTGTGTGTTATTGTGTTGTGTGATGCTCTGTGTAATTATCTAGTTTGAAATGTTTTAATCATTGTTTAAATTGATAATTAGGATCCTAATATGTCTATTAATCTGTGATAGATTAGGATTGCATAGTAGTTTAGTACTTGGGATGGTTTTGGATTCGAACAAGGTTGGAATGGTGTTCATTCACTGATGGAGTTATCAGAGAGATGAATCACTGTTTATGTAATACCCTCACTGATTTCCTTGATTAATGTTAAGTGTTAGTTGTATTTTGAATTACCTAAACATTTGACAACTTGGTTTAGAGCTAATTCTCAGTTTTAGAGGGTTACAAGACTTAACTGTTGGACTGGGTTCCTATTTCTGACACTGTTGGAGTATCAGTGCAATGCTCCACTGATTTTCCTGTCGAATTTCATTTTATGAACCTAGCAGGTATAATATTATTAGGGATTATATTTTGGTTTCCTATGAGGGTATCAGCTGGGATTAATTGCTAAGGGTTGCTTTCAAAGCTGAGATTTTGGTATCAGTGGATATCCACTGTTTTGATTCCTGTTTGATTCCTTTTAAATGATTGATAACATGTTTGGGTGATGTGTTAATCTACTAAACATTTCATACCATGTTTAAGAATGTTAGGGAATCACTAAGGCTTGTTGATTAATTCACTGTTGAAGAGAAATGGGGTTAACTGTTTAAGTAAATCTGGATATTGTTTTGATAAAACATGAGATTTCATTTCCTGTCACACAGGAATTAGTAGCACTGTTCTAACTGAATTGATATCCCTGTTTCTTAACCTAATCCTGAATTTAGTTGGACTGATTATTGGTTTAGGATTTGATATGTAAGTATCTATGTACTGCCTACATCCATGTCCTATAATTCCTGTACTGAAACCCAATTTTCCTGAATGTTCATGTTATTTAGAACTCAACATTTGTTCTTGAAAACCTGAGATTAGGCTATTGAGGGCTGACACTTAGTAATGGTTTAATAGGAAGTCCAATGGGTTCAATCAACTTCAGTTTTCATTGAAAACCTGAGACACTCTTATTTGTTTCCTGTTGGGTAATCCTGAGAGTTCATTCCTATCACACACAGGAATTGGTGTCCCAGTTTTGACTGAATCTAAAATTGCCTTCTTGTCACATTTCCTGGAAATGGATTCCTATTCCATCTTCCACTGTCACCTACAACACACACAACCTTAGCTTGGTCCTGTCCCCTCTTATTTCTGAGTTGTTTTGATTTGGGTATTGAAATCTGAGATTAAGTATGGCTGAGTTTTTTTGAGTTTGTTGGGAACTCTGAAAACCTGAGATGAGCTTCCATATGAAATCTGAGAACCACAACGGTATTTAAATGATTGGTGAAACCTGAGAACATGACTTCTAAACTGATTTTCCTATGCTAAGCTGAGCCTATCACTCACTGTTTCACACTCATGACACACACTGAATCCTAATCCTGGGAACTTGTTGCCTACACTATACACTCTATATCCTGTTGAGCACACTCATGTACACACACATGCCCATATGCAAGTTCAACCTTTTTTGAGTTCCTGTCATATGTCCTATACACTAGACACACACACACACTCTTATCCTGTCACACTCACTAGGATATCTCTCACTCTCTATTTCTATCCCTCTCTACATATATCATATTTCCTATATAATGTAATGTATATTGTTTTCCATAAATAAATTGGCGACTCTGCTGGGGAAAGCTGTCTCCTCCAATGAGATAGCAACAACTCAATGCGATACTTCGTCGATCGGCTTGACGAAGAAGACGATGGTTGTACAATTCGACCAATCGGCTTATAAGAAATGCTCAAGGCGAAGGAGGGCCGCACTGCTTCCTCCGCTCTTCCTGCTGCCAAGAAGAAGGGACGCTCCGTCTATGTCCCTAAGTCTTCTGCAGCAGTCCGAGACGCTTCTGTCACTTCTCATGCTGACAAGAACACGTCTTCAACTTCCATGAAGCACAATTCGGCTTCTCTGAACACGGCAACAGTGGCTTCTCCTAGTCACGCTGACAAAGTTGGTTCTTTAACCAAGTCAGCGTGTACAAGGAAAACCATCTCTGGACATGTCAAAGTCCCTTCTCCCTCTACTCTTACGACAGCAGTCGGCTCTTTAGCCATTGATGACTCTGAGCGTATGGCATTCAAAGGGCAACGTACGGCAAAGACAGCGTACAAAAGCCAACATCAGGCAGCGTACGCTAAGCCAAAGCCAGCGTATGCTAATAAAAAGCAGCGTTTGACCAGAAGTCCAAACTGAAGTCAGCGTATGCTAACAGATACAGTCCTTTGACTGTTTCTCAAAATCAGGCTGGGGGTTCTCTTCCACAGAACATACAAATGATTCCCCATCAACTTGCACATCTTGTGCCAACCAAGGAAAAAGACTCTTTAGTCAACTCCTCTACTTCTAAGGTCTTTACCTCTGGAGTTAATTTGACTAGTACACTTACTAGATCAAACAAAGGAAAACGCCTTTTGGCTAATTCCTCTAAAGATGGATTATTACCGACTCCCAGTCGGAATAATACCCATCTTCCTTCTCTCCAAATTTCTCGATCTGAGAAAGGCAAATTACAAGTATCCAAGACTGATATCAAAGCTTAATCAGAATCGTCTCGATTCCACTAAGACAAGTATATTAGACCCTGATGCAGAATATGCCAAGAACTATGTGGCTCAAATTAATCAGTCTTTATACACTCAGGAACCAAGAAGACAGAAGAACAAAAGACAAGTTTCTACACATAAACTATCTTCAAGTACTTCCCAATCTGTTCCTATAGATCTCTGGGAGTATTTACAAAATAAACGGAAAATTGACACTCCGTCAGGCTATGATATTGCTCATATTTGCCATGAAAAGCATGGTTGTAACTTCCAACCTCGAGTTGTAATTCAATGTTGTTGTTCACCAAAAAGACAATATGTTTTCGAACAGATTCAATATGAACCAATGTTGGATGAAGATGAACCTCTTTATGCTTCTGTCAATATGACCTCCAGAAATATTGGGGGTAGCATACGGTCTGATGCTATATCAGACTCTGAAGATGGTGTTTATCTCGGCACCCGATCCAGGACCGGAGCCTTGGCCAGAGCCTCTTCTTCTTCTCATCCAAGTGGTAATCCGGAGATCACAGAAGACTTCCTTGGAGAATCTAACTTTCCAGTATTGACTCCCGTAAATAGCCCCGGGAAAGATACTGATTCACACAGTGATGATTCAGAACAGACTGTTTCATCATCTATTCCTCGAATGATTACCACTTACATGGCAGAGGGTAATCATGAACCTTCGACTAGCACCGAAGCTCATGAACAAAGGATTTCTTCCTTAGAACAACAGTTGCGAGCTATGGTAGATACATTGAATGCTATGCACACTCTTATGCAAGCTCAGCATCAAACTCAGCAAGTCCAACAGACAGCTCCTCCAGTTATATTAAATACTCCTGTTGTTCCAAACCCGGAACCCTCTACTTTTTCGGGGGTACAATCTAATGTTCCTGTACAACCCACTCCAAGTCAGTCTGGAGCTGGGGGTGGTACATATGCTGCAGTCCCTCCTCCCAATTACACTCAACAAGTTACAACTCCCCAATCTTCTGGAATTGTTTCTGAAGAGTTAAAGAATCTCCGAACTCAATTCGAGGCATTCAAACAGAAGGATGGTTTGCAAAGGTTAGGTATCAAGCAACCTTACCCGATAGAATGGAAGCAGGTATCGTATCCACCAAAATACAAACCTCCGACCATCTCTTTCTTTGATGGGACAACCTCCCCAAGTCAGTTCATTAATCATTTTGAAGTAATGACTGATCAACTGCAATAAAGTGACGCCCTCCTTACTCGGGTGTTCGTTGGATGTCTCAAAGGAACGGCTTATGAATGGTATCGAAGTCTCCCTGACGGGAGCATTACTTCATTTACCGGTTTCAAGCAAATGTTTCTTGAACGATTCTATGAAGGGCTCAACGACATGACCATGTCAGCCCTCATAAGAATTAAACAGAAAAATAATGAAACCACCGAGGACTTCATTGAAAGATTCAGAAGAAAAGCCCTCAAAATGCCTCTCGGAACTCCCGATGATGTTACCATCGACACTTGCAAGTCGAATCTCTTACCAATTATCAGCATGTGGACAGGGTCCACTCAGTTCCAAGATTGGCCTTCTTTTATTGTCAGTGCCAAGGCTGCCGAGGTCAGTGTTGAGACCTTCAAGGGTCTGGGGTACAAATGGCTCCCAAGGAATCAAATCAGAGTGCTAGCAATAGTACTCGACCCAATAATCGCAAAGGGAAAGAAGCTCTTGAAGTCAATCTCCAAAGCAGTAGTCAAGAGGTAAAGACTACCCAAGCTACTCCAACTCCAACAAATCAACAACAAAGACCTCCTCGGCCGAAGGAAGAATATTCTTTCGACGATGATGATGTTCATGGTATCTTTGAATGCTTGCTCAAAGGTAATAAGATTCAATTGCCAGAAATTAAAAAGCCTGATGAAGCCAATAAGACAGATCATCCAAAATACTATCCATATCATAGAATGTTGGGTCATACAATCCGGTCTTGCTATGTATTAAAAGGGAAGATTCAAGAGATGATTAAATCAGGAGCTGTGACATTAACACCCAAAGACAAAACAGTCACAGCAAATGTAATTTCAATGCAGTTCGGTGACTTCCCTCCCTTAATGGTGGAAAGTGGGATTGTTCCTATCCCCAAAGCAACTCTCGAAGTTGTAAACATCCGACCAGCACAGAATGACGGACTTGTTCCTGTCACAACTAAGAAGGGAGAGATCATGTGGATTCACCCAGATTTAATAACAGAGTTTGAGACGTCTTCCTCTTCTTCTCGGAAGACTCCCTCATCTAAAAAGAAGCTCGGGAAGACTAAGTCATGCAATGTGACTTCTAGTTTCACACCCAATTTTTATTTAACCTCTACTTTCATCTCAGCAGGAAGTTCACTCCCTACGGAGACAAAATCTGTACCTCAATTTGAAGATAGATACGAGCCTACTTTTCATCTATACAGTTCACAATCTCGTAAATTGATGGCGAAAATGGGTTATAATCTAGCCACTGCTCCTGGTTTGAACTCAGGCAAGGGACTTCGAGCACCTTTAGCTATCACTATGAGACATAATCAATCTCGTGTTGGCCTTGGTTTCTGGAATGAAGCTCTCATCAAACATAAAAGAACCAAGAGCAAGATAAAGAATTGCAACATGGTTTCCATAGACCCTGAACCAGAATCTGAAGTTGAAGTTCATGTTGGAACTCGGTCAGGAAAAATATATCTGAAAGATTATACTAAGTTCCTGAAGAAACTTCTGATGTCCCTCCGGTTCCAGCTCCAACACCAGTTTCTACTAAAGAGCCTTTAAATGTTCCTGTTGAGACAGTTCCTTCTAAACCAACAACAGCTGACAAAGGCAAACAAGAAGTCCGCTTCGACAAACCATTAAAGAAGTCATCTCCTACAGGACTTGAAAAGCCTTATAATTTTGATATATTGGCTCAACTAGCCAATACCCCAGCTAAATTATCAATCTTCGAGCTCTTACGCCTCTCTAAAGAGACTCGAAAAACTCTAAGTGAAGCACTGCTGCAAGCAGAAACCTGCCTAACTTTTCTCAAGAAGCTGGAAACAGAATCTGTTTCTCATTGCCATAATATATTGGAATTTATTCCAAACATTACCTTTACGCAGGACGATATGCTGCTAGTGGATAATCGACATGACCGTCCTTTATATCATACAGGATATATTGATTCTATGAAGGTTGATCGTCTCTTGATTGATCCAGGATCTGCTCTCAGTATTATTCCAGAAGCTATGCTAGATGCACTGAAGATACCTGTGCATAGTCTTTCCAGCACTATCACTACCATCCTGAGATTCAATCAAGGAAAAAGTGAGCCTTTGGGCAAGATTCGCCTCAAGTTTCAAATAGGCGATCTTCGCACTAAAGTTACTTTTTACACCATCGACAATCATGATTGCTCATACAATGCTCTGTTGGGGAGACCATTCTTGCATGAACATAATGTCGTTCCTTTGACTCTTCATCAGTGTTTCAAATATGTTGATGATAATGGAGAAGTTCAAAAGGAGGTTGCGGATCTCTATCCATTCAAAGGAGTTGAAGCTTACTTCAATGACGCTCGTATGTACAAAGATGAATACTAAAAAGTCTTGCAAGCTATGGATAATGATGATGAGATAGCAAAAGTTGGCACTTTTGTTATTCCTGTAAAAGGGCGTACCACTCCTCCGCAGTCTGTTAAATCATCTGAAGAAGGCTCACTGATAATTCTTGTCAGTGGACGTACCACTTCATCACCTGCCCAGGCTCCACAAGGCTCACTGATAATTCCTGTCAGTGGACGTACCACTTCATCACCTGCCCAGGCTCCACAAGGCTCACTGATAATTCCTGTCAGTGGACGTACCACTTCATCACATGCCCAAGCTCCACAAGGCTCACTGATAATTCCTGTCAGTGGACGTACCACTCCCCCTCCATCTTCTCAGGCTAGACCAGATACTCTAGTCATTCCAGTCAGTGGACGTACTACTTATCCACGATCTTCTTCAAGGGAGCTCACCTCTTCTGAGCCTTTTGTTATCGATCTTAATCGAAACAAAACTTCTGATCGCTCTTCCTTTCCCCCTTTTGTCATTAATTTGACTAAGTCTGATAAGGCTCAGCCTTCTGTTGTAAATACAGTATCTAATATTAATGAAGCATCTCCTTTGCAGTATATTAATGTCTGTAATCATGTACAAAGTTATTTACAATTGCTAGATAACTTAGAGTCACTAACTATAGGGGTTGTTCAAACTCTTTATACAGACATATCATTGGAATCCATACAAAAATCATACTTCGTGGTCCCTGCTAGAAAGAAAGGAGAAAATCCAATCTTCTTTTATAAAGGACCCCAGAATCCTCCTAACTTGGAAGAAGATGACATAAACGACGATACTGGAAGATTACAACTGCGTCGCTACAGTCAACAATCCAAAAATATTATTAAAAATATGGGTTATGACTTTAGAACCAGTCTCAATAATAGAAAAGGAAGAAGAATGCCTGTTCGAATTCCTCCATTAAAATACGGAAGGATAAAATGTGGTTTAGGTTACATTACTCCTACTTCCTTTATCAACATAGTCCATGAAGATTCAAAATCCGATGAAGACGAACGATCTGAGTCTTCTGATTCTCTATCTTGGGATTCTGACACGAGTATTGGCGATATCTATCGTTCTATTTTATCCATCAATGTGGTCTCCGTTGATGGCCCGCAGAAAAATGATGAAGATGAGGATGATTTTGAAATATCACCCGAATCGGAACAATGGGCTCAAAGATTAGATAATCAATGGGAATTCAGGTTCGAGCAGAGGGAACCTCCTACCGAAGATAAACTGATCCAAATTGATGTTGGTGAAGAAGGTTCTCCTAAACCAATATTCATCAGTAAAAGTCTTTCAGAAACGGATAAGCAAGACATGATCAAGCTTATTCGTGATTATATCGATGTCTTTGCCTGGAGTTACGAAGATATGCCAGGACTAGATCCGAAGATTGCAATGCACAAACTCAATATCATGCCAAATGCTAAACCGGTCAAACAACAACAGCGACGATTTCGTCCAGACATCATGGATACAATTGAAGCTGAAGTCAACAAGCTTATGGCTTCTGGATTTATTCGAGAGGAACAACATCCTGAATGGGTGGCTAACATCGTTTCTGTCCTTAAAAAGACTGGCAAGATCCGGGTCTGTATAGATTTTCGTGATCTCAATACGGCTTATCCTATAGACGAGTTTCCTCTTCCAATTACTGATGTCATGATCGATAACACATGTGGTTTCGAACAAATGTCATTTATGGATGGGTATTCGGGATACAACCAGATCAAAATGTTTCCAGATGATGAAAAACACACTTCCTTCAGAACGCCGATCGGTACATACTGTTATACAGTGATGCCGTTTGGTCTCAAGAATGCAGGAGCAACATATCAGCGAGCAATGAGCACTATATTTCGCGAACATCTCCGAAAAATAGTCGAATGCTATGTTGATGATATTGCGGTCAAAAGTCGACGAAAGGAGGATCATATCCAAGATTTGAAGACTATCTTTGATTTAATACGTCAGCATCAACTTAAAATGAACCCTACTAAGTCCTTCCTGGGCGTCTCTAGTGGTAAATTTCTTGGCTTCGTCATTACCGCTAAAGGTATACACGTGGATCCCGAGAAGATCAAAGCCATTCAAGAGATGCGTCCTCCACGCACCTTAAAAGAGCTACGAGGATTTCAAGGAAGAATTGCTTATATCAGGAGATTCATTTCTAACTTATCAGGATGCTGTAGACCATTCAACAAACTTCTGAAGAAAGGTGTATCTTTCGTCTGGAACGAAGAATGTCAAAAAGCATTTGACGATATTAAACAGTATCTCATGAACCCTCCAGTTTTGGTACCTCTCGTCTCGGGGATACCATTCCTTCTATATGTTCGAGCCATGGATCATTCTCTTAGTGCATTACTTGCCCAAAAAAATAAAGATGGCCATGAACAGGCTATTTATTATCTCAGTCGCACAATGACGGGTGCTGAACCGCGTTATTCTCCAATCGAGAAAGAATGCTTAGCATTAATGTTTGCTATTCAGAAAATACGACATTATATTATCGGTCAAACGATTCACGTCATTTCCAGAGTGAATCCCATCAGGATTATGATGAAGAAACCTGGTATTCTCAACTCTAGACTAGCTAATTGGGGAATATTGTTAGCTCAATACGATATGTATTATATTCCTCAGAAGTCAGTTAAAGGACAGGCTCTTGCTGATTTTTTGGCTGCTCATGCAATTCCAGAAGATTCTAAATTATATGATGAGATTCCTGATGAAGTCTTGGATTCAAATCTGGTTTCTGAAGAAGTTCCTACCTGGCGTCTATTCTTTGATGGAGCATCTAGAATAGGTCCTAACGGCGATATTGTCGCTGGAGTTGGGATTGTTCTTGTATCCCCAGAAGGACTAACTATTCAGAGGGCTTATTCTCTAGATCAATCATGTTCAAACAATGTAGTAGAATACAATGCACTACTCATTGGTCTTCAACTTGCTAAACATCTAGATATTCAATATTTGAAAGTTTATGGAGACTCCAAGCTTATTGTCAATCAGATCAGAAGAACGTATGAAGTTTGTCACCAGGATTTGATACCTTATCATCGAGCAGCACTCTTTATAGCCTCATCTTTTGAAGGTTTCTTTATTAAACATGTTCGACGAGCCTATAATGCAGAAGCTGATGCTTTAGCTAATCTTGCTGCTGTATTAGCTATACCAATCAGACGTCAGCAAGTGATAGTGGTTTATAACCGAGAACTATTCTGTGTTGAGAATAATTTGGCTTTGGCTTTTCCCTATAAACCAGACGAAGATTCTTTCAACCTTGATGCTGGATTAAAGATTGACAAAATATCCTCTTCTTCTTCCGATTCTACTATGGAATATGTCTTTTCTAATGAAACAGAAGCCATAATTGAAGACTGGAGACGCCCGTTTCTAGATTTTGTTTTGTATGATATACTTCCTGATAATCCGAGTGAAGCAGCGTCTATTCGACCTCGATCTCTCAGATTCTATTATAATCATACGATGAAAATATTATATCGTCGGTCTTACGACGGTCTTCTCCTCCGATGCATTGCTGGTGAAGAAACACAACAGATAATCCGTGAAGCACATGATGGTGTTTGCGGAGCTCATCAACCAGGTCCTAAACTTCAAGAGCGTATCCGACGTATGGGTTATTATTGGCCCACGATGGTGGCTGACGCTATTCAATATGCTCGGAAATGTAAAGCCTGTCAAATTCATGCAGACTTTATCCATCAACCGTCAGAGTTCTTACACCCAACAGCGGCATCATGGCCCTTTGAAGCTTGGGGCATGGACGTCATTGGTCCCATCAACCCACCATCATCAAGAGGACATCGGTTTATTTTAGCAATAACCGATTACTTTTCCAAATGGGCTGAAGCAATCCCGTTATCTGAAGTTAAAACTTCTAGTGTTATCAACTTCGTCAAACATCATGTTATCTATCGATTTGGTGTTCCTCGGCGTATTATCCATGATAACGGACCGCAGTTTGTCAGTCAGAAATTTACTCGATTCTGCGACGATCATCGGATTAATAATTTAGCTTCTACAGCATATAATCCAGCAGCTAATGGATTGGCAGAAGCTTTCAATAAAATAATCATCAAACTCTTGAAAAAATTTGTTTCTTCCAACAAACGCAACTGGAGCGAGAAGCTTGGTGAATGTTTATGGGCCTACCGCACCACAGTTCGCAATACGACCGGATGTACACCTTTTTCTTTAGTATATGGGTGTGAAGCTGTTCTTCCTCTTGAGATCCAGATTCTTTCTCTGAGAATTGCAATCTCCAATGAACTGACAACAGAAAACAAGATCGTCTTCGACTTCAAGAGTTGGAAGCTCTAGATAAAAAATGATTGTATCCTCAATAAAATATCGAGCTGTATCAGGCCCGAATCTCAAAAGCTTTTAACCGGAAAGTCAAAGTCAGAGCATATCAGAAGGGAGAACTGGTCCTTACCGTCAGACGTCCTATGACCATGACACATATGAGCAAAGGCAAATTTGATGCAAAATGGGAAGGCCCATTCGTAGTAAACAAAGTCTTCTCTAACGGAGCATACCAGCATGCCTCTATGGATGGGAAAGTCATGATGATGCCTATCAATGGCAAATTCTTAAAGAAATATTATGTATAATATTTTCATCATTCCCCAGCAAATATAAAATTCTTCTCTACAAAAGTTATTTCGATATCGTTATCCCCAGAGGAAACTGATATTCCACCATGTATCATCTTCCCAGAGAATTTGATATTTTGTTTTATTAGATCCCTAGTGGTTTTAATAAAGATCTTATATAGAAAATCATGTCCGTATTACCTCTGAATTTTCTATCTCAGTATGTATCATATTTTCTATTTTAGGAAAATGATATCGCGTCTTTTGATTTCCGAGTCCAAAGATCATGGAAAATATAATTCAAAGATATCTTTATATCTGAATTCTGTTTTCTCTAATCAGTATTAAACTAAAAAAAAATCTTTGGTTTAATATCATGATAGAGTTGCAAAGTTTATTTGTATATTCTATTCTATTGAAATATGTCATGTATTATTTACCTCTGAACATGTTTTCTACAAAAGTATCCACAGAATTGAAATCAAGCCAAGATGTTCATTTCTTTAATCAGAATCAAAACATTGCTTACAATTGGATTTCAAAAACATTTCAGTACATGAAAATTGTAAAAGAACTATTTAGGAGGTGTAATGATTTCCTGAATACATATGATTACATTATTCATCTTCTCATCATGAGCTTTCTTGATTCGCTCTGATGTTTCAATTCCAATCCTCCGTTGGTCATATTCCACAATAATGGAACTACGGCGATTGGTTTCTTCAAACTGATTGATTTGCATTAATTCCCGCTCTTGCTGTAAAATTTGACAGCGTTCAGCTTCAGATTGACGATCAGCAGCAATCTTTGATTGTTCTTTCTCCACAGAGGCAATTTGCTCTTGAATACGAGCTAACTCTTTCCTCAATTTTCTAAGCTCCTCAGCTCTTGACGCTTCATCCTTCTCTAAGCGCTCCATATTCTGACGAGTACTTATTATTTTTTCGTCTTTTGCCATTAACTCTTTAGAAGATTGAGCAAGGAATTCTGTCAGAGCAATATGCTGAGCTTGAGCTTCATTCTCCAATTGAGAAATTTCAGCTGCAGTCAGAGATTCAATATCCTCCTTTTTAGTCTCCCAGTATTTTTGGATGTTGGCTTCTAAATCATTCAGGAGATGTTCAAAGAAGACACATTGAGCCTCATAACCAGATTGTCTCAAGGCTGAACGTAGGAAACTAGTCGCTTCTCGAAGACTCGAAAAGGGCATAGTCTCATCTTTCATGAGTCGCCTCGAATATGTATCCAGATATGTATAAATAATATCTGAATACATCCCCATGACTTTTGCTATCCCTGTGTCAAAACTGGGAGTCGCTGCAATAATAGGGAAAGGAGCAGGAGGAGCTTCTATTCTTGGAGCTTAAGTTAGTGCCTTTGGAGAACTCGGCAGATGGGAACTCCCCTCACCCACTTCAGTTTGAACAAGTGGGGCTTGAGTAGAACTCATAGCCGGTGCAGTTCCTACAGCTGTTGAAATAAATGAAGCATGATCAAAACCAAAAGATAATAAAGCAGAGACAAGACAAAACTTTGATGAATAAAATATTACCTGGAGTTGGTTCATATTCAGTCTCCTTCGGATCATTCAATCCGGCTTTTAGTCTATTCAGGGTACTTTCTGACACGGGATTTATTTTACTGCTTCCCGTACCAGAAGTACTCGAAATTTGAACTTCAATTTCCAGATGCCTCTCCGGCTCTGGTGTCAACCCTGAGTGTTGACCAATGGTCTTCAGTGCATCGATTGGTGTTTTAGACGGTGATTCATCGTCTATCTCCATGTCTTCTTCTCCAGAAGAATGAGATGACGGTTCATAGTCAACTTGTTCGCTCTCTGAAGCTTCAACAATTGGATTGAGAGGAGTGGCTTCCTTCACTGATTCTCCTGAAATCAGTAAGTCATTAGCCGTTTCAGTCCGATGCTCGGCCTCTACCGCAGATTGACTAATTTCCTGCGCATCATCGGCCATTGGTAGAACTGAGCCTATATCAGAAGGCCTAGAAGACCCAGCAGTTTCAGGAATCTCTTCTTCTTCTGTCTTTACAGAGAAATCAAAAGTAGCTTGCTTTTCTGCAGCCAATCGCATAGCACGATCGGTGGGACTCTCTGCATCCAAACAAATTACGGATTTAGTTTTTGAAACTATTACTTTCCTTCCTATTCTTCTGGTTAAAGGAACAGTAGGATAATTGTCTATTGGATCACTACCTGCTTCATTAACATCTCTGGCTCGTTCAGAAACAGGAGAATTCCTGGGAATAATAATTCCTCCGCGACTTCGAGTCTCTGCTCGAGTAGCACTTTTTGCGGCAGGACCCGCAGCACCTTTACTCCTCTTCCTCTTCGGGGTATTGTCAATAGATATACTTTCTTCAGCACTCCCGATAGGCACATGCAATGGTTGATGAAGGTCATCAGAGAAGATAGTTTCCAAAACATTATCATCAATTTCATCGTTGGCCAGAGGATCTTCTTTGTCGTGACAATCCCTAGGCAAGGCAGATTTTGTTGATTTCTTTTCAACATGAATAAAGCTTTTACCTAAGATGCTAAATTTTTCATCAAAGGTATTAGCTGATACATAAAATCTGGCATAGGACGCCAATATCTTAGCTCCTCTTCGATAGTTGACCGGATCTGGCATAGAAAATGTAGCCCCTGTACCTTTGGCAATGTAATATAGCCAAGCTCTGGCACCATCAACCAACCCGCCTTGATGAGCAGAACACGTTGTTGTATTGCCCACATGCAACTGATCGTAACCAAATTGACGAGCAAATCTGCTCGGAAGATATGGCTCTAGATATGTGATGTTGTCACGGCGGCAAATTAAATGAGATGGCCTGATTCTCTTTAGCCATTCATGTTGGACATCATCCAACTCATTAGCACCAACACCGTCAATCAATCTCCCGGGTATAGTCTCATAACCAATAGGGGGAGGAACACAGGTGAAGCTCTATAGTTCTCCCCTGTTCAAGATGGTTCTGCAATCGGTTAAAGTGCCATATCTCCATTTCGGTATGTGCTAGTACCTTTCAAGGAAAGTGTCATCTGGCCTAGCCATCCCAGCACTCATCAGAGATTCAAAATGAAGAAGCAGCCATCCAAACAAGTATGTAAAGGGCATTTCTACCCGAGGAAAGGACGTCAGGCTCTTCCGTGCCAATTCGAACATCCTATCTGTGTATGCCCTTAATCCGGCATTCAGACGGCAGGTCATTGCCGTTAATAGATCCATCTTATACCCAAAAACCAACCGGACTGCTGCGAAGACGACTCCTCTGTGCATCCTGTCTGCCAAACAGGTGCCAGGAACTACAAACTTCCTCAGCCAAAGAGATATGAAACCGGCCAGATGACCTTCAACGGACAATTCTCGGCCACCCTGTTTAATATAGGTTTCTAACCTATCACCGGCCTTGTAGCTGTCGATGTCTTCTTCGACGATAATGTCATCATGATTAGTCTCCCGGATTAATCTGTTAATCTCGGCTTGACTCAAGGGCTTGAATTTACCGACATACTGCTCGGTCTTTTTCTTCTTTTGGACTTCGTCAGTACGGCCTTGAAACAAATAAGCCATCCACTTCGAAGAATAACAATTGGAGTCCCCCTCTCCACCTTGTCCCTTATAAAAAGCTTTACAGATGCTGTAATGACACATTAATTCTTCAAATACATAAAGAATTAATGGGTTGGCTGCAGAAATCTTATTCATTTCGTCAACAAAAGGGATATATTCTTTATATGGCAAATCTGCCGTTGGTAGCTGAGATATATATGCCATTTCATGAAGGGCGAACCCCATCTCGCCCTTTGGGGTCATGAATGTGCCGGTCCGATAGTTATATCTCTCCGCTAATGCCAAAAACAGATCCGGGTTCGGTTTAAAACCATAAGCAGTACACTTAATAGCAACATATAAACCTATCGCCTTCAACTGTGCACCGAAGTTCTGCAAAATCCATCTCACTAGAGCAGTCCATCTAGTATTCTCTGGATTTACTAGACCAGTCAGACTCATTGACTGTTTTGGGTAGATGGCATTCTTCAATTGAACAAATTCGTTGGCAAAAATAGGGACTCTGACTGGCTTCAGCAGTGCCGAGTCCTCAGGAGGGATGGTGGCAGGTAACAGTCCTCGCAGAGATATGACATGTGGTTCAGTACCACTGCGGAACCTTCCTTGACGATATCCAATCCACCCAGCCTTAGCTTGTCGGGATGGAGTAATATCCCACTTCATCTGTCTTTGCTGGCCCGAATGGAATAAACCGGCTATGTTGATACTCTTTGTCAAACCAGTCAAATACATAGGCTGATTTACATCACCATCCCTATAGTAACTGTATGATACTTTGTCCAGAGCAGGTTGGGAGTTCATATCAATAGCATCTCCAAAAAGGAATGCTGGCTTCAAATGGGCAACACCATCTACACTCTGTAACGGCAGTCCACTCATCAGGTTCAGTAAAGTATCATCTTCCTGATTGGTCAACAGAGCTATTCTTGTGGAATGTCCATCAAATTGGGGAAAACGAACATGTAATAAATCACTTCTATATTTATTTCCCATACTTCCTTCAAATTTTGCTTCTTGAGCCAGAATATCCACTGCAAATGAAGAATAAAAGTATTAGAAATCTTCAATGTCAAGAGATGATAAAGTTTAAACATACGCTCAGTTTTTACTAAGCGTACAGCTCAACATACGCTCAGTTTTTACTAAGCGTACAGCTCAACATACGCTTAGTTTTACTAAGCGTATAGCTCAACTTACGCTCAGTTTTTACTAAGCGTATGGCAGACTCAAGGCTCAGCATACGTTCAATTTTCTTTAAGCGTATGGCAGATTCAAGGTTCAGCATACGCTCAATTTTCTTTAAGCGTATGGCAGATTCAAGGTTCAGCATACGCTCAGTTTTCCTTAAGCGTATGGTTGACTCAAGGTTCAGTATACGCTTAGTTTTCTTTAAGCGTATAACAGATTTTATCTTAAGTGAATGGTTTTTGAAGTTCAGTTTATGATCAGTTTGAGCATATTAGCGTATGGTTGACAAGATGATCATCAAAAGTTTACGCTAACACAGGAGTTAGCGTATCTCAATAGGACAAATTGCCATAGCATATTCTTTTAAGATAGCGTATTTTGGTATCTCTATCAAAAATATGCGTATCTTACAGATATACGCTCCAAACATATTTTTCGTAAAAACGAAAAACATGGAATACTGCTAAACCCTAAAGAGGGAAGCGTATTTGCTGACGTATTGACCCTAAAGAGGGATACGTTTTCTGAGTTTTGTTCTAACCAGAGCCCTAAAAAGGGAATAGTTATTTTTTCATCATCTTCGTCCTCACCATAAAGAGGTTTCAATGGCCGTTCACTGCGTGAAACACGCTGACTGGCCGTCTTCTTGGTAGTGGCAGTATCGACGGCAGGATGAGATGACTCTTCATGGGCTTTCCCCTTTCCTTTTGCAGCAGCATCAATCTTGGGTGCCATTAATGGAGATGGAGTTGAAGACAAAGAAGAAGAAGAAAGATCTTGAGTTTCTGAAAGCTCTTTTCTCTCTCGAAGGCAAAAGCTCTGGTAAAGAAATAAAATAGGTTTTGGAAGACCTATTTATAGAAGAAAGAAAGTAGTTCAAACGGCGGATATTCTTTAAACAAAATCCCTAAAGATTTGCACTGATATTGAGGAAGATAACAAACTCATGCCAGCGTGTCAGGACTTATTCTCACTTTAAAGTTCAAAGTAATTTCGAACTTTTAAAATCCATAAAGTTCGAAAACTTTGAAGGGGGTCTTGTAGGGTGTGAAAATTATGACACGCTGACATAAGACTCAGTCCAAGTCATACGCTCAAAGCCATACGCTTAGTCCAAGTCATACGCTCAAGGCCATACGCTCAGTCAAGGCCATACGCTCATCCAAAGGCCGTACGCTCAGTGAATATTTTATTATTTTCTGAGATGACAGCACAGCATATATTTAATAAAGGATGAATCTGACACTTCGTCTTTCGTGCAAAGATAGCTGTCCAATGGAGACTAGCCGTCGTATAGGTTTTCGAAGAGTCGGTTTTGTCTTTTATGAGGACAGCTCAGCATCTCTCATAAATGTAAAAGCCATCATTACTGTCAGTTTTGACAGTCTGTCAGCCATCATATCCGCAGTCACGACGCTCGAGAAGATTTTGTCAGTTATTGGAAGATATGGCGTATCAAAGAAGATTGATGATGGCCACGTGTCTACTTATTCAAACGTGCCACGTGTCTACTTATTTCTTATACGACTCCTTCCAACTAAGTGAGCGTATAGATTTCATATGACTCCTTCCAACTAAGTGAGCGTATGGATCTCATACGACTTCTTCCAACTAAGTGAGCGTATGGATCTCATATGACTTCTTCCAACTAAGTGAGCGTATGGATCTCATACGACTCCTTCTCAACCAAATGAGCGTATGGATTCCATACGACTCCTTGACAAGTGAGCGTATAGTTTCCATACGACTCCCTATCAATAATATGAGCGTATCAGCTTTATATGGTTCTACGTTGTCCAAGTAAGCGTATGCAAGACATGTGCCTTCAAAGCTAGCGTATGACTCTTCTTCTAAGGCAGCGTATCACAGCAGTTATATCCAGAATGGTTTTTAACGAGCAGTTAACACACGTTCTCACGTGTCCTGTACTCAGTTATCCACTTCTTCAGAAGTTATGCAACATGGCATTCATGCCATCAATCTCTCCTGAATATGCTCCACTACTTTCAACCGCACGCTAATGTGTCTCCATCAGAATTTGCCACGCGTCCCTGCAGTTATGTACACGTCAAGTAACTACCTGAGCGTATGCTTAAGGACAGTTATCCTGAACTCTATAAAAGAGAGTTTCTTCATCTTCATTAGACACTACAGTCAATTTTAGAGAGAACAGAGAGATTGCCCAGTTGCTGTCCAAGTTCTTCAAAGTTCGAGTCTTCTTCATCGCATCGTCCAAGGGATAAAGTAATCATCTTCTAGATTAGATTCCTACAGTTGTAATTTTCTCAGATACAAAATAAATAAAGTGAATTTATTTATGGAAAACATATATATAATGTAATGTATATATATATATATATATTTTTTTTTATATATATATATATATATATATATATATATATTATGGTTGTGTAATCTATATACATGTGTCATGTATTAAATATAGGCAATGTCAGATTGTAAATTATGTTTGGCTAATAGGCATGGTATAGCCTATAGCCTAGGGTGTGTCAGTTAGACTAGTTAAGCCTAGTTAGACTTGCTAGACCTAGGTTTGACTTCTTGGTTGACCAGGGTTGACCAAGAGTTGACTTTGACCTAGTTTGACCTAGACTCATGTAGAATGCATAGTAGAGCTTCATTTTATCATTTTAGACTTGTTGTGACTTGTACTGTTCTGATTAGGAGCCAGACACCACTCTTCAGACAGTATATTCATCTTGGACATTCAGATAGCAGGCGAGTACATTCTCTGATCATTTCATACCATGTTTAGGATTATATTTCCTTCTTTAGACTATCTTACTTGATGCTGACACGTTGGAACACGGATTGGTACTATATGGATCCCTTCATGAGATGTTATCCCTCTCGGGAGCATCCGATACTTTTGTCTCATGTGTGTTTCACTTACATCACGTATCTCATGCTTCTATTATCATGAATCTTCGGGAATCAGCTAGTGACTCATGTACCCTCAAGATCTCCGAGCCTTCACGAATCAATTCATGAATCACCCTTTTTGGGCAACGTAGTATAATCATGAATCTTAACGTAACTTGAATGGATCCTTATGTATTCATTGGGGATGGGGGAGTATGAATGAACATGTGATTAAATCCAAGTAGTGTAATCATGAATCAATTCCCTGTAGTGTAATCCTGAATCAGTCCTTAGCCATTCACATGTTTATGCAGTACTCTGAATCACTAGCACTGTCTCTCTTTATACATATCATAGATATTTACTTACAGTCTCTCTCTTACATTATGCTATTCTTCAGTTCCTGTATTTTATTCTCTAGCATGATTATATTTTCTTTTCTGCTATGACTTGGTGAGATGTATTATGCTTGTTCCTGTCCTTACTGGACCTGTTGAAATATTACAGTGGATGAGGACGGGGCTGGCTGCCCTACTTATTATGGGGCTACTTTAGATGACAGCTGTGACTTGGACCAGCAGGAGCCCTTAGCTGTGGACGACACTCCTCTAGACTAGGATGTCTTATTTATATTCATTCTGGATGATTGTATATATTAGTACTTGGGATTTGGGATATGTATTATCTTAGACACTTAGAATCTCTGTTGTACTTGGGATTCCTTTCTTTCAGCAGTATTATCTATCTATCTTTCTATCTTATCTTCTGCCTTAGTTTGTGATTGAGTTACTTTCTGCTTTGTCACCCCCATTTGGGGAGTATAAGCTGTTTAAGCTTTATATTGATTAGATGTTGTGACCTAGGACAGCGTTCTACCGCCGATACTGCGATGTAGGCTGGACGTACCCACGTCGCGTGCCCTTACTCTAGGGTACGGGTCGTGACACCGAGGCGGTCCTTGGTTCGGTAGCTGCATGAGAAGTATGAAAAAAAGAGGAAGAATACTTGTTTGAGTCATATGGTCAATTCGGTAGGCGCCATTACATGATCATTGGACAAGTTGTGCACTAGGATGCGCATCCTCGAACGGTAATCGGGGCCACGGGATCGATTCAACCGAAGAGGAAAGCAAGATAGCCGAGCAAGCTCACACTCAGGTGATTCGAAGACTTCAAAGGGGCTAGCTACCCGCACTGCAAGGGTCTTGTCTGTACCAAGCTATAAGTTCGGGTAGGCTTGGGGGCCATGATCCTTCATATAGATTGAGTCTGCGTTCTTGCGGCAATCAGCGTGCGTGCCATTGGATTGAGTCAAGAAGTGAATGGATATCATGCAACGTTGCTATCAGCCTAAGATTTGGCTTCAGCAGAGACGTGCTTTGGTACGATATGTGGTGTTATGGTTCAATGGTTTGACATAAAGTCCTTATCTATAACTGTAGTATTGCAATGAATAAGAAAGGCCAGAAGGTAAGTAAGATAAGCTTTATTTTGTCGTGTAGCACGGTCACAATATTCTCAACATGATTCGATGTTGCGACACAAAGTAGTAGGCTTTATAAATTATGACATGAAATTGATCCCAAGGAAAGATTAGAAAGGCCACTAAAAATCGTAGTGCGCACTCACTAAAAGAAAGTATTGGTTTTGTATGGGTGGTAAGAGGCCTCCTGACTAGTGCATTATATGTACTGATATTCCCACAGTTTGTATACAGGGTTCAGGTAGCAACTCGTTCGGTACAGAGCTCGCTTGGATGCGCCGAGACATGGAGTTCCTTGGCATTTTGAGGCGTGCGACCGTTTAAATTCTTCACTTATACGAGACATAATGTATGGTCATCGCCTTCTTCAAGTTGTAACCCTAAGGTCATGATCTTTTGTATTGAGAGATGAGAGAGAGAGCTGAGTGATTGTATTAAGAGAGATAATGAGCATTGAACGATTATAATCTTGGCCCTGTGCCTTTGTAATTATGCCACAAAATCAATAAAAAAGATTTTGTTTCTATATATTTTTTGTTATTTAATTTTTCTGCTTGGGACTTCTGTGCGACGACCTGTCACTAAGCTGCTCAATCAGCCGTTTTGGTATTTGTCTCGCAAGAGCACAACTTAGGCTTGTGTGGCATCACGCTCTAGTGAGGACAATCTGTTCTACGGAACTGGGACCTGGTAAAGTGGTATCAAAGCACGATGCTACGCCCTTGGATTTCGATTGAATTCTTTTGAACACTGCTATTGTTTTATAATTGATGTTGTTGACGCTCCCTATAACTACCACTTTTCTAAAATGAGGGTAGTTTTGAACTTTTCTAAAATTGACCATGTTAGTTATTAAATAGTAGATTTAAATCATGTTAATGATTATTTGGTAAATTATTGATTATTTTTATAATATTTAATTGATGTATTGTGATTGTGTCCCTTGCTAGTGAAATCTTAGAACTACTTATCCTAGAGACTAACCATGACCATGGACACCAAGCTAATGTGATTAGGTTTGTTCACTACCACTTTTTAGGCTAAGAGTATTTTGGTAATTTATGAATTATTATTATTTTTCAATTTTATTAAATTAATAATGTGCTAAGTGTTATATTAGGTCTAAACCTAGAATTACCTTAATCTAGATGTTGATCATGAACCTAGAAGCTTAGTTAGAAGTTTAGAATTAATTAACTAAGTTTTAGAATTTCTAGATATTATGTTAGAACTAGATATTTAGTGGAAACCCTAATCTATTTGGGCCTTTACCTAAAGAGGCTTGAATTACATCTAAAAGAAGGCCTTTAAACTAAATTTTACCAAACCCTAACCCTATCCCACTACATGGCCGGCCACCCCTTCATTCCCTCCCCTATATAAGTTCACACTTGTCCTCTCTTGTCTCTTTCTTTACAAACCCTAACCCTAATTTGTGTTCTTCCCCCAATTTGCCCTCTTTTATCAAATTAACTCCAAATTGGACCAAATCAATTGCAATATACTCTTCTAGTGTAGCGGAGGTCTCTATTGGCTAGCTAGCAAGGATTGGGAGCAATTCGACCATAGAAATTAGTGTAGGTTTGTTTCAAGTGCAATTTTATTGAGATTCCAACTCTCAATAGGTAATGATCTCTAAACCCATTAATATCCTAATTTCTCACCATAGATGCATTCATTCAGGGTTTCCCTAGCCCTAGGCTAAGTTTGGGTTCAAATCGAATCCATTTGGTATGCATATCGCAAGAGTATCAGAGGGGTATTCGAAGTGTTCGACGAAATGCCCCTTAGAACTTTTTGTTCTCCAATTTCAGAACAAATTACATTTTTGGGTAGCTAATTATATATAGATTATATATATGCTTGATTGAGTTGAAATTGATGGGTTTATTGGGTGATTTTGACCGTAGGGACACTCGACTGGATTATAGAGCATTGTTCACATGTCCCCTGCTACAACATGCGTTATTGTCCACTGTCACTTGATAATTTCGCATTCTAATCAACCTATTAGCTAGTCCAAGTGACCGACCTTTGACTATAGGCTCATGGCTGTGAGCAATGGCAATTTCGAGCCATTGTACCCACTACACATATCCATGTTGTGTAGTCGAGCACATCCCCTACATATGTATCTGACTGGTTCAGTAATATGGGTATGTGTGAGATTGTAATTCATTATGTACCTGATAGAAGAGGGCGCTACCAAGCTAGTAGCAGCATATGCTGCACTCTGTCTTATCCTTAGTTCGGCAAGCAGTGTTGAGTGTTCTCCTTAGAGCAGTAGCAGCTTCAGAGGGCACGAGCATGGAGCTCAAGAGAAGGGTGGAGGGAACATACATGTGACAGGGATTGCATATCCTTGTATTAGCCCTTGTCTTTATGTATCAATTGTGGATAATGTTTTCATCATTCCTATAGGGATTTATAGATATCAGTCGAGATGGTTCAGACCTAGGCCCTTATTTTAGTCCCAGTCCTTGATATAAGTATAGCCCTATTTCTAAAGTTCAAATTTGACTCCTATAATAACAGTCCTATGATACATTCACCTTAAATATCTGTTGTGGGTTTGCTTTCGTATAAGTCAAAAGGTGTAGAAATGGGGAAACTTGCCTTTGTTCAGGTCCAATTAAGAAAGGGGTTAGGCATGGTTGCAGTAACAATAGGGTATAACAGTAGGAGAGCTGGTCAATAGAGAGAGAAGAAGAGTAGTGCACCTCATTTCATAATACAGTCTATATTAGCTCTAAATGTTCTGTCCTACATATTGGTTCGAGCCCTTGTTTTTTGATTTAATATCTATATTAATAGCATCAATTAATCCCTTATGTCCAGATAGATGAGGATATGGTTTGGGGTGTGCATACATGGGATGTACTGACTTAGGGAGCATAGCAATAGCATCCCCATTTGTCTGAGTATCATATATATGTATGTAAGTATTATCATATTTGAGGGAGTATATATATATAAATATATATATAAATATAATATGGGTGAATGTAAATAGGCTCGGGCTATAGAGGGAAGTGAGCAGCAGGTATATAGAGTGGGAATGATACGAGAGGTATGTGAGATGATTGTGTGTGTCTTAGTGTTAGAGAAGCAGATGGTATCAGAGAGAAGGGATCGGCCTGCTACAAAATGCAGAGGCACTTGGCCATGTGGGTGTATTTGTCTTTAGTGTATCAATCAGATACTTGTACCAGAAATAGTGAGAGCAAAGGGATTGGTGCGAGTGTTGTACCGGAACACAGATTAGATGAGGACTGGGTGTGTTAGAGTGACTGTGTATTGATTGGTGAATATAAGATTAAAGGGGGTTTGGTCAGGAAGAGCCTGCAGTAGGCTTTAGCAGCAGGGCATTGGCCATACAGCAGTAGGTAGCAGGGGATCCTGCTCCCCATTTAGCAGCAGAACATAGGGTGAGCCCAGGAAGGAGAGTTGGGAAAGGCTATAGGCCTTTGTGTCACTCTTTGAGCAGGGGGTGAATGGAGATGTCAGTTAGATATTAGTTTCAATGTAAGGTTAGTTTAGATTAGGAGTTTTGGGAGTTGTGAGTTAGTTGTTTGTTGGTATAGTTTATCTAGTTTAAGGGAAATGGAATTACCTAGTTGTCTAAGGTAATATATGGGTTACCTTTTAGCTAGTGTATAGGGTGTTGTCTATAGCTAAGATTGAGTAGTGTGTGTGTTTCTAAGGAACTAGTAAGTATCGGATTAGAGGTTTAGTGGTGCCTTGTGAGAAGTTCAGATGTAATGAGAGTGAAGATAAGTTGTATGTTTTATGTTATGTTAGGGTATGAGATTGATGAGAAATGTGAGGGTGGGTGAGTGTGTTTGAATGTTAGTTGAGCAGTCCCAGTTCACAACTGTTCTGTATCTACTTGATACTTGCCCATTTGAGTGTTTTTCTAGAATGGATGTTGAGGTAATGCATATGTGATTTGTATAGGTGATATGTTAATATGTAGGGTTATGAGGGATACCATAGAGTATGGTAGGGTTATGGTTGAGATAGTGCAATACACCTTATGGGTACATGTGTTATCCTAATATATATGTATATATATATATATATATATCATATATTGTACCTTATACGTATACATTATATATGTATTCATACTTACGCTAGGTAGTAACGGTAATGTAATACATATATATGTATAAATAAAATATTATATATATGAATGTTATAGGTATATGAGATATCTTAAGGTAGGTAATAGTACATGGTCAATTTGAGAGTCTAGTTTAATAGAGAAGTTGGCCAACCCTAGATTATCCATTGAACCAATAGTTTAAGAGGGTGTTGGGTATGCGAAATACTATATAGCCGGGAATTCTATATTCCCAGGAATCAAATTCCAAGAAATTAAATTCCTTGAAAAATTACATTCCCATGTTTGGTAACAATATAAATATTCCAAAAAAAATAAAAAAATAATAATAACGCAAAAGATGAACAAATATAAAAAAACTGGTAAAAACGACAAAAAATCGATAAAACGAAAAAAATGGTAAAAACGACAAAAAATCGATAAAAACGACAAAATAACAAAAAACGACAAAAATGATGAAAAATGACAAAAAATTCGTTAAAACGACAAAAATGACAAAAAATGACAAAAAATGTATAAACGACAAAAAATAACAAAAAAAGTATAAACGACAAAATAACCTACAAAAATCGGTTAAAACGACAAAAAATGACAAAAAATCGACAAAAACAAAAAATAATCGATAAAAATGGCCAAAAAGGACAAAAAAATCGGTTAAAACGAAAAAAGGTTAAAACGACAAAAAAAAAACTAAAAAAGCGACAAAAACGACAAAAAATCGGTAAAAGCGACAAAAAAAATACAATAAAGACATAAAATCAGTAAAAATGACCAAAAAGCGACAAAAACGACAAAAAATCGGTAAAAACAACAATAAAAGCTACAATAACGACAAAAAATCGCTTAAAACGACAAAAATTGACAAAAAAGTGACAAAAAGGGCAAAAATTGGGTAAAAACAACAAAAAAAATCAAAAAGTGACAAAAAAGACCATGGGTAAAAACGACAAAAAATTGCTTAAAACGAAGAAAATTTGGTAAAAATGACAAAAAAGCGATAAAAATGACAAAAAAAGAAAAATTATTCAAAACTAATCAAAATTGATCAAAAAAGAAGAAAAAATTTAGGCATTTTTTTTGCCCGGGAAAAAAATACCCACCAATTCTCACGGGATAGAATTCCCATGTTGTGTGGGTAAACTATTTACCGGGTATTTATAATTCCCGGGAACAATTTTTTTATAAGCCAAACAAACGTGGTAATAGATTCCCATCTTAAATTTTCCCGGGAATAAAAAAAATACCGCGTACCAAACGCCCTAAGCGACTAGATAGTTGACCAGAGTTGACCAAGCATTGACTTTGACCTAGAATGACCTAGAAGCATGTACGTTTCATTGTAAATTTCAATTGTTATATAATTTGAACTCTTTATAAACTGTATTGCTCTAAATAGGACTCTGTGACTATTGTTCGGACATCTATACATATCAGTCGCTCAGGGTATCAGGCGAGTACATTCTCTGATAGTTTCATTATGTTGATATATCCTGTGATGCATGTTATACTAGTGTTCTACTTGATTATGACACGATGGACTCACAGATTGGTATTTTATGGATTCCTTGACTAGAGATACGTGGTTTTATGACTATCACAAATAATGTAAATCATGACTAATGCATCTATCACGAATAATAAAATACGTGTCGAAGAACCTGGATTCCATGCGCACTAGTGTAGTGTCCCGCTTCATAAAGGCATTAGATAAACAGAGAGATCGGATTGTTGGCTCTACAACAGAAGACGATTGATCTGGGTGAGTGGACAAAGAATCATTTTATGATTCGCTTATGCTTAATAAGAATCTGAGTTTTTTTTGAATGAATGCCTTTGCTAATAACAAGGCGGTAATCATTGTGTATGCTTGTAAGAGATTTCACATGTTGCTATACTAAGAACAAGAAAAGATAACATGTATGCTAAGTAGAAGATTGCTGCCCGATAACAAGAAATGAACTGTTGCCATGTTGAATCAAATGAGATGCATGCCATGTTAAAAGTTAGAGATATTGTCTCAAAAGAGAGAACTATTGCCATGTTTAATAAGAAGACAAAATAGATTGCTCACATGTACTGAATTCGTATACTTGCAAAGAAAGAATTTTTATGCTTAATCTGAACAGAACTGCTATCATTTTTCAAAGAAATAAATGATTGTTTTTCCCTCAAATATGCTCTGAATGCTAGGCATGTACAGACGGACTTGTATATATTACAAAGGAAAATAATTATGTAGGAGCTTCGGCTCTGAAATCACCGAAAAAAAGAAGTCAGAGTCATAGCCCTGTTGTTACAAAGAAAGAAGACAGAGTCATAGCTCTGTTGTTACAAAGAGAGAAGGCAGAGTCATAGCCCTGTTGTTACAAAGATTGACATAGAGAAAGATGAAATATTGCCCCTCAAAGAGTCTATCTAATAGCCGTTGTATTCATGTATTGGTCTCGGACAACTTGTATACAAGGTCACAAGATCTTTCCACGGTTTCCAGGGCATTGGGAGCTGATCGGCCTAGGAGAGATTGTCTAGACACCTAGAGGTACAAGAAACCTCGGGTGTTGTATCTCGTCTACTAGCGACGAGCTGAACCCAAGTGTCACAACGGCTAATAATGGGAATACCCATGGACCATCATATGGATAGATGTAGATTGGTGCAGAGCTGAGCCCATGTGTCACAGCTGCCAATCGAGTCTGCATGTGTCTATAATAAGTGTTGCTAAAAGCTAACGATACAGAGACGAACAAAAATAAGAATATTGGTTATATTATGTTTATGCTAATCCTTGTCTTGTGCAGGGATGGACCGTCAGCTATGGTAAAAATCACTAAAAATTGATACATTCATTGCTTAAGTTTTTTGATCATAATTTGCTTAAAAAGAATAACCTGTCGTAAAAAATAGCTATGTCCCGATCAAAGAAAAGATGTGATAATCATGCTTGTAATCTGACCCTTAGAATGTCTTGAATAGAAAAAAAGAATGCTAATGCTTCTGTCCCTGAGAATAATTATGGCTCATGAAACACACTGTGCAGTCCACATGAAATGAATAATATTCATCGTGCAAAGAAATAAATAGTCCCTGGTATGCTTGAAAGAAAGGAAATGAACTATGGCTTTTCAAAGTTATTTTCAAAAAGAGATGTAAACTGACTCTGTATGCATGAAATGAACATAGGTAAAAAGTAGCAAGATCACATCACAAGAAATGTTTTCTCACTAAATGAACAGTGATCGTTTCAGACAAAGGTAGCCCTTTGTTCATAATCACCAGTATGCTGATATACTGACCCATCATCAGTCTGCATGTAGGTGCAAGATGCATCAAGAAGAATAGTCTGAAGCGATAGCCCGAGCCTCATCCTTATGAGCCAGAAATCAGAAGAGATGCCAAGAGATGGACATCATATTGCAAGAGTTTGTTTTGTATATAAAGGGATGTAATATATGGGAATGAGATCATTATAATCTATAAATTTCTAAGAGAATGTAAGCATTGTAGAGAGTAAAATGAGAGTTTGTAATATGTTCAAAAAATATCAACAAAGAGAATTGTTCTTATTACCATTGTGTTCAATTCATATATCTGCAAAATGTCCGTTGCTGCTTCAATTATCTGCTATATGTTCCGCTGCGCTATTGTCAACCTTGTCTATCTTGTCTTGTTATAGGTCTTGGCCTTGTGCAAGCACAATTTAGGCTTGCACGGTATCACGCCCAAGCGAGGACGAACGGTGTCACATAGTTCGAAGCGAGGACAAAAATAGTCTGCAGGATCGGGGTATGACATAATGGTATCAAAGCAACACGATCCTCTGGCCAATTGTTCATTTGATTGAATTCGAAGATGTTCTTCTGATCAAAATTCTTTTGACTATTCGATATCAATAATGAGATGAACGTTACGTACAATTAGTCCATAAATATTTTTATGTTGCCGGCATATGTTTTATCGATTTGATTGATTAAGATGTTTTATTGAACATTAGATTTTGATACGAAATAAATTATGATTTATGGATTGAGGATGACGAAGGATGAGGACCATCGCTGCTATGGACATCATAAGTTTCTCCTTAAGTTTTGAAGACGAAACTCCTTCTCGGTGGATAATTATGTACTGCCCTGCTTCACAAAGTTACTAGATAAACAGAGAGTTCAGATTGCTGGCTCTACAATTGAAGACGATTGATCTGGGTTAGTGGACAAAGACTCATTTTATGATTCACTTACGCCTAAAAAGAATATGAGTTTTTTTTGAATGAATGCTTTTGCTAACAACAAGACAGTAATTATTGTGTATGCTTGTAAGAGATTTCACATGTTGTTATGCTAAGAACAAAAAAAGATAACATGTACGCTAAGTAGAAGATTGCTGCCCGATAACAAGAAATGAACTGTTGCCATATTGAATCAAATGAGATGAATGCCATGTTAAAAGTTAGAGATATTGTCTCGAAAGAGAGAACTATTGCATGTTTAATAAGAAGAGAGAAGAGATTGCTCACATGTCCTGAATTTGTCTAATTGTAAAGAAAGAATTTTTATGCTTAATCTGAATAAGACTGCTATCATGTTTCAAAGAAATGAATGATTGTTTGTCCCTCAAATATGCTCTGAATGCTCGACATGTACAGACGAACTTGTATATATTGCAAAGGAAAAGAATTAGGTAGAAGCTTCGGCTCTAGATCACAGAAAATAAAGAAGGTAGAGTCATAGCTCTGTTGTTACAGAGAAAGAAGACAGAGTCATAGCTTTGTTGTTACAAAGAGAGATGGCAGAGTCATAGCCCTGTTGTTACAAAGATTGACATAGTGAAAGATGAAATATTTCCCCTCAAAGAGTCTATCCGATAGTTGTTGTATTCATGCATTGGTCTCGGACAACTTGTATACAAGGTCACTAGATCTCTTGATGGTTTCCAGGGAACTTGGAGCCGAACGGCCTGGGAGAGATTGTCTAGACACCTAGAGGTACAAGAAATCTTGGGCATTGTATCCCCTCCACTAGCGACGAGGTGAACCCAAGTGTTACAGCGGCTAATAATGGGAATACCCATGGACCATCATATAGATAGATGTTGATTGGTGCAGAGGTGAACCCATGTGTCACTGCTGCTAATCGAGTCTGCATGTGTCTATAATAAGTGTTTCTAAAAGCTAACGATGTAGAGACAAACAAGAAATAAGAATATTGGTTATATTATGTTTATGCTAATCCTTGTCTTGTGCAGGGATGGACTGTCGGCTATGGTAAGAATCATTGAAAAGTAATATATTCGTTGCTTAAGTTTTTTGATCATGATTTGCTTAAAGAGAATAACCTATTGCAAAGAATAGCTATGTCCCGATCAAAAAAAAAGATTTAATAATCATGCTTATAATCCCTTAGAATGTTTTGAATAAAAGAAATAAATGCTAATGCTTCTGTCCTTGAGAATGATTATAGCTCATGAAACACGCTGCGCACTCCACATGAAATAAATAATAGCCATCGTGCAAAAAAATAAATAGTCCCTGGTATGCATGAAAGAATGAAAATAAACTGTGGCTTTTCAAAGATGCTTTAAAAAAGATATATAAACTGACTCTGTATGCATGAAATAAACATAGGTAAAAAGTAGCAAGATCACATCACAAGAAACATTATCTCACTAAATAAACGGTGATCGTTTCAGACAAATGGAGCCCTTTGTTCACAATCACTAGTATGCTGATATACTGACATGTAGGTCCAAGATGCATTGAGAAGGATAGTCCAAAGCTATATCCCGAGCCTCATCTTTAGGAGCCAGAAATTAGAAGAGATGCCAAGAGATGGACATCATATTGTAAGAGTTGGTTTTGTATATAAAGGGATGTAATGTATGGGAATGAGATCATTGTAATCTGTAAATTTTTAAGAGAATGTAAGCATTATATCAGAGTGAAATGAGAGTTTGTAATATGTTCAAAGAATATCAACAAAGAGAATTGGTCTTGTTACCATTGTGTTCAATTCATATATCTGAAAAATATTTGATGTTGTTTCAATTATCTGCTATATGTTCCGCTGCGCTATTGTCAACCTTGTCTATCATGTCTTGTTATAGGTCTTAGCCTTGTGCAAGCGTAACTTAGGCTTGCACAACATCATGCCCAAATGAGGACGAACGGTCTCACAGAGTCTGAGGCGAAGACGAAAAGACTTTACGGGATCGGGGAGTAACAACTAGTCGGGCGGGGAAATACCTAGGAGACATGTGAACATACCCTTTCTATCCCGTTGATCGTGCATGAATAATAGCGGCCACACACGTAGGTGTATTGTTTGCTAGATATCTCCGTCTAGCTATTCATATGACGAATTGGTATTTTAAATCACTGGTCAAAACACTGGTTCTTTAAGTTGTCTGTTATATACCTTTCATGATAGGCTTACCATTATTACATATCTGTCTGTTTTCATATTTTACATGTTCTCTATACACTTGTCTTTTCCTTGTACATTGTCTCTATAACCTGATCATGAAGAATTTTATTATTATTACATACTCATAGCGCTTGTCATTTATTTTGAACTGTTAGAGGTAATGTGCTCGTTCCATCCTGACTGGATATGTTAACAAAATTTTACAGATGTTGCATGTCCTACCTTCTATAAAATTGGAGATGGTTTAGCTACCTTGGGTCCCAACTCTCAGGAGTGATTGGGAGACTAGCTTAGTAGACTTATTCTAGATTTTCATGTTTGAACTTGAATTGTAATAAATAGAGATATTTGGCTTATATTTCAGATTGTTAAAGATATTATTATTTAGTAGTTTATTTAGTTGTTGTTGTTTAAGTCTAATTAGTTATCTAGACTTCTGTGTTATCTTATCGTGCTTAGACTGTGATTGAGTATTACCATATCTTTACTTGTCCTCCATTCGGAGTTGAGATCTATGGCAGGTACATTATATATTTGCGTGAGTTGTTAGATAGTGACCTAGAACATCGTTCTATCGTCGATTCTACGGTGTAGGATGGCCGTTGTTACGCACTGATGCCCCTATACCGGGTGCGTGTCGTGACACTCCCCCTCAATGTTTCACGGAATATTCCATACAATAAGTCTAGATATTATATAAAATCGTACGTTGGTATTATGTAACCAAAAGATATTTTCATGTAAGGCCTGACTGAGTTGGACTGAGCAGTACACACCTAGACTTGCATCAATGCTAGCATGTCGTGTGCAAGATCCGAATGGTCTCAAACGAGAATAAGTTGGACGTGACTCATTGATTGTAGGATAGCTATCGATAGATTTGTCTTCAAGAAATTGATATCGTCGATGCTAAAATAGTTGAAATGTGCTTGGATTTTGAGGAATGGAATTCAAAGTGTATCAGTTGTGATTTAAAAATGGTTTTGAAGACTTATCGAGTGGCTCGATCCCTGAGTGGTATATGGGATAGCCTTGGGGTATTCGATCGATTGAGGATCTTGGTACTAATGAGTCTATCGGTAAGTGATAGGATAACACAAAGCCTTAGAATGAGTGTTATAAGTTAGTCGCGATTTTAGATATCTCGTACGAGATTGATCCAACAAACAAAAAATGACGTGCATCGGATTAGGATTACGCTAAGTATGAAATGCAAAATAATAGAGTAGATAAATTGATTGAGGAGATGTTAATGACAAAAGAACGGATGACTCAATCAAAAAAATTAATATAGATCATACACGAGAATGTTGGTACAAAATTGAATGGAATTGAGTTTCGAACTTGATTAAGAAAAGATAACACGATTGGTGGATAGTGCTCATGGAAATTTGGACTTGAAGATACGAAAATGATTCTAAGGATTTGATATAGACGCTGCTCGATGACTTGAGTTAGAGTAAAGATTGATACGATTGCAGAAATATGTTGTAATACCCGTGGTTCGTATTACGTATTTTGTATACGTGTACGAAATCCCGACTTGTAGTTAGACTAGTCATGCTTGTCTTGATCCTGGTTTAGCTTATTTTGGGCTCATCTTGGTGTGGCTTGGCTTGGTTTATTTTAGGTTGGTTCGGCTAGCCTTGGTTTGCCTTGGTTCATTATGAACCAAGGGGAGAACCCTTACCTACCACCACAATCTCCATTTATTAGCCCACTCCTTTTTCTCTCTCTTCATTACTCGTCTTCTTCCCCATCATTTATTTTCACCTACCAGGAATGTGTAGGCAAATGCATCTTGCTTCATGGAGGAATTCTATTTTTGATTTGTTCTATTGTCTTTCTCATGTGTTTCTAATCCACTTTAGTACTTAGCATTTTTTATTTCTATGGTTAATTTCTTGTAAATCTAGCTTTGTGGTATTTTCGGTTTTCAGGAGTTTTGATCTATCAAACTTATATATTTTTGCTAGTTGATGGTTCCATGTTGTAGAGAAATCTATTTTGTTCAAATTTGACCTACAGGAGTCTGGATTTGGGTTCCTATTGTTGTTTGGTGGAGCATGGAGGCCATGGTATTTTTCATAGACATGTCCTCTGTGGGAGCTTTTAATTGCACTCTTGGCCGCATGCAATATTTTGTGTTGAGCCGCATGACCATTTAATTGAATTGGCCGTATGGCCGATCACTTGCTTGGCCGCATATTATTTGCTGTTTGTATGGCCATTAAATAATTGTAGCCGCATATGCACTGTGCTTGCATTTAATTTTGTTTGCTGGCCGCATAGGCCATAACTCATTAGTTGGCCACTATTTATTCATGGCCGTATAAGGCATTAATTGCTTGGCCTTTTGTGCATGAAATGGCATACATTGCCATTAGCTTTGCTGGCCTTAATAAAAGTTGGCCGCATAGAACAGTACTTAGCCGCATATGCATACATGCTTTGGCCAGCTTGGCCGCATGAATTATTGTTGGCCGCATAAGCATTAATATTTTAGCCGCATAAGCATTGAATTGCTGGCCGCATACAAGAAATATTAAGCATGGCTGCATGGATTGCTGCATACATTAGCTTTTATTTGCTTGTCCCTTTATTTAATTAATGCATTAGCCATTAGTATTTAATTAATGCATTCGTTCATGCATTAGCTGGCATTGTAGCCGCATGCTTTTAGCCATTAGTATTTAATTAATACATTCATTCATGCATAAGCTGGCATTATGGCCGCATGCTTTTAGCCATTAGTATTTATTATTGCATGCATTCATGCATTAGATGGCATTGTGGCCGCATGGCCAACGCTTAAGTTTTTTGCAAGTAGTGAGGCGTATGGCCCTTTATTACTGCATTGGCCGCATGCATTATATATGCTGGCCGCATATAGTTGCTTTTGTCCCTTGGCCGCATGCAATTATTTGCATGCATTATTTAGCTTAGCCGCATAAGGCCTATTGCCTTTGCTGAGCCGCATATGTCCAATAATCCATTTAGCCATATATGGCTAATATTCCAGGCCGCATATGGCCATCTCTAGTATTTTTGGCCGCATGGCCTTAGCATAGTATTTTTGGCCGCATGACCATCAGTAATTGCCTGGCCGCATATGGCAAGTTTAGCTGGCCGCATGGCCTTAGCTAATTGTATGGCCGCTTGCATGCACGTGCATTAGTTTTAATTGCTTGCTTGCATGGCCTTGCATGCATTTGCTTGCAAGCTTATTAGCATTAAATTAATTACTTGTATTTGTTTCCATGCAACTTGCTGGCCGCATATGGCCTATTATTTGCTGGCCGTATATGGCCTAATTTTTCCTGAGCCGCATGAGTCCTCCACGGCCATTACCCCTGCTAATATTTAATTACTAAATGTATGCTTGTGCCATATAAATTTAAGTGTGTTCCCTGACACGATGGTGACCCATTGTGGTGCACTTTTGACAAATGACATGACATGATAGCGGCCCATCGTGGCGTACTCCTGAGAGTGAACTTGACATGATAACTTGACATGATAACTTGACATGATAAACTTGACATGATAATTCTTGATAGTGGCCCGCCGTGGCGCACTCTTGACAAGTAAACCTGACATGATATATCTCGTCATGCTGTTACGACGGCTAACATGACATGATATGACTTGATAAAATGAATGACCTGGACACTGTGGACGATTGTGCTTGTACCAATCAACCCGTCTTGTCTTGTATCATTTCTAGGACATGGACCCCTGAGTGCCACGGTCAGGGGTACCTATTAAAATTGACTAAGGCTAATCACTAGAATAATCCAGTAGTCATGAAGAGATTTTCCAGCTACAGGCAATCCTATTATCTGGGCGCCCCACTTGGGATCTGTAGCCTGCCGTCGAGTAGGGCACATTTCCAGCACACTGTCATGTGTTGCACCCTCTAAGTCACCTAGGGGTATATGCATTTCCTGGACGATGTACCTACTTGAATTCAACCCCTAATTGCGTCCGGATAGCCTGGATGGTCTGTAGGGCTTGTGGCTGTAGAACAATCTCATTGCATCTTGTTAGTAACTAGGCCTGTGATAACCCTAGTTAGTTAAAGTATCAAGTCGTACTTATTGCTTGGCCGTGATTGTTGGATGAGAAATAATCAGTATAATCTTGTCTTGATCCTGTACAAGATCGTTACTTGACTTGATTTCTTGCCGATAAATGGTGGGAGAAACCAAGTTCTGTTCAGACGAAGGGTTACAGCCTCGGTCCTTGTTTGGTTTACGGGTTGTAACCTGGTTATCTGAATAGTGCCATGGTTATCTCATCGTATATCACCTGTCATGCTTTTTCTTAGTTACTATCTTTTTTTATATAATTATATTCTTGTGCTAATTGCTGGTTTAGATCCTAAGTGAAGCCTCCTTTGTGGCACTTGTTCTTTCTGGGGTCTGACCCCGCTGGTTTTGTTTGGCCAGATTCCGGAATAGCTCCAGAGGATCTACCGATTTTCCACCCAGATGGTGACCACTAGAAGGAATCCTAGCAACGAGTGGGTTTATTTTGGCTCTCCCACTCTATTGTAAAAAAATTCTTTTGAGGTATTTAGCCGACGAGCACGTGTTAGCTCGATTGTACTTTATTACTTTCTGTCTACGGGCTGTAACATGATTGACAGATCCTAGGATTGATTATGTATGACTAAACTTCTGCAAGTCCTCACATTTTATAACGACTAGCTTCATGATCAGCTAAATATGTAATATTTGGGACGCCTTACTATTGTATATTTGGTGATCTTACATCTTGTAACTTTACTTGCTTGCTTGAGATTGAGATATTTAGGCTTGTTATTGACCATAAGAGACTGATAGATTGTAGTTAAACCCTCATATATCTAGACAGCCGTGACCGTATAGTGAGATAGATTCTATTTTATTATACGTAGTTGGCTATGTTCACCCCCGCTCTCCAGTATTCCGGTTCTGGGGCATGACTTTGTTTAAAAGGTGGCCCATGCAGGTCTTGTAAATCAAGATATGTGAGGGTTTACCGAATAGATGTCTCAATCAGCACTCGCCCTTAATCTTTGCCCGTATCTTCTAATTCCTGAGAGTCTCGACCTGATCACATGCTTGTATCGTTGATCTGTCTTGGTCCTTCCTTATTGTTTCCTATGTCGTCTTCTTCAGCAACATTGTTACTTGTCCTACCGATCAGCAAGACGAAGCACCTTCCGTGGACCAGCAGCAACAAAAAGATCAGACCCAACACTCAGGAGCAGTCTTCCAGCAGCAGAGACCCCAACAGTATGCCCTGACCCCAGCTCAGATTCAGAACCGGTAAAGAGGTTTCTAGCAGGATGTATTTCCTCTTCCCTCTTCCTTCTTCCTTATGCCTTCAAATTCCTTGCATATATGATTGATTGGTCGATTGATTGCTTAGTATAGCTTGTCTTTGCCACTCTAGTCTCTTGATTAACGGAATTCTTTTAAGGTGGGTAGAGTTGTAATGCCCGTGGTTCGTATTACGTATTTTGTATACATGTACGGAATCTCGACCTGTAGTTGGACTTATCATGCTTGTCTTGATCCTGGTTTAGCTTATTTTGGGCTCATCCTGGTGTGGCTTGGCTTGACTTGGTTTATTTTGGGTTGGTTCGGCTAGGCTTGGTTTGCCTTGGTTCATCATGAACCAAGGGGAGAACCCTAACCTACCACCATCATCCCCATTTATTAGCCCACTCCTCTTTCTCTCTCTTTATTACTCTTCTTCTTTCCCACCATTTATCTTCACCTACCAAGAAGGTGTAGGCAAGTGCATCTTGCTTCATGGAGGAATTCAATTTTTTATTTATTCCATTGTCTTCCTCATGTGTTTCTAACCCACTTTAGTACTTAGCATTTTTTATTTCTAGGGTTAATTTCTTGTAAATCTAGCTTTGTGGTATTTTCGGTTTTTAGGAGTTTTATTCTATCAAACTTGCATATTTTTGCTAGTTAATGGTTCTATGTTGTAGAGAATTCTATTTTGTTTAAATTTGACCTACGGGAGTCTGGATTTGGGTTCCTATTGTCGTTTGGTGGAGCATGGAGGCCATGATATTTTTTATGGACATATTCTCTGTGGGAGCCATTAATTGCACTCTTGGCCGCATGGAACATTTTGTGTTGAGCCGCATGGCCATTTAATTGAATTGGCCACCTGGCCGATCACTTGCTTGGCCGCATGGCATTTGCTGTTTGCATGGCCATTAAATAATTGTAGTCGCATATGCACTGTGCTTACATTTAATTTTGTTTACTGGCCGCATAGGCCATAACTCATTAGCTTGCCACTGTTTATTCATGGCCGCATAAGGCATTAATTGCTTGGCCTTTTGTGCATGAAATGGCATGCATTGCCATTAGCATTGCTGGCCTTAATAAAAGTTGGCCGTATGGAACAGTACTTAGCCGCATATGCATGCATGCTTTGGCCATCAAATACTTGCTTGGTCGCATGAATTATTGTTGGCCGCATAAGCATTAATATTTTATCCGTATAAGCATTGAATTGCTGGACGCATGCAAGCAATTATTAAGCTTGGCCGCATAGATTGTTGCATGCATTAGCTTTTGTTTGCTTGTCCCTTTATTTAATTAATGCATTAGCCATTAGTATTCAATTAATGCGTTGGCCATTAATATTTAACTAATGCATTCATTCATGTATTAGCTGGAATTGTGGCCGCATGCTTTTAGCCATTAGTATTTATTATTGCATGCATTCATGCATTAGCAGGCATTGTGGCCGCATGGCCAATGCTTAAGTTGCTTGCAAGTAGTGAGCCACATGGCCCTTTATTACTGTATTAGCCGTATGCATTATATATGCTGGCCGCATATATTTGCTTTGGTCCCTTGGCCGCATGCAATTATTTGCATGCATTGTTTAGCTTAGCCGCATAAGGCCTATTGCTTTTGCTGAGCAGCATTTGTCCAATAATCCATTTAGCCGTATATGACTAATATTCCTGGCCGCATATGGCCATCTGTAGTATTTTTGGCCGCATGGCCTTAGCATAGTATTTTTGGCCGCATGACCATCAGTAATTGCCTGGCCGCATATGGCAAGTTTAGCTGGCCGTATGGCCTTAGCTAATTGTATGGCCGCTTGCATGCACGTGCATTAGCTTTAATTGCTTGCTTGCATGGCCTTGCATGCATTTGCTTGCAAGCTTATTAGCATTAAATTAATTACTTGTATTTGCTTGCATGCAACTTGCTGGCCGCATATGGCCTATTATTTTCAAGCCGCATATGGCCCAATTTTTTTTGAGCCGTATGAGTCCCCCATGGCCCTTGCCCCTGCTAATATTTAATTACTAAATGTATGCTTGTGTCATATAAATTTAAGTGTGTTCTCTGACACGATGGTGACCCGTTGTGGTGCACTTTTGACAAATGACATGACATGATAGTGACCCGTCGTGGCGCACTCCTCACAGTGAACTTGACATGATAACTTGACATGATAACTTGACATGATAAACTTGACATGATAATTCTTGATAGTGGCCCGCCGTGGCGCACTCTTGACAAGTAAACCTGACATGATATATCTCGTCATGCTGTTGCGATGACTAACATGACATGACATGACTTGATAAAATGATTGACCTGGACACCGTGGACGATTGTGCCTCTACCAATGAACCCGTCTTGTCTTGCATCATGTCTAGGATAGGGACCCCTGAGTACCACGGTCAGGGGTACCTACTGAAATCGACTAAGGCTAATCACTAGAATAATCCAGTAGTCATGAAGAGATTTCCCAGCTACAGGAAATCTCGTTATCTGGGCGCCCCACTTGGGATCTGTAGCCTGCCGTCGAGTAGGGCACATTTCTAGCACACTGTCATGTGATGTACCCTCTAAGTCACCTAAGGGTACATGCGTTTTCTGGACGATGTACCCACTTGAATTCAACCCCTAATTACGTCTGGATATCCTGGATGGTCTGCAGGGCTTGTGGCTGTGGAACAATCTCATTGCATCTTGTTAGTAACTAGGCTTGTGATAACCCTAGTTAGTTAAAGTATCAAGCCGTACTTATTTCTTTGCCGTGATTGTTGGATGAGGAATAATCAGTCTAGTCTTGTCTTGATCCTGTACAAGATCGTTACTTGACTTGATTTCTTACCGATAAATGGTGGAAGAAACCAAGTTCTATTCAGACGAAAGGTTACAAACCCGGTCCTTGTTTGGTTTACGGGTTGTAACCTGGTTATCTGAATAGTCCCATGGTTATCTCATCTTATATCACCTATCATGCTTTTCCTTAATTACTGTCTTTTTTATATAATTATATTCTTCTACTAATTGCTAGTTTTAGTTCCTAAGTGAAGCCTCCTTTGTGGCACTTTCTCTTTCTGGGGTCTAATCCAGCTGGTTTGTATGGCCAGATTACGGAGCAGCTCCAGTGGATCTATCGATTTCCCAGCCAGATGGTGACCACTAGAAGGAATCCTGGCAACGAGTGGGTTTATTTTTGCTCTCCCACTCTATTGTAAAAATATTCTTTTGAGGCGTTTAGCCGACGAGCACGTGTTAGCTCGATTGCACTTTATTACTGTCTGCTTATGGGCTGTAACATGATTGACAGATCCTAGGGTTGATCACGTATGACTAAACTCTTGCTAGTCCTGATATTTTGTAACGACTAGCTTCATGATCAGCTAAATATGTAATGTTTGGGATGCCTTACTATTGTATATTTGGTAATCTTACATCTTATAACTTTACTTGCTTGCTTGAGATTGAGACATTTAGGCTTGTTATTGAACATAAGAGACTGATGGATTGCAGTTAAACCCTCATATATCTAGACAGTCGTGACCGTATAGTGAGGTGGATTCTATTTTATTATACGTAGCTGGCTATGTTCACCCCCGCTCTCCAGTATTCTGGTTCTGGGGCGTGACATATGTTGCGTGGTGAACTAAGATAGACGATAACAAATATGATTTCGAGTTTGGATGAAATGATTATACAAGTAGTTCGGGAGATAGTTATAGCGGATTTGATCTTACGTGTGAAGGAGCTGATTGTATATCCAATTTGAATGATAGCTTTGGTTGTACGACTCATAGTTCATTGAAAAAGGAAAATCTTTTGGTTATGTATATCATTGATGGTATTGAGACATATCAAAGATCAATATGCGATAACTCAAATGTACTCTGATTCGACGAACAAAAATTGCATCGAATGTTGTTGTTTGAACGAATTGTTTACTTTAGGAATTTGATATAGTACCAAATATTTGGATGATTTGATTAGATCAACAAGAGGTGTGCGTGATGCGATCTAATTTCCAAAAATTGAGTTTTTTCTCGATTTTGGAACTCATTTTTCGTCGCGTATGATGCGATTTAACACAAAATATTTGAAAGAAAACATAGGCGTACAGGTGTTTGCCATAAAATATCAAGCACAACAAATTATAGATAAATTGAACTTGATTGCAAACTCGCTTGTACAAAAGAAAGCCTAGAAAGAAAGCCTAGGAGATAATCTAAGTACAATTGTTTAGTTTTAATTCTAGAGGGTGGCGGTAGAGGCTCGGGAAAGTATAGCAGCTCTGCCTTACTCCTTGGACTATCTGACGCGCTCCTTGATCTCGAAGAAATTGCCTTTCGTAGGTTACCAGCCTTGGATTGCCAACCATTTACATGGGTGTGGTACCCTGCTATTTATAGTATTTTTTGCAGTAGCAGATTTTTGGGTCGTATAAAGGGCCACATGGCCACGTCTCTCACAGCGCACAAAGACTCGATCTCAGGCTGCCAGCAGGTGGGGGTTGTTTAGATTTTGTTGTAGCAAATCTGGGTAGTTGAGCCTTGGTCAGCCTGCCACGTATCTCATCGCAAGATAGGACCAGTCTACTTGAGTCATTTTGAGCCATATAGGCCCTTCAGAGTTCGGCCATGTTGGGCCGCATAAGGCTCATGCGACAGTCTCCCTTAGTCCGCATGTAGCTTAGGTACTTTTGAGCCGCATAGGTTCTTATTTTCTGGGCCGTATAAGGCTCATGCGGCTCAGATTGCAGTTACCCTTGGCCGCATGAAATACATAGATTGAGTTGCATATGGTTCATGCGGCTCGGATCGTATGTCCAGTATAATCATGTCTTATCTTCTTTTCAAAGTGTCAGAGTTGTCAGAGCTGTCGGACTTTGGCAGAGTTTATCAGCTTTATTAGACCAGAGTCAGCTTTATCAGACCAGAGTCAGCTTTATCAGAAAGATTAATCAGCTTGGCCGCGTAACTAACTATTCTTTCTGCGGCTCAGTCTAGTGAAGATGGGCTACAGGGGGCGTACTGAGTCTGTCATACGGCTCTTCTTCATGCAGATTAATCTGTTCCAGGGTACTCATACGATCAGTTGTGATCCGCATGAACCAATATTTTTTATGCTTTTACAAAACCCCCTTCAAAGTTTTCAAATTACAAATTTGGAATATTTTGAATAAGAAGCATGGTCGTATATCAAGTCACAAAAAAAAAATATTCGAGTCAAGAGAGACGTCGTGTCGCAAGGACATTTTGGGCCGCATGGACACTTTTGGGCCGCAGGTAGATCTTGTGCAACGGGAAGATCTTGTGCCGTAGAGAAATCTTGTGCCAGCTATCACTGCAACATTTAATGCCTTGATTTGGTTTTTGATTTAGGCTCTTTTTTCGAGATAAAGCTGACGGTTACTAAGGATAAAATCCCCAAACGTCATCATTATCCTTAATGGATACGAGAATCGAAGCGATGATGATGCTTATTAAGGATAAAAATTCCCAAACGTCGTCATTATCTTTAATGGATACGAGAATCGAAGCGGCGTTCATCTGTTTCCATTTTGAAGAGCTATAAATATGGGCCATACGAAGAAAGCTTTTTCCTTCAACTATTTCTCCTTCGTCTTCATCATCTTCGTCCTCTTTCTGTCCCAGTTAGTCATGGATCTGAAAGCTTCCAAGTCGACTGATGCCACGGCCAAAGAAAATGGGCTCGCCTCTCCGTCGAGTGCTGTGGACTCTCCTTCCGTTTATCCTGACGTGCGACCCCTTGTTACGGGTAAGGACGGTAGGAAAGTGGTGGCTTAAATTTGAACGGCTATATCGCATATTTTATGCACGGGCTTGTCATAAATTGTCTCGGCGCTTTGGGCATGATTGATATATCCCCCATCTCATGGGACTGCATGTGTTCTGTATGATAGGACAATATAGGTTGGGACACATAAGCGCCACTGTCCTTCATGGATGCCTTATGACGAAGTCGCATATATATATATATCTCATAACTGATTCGCATGAACATTGCATAACAGAGCCGCATGCATCTCACTCCTCATAACTGGACCATATAGGGTCTATTTTGGCTGGGCCGCATGTGTTATTGAGCGCATACGTTCCCTTCATAACCGAGCCGCATGGGCTCAACCTGACTAGGCCGCATGACCGAAAATGAGCCCATCCCTTTTGTCTTTATACGACTATCTTCTTTCTGTGGTTCTTGCAGCATCCATACCGAAAGCTGAGACCGTTGTGAAAGAGGAGACGCTGCCTCCTTTCATCAAACAAGAGTCACCGTTTGTTAAGGAGGAGGTGATACCAAAAATTGAGGTACAAGGAGAGCTGGCATCCATCAGGGAGGGAATTACTCCCAAACTTGAGACTGCTGTAAAAAAGGAGCCCAAGTATGAGGGTAGTAGCACTGGGGGTTCTGATCCTCCTGCCCCCGCCGATGAATTTAATTAAATAGATCTTTCGTACACGAAATGGCTGAGAGAATGATATATGCCTCAACGCAACTATGATCCTTGACTGTAGAGATCCGTGAGTTGCCACGTAATTGTTGTTTCCAAAAAAAAATAAACGTTCGTGTTTCTCTCTGTCTTTAGCTGTAGTTTGTGTTTTGCTTCTTTTGGACATCAGTATAATCCTTTACTGGAGATGTATTCCTGATTTTGAATAAACAGAATACATTCAGTCTATTCTTTATTTGTAATATCTGTGGTTCTTGTACTAAAGGGCCTAATACAGCATTGGTGTTTCTGATAAAGGACATCTTACTGGAGGATTTTTTGTGTGGACCTATTGCCCTTTTGTGCATCTGGAAATACGAGCAAATGGATTAGAATGATATTTTATGGATCTATTACTCATTGGTACACCGATGGTGCGAGTAACATATTGGGATAACTTTTGTGGACCTATTATCCTTCTGCTTACTGGCGGTGCGAGTAATAGATTTGAAACAAAACCAACAAAGGTAATATAGACGTGATAGGTTTTGTGGTCTTAGCACCGTGTCTTTTATCTCAGGTTGGGTACAGGTGTTAAGTCGGAAGACTATCGGTATTAAAGGTAATATGGACGTGACACACGATAATCAGGCATAATCTTTTGGTGGAATGGATTTTGAGACAAAACCTAATAGAGGTAATATGGGCGTAATAAGTTTTGTGGTCTTAATATCATGTCTTTTATCCCGAGTTGGGTACAGGTGTTAAGTCAAAAGATCATCGGTACCAGAGGTAATATGGACATGACACACGATAATCAGGACCAGTAAGTTTGTACATGGATAATGATGAACTGAGCAGACTCCTATGATGTAAAGCATTAGAGTGGGAGTTCAGAGGTATCATCGTACATGACTTTCCACTCAGGGAGATGCAATAGAGTGTGAGTTCAGAGGTATCATCGTGCAGGATTCGCCACTCAGGGAGATGCAATAGAGTGTGAGTTCAGAGGTATCATCGTACATGACTCGCCATTTAGGGAGATGTGATAGAGTGTGAGTTCAGCAGTACTATCGTACATGACTCGCCACTCAGGAGATAGAGTGTGAGTTCAGCGGTATTTAATGTTCATAACTTGATAGTTTGGAAGATTTAATGGTTTTGAGGGAGTATTTGCATGTCTTTAGACGTAGTATTTCTTCAGGAATTTGCCGTTTATGGGCATCATAAGTAAGTCTCCATTCTATTTTGCGAGCCGGTATGTGCCGTTGGAGAATGCAGTCTCGATGATGTATGGACCCTCCCACTTGGGCTGGAATTTGCCGGCAGTTTTGTGAGTCATGACCATTGGTCCACGAACGCCCCAAACCTACCTTGAATGTCCTATGTTTGACTTTCTTATTAAAGGATCGAGAGATGCGTGCTTGATAGAGCTCGATGCTTTGTTGAGCTTGTAAGCGCTTCTCGTCTAATGCTTCCAATTCTTGTAGCCTTCGGTGGTAGTTATCGTAGGACGTTAACTGGTAAGTAAGGGCCACATGAAGTGTGGGGATCTGAGTCTCCAATGGAAGAACTGCCTCGCTCCCGTATACTAGAGAGAATGGTGTATTTTTCGTAGCCGTCCAACTCGTAGTACGGTATGCCCATAAGAATTCACCCAGCTTTTCATCCCAGTCACGCTTGTTCGAGGACACTAACTCCTTGAGAAGCTTGATTATGGTCTTGTCAAAGGATTCGGCCAGACCATTAGCTGACGGATTGTAGGCCGTTGAAGCCACATTCTGAATTCGGTTCTTATCGCAGAATCGATAGAAGGAATGCCTTGCCTTGGTGTTCACCATTCAGAAAATACAATACTATGTGTCAGGACAGACCATTTCTACAACGGTGTACATATGCTCCGGCCCCACCATCATTCGGCTGAGATAATAGATGGCTTGTTCGAGCCCCGAATCATTATTTTTTGCAAGCAAGGCGCCGAGGGAGTGTTCCGTTGCTCGTACATATAGTAGGAAAGGCTTTCCAACAACCAGAGCTACCAGTACTGGCAGATTCGTCAAGTATTCCTTAATGTCATCAAAGGTGAATTGACATTTCTCATTCCATACGAAAGAGACGCCTTTCTTTATCAGTTGTGTGAAGGGTTGACATCACCCTAAGAGGTTGGATATGAACCTCCTGATGTAAGCTAGTCTTCCCTAAAGGCCGCGGATTTCACGGAGGTTCCTCGGTGGACACATCTCCAGGATTGCCTTTGTCTTATCGGGGTCTATGTGAATGCCCGTGGAAGTAATGACAAAGCCCAAGAACTTCCCGCTGGACACACCCATGGAGGACTTGGTGGAATTCATCTTCAGATTGTGCGCTCGTATAAGGTCGAACACTGTTCTCAGATCGTGTAAGTGATCATCCTTGGAGCGACTTTTGACGGCAATGTCGTCAACGTAACACTCCACCGTCTTACGCAAGTGATCTCTGAAGATGACGCTCATAGCTCGTTGATATGTGGCACCAATGTTCTTCAGGACGAAGGGCATGGCTGTGTAACAGTACACACCGATCGGTGTTCGGAATGACGTATGCTTCTTATCGTCAGGAGACATTTTGATTTGATTGTATCCTGAGAAGCCATCCATAAAGGACATGCGCTCGAAGCCACACGTATTGTCAATCATTATGTCGGTAATAGAAAGAGGGAATTCATCCTTAGGACAAGCCGTATTCAAATTGCGAAAGTCGATGCAGATTCGGATCTTTCCGTTCTTCGTGACGACTGGTACTATATTAGCTATCCAGTCTGGGTGCTGCTCCTCGCGGATGAAACTGCTAGCTATAAGTTTGTTTACTTCCACTTCGATAGAATTCATGATGTCTGAACGGAACCATCGTTGTTGTTGCTAGACTAGTTTTGCATCCGGATGAATATTGAGCTTATGAAGTCCGATCTTGGGGTTTAACCCTGGCATGTCTTCATAGCTCTAGGCAAAGACGTCGATATACTATTTGACGAGTTGCAACAACAACTCCCTCTCGCCGTTTGTCAGGCTTTTACTGACGAAGATTGGCTTTGGAGAAGATGTAACCCCATCCTTCCAGTGTCATAAAATTTTTAAATATTCCAGTATTTTTTAGTTGAAGAAACTGTGATTCATGATTTTTAGTTTAAAAAGTTTATTATGGTTAATTAATTTATCAAGCATGAATAATTAATCAATTATGCTTCTCAAAATTTCTAACTACTTAGAGTAATCTCCAAGATTCCTAACAACCCTCTAGCAAACTTTTGTAATAAACAGGTCATGTGTAACAAAAATTATTGTTCTTTGTAACTTCTATATTTTGCTAACCATTTTAACACACCACTCTAATAAATAGTAGTTGTTTGTAATAACACAAAAGGGGAGGGGTCTTTTTGCATTTGGTCGAAGGTGGAGGGGCCTAAGCGCAAATTAGCTTCATTTATTAAGTCAATTTCTGGAGAGAGAATGAGTCATTATTCTCATTCAGCAGCTAAAACTCTTCAGAAAATTTCGCTCTTCCTCCAACCTTGACCTAAACCTAATCTTCGGCGAAGTCGACATGGCGGCTACGACGGTGAGGATCTTCTCCGACGACTGGAGACGGAGAACTACGACGACGACGGGGACCTACTTTTCGACAACTGATGAGCGGAGGAGACAGCGATCGGTGAGTCTGCTCGAACTCACTTATGAGTTTATTACTTCGATCGGTCTATCGAGCTTCTCCCAACGGTTCTTGATCTCACCGACGTTCTTCTCAAGCGACAGGCCGACCTACTCCGACAATCGACCATGGCATGGCCGACGATCTTTTCTGCGAACGACGATTGACCACCAGGCTTCTCAACAATGTTCGACTGCAGAACGAGTACTTCTTCGGTGATCTGGGCATTCCTATTTTGTCGGCTGTGGGATCTTATCGACGAACTCTCGGAAGAGTTACAGAAGCTCAAGGAGAAGATCGGTGAGTGGATCTTGAGTATTTTAGACCTATGAATTATTTTAGCAATAATTTTTGAATCATTCTTTCCCCATGAATCAGTCGACCGATTAGCAGCAAGAGATCGGGAGCGACGGGGAGCTTTTGATTTAGTGTAGAGCCTTTGTAGTAGGTTCGGAAATAAGCTATGTTTGAATTGTGAGTGACATTCGAATTAGGTTGAAATTCTTCTGAGGTTACTCCTTCGGACACGAGGAACTGTGTCCATATTCTCGTGGATTCTTTCTTCCAGGTAATACTTCTTCCCTCTTGTTGGTTTGGGTGCTGTTTCAGCTTCCTAAGTAAGTGTGTTGGCCAGGATCAGGTTTGGGGTGTTTGGTGTCCGTGTGTGTGTTGTTGGATTAATGAACGTGTTTGAGACTCTGACCATGTCAAGTCTGTATGTAACTGCTTATGCGTGTCGTGTTATAGTTTGGACGATCGAATAATTGCTGGAGGGGGCTATCAAGAGTGCATATTACTTATAACCTATTAATTGAGATTTCTATTTTGTTTTCTACTTTGGATTGTATATATATTATTTCATTCAAATTGTATAATTTGTGGTTGAGTTCTGGTTTTTTACTTTGGGGGTGTGAAATATGGGTTGGCTGGTCCCATATGGTTTATAGGGTGTTAGTGAAGCTCATGTGCAGTTGTGTCATTTTTGTGTGTGTCCAACTTTTGGCCGTGTCCGTGTTACACATCTACTGTTGAAGTTATTAGTAAAGGAGTTTAATGTAGCATAATGTTAACTTTTCTATTTGGTTGTATATTTTCTTAGCTATTTCTGTATCTATGTATTTTTATTTAAGGCTAGTTAGCTGTTTTGTTTCCAGTGAACCTTATAAATTTTACTGCATGCTATTTTGTGGTAAGTCGAAGTGTTCAGTTGGTGCCAAGAGGGGTTTGTTTTAATTGCTTATATATCTGTAGAATTTTTGTCGCTACCAGGGTGGTTTGAGAGTTTAGAGAGTTGCAGGATTGATGAAGTGCCTTGAGTTCTTAATCAACTAAACTATTTTACTCTGTGTACTTTTCTTTATGTTGCAATAGGATTTTGTGACTGTGGGATGCTTGTAGCAGCTAGATGATTGCATCGATTCAGTTTTCCTTTTTGCCTCTAATTGCCACTCGGCTAATTTTGATTTTAGTCCTTGGGTTAACCTGGTTGATTATAGAGTCGATAAAAACCAGTTTTGCAGAAGTTTTGCTAGCTTATGAACCTGTGTAGGAGTCGAGCTCTAGTTGTGAAGACTTTGGGAGTTTTGAGTTAAGTCCTTGTGAATCTCGAGTGGTGGCCAAGCATTCAGTTGGGTTGTGTATTTGCTGAGTCGAAGCTTAGCATTAAATTTTGGGCGGGAATTAGAACTTCAAGTTATTTTACTAATGATGTTAGGCTGGAGGTCTTAGGGTTATTACGAATCATGTTGTTTATTTCCAACCCAAGGGATTTGTGGATTGATTGCCAACTGCAATAATGCCATAGATAGCTTACCAATAATTATTCTTAATAATTTTGGTAATTAAGATTTTGAAAATGTGAGTATTATTAATTATTGTACAATCTATTATTCATTTAAATTAAACATTAATTTTTCTATATAAAAAAATAGCATTTAATCGTCTTGATAATTGTGATATGTAAATATAGTTTGGATTATATTAATTAGGATTAATGGTTAGCAAGTTGTGGTTGGAAAATAAATAGTTAGTTAGATAGTAGTAGTCAAATGATATTGTTTTGAGCTTACCCCACCTATACTTATACAGGTGGATGTACAACCTTACCAACCATACTTGATCACCCTGAGCAAGGCAAGTGTACTCCTCGGACTTGTTCATTTCTCATGTCTTGTAAATTCATTCCTATATCTCCTTGTTGACATGATATATCACGATATTGTCTGGTTTCATATTTCATGGATTACTTGTGTCTGGAAGGGGAAATACTATAGATATGTGATCAAACCCTATTACTATTCATGTGAATAGCTTAGGCCCCGCATCGTGCACGCGGGACCAAAGCCGTACCATTTCATGTTCATTGCATCTATCCAAGCCGATCACACAATCTAGATGTATTTCAATATTATACATTTCAGGATTCAGGTTGTATTTAATGTTCAGGTTATATTTCATGTTCAGGTTGTACTTCATGTTCAGGACTCTTATCATGTTCCCTGTTTTACTTTTAGTATTTTCTGTTCAGTTTGATGTCCTGTCTCATTTCTCGTTATTTATATATATTTCATGTTTCTTGTTCATACCATGATGTTCATGTTCATTTCTTTTGATATACTTAGCTCCGCTCCTGACTAGGATATATTGCAGGTGCTTGCCGAATATTGTTCTACTTGATGGGCCAGAGCCCAGGATATTAGCTGAGCATGATGGAGACATGACTTAGCTTGAGGTTTCAGGTTTAGATTGTTAGCTTTACTCCTAGATATTGTACATTTCATTCCTGATGATTAGTATAATTTTGATATATAGATTTGTGGATTGTGGTGATCATTCTGGGTACGTTATATTAGATTCTGTGATTGTGTACATTATGTTTATCTGGTTAGATTTCCCTAGTTTGGTACATCTTACTTCGTCGTGTCTAACAACGAAGGCTGGGCGTGTCCGACTCGTGTTCGATTATTCGGGAGCGGGTCGTGACATATTTTTAGTAGTGGCCCATGCAGATCTATCCTAATGGTACCTAGGTATTAGAGTACTATTGGAGGACTTGATTTAAACTAGGGAAACTTGATCACAGCATAGGAAGAATCGGGAAAAAAGGGTATATCATGTATATTGATAATCTATAAACACTTGTTATTTTTAGGTTTAGGATATTTTAACAGTTTTTTGTTTTTCAGATAGTTCAAAAGCACGCGACACCAGAACAGTCGATCCACCTACACTTGAGGGTTTAGAGCTCCCACTACCTTCTATCACTCTACTATCCCCATGGGTAGTACGCAGTTGACGGAGACATTTCAAGAGTTCTTTAACACCCGCAGGCCGTCCTTTTCCAATCCAGACTTGCGAATGCATTTCCCGAGTTAGAGAGGACTTTTGACTTCCAGACTCTCAGACCTTGGATTTCTCCGACATCGAGCGCATATCTTGCACCATGGAGCAGATCGAGAACGTGGAGCCACCACTAAAGATCATACAAGTCTTTGAGGATCTGACTCCTCTGATCCCGAATGCAGCACAGACAATGAAACGAGACGGAAAGCTGAGGCACATAAGAGACATGAAGGCTTATGACGAAGACAACAACTACACTGGACCCGTAAAGCGTTGCCATACTCAGATATTGCTTCTTCAGCTGCATCATCAGATTCAGACAATGACCAATTGTGCTTTCTGTCGCCATCCTCGACGTTGCTTCGAGGAGTGCCGCAGAAGACATGGACTCTGCCTATCCTATAGATCTTTCGCCACTAAATGAAAGATTGCCAGCAAGTTGTGGATCACAAAGGCCGAAGAGCATCAGGATCTCAGCAGCCAGTAGCCGTATATTCCTGTCAGAGTTACTGCACTTCAGCCACTCCAGCAGGAGATCCAAACTCGGATTCAGACAACGATCACCTATAATTTTTGCCGTCGCCCAGGACATCACCACAAAGAGTGCCACAAGAGACGGAGGCTATGCCTGCACTGCGGATCACATGTCCATCAAGTCAAGGATTGTCCAGAGACCGATAATCACACTGTCCAAAGATGAGCACGAGGAGAACCATGACCACAGCAAGGGGACCCACCTCTACAGATTCAGCAATCACATGGAGCACTACCGCAAGAACCAGTCTACGTCAGAATAGTGAAGAAGATTGAAGTAATTACAGTCCCGGAGGAATATTGGAGACAGATTGAAGGTAGAAGGCTTCTAAAGCATGGTTGGAGGAAACCATGTATCTTGATTTGCAATCCAGTCTTCCCTTAAATTCCTCATAGAACCTAGATCATTTCTTGAAACTTCTTATTTTCTATTTTAAAACCTTGGTTGATATTCGAAACTTATTTCGAGATATTGATTCCTATTCGGCAAACTTGTTTCAGATCCACAACTCGATAATTGTTTGAAGTCCACTATTCGATACCCTCTTTCATATTCATTATTTATGGCTTTGTTTTTTGCTTCTATTTGAAATTTTACTATTCGAACCATGTGCTATTCGAGATTTTATCCAAAATTTCATTTTGAAACTTGTTCGCAATCAAAACATTGTTTGAACCTTCACTCCTATCTTGACACATGTTTGAGATTTAGTCCCTATTCGAGACATCGTTTGAAGATTTTGTTTTCTGTTTTGAGACGTTGACTAGTTTCCTACATGCATTCTATTTCCTATTCATGATTCATTTTCTGTTCGAGATTGATCTCTATTCGCAATTTTGTTTCGACCTGATTTGAGAATTTGCTTGTTCCATATTCATGATTCAGAACCTTGTACCCTATTCGTTGATTGATACTTCTCCATTCACTCTTTGTAACCTTGCTTCCTTTTCTAGATTCTACTCAGGATTTTGTTTCTTGTTCAGAACTGGTTACAAATCGTAATTTTATTTTCTACTCGGGATTCAATTCTCTATTCAATGATTGTTGAAATTTGGTTTATTTAGGACTTTGAATTCCATTCGAGATTTTGAGATTCCATTTCTTATTTCGAGACTTTGTTTTCGTTCGTAATTTTCTCATATTCAAGATTTTCTAGACTTTGAAACTCCAGTTCTACTCGCGACTCGTTGAGACCTTGTATCCTATTAGAGGTTGTTTTTCCTTCGAGATTTTGTTCGAGATTTTATTTTTATTGAGATGTTGTTGAACCTTATTTTCGAGAATTTTTTCCTTATTTTGAGACCTTGTCTTTTATCTGATGCCTTATTTCCGTTCATTCTTTGATACTCTATTATCCATTCGGGATAACGTTTCCTATACGGGATCTTGCTACCATTCCGAATTTTATTTGAGATTCGATTACTATTTGAACTTTGATTTCCTGTTCAAAATCTCCCTGTTTGCCTTTTGAACTCACTACCCTTTTATTGGACACCTTGTTGCTTCTTATTACCTAATAAACCCTTATTTTCTAACCGTTAGATAATCTCACCATTATCGTGACTTGGACTATCAAAATTTATTTAGATTCCTTGAAACCTTTTGAAATTCTTATGGATAAGGTTGAGAGACTATTCGATGACCTACTGGGGCGTGGCAGTTGCGTGCCACAGTCATTATCTGGACTATGGATACTGAGGGTTCACTGCAGCCAGTAGCGCACTGGCGAGGCAGGAACTCTAAGTTAAAGTGATTTCAGACGTTGATAAGTTTTCAGGTATTGTCGAGACCTTGTCAAATTCTTTATTTCCTGATCTCTTGGGTTGTTTCGTCAATGATTGTTGGAAAATGGATAAGATTGACAGGATATTCGGCGACATATTATTATTTGAGTCACGGAGCCAAAAGTTCACTGCAGTCAGATATAATGGCGGGGTAGGGATTCTAAGCATAGTGATTTCAAATACCTATACGTTCTCGGGCACCATGGAGACTATATTCATTTTTCATACGATTATTGATTTTCCTTAAAAGACAAATTCATGAACTCTTCACCTTGACTTGACACTGATATCTCCAGATTAGTTCTATATTTTATTCCCTAAATCCTTGTAAATTTTTTCTTCTTGCATCTTATTGTTGGATCGTTTACCTTACACCTTGCCATATCTTAATCCCGTTTCACTATATTTTAAAATCGTGTATATATTTGATCGTGTTTCGTCTAAGTTTGATCATGCCTGTCTGACCATACTTTTCCCTCTCAATTATGCTAAAAATTTTAATTTTGATCATGCTTTTGAAATTCCTACTTTAATAATTGACCTTACCGAGTCATTTCAAATTCGTATGATCCGTATACCCAGTCGTTGAGCGTATTTGCCCTTGTGCCTAACCGATATTGAACTTTGCGGCATTTCTGTAGCCTTTCTTGCTCCTTGAAATTTTGAGGACGAAATTTTTCTAAGGGAGGAAGATTTGTAACCGCATCCTTCCAGTGTCATAAATTTTTTAAATATTCCAGTATTTTTTAGTTGAAGAAATTGTGATTCATGATTTTTATTTTGAAAAGTTTATTATGGTTAATTAATTTATCAAGCAGGAATAATTAATCAATTGTGCTTCTCAAAATTTCTAACTACTTAGAGTAATCTCCAAGATTCGTAATAACCCTCTAGCAAACTTTTGTAATAAACAGGTCATGTGTAACAAAAATTATTGTTCTTTGTAACTTCTATATTTTCTTAACCATTTTAACGCACCACTCAAATAAATAGTGGGTGTTTGTAATAACACAAAAGGGGAGGGTTTTTTTTTGCATTTGGCCGAAGGTGGAGGGGCCTAAGCGAAAATTAGCTTCCTTTATTAAATCAATTTATGGAGAGAGAAAGAGTCATTATTCTTATTCAGCAACTAAAACTCTTCAGAAAATTTCACTCTTCCCCCAACCTTGACCTAACCCTAATCTCCGACGAAGTCGACATGGCGGCTACGACGGTGAGGATCTCCTCCGACGACTGGAGACGGGGAACTGCGATGACGGCGGGGACCTGCTTCTCGACAATTGATGAGCGGAGGAGACAGCGATCGGTGGGTCCGCTCGAACTCACTTATGAGTTTATTACTTCGATCGGTCTATCGAGCTTCTCCCAACGGTTCTTGATCTCACCGACGTTCTTCTCCAGCGACAGGCCGACCTTCTCCGACAATCGACCATGGCGAGGCCGACGATCTCTTCTCCGAGTGGCGACTGACCACCTGGCTTCTCAACAACGTTCGACTGCAGAACGAGTACTTCTTCGGTGATATGGGCATTCCTATTGTGTCGGCTGTGGGATCTTCTCGACGAACTCTCGGAAGAGTTACGGAAGCTCAAGAAGAATATCGGTGAGTGGATCTTGAGTATTTCAAACCTATGAATTATTTTAGCAATAATTTTTGAATCATTCTTTTCCCATGAATCAGTCGACTGATGTACAGCAAGAGATCGGGAGCGACGGGGAGCTTTTGATTTAGAGTAGAGCCTTTGCAGTGGGTTTGGAAACAAACTGTGCTCGAAATTGTGAGTGACATTCAAATTAGGTTGAAATTCTTCAGAGGTTACTTCTTCGGACATGAGGAACTGTGTCCACATTCTCGTGGATTCTTTCTTCCAGGTAATACTTCTTCCCTCATGTTGGTTTGGGTGTTGTTTCAGCTTCCTAAGTAAGTGTGTTGGCCACGATCAGGTTTGGGGTGTTTGGTGTTCGTGTGTGCGTTGCTGGATTAATGAACGTGTCCGAGACTCTGACCGTGTCAAGTCTGCATGTAACTGCTTATGCGTGTCCTGTTATAGTTTGGACGATCGAATAATTACTAGGGGGCTATCAAGAGTTCAGATTACTTATAACCTATTAATTGAGATTTCTATTTTGTTTTCTACTTTGGATTGTATATATATTCTTTCATATAAATTATATAATTTGTGGTTGAGTTCTGGCTTTTTACTTTGGGGGTGTGGAATATGGGTTGGCTGGTCCCATATGGTTTATGGGGTGTTAGTGAAGCTCATGTGCAGTTGTGTCATTTTTGTGTGTGTCCAACTTTTGGCCGTGTCCGTGTTACACATCTGCTGTTGAAGTCATTAGTGAAGGAGTTTAATGTAGCATAATGTTAACTTTTCCATTTGGTTGTATATTTTCTTAGCTATTTTTGTATCTATGTATTTTTATTTAAGGCTAGTTAGCTATTTGGTTTCCAGTGAACCTTATAATTTTTACTGGAAGCTATTTTATGGCAAGTTGAAGTGTTCGGTTGACGCCAATAGGGGTTTGTTTTAATTGCTTATCTATCTGCAGAATTTTTGTCGCTGCCATGATGGTTTGAGAGTTTAGAGAGTTGCAGGATTGATGAAGTGCCGTGAGTTCTTAATCAACTAAACTCTTTTACTCTGTGTACTTTTCTTTATGTTGCAATGGGATTTTGTGACTGTGGGATGCTTGTAACAGCTAGATGATTACATCGATTCAGTTTTCCTTTTTGCCTCTAATTGCCACTCGGCTAATTTCGATTTTAGTCCTTGGGTTAACCTGGTTGATTATAGAGTCGATAAAAACCAGTTTTGCAGAAGTTTTGCTAGCTTATGAACCTGTGTAGGAGTCGAGCTCTAGTTGTGAAGACTTTAGGTGTTTTGAGTTTAGTCCTTGTGAATCTCGAGTGGTGGCCAAGCATTCAGTTGGGTTGTGTATTTGCTGAGTCGGAGCTTAGCATTAAATTTTGGGCGGGAATTAGAACTTCAAGTTATTTTACTAATGATGTTGGGCTGGAGGTCTTAGGGTTATTACGAATCATGTTTTTTATTTCAAACCCAAGGGATTTATGGATTGATAGCCAACTGCAATAAACCCATTGATAGTTTACCAATAATTATTCTTAATAATTTTGGTAATTAATATTTTGAAAATGTGAGTATTATTAATTATTGTACAATCTATTATTCATTTAAATTAAACATTAATTTTTCTATATATAAAAAAAATAGTATTTTATCTTCTTGATAATTGTTATATGTAAATATAGTTTGGATTATATTAATTAGGATTAATGGTTAGCAAGTTATGGTTGGAAAATAAATAGTTAGTTAGATAGTAGTAGTCAAATGATATTGTTTTGAGCTTACCCCACCTATACTTATACAGGTGGACATACAACCTTACCAACCATACTTGATCGCCCTGAGCAAGACAAGTATACTCCTCGGACTTGTTCGTTTCTCATGTCTTGTATATTCATTCATGTATCTCCTTGTTGACACGATATATCACGGTATTGTCTAGTTTCATATTTCATGGATTACATGTGTTTGGAAGGGGAAATACTATAGATATTGATCAAACCCTGTTACTATTCATGTGAATAGCTTAGGCCCCGCATCGTGTACGCGGGACCAAAGTCGTACCATTTCATGTTCATTGCATCTACCCAAGCCGATCTCACAATCTAGATGTATTTCAATCTTGTACATTTCAGTATTCATGTTGTATTTCATGTTCAGGTTGTATTTCATGCTCAGGTTGTATTTCATGTTCAGGTTGTACTTCATGTTCAGGACTCTTATCATGTTCCCTGTTTTACTTTCACTATTTTCTGTTCAGTTTCATGTCTTGTCTTATTTCTCGTTATTTATATATATTTCATGTTTCTTGTTCATACCATGATTTTTATGTTCATTTCCTTGGATATACTTAGCTCCGCTCCTGACTAGGATATATTGCAGGTGCTTGCATGATATTGTTCTACCTTATGGGCCAGAGCCTAGGATATTAGCTTACCAGGATGGAGACATAACTTAGCTTGAGGTTTCAGGTTTAGACTGTTAGCTTTACTCCTAGATATTATACATTTCATTCCTGATGATTAGTACAATTTTGATATATAGATTTGTGGATTATGGTGATCATTTTGGGTACATTATATTAGATGCTGTGATTGTGTACATTATGTTTATCTGGTTAGATTTCCCTAGTTTGGTACATCTTACTTCGTCGTGCCTAACGACGAAGGCTGGGCGTGTCCGACTCGTGTTCGATTATTCGGGAGCGGGTCGTGACATATTTTTAGTGGTAGCCCATGCAGATCTATCCTAATGGTACCTAGGTATTATAGTACTATTGGGGAACTTGATTTAAACTAGGGAAACTTGATCACAGCATAGGAAGAATCGGGAAATAAGGGTATATAAGGTATATTGATAATCTATAAACACTTGTTATTTTTAGGTTTAGGATATTTTAACAGTTTTCTGTTTTTCAGATAGTTAAAAAGCACACGACACCGGAACAGTCGATCCACCTACACTTGAGGGTTTCGAGCTCCCACTACCTTCTATCACTCTACTATCCCCATGGATAGTACGCAGTTGACGGAGACATTTCAAGAGTTCCTTGATACCCGCAGGCCGTCCTTTTCCAATCTAGACTTGCGAATACATTTCCTGAGTTAGAGAGGACTTTTGACTTCCAGACTCTCAGACCTTGGATTTCCCCGACACCGAGCGCATATCTTGCACCAAGGAGAAGATCGAGAACGTGGAGTCGCCACTGAAGATCATATAAGTACTTGAGGATCCGACTCCTCTAATCCCGAATTCAGGACAAACAATAGAACGAGACGGGAATCTGAGGCACATAAGAGACATGAAGGCTTACGACGAAGACAACAACTACCCTAGACCCGTAAAGCGTTGCCATACTCAGACATTGCTTCTTCAGCCGCATCATCAGATTCATATAATGACCAATTGTGCTTTCTGTCGCCATCCTGGATATTGCTTCGAGGAGTGCTGCAGAAGACTTGGACTCTACCTATCCTATGGATCTTTCGCCATCAAATGAAAGATTGCCAGCAAGTTGCGGATCACAAAGGCCGAATAGCATCAGGATCTCAGCAGCCGGTAGCCGTATATTTATGTTAGAGTTACTGCACTTCAGCCACTCCAGCAGGAGATCCAGACTCGGATTCAGACAACGATCACCTACAATTTTTGCCGTCGCCCAGGACATCACCACAAAGAGTGCCACAAGAGACAGAGGCTATGCCTGCACTGCGGATCACCTGTCCATCAAGTCAAGGATTGCCCAGAGACCGATAATCACACTGTCCAAGGACGAGCACGAGGAGCACCATGACCACAACAAGGGGACCCACCTCTACAGATTCAGCAATCACATGGAGTACTACCGCAGGAACTAGTCTACGTCAGAACAGTGAAGAAGATTGAAGTATTTACAGTCCCGAAGGAATATTAAAGATAGATTGAAGGTAGAAGGCTTCTTATGCATGGTTGGAGGAAACCATGTATCTTGATTTACAATCCATTCTTCCCTTAAATTCCTCATATCACCTAGATCATTTCTTGAAACTTCTTGTTTTCTATTTTAAAACCTTGATTGATATTCGAAACTTATTTCGAGATATTGTTTCCTATTCGGCAAACTTGTTTCAGATCCACAACTCGATAATTGTTTGAAGTCCACTATTCGATACCTTGTTTCATATTCATTATTTATGGCTTTGTTTTTGGCTTCTATTTGAAATTTTCCTATTCGAACCATGTGCTATTCGAGATTTTATCCAAAATTTCATTTTAAAACTTGTTCGCAATCAAAACATTGTTTGAACCTTCACTCCTATCTTGACACATGTTTGAGATTCAGTCCCTATTCAAGACATCGTTTGAAGATTTTGTTTTCTGTTTTGAGACGTTGACTAGTTTCCTACATGCATTCTATTTCCTATTCATGATTTATTTTCTGTTTGAGATTGATCTCTATTCGCGATTTAGTTTCGACCTTATTTGAGAATTTGCTTGTTCCATATTCATGATTCAGAACCTTGTACCCTATTCGTTGATTGATACTTCTCCATTCAATCTTTGTAACCTTGCTTCCTTTTCTAGATTCTACTCAGGATTTTGTTTCTTGTTCAGAACTGGTTACAAATCATAATTTTATTTTCTACTCGGGATTCAATTCTCTATTCAATGATTGTTGAAATTTGGTTTATTTAGGACTTTGAATTCCATTCGAGATTTTAAGATTCCATTTCTTATTTCGAGACTTTGCTTTCGTTCGTAATTTTCTCATATTCAAGATTTTCCAGACTTTGAAACTCCAGTTCTACTCGCGACTCGTTGAGACCTTGTATCCTATTAGAGGTTGTTTTCCCTTCAAGATTTTGTTCGAGATTTTGTTGTTATTGAGATGTTGTTGAACCTTATTTTCGGGAATTTTTTTCTTATTTTGAGACCTTATCTTTTATCTGATGCCTTATTTTCGTTCATTCTTTGAGACTCTGTTATCCATTCGGGATAACGTTTCCTATACGGGATCTTGTTACCATTCTGAATTTTATTTGAGATTCGATTACTATTTGAACTTTGATTTCCTGTTCAAAATCTTCCTGTTTGCCTTTTGAACTCACTACCCTTTTATTTGACACCTTGTTGCTTCTTAGTACCTAATAAACCCTTGTGTTCTAACCGTTAGATAATCTCACCATTATCGTGACTTGGACTATCAAAATTTATTTAGATTCCTTGAAAACTTTTGAAATTCCTATGGATAAGGTTGAGAGACTATTCGATGACCTACTGGGGCGTGGCAGTTGCGTAACGCATGTCATTATCTGGACTATAGATACTGACGGTTCACTGCAGCCAGCAGCGCAGTGGCGAGGCAGGAACTCTAAGTTGAAGTAATTTCAGACATTCATAAGTTTTCAGGTATTGTCGAGACCTTGTCAAATTCTTTATATCTTGATCTCTTGGGTTGTTTTGTCAATGATTGTTGGAAAATAGATAAGGTTGACAGGATATTCGGCGATATATTGTTATTTGAGTCACGGAGCCGAAAGTCCACTGCAGTCAGATATACTGGCGGGGTAGGGATTCTAAATTTCAAATACCTATACGTTCTCGGGCACCATAGAGACTATATTCCTTTTTCATACGATTATTGATTTTCCTTAAAAGATAAATTTATGTACTCTTCACCTTGACTTGACACTGATATCTCCTGATTAGTTCTATATTTTATTCCCAAAATCCTTGCAAATTTTTTTCTTCTTGCATCTTATTGTTGGATCGTTGACCTTACACCTTGCCATATCTTAATCCCATTTCACTATATTTTAAAATCGTACATATATTTGATCGTGTTTCGTCTAAGTTTGATCATGCCTGTCTGACCATACTTTTCCCTCTCAATCGTGCTAAAATTTCAATTTTGATCATGCTTTTGAAATTCCTACTTTAATAATTGACCTTGCCGAGTCTTGTCAAATTCGTATGATCCGTGTACCCAGTCGTTGAGCGTATTTGCCCTTGTGCCTAACCGATTTTGAACTTTGCGGCATTTCTGTAGCCTTTCTTGCTCCTTGAAATTTCGAGGACGAAATTTTTCAAAGGGAGGAAGATTTGTAACTCCATCCTTCCAGTGTCATAATTTTTTTTAAATATTCCAGTATTTTTTAGTTGAAGAAATTATGATTCACGATTTTTATTTTGAAAAGTTTATTATGGTTAATTAGTTTATTAAGCAGGAATAATTAATCAATTGTGCTTCTTAAAATTTCTAACTACTTAGAGTAATCTCCAAGATTCCTAACAACCCTCTAGCAAACTTTTGTAATAAATAGGTCATGTGCAACAAAAATTATTGTTCTTTGTAACTTCTATATTTTCTAACCATTTTAACGCACCACTCAAATAAATAGTGGGTGTTTGTAATAACACAAAAGGGAGGGGTTTTTTTTGCATACGGCCGAAGGTGGAGGGGCCTAAGCGCAAATTAGCTTCCTTTATTAAATCAATTTCTGGAGAGAGAATGAGTCATTATTCTCATTCAGCAGCTAAAACTCTTCAGAAAATTTCTTTCTTCCTCCAACCTTGATCTAACCCTAATCTCCGACGAAGTCGACATGGCGGCTACGACGGTAAGGATCTCCTCCGACGACTGGAGACGGGGAACTACGATGACGGCGGGGACCTGCTTCTCGACAATTGATGAGTGTAGGAGACAGCGATCGGTGAGTCCGCTCGAACTCACTTATGAGTTTATTACTTCGATCGGTCTATCGAGCTTCTCCCAACAGTTCTTGATCTCACCGACGTTCTTCTCCAGCGACAGGCCGACCTACTCCGACAATCGACCATAGCGAGGCCGGCGATCTCTTCTCCGAGCGGCGACTGACCACCAGGCTTCTCAACAACGTTCGACTGCAGAACGAGAACTTTTTTGGTGATCTGGGCATTCCTATTTTGTCGGCTGTGGGATCTTTTCGACGAACTCTCGAAAGAGTTACGAAATCTCAAGGAGAAGATCGGTGAGTGGATCTTGAGTATTTCAGACCAATGAATTATTTTCGCAATAATTTTTGAATCATTCTTTACCCGTGAATCAGTCGATTGATGAGCAGCAAGAGATCGGAAGCGACGGGGAGCTTTTGATTTAGAGTAGATCCTTTGCATTGGGTTCGAAAATAGGCTGTGTTCAAATTGTTTGTGACATTCGAATTAGGTTGAAATTCTTCAGAGGTTACTCCTTTCGACACGAGGAACTGTGTCCACATTCTCGTGGATTCTTTCTTCCAGGTAATACTTCTTCCCTTCTGTTGGTTTGGGTATTGTTTCAGCTTCCTAAGTAAGTGTGTTGGCTAGGATCAGGTTTGGGGGGTTTGGTGTTCGTGTGTGCGTTGCTGGATTAATAAACGTGTCTGAGACTTTGACTATGTCAAGTCTGCATGTACCTGCTTATGCGTGTCCTGTTATAGTTTGGGCGATCGAATTGTTGCTGGGGAGGGGCTATCAAGAGTGCAGATTACTTATAACCTATTAATTGAGATTTCTATTTTGTTTTCTACTTTGGATTGTATATATATTCTTTCATTCAAATTGTATAATTTGTGGTTGAGTTCTGGTTTTTGACTTTGGGGGTGTGGAATATGGGTTGGCTGGTCCCATATTGTTTATGGGGTGTTAGTGAAGCTCATGTGCAGTTGTGTTATTTTTGTGTTTGTCCAGCTTTTGGCCGTGTCCATGTTACACATCTGCTGTTGAAGTCAGTAGTGAAGGAGTTTAATGTAGCATAATGTTAACTTTTTTATTTGGTTGTATATTTTCTTAGCTATTTCTATATCTATGTATTTTTATTTAAGGCTAGTTAGTTGTTTGCTTTTCAGTAAACCTTATAATTTTTACTGTAAGCTATTTTGTGGTAAGTCAAAATATTCGGTTGGCGCCAAGAGGGGTTTGTTTTAATTGCTTATCTATCTGCAGAATTTTTGTCGCTGCCAGGGTGGTTTGAGAGTTTAGAGAGTTGCAGGATTGGTGAAGTGCCTTGAGTTCTTAAATATCAACTAAACTGTTTTACTCTGTGTACTTTTCTTTACGTTGTAATGGGATTTTGTGACTGTGGGATGCTTGTAACAGCTAGATGATTACATCGATTCAGTTTTTCTTTTTGCCTCTAATTGCCACTCGGCTAATTTTGATTTTAGTCCTTGGGTTAACCTAGTTGATTATAGAGTCGATAAAAACTAGTTTTGTAGAAGTTTTATTAGCTTATGAACCTGTGTAGGAGTCGAGCTCTAGTTGTGAAGACTTTGGGTGTTTTGAGTTAAGTCCTTGTGAATCTCGAGTGGTGGCCAAGCATTCAGTTGGGTTGTGTATTTGCTGAGTCGGAGCTTAGCATTAAATTTTGGGCGGGAATTAGAACTTCAAGTTATTTTAATAATGATGTTGGGCTGGAGGTCTTAGGGTTATTATGAATCATGTTGTTTATTTCCAATCCAAGGGATTTGTGGATTGATAGCCAACTGCAATAAACCCATTGATAGTTTACCAATAATTATTCTTAATAATTTTTGTAATTAATATTTTGAAAATGTGAGTATTATTAAGTATTGTTCAATCTATTATTCATTTAAATTAAACATTAATTTTTCTATATTTAAAAAAATTATTTAATCTTCTTGATAATTCTTATATGTAAATATAGTTTGGATTATATTAATTAGGATTAATGGTTAGCAAGTTGTGGTTGGAAAATAAATAGTTAGTTAGATAGTAGTAGTCAAATGATATTGTTTTGAGCTTACCCCACCTATACTTATACAGGTGGACATACAGCCTTACCAACCATACTTGATCGCCCTGAGCAAGACAAGTATACTCCTCGGACTTGTTCATTTCTCATGTCTTGTATATTCATTCATGTATCTCCTTGTTGACACGATATATCACGGTATTGTCTGGTTTCATGTTTCATGGATTACTTGTGTCTGGAAGGGGAAATACTATAGATATGTGATCAAACCTTGTTACTATTGATGTGAATAGCTTAGGCCCCGCATCGTGCATGCGGGATAAAAGTCGTACCATTTTATGTTCATTGCATCTACCCAAGCCGATCACACAATCTAGATGTATTTCAATCTTGCACATTTCAGGATTCAGGTTGTATTTCATGTTCAGGTTGTATTTTATGTTCAGGTTGTACTTCATGTTCAGGACTTTTATCATGTTCTCTGTTTTACTTTCAGTATTTCCTGTTCAGTTTCATGTCTTGTCTCATTTCTCGTTCTTTATATATATTTCCTGTTTCTTGTTCATACCATGATGTTCATGTTCATTTTCTTGGATATACTTAGCTTCGCTCCTGACTAGGATATGTTGCAGGTGCTTGCAGGATATTGTTCTACCTTATGGGCCAGAGCCTAGGATATTAGCTGAGCAGGATGGAGACATGACTTAGCTTGAGATTTCAGGTTTAGACTGTTAGCTTTACTCCTAGATATTGTACATTTCATTTCTGATGATTAGTACAATTTTGATATATGGATTTGTGGATTATGGTAATCATTCTGGGTATGTTATATTAGATGCTATGATTGTGTACATTATGTATATCTGGTTAGATTTCCCTAGTTTGGTACAGCTTACTTCGTCATATCTAACGATAAAGGCTAGTCGTGTCCGACTCGTGTTCGATTATTCGGGAGCAGGTCGTGACAGAAGATTCATCATCGAGGTTAACTTGCATGACCTCATCTTCAGTAGGAGGGTCGCGAAGTTCAAAGCATTTCTTCCATTGTGCGTCCAGCTATTGGACCCATGGCTCCAATTCATCAGGTTCGAGTAGATCCTCGTCTTCTTCTTCAATGTTAGTGGATGCTATGTTGACAGATAATGTCTGCCTGAACATATCTCTAATGCTATTGTCGGAATCGTATCTAGGTGATTCGGATGAGTGAGAATGCCACTCACATTCCTCATCGGAGTTCTCGGGCGTTGTTGATGGTGTAACATAACCGAGGCCGCATTTGGACTTACCGCAGTAATCCCGAGATTTTCCAGACGGAGTTGACAGCTGCAGAGGTGATCGCCGATCGCTGCCATAATTCAGACCTGGGTAGCCTCTATATCGTACCCCTGTTTTTGTATGAAGTACTTGGCCTGAGGACTATACAGGTAGAGCGGTAGTCTTCCATTATCTGGTTCAAGATCAAACTCTTAAGGCTTGAAAGGTTGAGGTCCTTCTTTTCGGCCAAAGATAATCATGTGATCCCCTTCTCTTCTGCTTGGGACTTGGAAGTAGGCATCTTTAATAGAAGCAAGTCAGTTTATGGTATGGACGATTATCACCTGTGTGTGCATGTTAGTGTCCCAACTGAGTCTAGTAGTATACATCAGATTGAGTTTATTACACTCAGGATAGTTCAATGGCACCCTCTTTTTGATGAAATAAGGAATTTTGTCCACAGGGATTACATCATCAGGAGAGGGACTATCCACCTTTGCAACGAGATACTTTGCGAGTTCTGCATCCTCTTTAGCTACCCCCTGTGTGACCAGAGGTTGGGGCACTGTCTTGGGCAACTTGACCACCAAGGGTTCATCTTGTGGTATTGGCTTGTCTGAGGGTGTCGGATCGACACTTGGTTGCCCGCTCGTCTTGGAAAGACGGATGACAATTGGCTCAGCAGGGGACTTTGTATCTTCTGATTGCTTTTGACTGGATCTCGACAATCGGCTCCCCAGAGGGGTTTTCGTCTTTCGGTCGCCTTTGATTGGATTTTGGCAATCGGATCACCATCGGCCCTATGACGGGTTCTTGGCTGGTCCTTGGGAGTCGGATGACCATCGGCTCCAACTGTACAGCAGGGGTGGGGGAACCGGGCACCTCTTTATGCAAAGTGGCGCCAAGGGGTACGGCTATGTCTGGTTTACGGGTCTGGAGATGAATTCTCAAGGGTTCCTCTGGCCCTGTGATGGCCTCCAGTTCGTCAGTTTTGTGTTTATTGGATTCGTCGTATAGATAAGCCTCCGAAGAGTAATAAAACTCAACCCCTTTGAAGGGGTCGATGTCGACAAATTTAGTCTTCACGAAGCCGTGCTTACTGACATACTTGAAGAACTAGTGGAGGGTGGATGGCACGATCATATAGTCATGTATCCACGGACGTCCCAAAAGGATATTATAGGACGTGTCTACATTTATGACGTAGCAGGTAACCTCTGTCCTCAGGTCGCCGATCTGACATTTCAATCGAATCTTTCCTAAGGGATAGCTCCTTTCTGAGTTGAAACCGCTAATGGCGGTGTTGGTCGCTGCTAGTCGGTGCATAAGGATGTCGAGGACTTGAAGCAAGCTTTTCGGGATGATGCTTATCGACGAGCCAGGATCGATGTGCATCTGATCTACCTTGATGTCGCCTATGTATCCAGTATAGTACAAGGGACGATCATGGATGTTGGTCTTGATCAGCATGTCCTGTGGGGCGAATACGATGTTGGATATTGTATCCACACTATTGCTGCCCTGGAGATCTGCCGACGAGCCTTTCCCTGTAGGTTTGACCTGGGCTAAGTAAGCGTCAGCATTCTGGAGTGCTTCACTCAGTACGACACGAAGATCCTTGGAGAGCCTTAGGAGGTCGTATAACGACAAATTTGCTAGCTTATTAGCTAGTTGTGATAATATGTCAAAGTTGTAAGGTCTCTCCAGCCCTTGAGGTACATTTTTATGGAGCGGCCTGTCGAAGCGGGTTTCCATTGGCTTGGCCCTGTCTGTCGATAGAGGCTATGATGGCCCTGGAACATCAGTGGCGGGCAGCGTTGCCGGTTGAGGGTCTTCAACTGAACTACCCGGAGTTGGATGGACTTGTGCCCCAGACCGGGTAACAACGGTCGCCGCTTTCTCAGCTTTGGTTGAAATTGAATGACAGGATCTGGACTTCCTGTCCTACTTTTTGTTGGCTGGAGCTGATGCCGCCTGGATGACTTCGGGTACTAAGTCGGGGTGCACCCACATGATCTCTCCTCGTGACATGGTGAGAGGTACCAAGCCAGTCGTCTGGTCCCGGAAGGGGGAAAGATTAGTAACCTCCATCGTTGCTCGAGGGATAGGTATTACCCCGTCTTGAGTACCTATTGAAGGGAAGTCGCCGAACTGAATTGACACCATGTTCGCCGCCACGATAACCACTTCAAATTCTAGCAACAGAGCTTTGGAGTCGATAAGATTCTAGATGTACCGCTTTAATTGAAAGCAGTCTTGAGTGGCATGATGAACATAACTGTGAAAATTTCAGTATTTTGGGTCCTTCATCTTTGTCGCTCGAGGCTTGCGTCTTGGTGGAGGGAGTTGGATCCCGTTCCCTTGCAAGAGCATGTCGAAGATAGGCCTGACATGACTATCTTCGAATGAGTAATTCACGAAGGGCCACTGAGCTTCTGCCTGCTTTTGTTCAAGCTTCTTAGTCGTACCAGCGAGTAGGGCCTATTTTCCTTTATTGTCCCGGTTAGTGGAGGTGGCACCAGTGCTGTTGTTATTAGAGGTGGTACCAGGACGTTTACTTTTGACTTCTCCGTATGGGATTTGTAATCCTAGCTGGCGAGCCTTTTTTTAACTTCGCCTCCGTATTGGTGGCACTTATGATGAAGGTCGTCCAATCCAAGAACTGAACTTCACCCATGCAAAGATGATTGTGGGGAGCAACTTCTTTTGGCATATTTCGATCAAGAAGCTTTCGAGATTGCCTTGGAGCAATCTCATTGCAGTTTGGTAGAATCGCTCGATATAGTTTCTTGTCGGCTCCCTCTCTCCCTAAATGACGTCCGTGAGGGATGACATTGTCACATCATGTCCTACCTGGTAGAATCATTCTAGGAGCATGTACTTGAAGCCGTCAAATGAATGGATGCAATTGTCAAGAAGGTTGCGATACCAGTCGAACGCGTTCCCCTCCAATGCTCAAATTAATAATTGTGTGAGGATGGCGTCACTATACGGCAATTGGTCGGTAGTGACCTCAAAATAAGTCATGTACCGACTAGACAGAGGTCTTTCCATCATATGAATCGATATGAAACGGCTTGTACCGTGGTGGAAAAGGCACATCTCTCCATGCAACGGGATATACCTGCCGTATTCTGAGGTCCCGGGAGGAATCTGGGGCATTAAACATTTCCCGAAGCTCCTGGACTTCCATCCTTGCCTCTCTTGCTTCATCTGCAGCTGAAGGAACGAAGGCTCCTAGAGGATTGTCATCCAAAGGAGGAGCGGTTGTGTTGGAGTTCGCGTTGACTGCGGGTTCCAAGCTTATTTGTCCAGGCGTCCTTGCTGGTTGAGTTGGCAAGACAGCTTTGGTTTCGTCTACTGACTTAACCAAAGACAAGAGCATGGCTTCAAGTACTTCTAGACATTGTCGGTCTGTAGGCGCCTCATGATCATTATTGGCCATAAAGACTGTCCGTACATAGGTAGAGGTGGAAGTGACCGTAGCGGAGGTGATCTCTGTGTCGTACCCTCGTGCCGAAAAATCATCGGAGAATGTCGGAATATCTTCTTCCTCAGACTCGGAAGGGGTGCTACCCCCTGTACAGGACCATATCATTTTTTGTCCTACATGCGAAGTTTGGTCCAATTCTGAGACAGTTGATCGGATCGCCGTTTTGCGGGCCCTACGACCCGATTCAACGAGCAATTTTGTGCACGGCCCACCGGAATCCAAAACTGGACATACCTGTTTGCCGTTGATTATAAAAGAACAGAACAGTTTTATGGGAGGACTGGACTTTTACTTCACAACACAAACTCGCTTGTACAAAGAAAGCCTAGGGACGAAAACCTAGATACAGCAATCTAAGTACAATTGTTTAGTTTTTCTTGGGGGTGACGGTAGAGGCTCGGAAGAGTGACGGCAACTGTGTCTTACTCCTTAGACGATCGAACTCAGCTTCGGCTCCGATGAAAGAATGCTCTCGGAATGTGTGGGTGAATTCTTCTGGGCGCCGCCGCTTTCTTTGTGCGTGTCTCCATCTCTCCCCTCGTCGTCTCTCTTTTTCAAGGGAATGACACCTTGCTATTTGTTGGAGTAAAGTGTGATGAGTAGGGTTTGCAATGATTGCTCCTTAAAAAGGGGGCGGTTAGGGATTCGTTATAATTTGCCTTGATCTTGTTTGTTAGAAATTAATCTGGGCCGTCAATATAGATTGCGACAAATCTGGGCAGTTAATATTGATTGCACCAAATCTGCATGGGCAATTAATGTTGATTGCAACAAATCTGCATGGGCAGTTAATGTTGCATCGTGATGATTTGTTGATATCAGCAAATCTGAGTGAATAATCTTGGTCAATCTCCTGCCACGTGTCCCAACTGCCTGTTATGTTGATTGCTATAAATCTAGATTATTGGGATTTGATCAACTCCTGCCACGTGTCCCAACTGCTACGAGGCGCGTGAAGGACCGTCATCATTGAGCCGCATGAGTGTGGCCTTTAACCGAGCAGTATGAAAGTCCTTACAACTGAGCCGCATAGAAATCCTTTAATCTGAGCCGCATGGTAGTCCTACAACTGAGCCGCATGAAGGGAGGGTGGCAGCCGCATGAAGGTGGCGGCCCCATGAGGGTGGCAGCCGCATGGAGATGGTAGCCGCATGAAGGTGGCAGCCACATGAGAGTGGCAGCCGCATTAAAGTAGGTAGCCGTATAGTGAGCTTCGGAATTGGTGGATCGGGCCAGCTATAAAGATTTCCTTCATTTCCCTAGGAGCGTGCCATTATGTCAGAGTCATCATTGCAGCTTTATGTCAGAGCTGTCAGAGTTGTCACTTTACGTCAGAGCATTAAAAGGCCAGCTACAAGAAGTAATTCTAGCCAGCTGTCATCGGCCTGTTTTGAGCCGCATGAGGCCACGTGGCTCTTTCTGAGCCGCATAAAGCTTTCTGAGGCACATGAAGCTCTGAGGGATTTTTGAGCCGCATGAGACCCCCCAAGTTCTGAGCTGCATAAAACTCCACAGTTTTTGAGCCGCATGGAGTTTCATGTTGATTTTGGGCCGCATAAGGCCCCCCTGCTGTTTTTGGGCCGCATGAAGCTTTTTGAGCCGCATGAAGCATTCTGGATTTTGAGCCGCATAACATCCTCATGGGCCGCATAGAGCTTTTTAGGTTTTCAGCCGCATGAGACTCCATGTTGATTTCGAGCCCCATAGAGAATCCCCTTCTTTCCTTGCGCTTGTGAAGGATCACATCTCGCAAGTCAAGGACATCTCGATCAACCTTTGCACTCACTTTGTGGGCCCGGGTATCCCGAGCACACGAGTGCATAGGTATCATGTTTGCTCCATGATACGGGACTAGTAAAAATACTTTCCTTTGATCATTGTTAGGAGACTCTTGAGAGCCACCCTGTCTGTTTGCTGTCGGGGGCTGGACACGGGCGGTTCTGTACAACTTTCCATTAGAGGCCCGCTTAGCGGGACGCTCTGATTGTCAGAGGTTGGGACAGCTGACTGAGCTCGACGAGCCCGCGCTGCCCTAGACTTCTTCAACTTAGCACCCGAAGGTCCATAGTAGGAAGAGTCCAAGTTGGAAGGAGGGGAGAGAAGTTGGTGCCCTTTTCAAAGGAAGCAAGGTGGCTCTATTTATAGAATGGAGTGAGCCCTTTCTTCTTCTCATTTCCGATGTGGGACTAAAAGTAATATTTTCCATGCTTCTGCAGGACCCCCTTCAAAGTTTTGAAATTGCAAATTTGGAATACTTTGAATAAGAAGCATAGAAAGTCGAGCTGTTTAGGTGTGGCAATCCTATCCGAGGTAGCATGGACGTGATAAGTTTGGGTACTTCCGCTGGAGATTTTATGCGGACTTATCATCCTTGGCGTACCTTGGTTTTAAGTACAGATAATAAGTTGAGAGAGGGAACCAACATATTTACTCAGAGGTGATATGGACGTGGTAAATATGAGGTTGTTGGTAGAGCTTTACTACTCAAAGGTGATATGGACATGGTAGGAGTGAACTTGAATGAGGATACATAGAACAACTCAGAGATAATATGGACGTGGAAGTTCTAAGTAACGGGTAACGAATGCCACGAAACAATTGGGTTCAAAAAGCATATGATTGTGAAAAAGGGGTGCATGTATTAGACGAGCTAATACAGTATTTGTGGTCATCAGAGGACGTTTGTGGACCTATTATCCTTTTTGTGTACTGGCGGTACGAGTACGGATAGTAAGTGGAGAGAAAACCAACAAATTTACTCAGAGGTAATGAGGATGTGATAAATATGGGTCTAAAGTAGAGCCTTCCTACTCAGAGGTAATGAGGACGTGGTAGGAGTTGGCCTAATGAGGATACACAGAACAACTCAGAGGTGCTATCAACATAGAAGTTCTATGTATTGGGTGGGAGAATGCTATGGAACAGCTTGGCTCCAAAAGCATGTGATGATGAGGAAAGATGTTGATGTACCACGGGACCTAGTACGGCATTTGTGGTCAGCTGCGGATATTTGTGGTCAACAGAGGACATTTGTGGTCAACTGAGGACATTTGTGGGCCTATTATCCTTGGCGTACCCTAATTTTGGGTACGGATAATAAGTCGAGGGAGAACCAATATACTTACTCAGAGGTAATGAGGACGTAGTAAATATGAGGATTTCTTCGATGGAATCTTCCTACTTAGAGGTAATACGGACGTGGAAGGAGTGGACACCATGAAGGGTACATAGAACAACTCAGAGGTAATATGGACGTAGAAGTTCTACATGAGGGGTGGTTTATTTTTGATGGAAGTGAAACAACTCAGAGGTAACATCGACGTGGCTGTTTCAGGAAATTTATGGATCTATTGCCCTTTTTATGCACTGAAAGTACGGGTAGTGGATCATAAGGAGGGATCTCTTTTAGGAAGAAAGTTCAGAGGTATGATCATACATGACTTACTACCCATAAGATGCGATATAGATTCATCTGGAGTAATAAGAGTGTAAGTTCAGCGGTACCTGCGGGCACATAACTTAACAATCCGGAAGATTTGGAGTCAGAGTGTAAGTTCAGCGGTACCAGAGGGCACATAACTCAACAATCTGTGGTTATATGACTCACAATTCGAGAGATAGTTGGAAAGTATCGTTTAGACAGCAATTCTTGAGGACCTTGCCGTTGATGTTTATTGGTATTAGGGCGTTTGCCCTTGTCCTCTCTTTCCGAGATGTGCAATCCCAGTTGGCGAGCTTTCTTCAACTTGTCTTCTGCGCCAGTGGCACTGATGATGAACTTCTTCTAGTCCTTGAATTGACTCTCGCCCATCTAGAGGCTAATTGTGGGGAGCAGCCTCTTTTGACAAATTTCAATCAGGAAGGAATCAGGATTACCGGAAGGCAACTTCATTGCGGTTGGCGAAATCGCTCAATATAGTTCCTTGTCAGCTCCTTTTCTCCTTGAATAACGTCCATGAGGGTGGACATTGTCACGTCTTGTCCTACTTCATAGAACCTCTCCAGGAACATACGTTTAAAGTCGGCGAAGGAATGGATACAGTTGTCCGGCAAGTTGTGGTACCAGTCGAAGGTGATCCCTTCCAATTCTCCAATAAACAGCCGCATAAGGATGGCATCGTCATGAGGCAGATGGTCGGTTGTGACTTCGAAGTAGGTGATGTACCTGCTTGCAGATATCTTCCCATCATATGGATTAATATTGAATGGTTTATATCTTGGTGAGAAGGAAACATCTCTCCATGCAGCCGGATACGGTTGTCGTATCTTGAGGTCCTAGAATGTTTTTCGAGCGTGAAACATTGCTCGGAGCTCCTAGACTTCTCTTCTTGCCTCCCTGGCATCATGTGCAGCGGTGGGGGCCGATATTTCAGGAGGATTATCACTCGGGTTTGGTGCAGCTGAGTTCGAGTCCTCATTGACCGCGGGTCCCACGTTTGTTTGGCCAGGCGTCATTCCTTTCAGAGTTGGAAGGGACGCTTTAATCTCGTCTACGGATTTGACCAAGGTATGCAGTATGGCCTCCAGAGTATCGATGCGTTGGCGATCACTAGGACCATCTTAGTTGCTGTCTGTCATGAATACTGTCCTTACATGAGGAGAGATGGAAGGAACGGTGGAGGACGTGCCCTCTGAGTCATACTCTTTTACAGAGAAGTCGTCAGGGTATGTGGGAATATTCTCCTCTGGTTTGGACTCAGAAGTTGTGGCACTCCCAGCTTCAGAGCTTGTCTCGTCTTGAGAGTTGTGGACGTCCTCGGGGACGTCGGAACCTTCTGCATCTGTTGGGAGAACTATTTCCCCTGGATTATCTTCTTGGAACATCGGATTGTCATAGATGTTCGAAGGAGTGCTACCCCCGGCTCCAGCGCCTTCCAGAAATATGGACGATAAATCTCCAAGTGTGGCATATTTCGTCTTTGAGCGAGTACCTTGGAAAACTCCTCCTGTAATGGTCATGGACAACCGCTTCAAAGAGAGTTTCTTGGTTGAGATTTTTGGGCTGGAGACATTTGTTTTCTTTCCTTTCCCGCCGCCAGGGTTCTTCTGAGCAGAATTACAGGAGGCGACGTGAAGCGCTTCGTCCTCTGAGCTTGGTTGTTGCAGTCGTTGGAAGACAGATCGCTGGTCCTCTTGTGTGGCAGCCTTGCTGTAGCAGCAGTTGACAATGACTTGAGTGCAGTGATGTCCACGAAAGGATTCTCTGCACACCAAGTTTTTGTCTCTTTTCTTGCGTTTGTGAAGAATCACGTTGCGCAAGTAACTCATTTTGTGGGCCGGAAGTCCTGAGCACATGAGTGTGTTGGCATCCTGCCTGCTCCCTGATGTAGGGGTAGTACGAGTACTTACCCCTGATCATTGTTGGGAGATTCTTGATAACTATCCCATTCGTTGGCTACCGGGGGCTGGACACGGATAGTTTTATACAACTTTCAATCAGGGGCCCACGTAATAGTCAGCGGGACGCTCTGATAGTCAAAAGTTGGGGCAGTTGACTGAGCTCGACGAGCCCGCGCTGTCCTAGACTTCCCCCTCTAGCACCCGAGAGTGCATAGTAGAAAGAGTCCAAGTGGTGCATCACAGAGTTTGGCACAACTTTCTGAGAGCCTTTAAGGTCAGGACCGTATGAGAGGCTGTCAAAGACTGACCGTGTGCCGCATGGAGTAGATGGTATGCGGCTGGGATTGGTGGTCGTGCAGGCTATCTGCATGCGGCCGGCATGTGTGGCCGCATGAACCTTCTGTATGCGGCTAGAAGTGGTGGCTACATAAGCAGTCTGCATGCGGCTGGCAGTCGTGGCCGCATGAGCCTCCTACATGCGGCTGGAAGTTTTGGCCGCATGAGCCTTCTGCATGCAGCTGGCTTCTGTGGCCGCATGAGTCTTCATATGGCTGGCGCCCTTATGCGGCTTCTTCTTGGACCGCACAGAGTTCCTCTTTGCCCCTGCAAGTCCAGTATCGTAGTATTTTCCTCTGTCGGACTTGGGGACAACAGAGTCCTCTATGGTCTAAAGTGGGGCCGCACGAGAGTCTTTTCCATCATTTTGGGTAGCAGGGAGTATTCCCTCCAGAGCTTGGAGAGGAGCAAATAATTTGGGCCTCCACTCCATACGATCCTTCTTCGTGCGGGCTCGCTTCTGGACCGGGCCAGCGCTCCCATCGGAGAGCATTTCTTCAAACGTCTGCTGGTCGAAGCGGACGACCAGCATCTGTTGAGTGGGGCCAAGCTTGGCTGCGTCCGATTGCGTCACCAACTCCTCAGCCATAGAGAAGTTAGACCCCAGCAGAGTCGCCATCGTGATTGCCATTGATTATAAAAGAATATAACATTTTTATGGGAGGACTGGACTTTTACTTCACAACACAAACTCGCTTGTACAAAGAAAGCCTTGGGACGAAAATCTAGGTACAATAATCTAAGTACAATTATTTAGTTTTTCTGGGGGGTGACGGTAGAGGCTCGGGAGAGTGACGGCAACTCTGCCTTACTCCTTGGACAATCGAACGTAGCTTCGGCTCCGATGAAGAAATGCTCTCGGGATGTATGGGGGAATTCTTCTCGGCGCCGCCACTCTCTTTGTGCGTGTCTCTGTCTCTCCCCTCGTCGTCTCTCTTTTGTAAGGGAATGGCACCTTGCTATTTATAGGAGTGAAGTGTGATCAGTAGGATTTGTAATGATTGCTCCTTAAAAAGTGGGCGGTTAGGGATTGGTTACGATTTGCCTTGATCTTGTTTGTTGGAAATTAATCTGGGCCGTCAATATTGATTGCGACAAATTTGGGCAGTTAATGTTGATTGTACCAAATCTGCATGGGCAATTAATATTGATTGCAACAAATATGCTTGGGCAGTTAATGTTGATTGTAACAAATCTGCATCGTGATGATTTGTTGATATCAGTAAATCCGAGTGAATGAATATTGGTCAATCTCTTGCCACGTGTCCCAACTGCCTGTTATGTTGATAGCCATAAAACTGGATTATTAGGATTTGATCAACTCCTGCCACCTGTCCCAACTGTTGTGAGCCGTGTGGAGGACTGTCATTGTTGAGCCGCATGAGTGTGGCCTTTAACCGAGCCGCATGAAAGTCCTTACAACTGAGCCGCATTAAGGTGGCAACCGCATGAGGGTGGCAGCCGCATGAAGGTGGCGGCCACATGAGGGTGGCAGCCGCATGAAGGTGGCGGCCGCATGAGGGTGGCAGCCGCATGGAGATGGCAGTCGCATGAAGGTGGCAGTCGCATTAGAGTGGCAGCCGCATTAAAGTAGGTAGCCGTATAGTGAGCTTCGGAATTGGTGGATCGTGCCAGCTATAAAGATTTCTTTCATTTTCCTAGGAGCGCGCCATTATTGCAGAGTCATCATTGCAACTTTATGTCAGAGCTGTCAGAGTTGTCACTTTACGTCAGAGCATTAAATGGCCAGCTACAGGAAGTAATTCTGGCCAGCTGTCATCGGCCTATTTTGAGTCGAATGAGGCTACGTGGCTCTTTCTGAGCAGCATAAAGCTTTCTGAGGCGCATGAAACTCTGAAGGATTTTTGAGCAGCATGAGACCCCCCAAGTTCTGAGCCGCATAAAACTCCCCAATTTTTGAGCCGCATGGAGTTTCATGTTGATTTTGGGCCGCATAAGGCCCCCCTGCTGCTTTTGGGCCGCATGAAGCTTTCTGAGCCGCATAAAGCATTCTGGATTTTGAGACGCATAACATCCTCCTGGGTGGCATGGAGCTTTCTATGTTTTTGGCCGCATGAGACTCCATATTGATTTCGAGCCGCATAGAGAATCCCTTTCTTTCCTTGCGCTTGTGAATGATCACATGTCGCAAGTCAAGGACATCTCGATCAACCTTTGCACTCGCTTTGTGGGCCCGGGTATCACGAGCACACGAGTGTGTAGATATCCTGTTTGCTCCATGATGCGATACTAGTAAAAGTTCTTGCCCTTGATCATTGTTGGGAGACTCTTGAGAACCATCCTGTCCGTTTGCTGCTGGGGGATGGACACGGGCGGTTTTGTACAACTTTCCATTAGAGGCCCGCTTAGAGGGACGCTCTGATGGTCAGAGGTTGGGATAGCTGACTGAGCTCGACAAGCCCGCGCTGCCCGAGACTTCTTCGACTTAGCACCAGAAGGTGCGTAGTAGGAAGAGTCCAAGTTGGAAGGAGGGAAGAGAAGTTGGTGCCCTTTTCAAAGGAGGCAAGGTGGCTCTATTTATAGAATGGAGTGAGCCCTTTCTTCTTCTCCTTTCCGATGTGGGACTAAAAGCAATATTTTCCATGCTTCTAAAATACTGTTGGGTTCGTATCATCAAAACAAATTTTTAGACATGTAGTTTGACTACTTTAGAGACCATTGACTCTAGCACGTTTTTCGGTACAAAGCGGGTCCAACGGCGGATACCGTTTTGGCCCAAAATTATCGTTTTGCTCCTGTGTCCATAATTGGACTTAAGGACAAGTAATCCTAGCTAATTTGACTATTCTGAGAACATTGATAATATTTATTTCAGCTTTCGGAGACAATTGTGATGATTTGGACTTAATAGCTTAGTAGTTGACTATACTTTGTTGGATCTGCGTACAACTTCCAGGCAAGATACTTTGCCTCCCTCTACAGGTCATTTTCATGCTTATAGTTCATCTATATTAGTATGTTATATTCAGTTACCTTAGTTGCTATAGATTTATATGATACCATATTTACTAGTTTATTGTCTTACTTGTATATCAGTATTTCCTGACTTGATAGCGTAGTTACACCAGGCTTGTCCACATTATGGTTCATGCTAGAGTTGCCCTTACATGTGTCATGACTGAGTTGTACCTTGTCGTTACCTGTATCTTGACTGAGTCGTGTCTATAAGTATGTGTGATTGAACTGCTATTCATGTATCGTTCAAACAACCTGCGAGTCTATACACGGGGCGAGGGTTGTCCGTTTGCACCTGCGAGTCCACACACGGGGCTAGGGTGACTTGTCTTGAAACTGACCTACGAGTCCATGTCAGGGCGAGGGTTGGTATTCCATTGATCTCTTGTTCTTCCACCAGTTCATTTATGCATAGTTGATCCCGTATCTTTGTTCATATTTACCTGTCAGTAGCCTCATGTCATTCTCATGTCTAGTTACTGTTTATACCCTGTTCATATTATAGCATAATTAAACTGTTAGATATGCATGTTTTTATGTATCTTGCTATGTCCCCTGAGGACCTGATGATCTCTTCAGGTAGCTGATTGCATGGAGTTAGTTAGCTGCTCATGATAGTAGTGATTACACCTGTAGGGATACAAGTATTTGCTTATGATACTTCTTTATTATCCTTTCATGCTTTATATCCCATGCCATGATATATTCTGCTTATTTTATAGACTCATTTCATTCTTGGAGTCTAATCGGATAATACGCTAATGGGCTGCAGACCATGACCCATAATTGTTCATTCTTGTCTTATATAATCTTGTGGATTGAGATACACTGTAGATTACCATATTAGTCATGATACCATGACCTGGACAACTTATACATACTCGAGTCGGCTGGAGTCCGCTAGATACGTAGCTGGATTGCTCAAGAGCTCGCTTCCTTAAACCGGGTACGGGTCGTGACAAGTTTTTGTGGTGGCCCATGCAGGTCGGAGCATATTATATCGGTTACGTAACTGTACTGATACGAGCCTGCGACTATGACTAAACTTTAGAAATCTTAATCCAAACTGCATTAAAAATTCTCATAGAAATTTCTCTACGTCCTTGAAACTCCATATTTGCTCTCGATTATACTTCCTTGCTTTCTGTACTATTGATTCTCGTCCCCTTTTATTTCGAGGTGACGACCGATCGTGCTGTCTAGAACTTGCCAGAAATTCCTAAGTTATAGTATAATACTGCTTGATTATTGAGTTTTGGTTGTTTGTAGAGATGAGGGATTATAGATGTCATATGTCCTAGATATCTGTTGGAAGGACTGTTAGCCAGTAGTTAGAGGATTATAAGATTTTAGTGATCGTATTTTGAGGAGTAGTACAACCAAAGATGGGTAGAAGTCCTCAAGTATTCGGGATTATAAAATGACTAGAGAAGCTTATAAAATATTTTGAGAAATTAAATTTGTGGAGATTAAGGACTTTGAATTTTACGGGATAGTCATGAATTAAAATTTCGAGGATGAAATTATTTTTAAGGTTGGTAGATTTGTAGCTTCCCTTCCCGAAATTCTTTGAAATATTTTTTTATTATTTATTTGATTTAAATGGTGATTTTTAGAATTTATAAATAATTATTTTAATTAATTATTATGGTAGATGATTTTAGCCATGGTGGAGTTTTGAAGTATCAGACGACTAAGAATTATGGCACGGATGGTGCAGTCGCGTGCTTTGACTAGTGTTTAGCCATGGTAGGAAAATGCCGAGCCACAGTGATGTCCTAACTAGAAAAACCAGGTCAAGTTGTGACATGACCATTATAAATAGTTAATTATTTATTGTTAATATTGTTTGACGTTGAGTGACCCGATTGTACCAAATTGGCCCAAACTGGACCCAAACCAAGCCCAAGCCCAGGTAGTCATGTAGTGCATCCCAAGACGTCCTTGTAGACATGCATTGCGTAGTAGTACTTTAATTTAGTAACCTAGGAGACGCTTTTTAGAAATTGTAGTTAAATATATAAATTATGAGTTCTTGATATTAAATAATGTTTTATTGATAAGTTAGTAAATAATTTTCTTTAACAAATATTTTATTGCTTGTATTTGTTTCTATGGTATATGTGTGTATATCATTATACGTATATATATGTATAAATATATATATATATATATATATATATATATATATATATATATATATATATATATATATATATATATATATATATATATATATATATATATGAGGTATATATATATGAGGTATATATATAACTATCAAATTTATAAACTTATATATATATATACACAAGTATATATATAACTTCTATATTTTATTGCTTGTATTTGTTTCTATGGTATATGTGTGTATATCATTATACGTATATATATGTATAAATATATATATATATATATATATATATAAATATATATATATATATATATATATATATATATATATATATATATATATATATATATATATATATATGAGGTATATATATATGAGGTATATATATAACTATCAAATTTATAAACTTCTATATATATATACACAAGTATATATATATAACTTAGATAAATCCCATAAAGTCCAAAATATTTGTTAAAGAAAATTATTTACTAACTTATCAATAAAATATTATTTAATATCAAGAACTCATAATTTATATATTTAACTACAATTTGTGAAAATCGTCTACTAGGTTACTAAATTAAAATACTACTACCCAATGCATGTCGACAAGGACGTCTTGGGATGCACTACATGACTACCTGTGATTGGGCTTGGTTTGCGTCCAATCTGGGCCAATTTTGTACAATCGGGTCACTCAACGTCAAACAATATTAACAATAAATAATTAACTATTTATAATGGTCATGTCATAACTTGGCCTAGTTTTCCTAGTTAGGACATAACTATGGCTCGGCTTTCCCCTACCATGGCTAAACACTAGTTAAAGCACGCCACTGCACCATCCGTGCCATGATTCTTAGTCGTCTGATACTTTAAAACTCAACCATGGCTAAAATCATCTACCGTAATAAATAATTAAAATAATTATTTATAAATTCTAAAAATCACCATTTAAATCAAGTAAATAATTAAAAAATATTTCAAAGAATTTTCGGGAAGCGAAGCTACAGTGGGGTAGTTTGCTCGAACTGGGTTTTGGGGGGCTTCTATGTGGTAGGTTTTGTTTCACTATTTTTTTACTCTTTATCTTACTTATTATTATTATTATCTATATTCATTCATATATATACACACACACACACACGCACAAATATACTCCCACAAAATCTAAATAAGTCTAACAAAATTTATAAAAATTCCATATGTATGTTTAAAATGTTTTAGTAATTAATACGAGTCATAAACACTACCATCTTCATATGATGAATAATAATCTCCTACTAGTAATATAAGCAAAATCATTTATTAACCATTAATTATTTTTGTAATCAAATTTTGTAAAATATAAATAATTATAATAAAAATTTCATAATACCCTAAATATTTTTCGGAACTGATTTAGGGCATAAACTTAAAAAATCTTTATGTCTTTATATAATATAGCTTGCTACCCATGTATTAGAAAATTATAAAGTTTTTAAAAGTCCATAAATAAAAAAATTAAAAATAATGTAAAATACCTTAAATAGGATTAAAACCCTCAAATAAATTTTGGGGTTTTACAGTGTCTCCAATTCGAGTCGGAAATAAATATGACTCCGTGGAGTGAATCAAGATTAGGTCTTGTGTCAGAAAAGTTGTACGATGAAAATGAAGCATAAGATGGTGTGTCTGAGTAGGACACGAAGGTCATGGGTGAGGAGTATCTCAAGTAGATCATACATGTGAATTTGGTTTTGAGAAGATGACTAGTCTTGTGCTTCTAATTTGAAAGTCACGGTAACGTGTATATGATAATCAAAAATAAAAGTGGGAAACCATTAATAACTTAGAAATTCAAATATAATCATATTGAATTCCTGATTAATCTAGATAATTCTAATTAAATTTTCAAAGGGCTTACAAAAAATTCTCGCGATTGTAGGTCGTCGAGGTAGTTCCTAGTTCGGAAGATACATGAGAAGTATGGAAAGAAAAGAGGAGGAGCACCGGTTTGAGTCATATGGTCAGTTAGGTAAGTACCATTACATGATCATTTGATAACTTGTGCACAAGGAAGCGCATCCTCGAACGACAACCTAGTCCAAGGGACGGATTCAGCGTAGGAAAAAAACAAGATAGTCGACCAAGCTCATACCCATGTAATTATAGGACTCCAGGGGATAGCTACTCATACTATAAGAGTCACATCTGTACCAAGTTATAAGTTTGAGTTGGCCTTTGGGGCTGTGATCCATCATTTAGATTGAGTCGAAGCGCCTGTGGTAATCTGCGTAAATGCCATTGGATTGATTCAAAAAATGAATGCACATCATGCAATGTAGCTATCAAGCCTAAGATTTATCTTTAGCAGAGACACATCCTTCAGCACGATATATGGTGTTATGGTTCAGTAGTTTGATATAAAGTCCTTAAGTTATAACTGTACGGTTTTAATGAATAGGAAAGACCAGAAGGTAAGTAAAGGTAAGCTTTATTTTGTTGTGTAGCACGGTCGCGATATTCTTAGCACGATTCGATGTTGCGACAGAAAGTAGGCTTTATAATTTATGACATAAAACTAATCCTAAGGAAAGATTAGAAAGGCCACTAAAAATTATGGTGCACACTTACTAAAAGAATGTGTTGGTTTTGTATGGGTGGCGAGAGGCCTCCCGACTAGTGAATTCTATGTACTAATATTCCTACAGTTTGTATACAGGGTTCAGGTAGCAACTCGTTCAGTACGGAGCTCGCTTGGATGCGTCAAGGCGTAGAGTTCCTTGGCATTTTGAGGCATGCAGCTACATTGGAATCTTCACTTATATGGGACATAATTTATGGACATCATCTTCTTCAAGTTGTAAGCCTAAGGACAAGATCTTTTGTATTGAGAGATGAGAGAAAGCTGAGTGATTATATTCAGAGAGAGAGTGAGCATTGAGGCATTGTAATCTTGGCCTCGTGTATTTGTAATTTTACTGTAATATCAATAAAAGGATTTTGTTTCGATCATTTTAGGTTATTCAACTTTTCTGCTTGGGACTTCTGTTCGACGACCCGTTGTTAAGCTGCTCAATCGATCGTTTTGGTTTTTGTTTTGCACGAGCGTAACTTAGGCTCACACGCATCATGCCCTAGCGAAGATGATCGATTCTGTATAATCGGGATATGACATATAGAGCAATATTAGTTTCAACAGTTTGAATCCAGAAAGGAGATCAAGGTGTATAGCAAACACAATTCAAGGTAGGTGCATCTCCATTTGCACAGTTCTGGAAGAGCTGTTGGTCATTATCGATGTGCACAGTGTATGATGCTCTACTCAAGGATGAATGCGTATGGGGGGCTTTAGCGTCAGACATGAAGGTAGAAAAGTTTAGGAGCTTGTATTTCGAGGTAACCGCACCGTCCTCTTGGTTGGGACAACCAAGGGTAAAGAGCTCTTCAGAATGGGAGCACATTCTATTAGAAGACATAAGTCAGAGACAGGTAGCCAAGATTCACGATAAGGCTAATCGTATCGGACTTCAGTCTTGGCCGAGTTTTTGATATCGACGATATCCCTATTGTAAAGGAGGTACTACACATGATAATTTGCATTTACTTGGTGATCGAGGAGCAAGATATGAAGGAAGATGTGCAGTAGACTGGGAGATTATAGGTTGATGACAAGGGGAGCAGGAACTCTATCATGGGGCGACATGCATGGAGTCCAATTGTGGAGTCATGGTTCAACATCTCTGAACATCAGACTGGAGGGGGAGTTATGTTAGGGTCCAGCATGTCATGCCCTGGTTCTGTAGAACCGACCATCCTCGATATGACGTGATGCCGCACGAGCCTAGGTTATGCCTACGCAAGACGATTTCGATAATAACCAATTATAGGCTAAGCGACGGGGTCGTCGCACAGAAGTCCTAAAACATAAGCATTGAATAAACAAAAAAAATATAAGTATTCGAACAAATCAAGTTTTTTTCATTGATAATAAAATTAAGATGATAAAGGCACGAAGCCACGATTACAATCACTACATGCCTCAGCGCGTCCAAGCGAGCTCCGTCCTGAGCGTGCTGATACCTGAACATGCACATGATGACTAGTGGGGTATCAGTACACCACCGTAATGGTGAGTGAGCCCCTCGTCCATACATCCAAAAACTAACACATTATTTTAGTGAGTGTAACATATTCTCTTTGTGGTCTTTCTAATCTTGCCTTAGGATCAATTCGATTACATAGACTCATGACCTACTCGTTTTGCAACCAAAGTGATCATGCTCCAAAATCCTTGTGACCGTGTTACAAACCTATTTGTGCAACATCATGGTCGTACCTTGCAGTAATATGAATTATACTCTTTTACTTGCCCTTTCAAATAACTTAATCATGAACTCATTATCTTATATTAATGACTCAAACACCCGACGCTACATCTTGTACTGAAGCACTTATCTCTGTTTTAACCAAATCTTGGGCTTCATAAGAGTTGTGTTACAAACCATAGAATTACTTCTTAATCCATTCATATAGTGCATACACATCTTGACTCAGTCTAAGGCATGCATGCAGATAGCCGCTCTTATGCTAACCCAATTATATGAAGGATTACGCCCCCCCAAGTATACCCGAACATTATAGCCTGGCATAGACAAGGTCGTCTGGCACGGGTAGCGAGCCCCGTCGAAACCCTTGAATTACCTGAACGGTACATCCAGCTCTACTACCTTGTTTTTCTCCTAGGTTGAATTGGTCATGTAGCCCCAGGTTGCTGTTCGAGGATGTGAAACCTTATCGACAAGTTGTCCAATGATCATACAATGGTACTTTGTCGCCATGAACAAAAAGTTGAAAAAATTTTATATTACAAACGGAAAGAAGGTACAAAAGAAATCCTAAACAGAAAATCTAAGTACAAGTTGATTCTGGGAAAGTGTGACGATAGAGATCAAATACTATGGTGGTTTCTTTACTTCGTTGTCGATTTGACGACAAGAAGAACTTGGTCTGACTTTCTGAATGCCCATGATTGGATAATTCGGGGTTGCCAATTAAGAAGCAGTCGAAGATCTCAAATGAAGGAAGAGTTCTTCTATTTATAGGCTGGTGGAATAAACCACCCATGCGTACATATGCGATGTGCGTATAGGTTTTTGGTGCGCAGGAGCATTACACATACGAAAATATAGTTGAATCTATTGTAACAACATTGTTGGGCTGCAGATGAGCTGACACGTGGTAGTTGTTAAGATTTATTTGTTGTTGAGATCTTAGGTGGTTGGCACCTATTCATGAACATGATGAGTCATTGACACATGTCGTGTACATACTGCTCAAAGGTCTTATTCTATTTAAATAAAATAGATTTGGGCCATTCACCTTTGTTGGCCACGTGGCATCATTCCATAAGAGCTATACTTTTTGGAGTGCCAGCGTGACTATGCTTCTGGGACATGTTGGAGGCCGTGCTCTTGACTGGATTGACGGCGAGTATCTGACAGCTCACATCTGACATCTGGCTATTAACAGTTGACAACTTGATAGATGTCTCTTGACATTTGTGTTAGTGAGCTATAAATATTAAAGTAATGGTCCGGGGTTTAAGGCTGTGCGCTGCACTTTTAGCTGTTTCCAAGGTGTTGCACTTTTAGCTGTTCCAAGATGCTGCATTTTTGGATACTCTGAGGCACTACAGTTTTGGCTACTTTAGGTTAAAACTTCTCAATTTCTACTACTACATGGGGCTAAAAAAGTGATGACTTTGACTAAAGACTTAGTCAGAAATCTCATAAATGAGATTCATTGGCATGAATACAACGTTGATCTAATTAACTCGGGGCCTTTGACTGGCTGCCACTTGGCATGTAGGTTTGACCACACAGCCTATAAATAGGGGTTCTTTTAGGGCACAACCCATTCGTGCACCCGTCTCCCCACTTCATGTCGGAGATGATGATGTACTCCGATGACTATGATCGTTCTACTTTGCGAGCTTGGTGGAACTTGTGCCAGTCATTGACTAGGACTGTAGAACTCTCCATTCAAAGAAGTAGCAAGCTTGATAAATGAGTCTTTGAGAAGAACTCTGCTGACTATGGACGAAGTTGTCCCTGTTTATGCAGCATCCTAGCTGTGCTTTGGTCCAAGATGACGCTAAATGCCAAGATGTTGAACATAGAGCCTTGGATTGATCGCCATTCCTATTCCTGTCCAGTCAGTATTTAGGAGCTGCACCGAGAAAAGACCCTTTTCTTGGCATACATTATAGGGGCATCTAGAAAAGGCACTTTTCTTGGGGTATATTGTGAAATGCTTACTAGGCTTAAACTTTGTACGCTGTGATTTTGTATGTTGCACTTTTATATGTCGTATTTTTGTATGCTGCGCTTTTGTATACTGAGTAGGTAGATAACTTTATTTATGTAATGATGAATATAAAAAAAATCTGTAATAGACTTCTACTATTTTTGTAATCATGGTTTAATAAAGAATCTCCTTTATGCACTTTTTTCATTTGTACAACACTTTTCTTAATACTGTCTATCTAAAGTGTTGAACAGTTCTGTGATTTTTGATTTCTTTTATAGATGTCGTGCTTTTGCTTTTTATGCTTCTACAAGACCCCTTTCAAAGTTTTTGAACTTGGATAAGTTTGAATTAAAGCATAAAAATGACACATGGCTTGGGAAGTGCACAGCACTTTGCTGGCAGGATGTCTTTATTTAAGAGAGCAAGTAACTGCCAATAATTAGTGCTTTAGCCGTCATTCATTAATGATAATGACTCCTTATTTTCTGGAAGAGATCAAGAATGATTTTATTCCATAACCGCACGCATTTCAAAATGTCTTCTTAAACTTAAAGAGTTTATTGGTCTCATTTGTTGACACATGTATTCTCCTATAAATAGGGGTTTTTTAGAAGAGTGAAAACTTTACTCTATTCATTTTCTCTGAACTTTCTAGAGAAAAAGACTTTTCTTTCTTCCCCAATCTAGAAACTCTAGTTTTTTCTCAATGGCCCCAAAGGCTCCAAGAGCTCCCAAAGTTCCTATGGTCGCTAAGGCTAGCACTACGAGCACTAGCAAGGCCAATGAGAAGAGGTCGGCCACCGAAGTTGCTGCTGCCAATGCTGCTCCGATCATTGATGAGCATATACACTCTGACGTGCAAAAGGATGTTGTGGGTAGGTTTCCTGTCTTCGCTTCGACAGATAAGGCCTAAGATAGGTGATTTGTGCATAAGTGTTTTGCTTTCGAAGCAATACTTCAATATATGCACCGATACCCTATTTGCTGACGCGTATGGCACTTCTTTATGAAGTAGTGTCTGGAAGATGTGCTGATGCTCCCTCGACGATACACATGGGCACTAGTTTTTGAAGTAGTGTCTGAAAGATGCACTTATGCTCCTTTGTTGATGTGCATGGGCACTACTTTTTGAAATAATGTCCGGAAGATGCGTTGATGCTTCTTTACTGATGTGCATGGGCACTACTTTTAGAAGTAGTGTTTGGAAGATTTGCTAACGCATGTTGATGTGTAGGACCAGCAAAAAGTACCTACTCTGAAGCTCACTTGCTTATGCATAGGTCCACTAATTAGTACCTAAACAGAAGCTTGCTTGCTGATGCTTAGGGCCACTAGACAGTGCCTGTGTTGAAGCTCGCTTGCTGATGCACAGGGCTACTAAACGGTACTTGAGCTGAAGGTCACTTGCTGATGTGGGGCTACTAAATAGTGCCTGTATTGAAGCTCGCTTGCTGATATGCAGGGCCACTAAATAGTAGCTTCGCTGAAGCTTGCTTTTCTTTTTTCAAAATTCTTTTGGGTATTTTTTGACTTTTTTCTTGCTTCTGTACAGTTTTGGTGGTTATCCCTCGGTTCGACGAGCTCATCTTCGACTCCTCTATCTGTACCCTAGGTGTGAACTTTGACGAGGAGGTTATTAATTTGTAAGGGAATTAATCGCTCGAGATCAGCCTCTTCATCGATTAGCTATGATAGACATCTAACACTTTGCCTACTTCCAGCGTATGATGGGTCGAGGCAAACCCTCAGCCCGTAGTGCCCTTGGGGGTGAGATGCAGAAGGCGATAGTTCCTTTTTGGTGATAAGTTAGTCTCCAAAGAGACAAGGATCCTGAAGATCAAAGAGGAGTGGTACTTTGGTAACTACGATCTTAGTCTATATGTTCCACCAATCGAATGACAACTTCCACTTTTGGCCTTCTCCTATTTTTCTAAGAAACGACGTATGGATTGGGATTTGACCCCTACTCAGGGAGGGGTTCTAGCAGGCCATTTCAAACTGGACTCCCGCTCCAAGAAAAAAATATGCTTTTACGTACGTCCGTAGCGGTCCGTCCTATACTTTGATGGTATTACGTCCGGGCCACTTGTACAACGATTTGAACCTAACTATTCATCTTTTTAGGGCTTTCCTTTTTTCCAACCAACTTCTTTCAGAGGAGTTCTCGTACCCGAAGGGATCTTTCCGGGTTAAAGGTTGGGTCTACCCTGAAACCATGTGGCATAACTTAACCTTGTGGATATTGGCCAAGTACGATAAGTAACTGAAATAGATTAGCCTGTACTATGCTATCAGAGCCACTGAATATGGGATGTGGATCAACTAGCACATGTTTTTGGCCCTTCTGGAATTGTACAACCACCACACCGGGACGTTCTATACTCCTGGAGGAGAGTTGGGGCTGGCTCTCCACGATATGTTACAATCTTGAGACTACTCTGGGGTGATAAGACATACGAAGAATATACTCCATGTAACGAGGAGTTCATAGGTCTGGAAGCACAACATCCCAAGATGGTGGAAATATACAAAGAGTTGCTATGTCATCACCAAGTGTGCACGCGTCAGGACGCTCAAAAGTTGATATCACCACGGGACCGAGACAGGTTCATATCACCACTCGTAGGGAATATATACAGCTACGGAAGTTGATGCGTTGATGGAAGCAGCGGGGAAAAAAGCCCCTCGGTGGACGCTGAAGGAAAATCGACCTCTTTGGTCCACAATTAATTTTTTTAAATTCGTGTGCAATGATTCCAAAGGCGGTACTAGCTGCCTTCCTGATGATATGGCTACGCACTTGCGTGATACCCGGTGGCTCTGGGTTCGTAGGGCTAGTAAGTAGAAGCCTTTTTATGTCGGCCGTGAAGCTAGTGTTTGGACACCGTCTTACCCTCCTACCCGCCATGGTCTGTGATACCATACGAGGCTTGCAGGAATTCATGAAAAGGATTATTAAGCACGACAAGAAGAAAGGTGAATTTTCTCGGGTGGAGCTTCCTACCATTACCTGATGACTTGGTTGGTGCTACACCACCTAGGCTTGATGGACCCTAGTTCGGAAGTGGGTCACATGGACGAAGATTCCTCCATGAACACGTACCCCCGAAAGAAGTAGATTCATTAGTGTATCCCTATTTGTAGGTGGGTGGTAGAGCACTTGATCGACTATGACTTCTTTAGGATCCTGCCCTCCTACTCAGGTTTTTAAGTAGGTGACATGTTGGAGGAGAAGGGCGACCATGAGAGTAGCTTTCCATTGGCTTCAATCCATTCGGCCATCATATTTGGTTTATAGGAACAAGAACCAAGTGTTTCTGGAACCTTATCTATTGAGTTGGTTCGTACGTTAATTCGGCTACAACCAAATGATGATGGATAACTCAAGCACCTGCTTGGCTTATGAAAGGAGTTTGCTAAACGGCACACATGTGGCATTACTATAATGTCGGGTGTACTGGGGTAAGCTTCATGGTACCCGCGATTCGTCCCAAAACATACATCGTATATTCCGCCATAAAGTTTTACTGCTCGATGAACAACTTTTCCCTGGGCTATAATTAGGAAAGAAGTTTTATTGTTGGGACTAAGAAAGAGGCCTCTCCGGCCGTCCTGAAGCACATCATAGATCAGCTACTGTCAGGTGGCAAGGTATCAGAGGAATCCAGCGCCTCGCCGAAAAAAGAATAGACCCCTGTAGTCCTATCTTTGAAATGTTAGGCCTTTACAGAGGTGTGATCCCTACCATCTAAGAGGGTTAAGCGGGTTGCCAATAAGCAGACTATATCGGAGTAGCCGGTTTCATTGCCCACAGAGCAGAAGTAAGGACAGCCTGTTGTGTCCTCTTCACAGGTATCTGGCATACTTTTTATTTATCAACATCAGGATTTCTCCTTAATCTGCTTTATTTGTGCAACTTATGAAGAAAAAATTAAAACGGTCAAAGAAGAACTTAACTGATTATGCATTCGAAGTCCTTGGGGACCTTCCCTAGACAGATACAGCCATGGTACCCTTCCAGGTTCCGGCACATCCGTAGGATAGGGTTGAGACTATTGTATTGTCCGAAGGCCCTCCATTGATGAGGGTTGAAAGAACAACTCAGGCTGAGGGGCCCTCCAAGGTTGTGGTGCCAGCGGCTACAGAGACTGAGCCAGCTATTAATCTGAACGAGGTTCCAGTAATAGAGACCGCAAAGGTCGTGCCAGTTGAGGAGTCTTCTATTGCTCTGAATGCCCCTTTTGACTTCCAACATGGATATTGACCCAAACTGGATCACAGTCAACCTAATTTTGAGTATTAACGAAAATGATATCTGTTATAATCCAATATGACACATCAAGCCAAAGTCAGAACATCATCATATATCGGTTTAAGGCGGACGTCATCGACATATGCTGTTATTACTTGTATTATATGTCTATATTTTTACATTTATTTGAGTCTAGGATTATGTACGCTGAGTAGCACTGAGTATCTTAAACCTAGAATCACTTATCCAAAGCTCCATCAAACAATCACCAAACCGAACCATGCCCATTTGAACATCCTAGCCCAATTGAATATTCCGGCCCAAAAAGTAGAATTCGGGCCAAACTCTGCCCCAGGCAGAGTTCGGGCCAAACTCTGGTTCCTAAAATTCAGGATCCTAATTTCTAGGGTTTGCTGGTTGCTAGTTGTCCAACGGCCAAAAATTTGAATTTTGGGACAAAGTTCTGGCCGAACTTTGCCTCCCTGGACTAGTATATATAGGGCACGATTTCTTTAATTTTGATTCATCTCATCTTCTCATCTTCTATAGACTTATACATTCTAAGCCAACTCTTCCCATCTACTAGCCATACAACTTCCTAAGCACCAAGGTGCTCAGTGCAATTCAGCTAGAAGTTTTGTGCAAGAGTTTGAAAGTAGTCCCTTGGAAAATTCTATTTTTTGCCTCAGCGAAAGTGTAAGAAGTTGGCCTGCTCTTCTGAGTAAAGGCACGTGGTGTACCTCTATTTCATAAATAGTGGGTTTCAATCCTGAGATAGAGTTCTCAGCCTATACTAGTCCTCCACGAGGGAAACCAGGTTAAAACTACTGTGTTTGCGTATGCTTTTCTGATCTCTTTTATCTTCGCATTAATACTCTGATTAATTATTATGTTGGTGAAAGAGTTAATTTTTATTTGGTTATTATCGACACATACTCTATTTACACCCCCTCTAGAGTTGCCCACACGTAATTCACTTGGTATCGGAGCTCTGTTCTCTTATATCGGATTAACATCCTAGAGCTGATCCATGACAACCACACAACCTATCTTTACTAAATATGGTGAGGAACAGTCCACAAATAGGCCACCCCTATTTGATGTAACCAACTACACCTATTGGAAGACTAGAAAGAGTTTTTATCTCAAGTCTCTAGACTTTGATCTGCTAGAATTGCTGTCGAGGGGACTCTCACTGACAAACCCTATAAAAAATATACCGACCAGGAAAAAAAAGGCTAGTCTAGATGCTAGGGCTATTAATGCTCTCTTTTGTGCCATAGACAGGAATGAATTCAATAGGGTCTCTACATGCTCCACCTCATATGAAGTATAGAAGCTTATGGAGGTGACCCATGAAAAACAACACAGGTTAAAGAATCAATGATCAGTCGTCTGACACAAGAATACGAGGCATATAAGATGAAGCCAAATGAGACAATCACTTAAATGTTCACAAGGTTCCTCGATATTGTCAACCTGCTATCTTTCTTTGGCAAAGAGTACTCCAACCATGAGAAGATCCGCAAGCTGCTCAGAGGGCTACCAAAAATTTGGAACCCCAAGGTGACGACAATCATCGAAGGCAATGATCTCACCAACATGTCAATGGAAACTCTGATGGGCAAGCTGATGACTCATGAGCTGGATCTCAAAGACTTCGATGAACCTGCTCCAATGAAAAAGGAAATTTTACTTAGAGCTCATCACCGAAGAACCATTCCAGAGGAGACAGATGACGATAATTCCGATGGTGATGATTAAGCACTCTTGGTACGCAAATTCAAAAAGTTTTTATGCTTCAACCAAAGGAAGAAGGACCAAAAGGAAGACGATAAAGAACCCACTTGCGTCGGCTGCAAGAAGATAGGACACGTCAGAAAATACTGTCCTATAGCAAAGAAAGGAGGCAGATATGAGATGTCGTACAAAAATTCATCCTCACGGAAGTATGCTAACACCAGTATATGGCATGAAAGCGAAGCCAGTGACTCAGACGAGGAAGATGACACTCCCCAAGACTCGGCTAACGTCTGCCTAATGGCAACATCTGATAAGGTAACTCGTGATCCTCTTGATGATTTCACTTTTGATGAACTTGGTGATGCCTTTAGTGATCTGCTTGAAAAGCACAAAAAGGTTATTAGCAAGTATAAAAATGCTAAGGATAAAATCACAGCTCATGAAGCTGAGATCCATCGACTTTCATGCTTACTGGATAAGGTTAGAGACACATCTCCCACAAAGGACACCGAGGAGGTATCCAAGCTTAAATTAAGCTTACACGATGCCGAATCTATCATTAAAAAACAAATACGTGAGATTTCAGCTCTCAATAAAGAGCTTGCTGAAGAGAAAAACAAGTACAAGGTTGCTACTGCTAGAATTAATGGTCTTTCTGTTATGCATGATAAAGTATTTGATGTCGCTAAGAAATTAGAGATCAGACTGGGCAAACAGGTTGTTCAACCTAAAAATATGTCTCACAGTCACAACACATACACTAAATACCAACACAGTAGAACACGTCATTACAATGACATGCATCCACGTACTATATGTAAACATGCTTTTATGTACACCTATTCCCATACAGCACGTAAAACACTCGTACGTAGTTGTTATCATCATCCTGCTGCTACACATAGTCACTATCATCATCATGCACCCACATATAGATATCACTATCATCCTGCACCCAATACAAATATGTATGCAACATGTACATATTGTGGTTTATATGGACACGTATCACCACAATGTAGAATTAGAAAATTAGTTGATAAGAATCTATATGCATGGGTACCAAAAACTAACCATTCAGGACCCTCAAAGATCTGGGTACCAAAGGTCACATCTACTTGTGGTGTATGTGGACCTTCCTTTACCAACTAGAAGCAAATAGATTCTCGATAGTGGGTGCTCGCGACATATGACTGGAGATGTTAATCTATTCACAACACTATTGATGAAAAGGGAAGGATATGTATCTTTCGGCAACAATCTGAAAGGTTATACCATAGGTAATGGTACTGTTGGTAATCCTCCTTCTCCCATCATTAACGATGTCTGTTTAGTGACTGAGTTAAAGCATAACTTTCTCAACATTAGTCATCTTGCTGATCATGGATGTGATATTAACTTCGGGAAAACTAAATACTGTATCTATGATAGATCATCTGGAGACATCATTTTTGAAGGGATAAGAGAAGATAACATATATACTTTCTATTTTCCTAGAGATACTAACAACGCAGGAAGATGCCTCTACACCCACAAAGACGGAAGGCTATTATCGCACTAGCGTCTTGGTTATGCTAACATGGACACTACATCCTTACTTCTACCAAGAAGCTAGTAAGAGGACTGCCTGACATCACATTCAAAAAGGACATGTTATGTGCCGAATATGAAAAGAATAAGGCTACCAAATCTTCTTTTAGATCCATCAGCACAAAAGTACCACTCGACCTTTGTTATTGCTTAACATGGACTTATTTGGACCTATTAGAGTAGCCGGTCTTGGCGGAAAACTATATGCTTTTGTTATTGTAGACAATTTTTCTAGATTTATATAGATTTTCTTTCTTACAAACAAAAGTGATACAATTTCTGTTTTTTAAAGTATTTTCAAAAAGTTGAAAACGAAAAAGGCTACATGATTACTCGAATTCGAAGTGATCATGGTGGCGAATTCGAAAATTCTAATTTTGAACAGTTTTGTGAGTTAAATTGTTTTGATCATGAATTTTTGTAGCCTAGAACTCGTCAACAAAATCATGTTATGAGCGGCAGAATAGAACTCTTGGCGATATGGCCAGAGTCGTATTGAATCAATTTTCTCTTCCGAAATATTTTTGGGCAGAAGCTGTCAATACAGCATGCAATGTTTTGAATAGGGTGTTAATTCGACCTATTTTAAAAAAAACTCCCTATGAACTTTGGTTTTGTAGAAGACCTAATATTTCTTATTTTTGAGTGTTTGGTTGTCGCTGTTTTATCCTAAATACCAAAGACAACTTAGGCCAATTTGATGCCAAAGCTGACGAAGGTATTCTTGTTGGATATGCTGCCAAGTGCAAAGGATATAGAGTGTTCAACTAACGCTCTATGATTGTTGAAGAGTCAACTAATGTCACCTTTGATTAGAGTAATAGTACAGCTGCTATCCCCGATGACGATGTTGACGCTCACATTGAACCATCAACTTCTACACCTGTTGATACATCACCCGGAACCAGTTCTCTTGAGAGCTTACCAAAGAAGTTCTAATTCACCCCTTTGTATATATAAAACTTGATAATAGGTGAGGTATCAAAAGGGGTAACTACTCGATCTTCTTTTAGAGACTCTATAGCTAGTACTACATTCATTTCTTAGATAGAAACGAAAAATGTTTTAGAAGCTTTTAACGATAAATTTCGGATATCTGTAATGCAAGAAGAACGAAAACAATTCGAAAGGAGTCAGGTTTGGGAACCTGTTCCTAAACCTGCTGACCATTCGATCATTGGTAATAAATGGGTTTTTCGTAACAAAGTTAATGAGGACGGTTCAGTCACTCGCAACAAGGCTCGTCTCGTAGCTCAAGGATATAACCAAGGGGAAGGTATCGACTACGATGAGACATATGCTCCTGTTGCACGACTTGAATCTATTTGAATGCTTTATGCATCTGCAAATTTCCAAAACTTTAAACTTTTTCAAATGGATGTGAAAAGTGTTTTTCTAAATGGCTTTATTAAAGAAGAGGTTCTAGTAAAATAAAAGCCTGGTTTTGAAAATCATAAATTTCTCGACTACGTTTTCAAACTTAAGAAAGCGCTATATGGCCACAAACAAGCTCCCAGAGCCTGGTATGAACGCCTTAGCACCTTCTTACTAGATAATAGTTTTTCAAAAGGGAAAATTGATACGACAATTTTCATAAAATCTCTTGATGACACCATTCTGTTAGTTCAAATTTATGTAGTTGATATCATATTTGGGTCTACTAATGAGGGTCTATGCAAAGAATTTGTCAAGTGTATGCAAAACGAGTTTGAAATGAGCATGATGGGGGAGCTCAACTACTTCCTTGGACTGCAAGTCAAACAATACTTGCAAGGCGTCCTCATCAGTCAATCAAAGTATATAAAGGACATACTGAAAAAGTTCGAGCTTGACAACATCAAACATATTAGTACTCCTATGGCTACTACAACAAAGTTGGAACCTGATGAAAGGGGCAAACCCGCTGATCAACGTAAGTATTGAGGTATGATTGGTAGTCTATTGTATTTAACTGTTAGTCGTCCCGATATCATGTTTAGTGTTTGCCTATGTGCTAGATATCAAGCTAACCCTAAGGAATCACACATGACCGCGGTTAAGCGTATATTTAGATATCTTAATGGAACTATTACAGTGGACTTGTGGTATCCCAAAACTACTACCTTTGACTTAATCGGATATTTCGATGCAGATTTTGTGGGATGCAAAGTTGACCGCAAGAGTACTAGCAGTATGTGTCATTTGTTAGGAAAGGATTTAGTCTCATAGTTTAGCAAGAAGCAGAATTCTGTTGCACTATCCACAACAGAAGCTGAGTACATCGCAGTTGGTCGTTGTTGTGCACAGATTCTATGGATGAAGCAAACCCTTGAAGACTATAACTTACTATTCAAGCACATACCTATTTTTTGTGATAAGATGAGTGTAATTAATATGACCAAAAACCCTGTATTTTACTCAAGCACAAAGCATATTGAGATTAGACATCATTTTTTGCGTGATCATCAACTGCATGGCACCATCAACTTAGAATTCATTGACACTGAACATCAGCTAGCAGATTTTTTTCACAAAACCACTAACCGAAGGGCGCTTCAACTTTCTTCGTCGAGAGTTAGAAATTTTGGATGAAACTGTCATACAATCAGTTGTACCTACGTAAATAATGGTTATAACATATATCATTTTTGGTGACATTGCTTTGGGTACAAGCCGAAAGGGCCCTTCTGACAACAAGGCGTAAAGGCCTATTCTACACGGTGCACTAGTCTTCGAACTACCGGTAGCTGGGATCCGGCCCCTACAGCTAACCAGAGGCAGTTCAACAATGCTGATAAGTGTTTTCACAATAATTTACTGTCTGGTTTAAATTATTGTATGTCTAATATCTTTCAAGATTACTAAGCCAAGATAATTCCTATTAAATCTTTCTTCAAAAACTATTTTTTTGAACTTTTTGAGTTCTGGCACCAAGCTCACAAAGCTCGGGCCGAACTCTGTCCGTTGGGTTCCAAAACCTCCAGTAGCTCTCAGCCATCAATTGTTTTCATCCAAGGGCCATGATTTGTTGCGAACAATCAGCCCTACTCTTCAAATACCCAAAATTTCTCTCTCTGTCTCTCTCTCTCTCTTTATTACCACCTTCATCAACCTCTCTCAAAACCCTTCCTCTCTAAACTTTAACACTAGAACTCTCAATTCTTAAGGATTTCTCTCACCAAACTCAAGAATTAAGGGTTTATGGTGATTCTCCTCCATCTCCAATAATTTGTTTGAGGTATAAATCACTTCACATCTCTTTTTCATTATCTCTTTGTTTTTATTGTCAATGGCTCCTAGATTGCTTAATCGGGGGAAGAGGCCTAGAACTGAAGTTGTTTTTTCATCTAATCATCCTCCTCCTCCACAAAATGTTCAACCCATCCATCCTATATTTAATCCTCCACCTCCATCTAATGCCTAAACATTTGATGAACAAATATTTGTCTCATTAGATGCTTCTAATGAGTGGTTTTCAGATTTTAAATCAAGGAGTGTTGAGCCGGGGCATCCGATCAACTTTACCATTTTCTCAGACTTTGATCCTAACTTTAAGGATCTTTGTTTAGATGAACTTGTGTCCACCCAATCCGTCATCTATCTAAATGACATCCAAATATTTTACTGTAATATGACACATGATAACACTAGAATTTATTCCCGTGTCGTCGGTATTGACATCTCTTTCGATGATTTTGATCTTGCCGAGTATCTCGAACTTCCCAATCCCAACTCTTGGAAGAAAATTACTGATGCTCGTGACTTTCAATTCGCTGGAGACATCACTCTTGAGGGTTTCAAGGATATGATGTGTGAACCTAACACACGCCCTCACAAACTTAGGGCAAAGTATCTCAATAATCACTTTTATGAACTTCATCGGATAATCTTTTCATCTAACTTGCCAAAGTGGGATCCACCAATGAAGTTACTTATCATGAGATCACAGCCCTTTCATACCTTTACTTCACTATCCCCTTCAACTTTCCGTGCACGATGATGGACAGGATGATTCGTGCAAGGAAGAAACCTAAATTGCTTGTCTACGCGATGTATCTACCCTTGATCTTCCATGCTTTTTACGTCCATGTGGATGAATGTCAGATCTTACCTGATCCTGCCTTTCTATCCAAGGCCTGCAGAACTACTACTGTCATTGCTTCTCCTGAGCTAGTTGTGGAGGTACCATCTGATCCTAATGCACCCGAGCCTGAGCCTCCATCCACCCTTGACTCTATCCGTGACATGTTGCGTGATCGCTTCTGTTTGGAAGACGATCGTTACACTGCGTTGGATTATCGTACTACTCTTCAGATGAGTCCCATCAGCAACATACTGTACGACATCCAGTACAACATGGTTCGGCATCCCACTATGCCATTTCCTATGGGGCGGGACCCTTCTCGCAAAGGTTACCGGATCTATGACCCCTGGGCCATACGTTATCTAGATCCGGACGCAGCGTTTGTTGATCCTCGTCGCTCTGTCATCGACCCCTCTGTAGAAGCATGGAATTTCACAACCAGAAAGTCCATGCGCCAGACACTACATGCGCCAGAACTCAGACGAAGAACTTCACAGCAAAGTCAATAAGTATAGACATTTGAAGAAGGACTTTTTATTTATATATAAAAGTCTATTACATGTCTAGAAAAGGTTGTACAAAGGAGAATTTCTACAAAGAAAAGAGCCTAAGTCTACAGCCAGTGGCCACCATGCGCCTTCAGATAAGCGCAGCGGCCACCATGCGTCTCCAGATAGGCGCAGCATCACTATGCGCCACCAGTGAGGCGCAGCAGATATCATGCGCCTCCATCCAGGCGCATCCCATCATCTCTTCAGCAGCTCAGTTATGTGCATCCCTTCAGCAAAATTCTTCCAGCCAGGCTCACCTGGCCGAGCAGAGCCCAGTTATGTGCCGCTCTTTCAACCAGGCTCGCCCGATAAATGCTTCGACACAAAGCATTTAACCCTCTGGCTGGAACAAGGAAGAGAAGAGCACCGCAAATGCTGTGGCCAGGGGAGGCTTCGAAAGAGCCTCCAAAGCCGAAAGAAGACCGTGATCGAAACCACGGCTAAAGGAGCAGCTTTCGACACGATCAAAGTGGGGAAAACCCACTTTACAGGAAGAGAGAGCCTTGCACCGCCATTCCGATCTACGGCTCTTCCAGAATAACGGAGACGAGGCTCGAGCATCCCTATCTTTGGATGCAACAGGCACCTTCCGCCTGCCTCAGAAGCCCTCGACTCCGTCTTTTGGATGTAACAGTCACCTTCAAGTGCATCAAAGACAACACAGCGTCTCATCTTCACCCTCGGGAGCACTTCGTCAGCAGAATGCACCCGTATGTTCAAGTTCATATTGGAAGTACGTGAGGGAATGAGAAGCAAATCTTCTCTCCATGCCACTATTTATAGGCCGGGCAGATCAAACCCACGCGCCAAGTGGATGGCCCTCCGAATTCCGTACAATGAATTTACATTAAATGGATGAACCGGACGCCTCGAATTCAGCCAAACGGCTATTTATAGCACTCGAAGAGCGAGACAGCCGCATCATTAAAAGACATGTCCGATGCGCCAGCCAGACAGCGCATCACACGGACGCGCCCTTCGGCATCAGGCGCATCACACAGACGCGCCCTACAGTACTCGGCGCATTATAGAGGGTGCGCCCCCACACATCTCCATACCGAGTGGAACGCCAACCGACGCGCCCAATCAGCTGTCCATCGAACGTCACCAACATTAAATGCTGAACTGACAGAGTTGGCAGCACGCCTCCCAAAGTCTGAACAGTTGACAGCTTTATTCAGAAAACGAAGCGTCGGCAACGTCAGCATCATCATGACTCTATTCCTACGGCTACTGCCACGTGGCCACCCGCATGCGCCTCTACGGCCATGCGTCCACACCCGTATGCGCCTCTACGGCCATGCGTCCAAACCAGCATGCGCCTCAAAAGTCATGCGCCTCAGACCCTTCACTGATCCCTAAAGACAGAAGAAGAGTCTCCGGTTGAAGTTTTGCATGCGCCTCAAAAGCCATGCGCCCCAGACTGATCTCTGATCCCAAAAGACAGAAGGAAAGTCGCCTGCATGCGCCTCAAAAGCCATGCGCCCCAAATGGTTTGTAACTCCTAAAGGTTATGAGCCGCAGCCTCCTCCTGCGCCCAATCCAAGACGCACCAGATCACTTATCTCCACCAAATCCGAGATCTTCGAACCATGAGTCGACGACACGTATCTTTTGACTCAACTCGTCCAAGATTTCAGCAACGGAAAGATCTTCTCTTCTGCTACGTGCCGGCTCACAACAGCAGTATGAAGAGTTCTCCCCCTCGATCAGGGCGCAGCATCCATGCGCCTCCATCAGCAACCTCCACGTGGCGTCCCCACACCGGTGTATCCTACATGCGCGCATGAGCAGCCAGCCCGCAAAACTATAAATAGAAGGATCATCCCCTTCACACACACACAGAGACTCAGAACACAAGACTTACAGAGAATCCACAACAGAGAATCACCGGAGAGACAGTTCTAGACACTCAATGTCTTCCTCCTCTCAGCAAGCTCCAGCACCCAGAGCAATCAACACCTTCAGAGAACCGATAACCGCCGTCAGCCGGTCAACGGAGTCAACGCATTACCACTCGCTCTATTGGTACTAAGGACCCAGCTTAAACAAAAGTGTACTCCTAGGACTACATCTAAGTCCTATATTGTATCACTGTTCTGTTTGTATTAAGATTTCAATCAAAACAATTTTAATGGCAAACAAGCTGGCGACTCTGCTGGGGACCTCTTTCTCCTCTACCGAGAAAGTCGTGTCACAGGCCGACGACGTGAAGGTGGGCTCCTCCCACAAGACGCTGGTAGTGCGCCTCAATCAACAGGCGTACGAGGAGTTCATTTCTGAAGGAAGTGTGAGTCCTTCGAAGCGGCTGTCGAAGCCGAAGAAGACCCGTGCAGTCTGGGTGCGCAAAGTCGACGCCTCGGGCACCACCGTTGAAGGGGATGCGCCCGTCCAGCCTTCCCTTCCTGCTGACATCCTCAGCAGTCAAGGTGCGCCCGCTGATGCAGCGCATCTCTCGGGAAAGCGTCCGGCTGACCACGTTCCCCAGCCATCTTCCTTTCAGGCGAGGAAGATACGTCGACGGAGCAGGGGTGCAGCCAATGCCCCGCGCATTATCTCTGATGCGCCACAAAGAGCCTCTGTCTTTGACAGACTCACTCGCTGTAACGGCGAGGAGAATTTGGATGCTGAGTACTATGCGCCCCAGCGGGCTAGTACGAAGAAATCCAAGGCGGCACGGGCCATGCGCCACAAACGTGCTATGCCAGCAGCCGGCCAGCGGCACGCACTTACAATCACGCGCGCTGCCGATGGCAAGCTGTACAAGGTTGACTCAGGTGCTCCTGCACTGACAACGAGTCGACCTTCAAAGTCCTCATCTCGCTTAGGCGCATTCACTGCGTGCACAACCAAGCCGAGAGAGGCAAACTCTGTGGTCTTGAACTCCCGCGCCTCCTCTAGTTGTACGTTCGAGGTCCGTTCAAGTCACTTCAAATGCTGTGGTTCCCCCACTACTGATCGTGATGCCTGCTTGGTATTAGATCAGGGGGCGCAGCACTCGCCCGACCACCCCGGCGCTTGGCCCTGCCATGCGCCTGATAGGGGTGTGAGGGTAGCACTCTCCTCCAACGACTTGCGCAACGTGATCACTCACAAGCGCCGGTCAGGAGAGTTGACCAACAAGCACGATGCGCCTCTCACGGGGCACACTTGTGCAGTGGTCACCATCAACTGCTGTTGCAAGACGGCAGTACCGTCGGTCTTCCAACGGCTACAATCATCGACACCCCTCCGACATCGCCTTGGGACGAAGGTGTCAGCAGAAGAGGAACTAAAGATTGCGTCATGCAACGTGATCTCCAATTCCTCATCTGTCCGGAAGACGACTGCCAATTCCTCGTCTTCATCCAAAAGCCAGCCGAGGAAAACCAAGGCAGCTGTCACGACCTCTGGAGTGTTCGAAGGCACTCGGTCGAGGAAGAAGTCCTTGGAGGAAGCTGGGGGTAGCCAGACCCTTGTCGAGCCTCCTTCCGAAGACGAAGATGTCCAAAGCACAGCTGCGGCTGATCTTCATCAAGGCGAAGATGGCCTCCCTGAAGCCCCTCAAAAGGATGATGTCCTCCAGGACACCGCCGGGGGTAGTGCTGAAAACGAAGAGGTCCTTCAAGACAGAGCTGAGGGCAGTCAGGCCCTTGCAGATGCGCCTGTCGAAGACGAACTCCAGAATGTGGCTGGGGGTAGCCAAACACCAGGAGAAGTCACTCTCCCACATGAGAGCGAGGCTGAGAGCGAAGCCTCAACTAATCCATCCACTTCCGGCCGTGTCATGACAGTATACATGACCGGGGGTGATCTTGAGACTGATGCGCCGCCACAAGACATTGTCCAGCGCATAGACTCGCTAGAGGGAGGACTCAAAACCCTCTCTGCCTCAATGCAAGTACTGACTCAAGCAGTGTTTGAGATGCGGTCGGCCTTGATCAGGATACCTTCAAATGGTCCCGACCCAGGAGCCAATGGAGAGTCGAGTGTGCCCCTCCAGCGGACACCCTCAGACACAGAAGCACCCCGGACATCGGAGCCCTCAAACGCTCCACTCCAGGTAGTACCTCCTTCCCCGACTCCTAGCTCCACGGAGGACGTGGTCGAAATGATCAAAGATCTGCGGGAGCGCTTCGAGTCCAAGAACAGGCAGGAGGAGCGCCAGAAGATGGGCATTCCCCAGCCTTATCCCCTTGAGTGGAACAAGGTGGTTTAACCCCCAAAGTATAAACCACAAACACTCATGTCGTATGACGGGAAGGACTCTCCACGACGGTACCTGACGTACTTCCAGTCGCAGACAGGGCATCTTCCAAAGGAGGACGCGCTCCTCACCAGCATCTTTGTTGGGGCCCTGAAAGGGGTGGCGTATGACTGGTACTGCAGCCTCCCCGATCATTCCATATCGTCCTTCGACGACCTGACACGCCTCTTCCTCGACCGCTTCTACGACGGTGGGAAGGACATGACGATGGCGTCTCTCATTGAGATACGCCAGAAGGACAAGGAAACGGTTCGGGCATTCATCGAACGCTTCCGTCAGGCCTGCTTCAGGCTACCTCCAGGCATGCCAGAACATGCGCTTCTCTCCGCTTGCAGTATGAACATGCTGCCTGCAGTAAAGCTCTGGCTTAACTCTACTCCCCCTCCCGACTGGAGCTCCCTAATCATTGAAGCTGAAGCTGCAGAGAAGAAGGCGGCCAATGCACGTCTTCTGGGTGTTAGCTTCCCCGCCTTTGACGATAAGGGGAAAAAGTCCGCAACCAACAACTCCGGACGAGAAACAAAGGGGAAACAGGCATTGACTGTTAATGCCTCGAAGGGCGCATCTACGCCTACTCAAAAGCCTCCACTGGCACCGAGACCCAAGGAGGTGTATTTATTCAATGATGACGACACCCTGCAACTCTTTGAGATACTGAAGCAGGGTGACAAGATCAAGCTTCCGGACCCGAAGCGGCCCGATGAAGTCGGGAAAGTGGACAACCCGAGGTACTGTTACTACCATCGGTTTGTCGGACACCCGACTAAGGACTGCTACGTCCTCAAAAATTACATCCAGCGCATGATCAATGCGGATGTAATCTCCGTCGACTACGAAGAGAAGACGGTGTCAGCTAATATGGTGTCACTTCAGTTTGGCACCTTGCCGCCGACTACCACACAAGATGGCGTCGTCCCCATCCCTAAGGCGACAATGGACGTGGTGAATTTGCCACCCACCCGTGACAATGTGAGTGGACTTGTCCCACTCACCACATCTCGAGGAGAGGTCCTCTGGGTTCACCCCGACCTCGTCTCCGAGGTAACTCAACCGGAGGTACGCCCTACCTCCAAAGCAAAAGGCAGGAAGATCAAGTCTTGCCGCACGGTCTCTTCTTCAACGGAAGAGGCGCTTCCTGTGCAGACACGTGCACAACAGAACTCCCAGCCCGGTGAAGCTGCCGCCGAAGTGGTGCCTCCTGGCACCATCCCTGAGGAGGGTCCATCCAAGCCCTCAGCAGCCAATAAACAAAAGCAAGTGGAGGCCCGTTTCGACAGACCTCTGCGGAAAGAAAATGCTTCGGGGCTAGCCAAGCCCCACAATTTTGACATTCTGGCACAACTGGCCAGTACTCCTGCACGCCTGTCTTTGTTCGAGCTCCTGCGTCTCTCCAAGGACTCCCGAGAAGCTCTCTACGAAGCTCTGAAGGATGCCGAATCCTTTTTCAGTCAGGTCAAGCAGCCTGAAGACCTTCCAACTACTTGTGCACACTGTCATTGTGCGGATGAAGTTATCCCAAACATAACCTTCACCCAACAAGACATGCTGCTCAAGCATCACCGACATAACCGACCGTTGTATTACACAGGGTACATCGGTTCGGTAAAGGTGAGCAGGATTCAGATCGATCCGGGGTCTTCCCTAAGCATCATTCCAAAGGCGCTGCTATCAAAGCTGGGGATCCCAATGTACCGGCTGGCGCCCTCCAATACGACCATCAGCGGCTTCAACGCCAGCAAGAGCGAGCCACTGGGCAAGATCCGACTGAAGTATCACATCGACAGCCTCAAAACTGAGGTAACTTGTTATGTGGTGGATGCCGAGGTCAACTACAACATCTTACTCGGACGACCATGGTTACATGAGTACATGGTGGTGCCCTCCACGCTCCACCAATGCATGAAATATGTATCCACCAACGGCGTCATCCGGACGGAGTTTGCAGATATCGATCCCTTCAAAGGGATTGAGGCCTACTTCACCGATTTCGACTTGTACAAGCCACTTGACGAGGAGGAAGCCAACGATGCCGATGATGAAGCAGAGACGGCAACAGAGCCGGACTTGGAGCCCGAAGTGACTCCTGACGCCCCCTTGAAAATCCGTCTGAAAGGGAGACCACCCCAGAAGGTGCCTCCAATGAGCATCAAGCTATCAGGAAAAGTGCCAGCTCGCGAAGCTCCCCTGAAGATACGCCTCAAGGGGAAGCCACCACAAACAGCGGCTCCCCTGGTGGTAAAATTACAAGGGAAGGCGCCACTCATCGAAGGCGCAACCGAGGCACCCCTCAAGGTGCGTCTTAAAGGCAAGCCGCCGCAGTCATCCAAGATGCCGGAGAGGGCTCACATAACCCTCTCAGACCCCAAAGTCAGAGCGGTGGAGGACTCTCCTGATCCGGCCCCAGTGCTTACAGACGAGGAGCTTGGCGAATATATCTCTGCTGATGTAGACGTACCCTCCTTCGACAATGTAATCCCACGGGATAAAATCTCGTACTTTATCAATAATAGAGTGTCTTTCAATTATTCTTGTCTTTCATACTGGAATGCCATGTATATATTAGACAACGCTCTACGGTCGTTGCAAACACAAGTAACGACCGTCTACCATAATCAAATAGTCCCGTCTCAAGGAGTCTTCATAGTCCCTCCACGAAGCCGAGACGAAGGTACCATCATCTCGGGCAAAATCGAGCGTCGTCGGGACCTCCCGTCAATCGAGCCCGAACCTGATACCGGCAGAGTACAAGTCTATCGGTACACAGATGCGGCTAAGCACATCATCCAAAAGATGGGCTACGACCTGAAAAGCAATAAAGGCCTAAACTACGGCAAGGGTCGGCATCTCCCTGTCCCACTTTCGATGCCCAATGGAAAGCTACAGGATTACTATAATCGGACTCGACGGGGGTTAGGCTATGTCACGCCGCCATCAACTCCAGAGAGTTCAGACGCAGAAGACATAGAACATTCCCACTCGTCAGAAGCATCGACGTGGGATTCCGATACCAGTATCGGATCAGTCTTCAGGAAAGTGCTGTCAGCTAACATGACATCGGCGCAACCTCAGAAGGATGAAGGCGAGGACCAACCGCCGGAACCCTTCGAAGAAGAACCCTGGGCTCAACGTCTAGGAGAACAATGGGAGTCTCATTTTGAGTTACGAGAACCTCCCACCGAAGACGAAGTCGAGCAGATCGACCTCGGGGATGGGTCTTCTTCTAAACCCATCTTTATCAGCAAAAGCTTGGAAGGAGAAGACCGAGAATCTTTAGTCCAACTGGCTAAGGAGTATATCGACGTCTTCGCCTGGAGCTACGAAGACATGCCGGGTCTCGATCCACAGATCGCGATGCATAGGTTGAACATCTTACCAGATGCCAAACCTATCAAACAACAACAGCGACGCTTCCGCCCGGACATCATGAACGCCATCGATCAGGAGGTGGACAAACTCTTGACCAGTGGCTTCATCCGTGAGGAACAACACCCAGACTGGGTAGCCAACGTCGTCCCTGTCACCAAGAAGAACGGAAAGATACGAGTCTGTATCGACTTCAGGGATCTCAACTCTGCTTGCCCAAAGGATGAATTCCCGCTCCCAATCACCGATGTAATGATCGACAACACATGTGGCTTTGAACGCATGTCCTTCATGGACGGGTATTCAGGCTACAATCAAATCAAGATGTTCCCCGATGACGCAAAACACACGTCATTCAGGACTCTGAAAGGTGTTTTCTGCTACACAGTAATGTCCTTCGGCTTGAAGAACGCCGGTGCAACGTACCAGCGAGCTATGAGCACCATCTTCCGTCAATATCTTCGCAAGACAGTTGAGTGCTATGTTGACGACATCGCAGTCAAGAGCCGCCTCAAAAGAGATCACCTACAAGACCTAAAGACGGTCTTCGATCTCATGCGGGCACATCAACTCAAAATGAACCCCGCTAAATCCTTCCTGGGGGTTTCTAGCGGCAAATTCTTGGGCTTTGTCATCACGGCAAAAGGCATTCATGTCGATCGCGAGAAGACTAAAGCCATCCATAACATGGACCCTCCGAAGAACCTTCGAGAACTTCGGGGCTTACAGGGACGTTTGGCATACATCCGGAGGTTCATAGCAAACCTCTCCGGTAAATGTCAACCCTTTACTCAGCTCATGAAGAAGGGAGTCTCTTATGTCTGGACAGAGGAGTGCCAAAAGGCTTTCGACGACATCAAGGCTTACTTAACAAGCCCGCCAGTCCTAGTGGCACCTGTCGCCGGCAAACCATTCCTCCTCTACGTCCGTGCCATGGATCATTCCCTCGGCGCTTTGCTGGCTCGAAACAGCGATGCAGGCTACGAGCAAGCAATCTACTACCTCAGTCGAACACTCATCGGGGCCGAACACCGGTACAACCCCGTTGAAAAGGAGTGCTTGGCTTTGGTGTTTGCCATTCAGAAGACTCGTCATTACGTCTCGGGCCAGACAATTCACGTTATCTCCCGAGTCAATCCGCTCAGAGTTCTCATGACGAAGCCAGGGTCATTAAACTCCCGGCTGGCTACATGGGCGATCCTACTAACGCCATACAACATGGTGTTTGTCCCGCAGAAGGCGGTCAAGGGTCAGGCTCTGGCTGACTTTTTAGCTGCACACCCCATCCCAAAATCTTTAAAACTCTATGAAGACATCCCAGATGAAGTCCAAGAATCAAACGTCACTGAAGGAAGCCCCGTCTGGCGGATGTTCTTCGATGGCGCTTCAAGAACGGGCCCCAACGGCCAAATCATCGCGGGAGTGGGGGTAGTCTTGGTCTTCCCCGATCAGCTGGTCATCCAGCGCGCATACTCCCTTTCGAAGCCGTGCTCCAACAATGTTGCTGAGTACAATGCACTCGTCATGGGACTCCAGCTAGCACAACAGCTGGGGGTGGATCATCTGGAAGCCTACGGCGACTCGAAACTCGTCGTAAACCAGATTCGGGGGCAATACGAGGTTCGCCATGAAGATTTGATCCCTTACCATGAAGTTGCATTGAACATCATTTCAACCTTCACTGGTTTCTTCATCGAACATGTACCCCGCCTACAAAACTTGGAGGCTGACGCTCTGGCTGGCCTCGCAGCCTCATTGGCCGCGCCCCTTGGGACTCAACATTATGTTACGGTGACTGGCCGAGACCTGATTTGTCCCAGAAACAACCTATGTTTACAAATGGCTCACGCCATGCCGACGAACACCGATGTTAATGTCCGAGACTGGAGATTCCCGTTCATCGACTTTGCCGTCTACGGAATCCTTCCGGAAGACCCGAAGGAAGCCGTCTCAGTCAGGAGACGCTCTCTTCGATTCTACTACGATACAGCCACTAAAACGCTGTACCGACGCTCCTTCGACGGGCTTCTCCTTCGATGCCTGTCTAACGAAGAAGCAGCCGAAGCTCTTCGAGAAGCTCATGACGGAACTTGCGGAGCTCACCAACCAGGGCCTAAGTTGCAAGATCGACTGCGACGTATGGGCTACTACTGGCCACCCATGGTTGCCGACGCAGTGGAATATGCTAAAAAGTGCCATGCATGCCAACTTCATGCAGACTTCATACATACACCATCTGAACCTCTACATCCTACAGTCGCCTCCTGGCCATTCGAAGCCTAGGGCATGGACATTGTAGGGCCAATCACCCCTCCTTCATCAAGAGGACATCGTTTCATCCTGGCCATCACCGATTACTTCTCCAAATGGGCGGAAGCAGTCCCACTAGCGGAAGTAAAAAGCTCCAGGGTGGTCAGCTTTATCAAACACCATGTCATTTACCGTTCCGGGGTACCCGGCGGATCATCCATGACAATGGTCCTCAGTTTATCAGCCACATTTTCAGCAGGTTCTGTGACAAGAATCGCATTCAAAACGTGGCCTCAACCGCCTACAGTCCGGCAGCAAACGGATTGGCCGAGGCGTTCAACAAAACTATCGTCAGGCTGCTCAAAAAGGTCGTGTCATCCAACAAACGCGACTGGGACGAAAAGCTTAGCGAATGCCTTTGGGCCTACCGCACAATGGTACGGACCCCAACAGGCAACACTCCATTCTCCCTGGTCTACGGGAGCGAAGCAGTACTGCCTTTCGAGATACAGATACCTTCGCTCCGCGTGGCAATCACAAACGATCTCACAGAAGAAGACAATCAACGTCGTCGTCTGCGGGAACTGGAGGCACTTGACGAAAAGCGTCTCCTAGCTCAACAATGCATCGAACTTTACCAAGCCCGTATATCACAGGCTTTCAACAAGAAGGTCAAGCAAAGAACTTTCCAAGTTGGCGACCTGGTTTTGGCAGTCAGAAGGCCAATGGTGTTAACTCACAAGACACCAGGGAAGTTCGAGCCCAAATGGGAAGGACCCTTCATCATCGAGACGGTATACTCAAACGGTGCTTACCGGCTCGCCAAACCCAATGGGGACTTGTTCATGATGCCCATCAATGGCAAGTTCCTAAAGAAGTACTATTCTTGACATCCTCCAAGACATGTATTTCCCCAAACAATCTCTTTATACAAAATCAAACGCTTCCGGAACCCAGCTGTTCCGTGGCATCCTTCCGTAGAAAGATAACCACGTCCACATTACCTCTGAGTTGTCTCTCTACATCCTACAAAGCGGAACCTTACACTTCGTGAGCTTATGCTATCCTTCATGTTTACCACGTCCACATTACCTCTGAGTAAACATCTCGTACAAGCAACTCCTATGTTGTCGTACATTGATCGCAGAACTTCCACGTCCACATTACCTCTGAGTTGCTCAGCGTATCCCCCAGGATCATTCCTACCACGTCCATAAACACCTCTGAGTAGGAAGATTCTATCATTCGAACCTAATGATTGCCATGTCCACATTACCTCTGAGCAAACATGTTGGTTCCTTTATACTTATTATCTGTACCTAAAAACCAAGGTGCGCAAAAGATAATAGGTCCACATAAATCATCAAGTTCATGAGATTAAAAATGAACACATCACAAAGAAATAGTGTATTTCTTTATTTTTCAAAAAAAAGAGAGTACAGAAATACGCTATTTCCCCAGCAAGAATTGAAAAAAAACACATAAAAAGAAGAGAAGCTACAATCCCCGATCCTCCCCAGGGTGGGATGAGAGTTCTCTGACTCGACGTCTCAGGTCGGCAGTGCGAGTTTCCACAGTCGCCTGGACTCGCAGCTCGGCTTCTTGACGCATTAACCCGACAGCCTCAGCAGAAGTTTTACTCTCATACTTCTCATCAAGCTGTCGTCGCTGCTGAGCCAAAGCAAGGGTCCGCTGAGTAAGAGTCGCTTCCTCCTGCTTGAATGCCACGTGTTCAGCCAGGACACGATCAGCTTCTAGTTGAAGTTGGGCCCGCTGGTCTTCAAGACGGTGCATCTGAGCATCAACCTCTGCGATGTTAGCGTCCACCGCAGCCCGCTTCTCCGTCGTCTTCTCCATAGATTGAGACAACTGCTCCGCCGCAGCCTCAGTCCCAGCCACTTCACGCTCCCAACTGCTCACATCGGCCCGATGGGAAGCCTCGATTTCAGCAATCAACTTCCCTATCTCTGCATCTATCAAGACAGAGAAGTCATTTCGTTGGATGCGCTGTAGTTCCGCGAGCCGCTCGTCCAGCTCAATCACCGAAACCTCCAGAATTTCAGCGATATGGTCATAGCCTTGGTGAATGCGGATCAGCTCGATACAAGGCATTTCCAAAGCTTTTGCTGTCGCAACGCTCCCCTTGCCATCCATCACTGCAGATACTCCTTTCTCCAGCATTTTGTACACTCCCTCGACGAGGAACTTCACATACTCGTCGGCATCCGCCAGCACCTGCGGCGTCATAGCAGGAGTTGGGGGAGCTACTACAGTTTGCGGACCGGAGGAGGATCCGCCAACCTCGATCTGAGAGGTTTGAACCTCGGCTGCAATAGGCTCATCATCAACAGGGACCAGACCGCTAGCCCGAGGTGCCGAAGGAACAGAAGGAGCCGGCACATGCGTCGTGATAGTACCCCAAGTGGAAGGAGCAACAGAGGGTTCCACACCCTTACCCTTCTCAAGCTCGGACACATCACCGACGTCAACGGCCACCTCTTCTACCCCCGACGTTCTATCAGCATCAGCTACCTCCCCCGGCAAAACGGGGAGATCAACATTTATCTCCTGGCCAGCCCCAGGAGACAAGACCGGCAGAAGGGTCTCATTCTTCTCAAGTCCCTCTACAGGGACAGAATCTGTCGCTACCGCCTGATCGGTAGCCATCTCTATGTCCATGGTTGAAGCCAAGGAAGGATTCGGCAATGATTCGGCCGACCTCCTTTCATCATGACCAGGAGGGGAATCAACCCTTTCCTCTATCCTCACCGCTTCTGCCGCCCCCACCACGGACCCTTGCAACGCTGGAGGGACGTCACCAGAAGGCGACGAACTCCAATCCACTTCATCATCAGGATGCCTCGAGTCTGTAGGACCCTCAGCGTCCAAGGCCTCCACGGCAGATGGTACTATCCCAGAAGTTGTTGCGACTTCAAAGTCAGTAGATACTAAAACCTCCGCGGGAACATCTTCGGGACCCTCCTCCACAGGAGACATCATCGTTGGTGGAATACACTCCTCAGAAGAGCCTGCCACCTCCTTCGGCTTACTGGTGCCCGATTCCGAAGCACGAGACTTCTTCTTCAATCCCTACAAGAAGAAGAGCATAAGTCGCCACAATGACATAAAAAAACTGGAATTATGAAGCACTCCTTACCTCAGCGGGAGCTAAGCCCGTTGGCGTTACAAGTGGCATTTCCGTAATCTTCGGGGTCGACGTCCTTCTCGACCTTTTTGGTACAGAAGAACCAGCTTCTGTGTCAGCCCGTCTTTTCCCGACAGACGGGTCTCTCACTGGTGCCACAGCAGCAGCCCGATACCCCGCTAATTCTGGCGGACGATATGACCGAGATGCCACCAACATATTCGTTGTTGCCTCCAACTGGGTTCGAATGATTAAACTAGTCTCCCTGTCATAACCAGGAGACATAGTATTCATAGTACAATACAGCTTGGCGGCCGGATATAAGATCGGCGGCCAAGGATTGCGAACTGGTGTGGTAAACTTAACGCTAGTGCATCCAGCGTTATAATACTGCCAGCCTCGGGCTCCATCCAGCAAACTCCCGATGAAGCCTAGACTGCTACTGGGATTCCGCAGCATTAGCTGAGTGTAGCCAAATTGATGAGCAAATCGGCTTGGCAAGTACGGTTCCAGATAACACCTGTTCTGATTACGGTAGACCAGATGCGAAGGCCGGATACTCTGCAACCAACGAAAACTCCATTTCGGCAAAGTAATCGCATCCTCGCCAGAATCAACCAAATCCTGGTCGGCCTCGAAATTCTTGAAGATCGGGCCAACCTTCACGATTTCCCACCCCTGAAGGAAGGACAAAACCCTCCTACAAACGGGGACGCCAGTGTAAGACCACTTCCTCTTGTAGAAGCGGCGAATGAAGGCATCTCCTTCAACATGGTCCTCCTCAGGACCAGGACTCATCACATTCGGATGATGTAAGATCAGCCAACCCATAAGATAATGGAAAGGCAGCTCGGCCCGAGGAAAGTTGTCATTATTACCTTTCTCGTGGATCACATCATCAGCAAAAGACCTCAAACCACGCAGCAGGTTGCACACCATCGCGGGGAGGAGAGCCAGAGGTCGTCCAAAGGCCAACTTCACTGCAGGCAAAATGAGATTCCGATGTACCCTCTCAACAGCACCGGATCCCCCTGCAAATATGCAATCTCGGAGCCATATCATCAAGTAGGCCGTCAACACTGCCTTAGATGACATTCGGTGCCCGCAGTGCCAGAAATAGCTGTACGTGTTCTTGCCGCTCTCATTTGAATGTGGGGTCCTCTCGTCCAGCCGGGTTATTTCAGAACTCACTTCCGCGGGTGTCAAGCCCTGCGGAGTCGCAAACCGGATCCTCGAAGGATCCGCCAAATCCTGTCTGAAAACATAGTCCCTCCAAGCAGTCACGTGAGGTTGGGTCTTACCCTTGTCCCTCCGGTGCATCAGATAATGATGGCTCGTCACCTCCTTGAAAACGGCCATCATCTCCGGGTCCTTATCTTCCAAGACCTGGATCTCTTCATTCGATGGGAAATATTCCTCGTACGGTTCCGAACCCCAAGGAAGCTTGGACACTTCGTACATCTCATGAAGGGCCAATCCCAACTCCCCTACTGGAGTAAAGAAGCTGCCAGTCTGGGCGTTGAAAAGCTCCAACAGCGCAAGGAACATCGGCTTATTGAGGTCCACGCCTGCCTGCGTGGCCCGAATGGCGGCAGTCAGCCATATCTCTTTAAGCTCAACTTTGAACCTGGAAAGCACCTAGGAGGTCAACTCGTTCCACTTTGGGATGTAGTGACACCAACCTTCGACTCTAAAACCAGCTGTCGGATACGTGACCTTCGACGTCAGCATCCGATTTGCAAAAGTCGGGGCACTGAAGAGAAACGTGTCATTTGGGACTTCACTATAGATGCTCCCGGGACGCAAAGCTCGGTAACTGAACGAAGAACCAGTTCGTGAAGCGGTCAAGGTGTCTCGCTGGTTCGAGGTGGTGTCAATCGAAAGGGAGCCCCCCAAGGCACCTCCTTGAGAAGGAGTAAGTTCCCAACCCATCCTTCTCTTCGAAGCTAGACGATAAAAGGATGTCAATGGCAACTGGCGGTCAACCTGCCTCATGTATAACATCATGCCCTTAGCAGCAAAGAACCAGTCTTCTCTGATCTTCAATATCTTCGCCTCGGAAGAAACTAATCGGTCGCCAAACAGAAAGGCTGGCTTTAAGAAGGTCACACCTTCAGAATCAGCGGACTTCAGTTTATCGCTCTCCATCATACTCTGGAGGAAAAGCGGCAACTGGACCTGGATTTGTAGCATCCTCTCACGAGGTTGGTCCTCAAGGATAGCCTCCTTTGCAGGGTTGATCACCGCCTCATCAAAATTAACTCCCATCTGGCAAAGAGAAGCGTCCAGGAGGACCTCATTCAACAAAGGGATCGTCATCGACACTGGCACGATAAAAGTGGAAGTCAGGCAAAAAGACAAAATATGTCAAGCAGACTGGCACATTGCCAGGGTATGAACCCATGCGCATCTGCTTCGGCGCATTATCAGGGCATAGGCCCATGCGCGTCAGCATGTCTCGGCGCATCATCAGGGCGTAAGCCCATGCGCGTTGGCATTGGAGCTTCGGCGCATTATCAGAGCGTGAGCCCATGCGCGTCAGCAAAGGCTTCGGCACATCTTCAGGGAATAAAACCCATGCGCGTCAGCCATTAAAACCTCGGTGCATGATAAAGGTATAAACCTATGCACGTCGGCAGGATAGAACCTCGGCGTATCATTAAAGACCGAAGTCTATACGCGTCGGCAGTTAGGGCACAGAGCCCAAAGCAGAGACAAAACCCACCTGTCACCTCAGGACGAACGTCGGCAAGAGGCGCAAGAGTGATAGGTACATCCTCATCCGCGGACTCCTTCGCTTTCTCCTTCCCCTTGCCGGCAGCGCCGCGAGGAGTCTTGGGAGCCATTCTCTCGAAGAAGGAGAAGTTAGGGTTTTGAAGAAGAAACTCTAAAGAAGCAGAGGCACAGAGAAAAAGAACTCTTTCTCTCTCTGACTCTTACCTATTTATAGGGTATGGTCGCACGCGTGAACAGATGACGTATGATCTCAGCCGTCGCCTCGGGTTCTGTACAAGGATAGCAGCAAATAGCACCAAAAGATCATCAGTAATCTTTTCGGTTACCGAGGCACCATCATCATTAACTGAGAAGAGCATGCGCCCGAAAGGCATGCGCCCAGAAATCATGCGCCCTGACCTCCATGCTTCTTATTTCAAAGTATTCCAAAACTTATTCAAAAGTTTTGAAAACTTTGAAGGGGGTCTTGTAGAAGCATGGAATTTCACAACCAGAAAGCCCATGCGCCAGACACTACATGCGCCAGAACTCAGACGAAGAACTTCACAGCAAAGTCAATAAGTATAGACATTTGAAGAAGGACTTTTTATTTATATATGAAAGTCTATTACATGTCTAGAAAAGGTTGTACAAAGGAGAATTTCTACAAAGGAAAGAGCCTAAGTCTACAGCCAGCGGCCACCATGCGCCTTCAGATAAGCGCAGCGGCCACCATGCGTCTCCAGATAGGCGCAGCATCACTATACGCCACCAGTGAGGCGCAGCAGATATCATGCGCCTCCATCCAGGCGCATCCCATCATCTCTTCAGCAGCTCAGTTAAGTGCATCCCTTCAGCCAAATTCTTCCAGCCAGGCTCACCTGGTCGAGCAGAGCCCAGTTATGTGCCGCTCTTCCAACCAGGCTCGCCCGATAAATGCTTCGACACAAAGCATTTAACCCTCTGGCTGGAACCAAGGAAGAGAAGAGCACCGCAAATGCTGTGGCCAGGGGAGGCTTCGAAAGAGCCTCCAAAGCCGAAGGAAGACCGTGATCGAAACCACGGCTAAAGGAGCAGCTTTCGACACGATCAAAGTGGGGAAACCCCACTTTGCAGGAAGAGAGAGCCTTGCACCGCCATTCCGATCTACGGCTCTTCCGGAATAACGGAGACGAGGCTCGAGCATCCCTATCTTTGGATGCAACAGGCACCTTCCGCCTGCCTCAGAAGCCCTCGACTCCGTCTTTTGGATGTAACAGTCACCTTCAAGTGCATCAAAGACAACACAGCGTCTCATCTTCACCCTCGGGAGCACTTCGTCAGCAGAATGCACCCGTATGTTCAAGTTCATATTGGAAGTACGTGAGGGAATGAGAAGCAAATCTTCTCTCCATGCCACTATTTATAGGCCGGGCAGATCAAACCCACGCGCCAAGTGGATGGCCCTCCGAATTCCGTTCAATGAATTTACATTAAATGGATGAACCGGACGCCTCGAATTCAGCCAAACGGCTATTTATAGCACTCGAAGAGCGAGACAGCCGCATCATTAAAAGACATGTCCGATGCGCCAGCCAGACAGCGCATCACACGGACGCGCCCTTCGGCATCAGGCGCATCACACAGACGCACCCTACAGTACTCGGCGCATTATAGAGGGTACGCCCCCACACATCTCCATACTGAGTGGAACGCCAACCGACGCGCCCACTCAGCTGTCCATCGAACGTCACCAACATTAAATGCTGAACTGACAGAGTTGGCAGCACGCCTACCAAAGTTTGAACAGTTGACAGCTTTATTCAGAAAATGAAGCGTCGGCAACGTCAGCATCATCATGACTCTATTCCGACGGCTACTGCCACGTGGCCACCCGCATGCGCCTCTACGGCCATGCGTCCACACCCGCATGCGCCTCTACGGCCATGCGTCCAAACCAGCATGCGCCTCAAAAGCCATGCGCCTCAGACCCTTCACTGATCCCTAAAGACAGAAGAAGAGTCTTCGGTTGAAGTTTTGCATGCGCCTCAAAAGCCATGCGCCCCAGACTGATCTCTGATCCCAAAAGACAGAAGGAAAGTCGCCTGCATGCGCCTCAAAAGCCATGCACCCCAAATGGTTTGTAACTCCTAAAGGTTATGAGCCGCAGCCTCCTCCTGCGCCCAATCCAAGGCGCACCAGATCACTCCTCTCCACCAAATCCGAGATCTTCGAACCATGAGTCGACGACACGTGTCTTTTGACTCAACTCGTCCAAGATTTCAGCAACGGAAAGATCTTCTCTTCTGCTACGTGCCGGCTCACAACAGCAGTATGAAGAGTTCTCCCCCTCGATCAGGGCGCAGCATCCATACGCCTCCATCAGCAACCTCCACGTGGCGTCCCCACACCGGCGCATCCTACATGCGCACATGAGCAGCCAGCCTGCAAAACTATAAATAGAAGGATCATCCCCTTCACACACACACAGAGACTCAGAACACCAGACTTACAGAGAATCCACAACAGAGAATCACCGGAGAGGCAGTTCTAGACACTCAACATCTTCCTCCTCTCAGCAAGCTCCAGCACCCAGAGCAATCAACACCTTCAGAGAACCGATAACCGCCGTCAGCTGGTCAACGGAGTCAACGCATTACCACTCGCTCCATTGGCACTAAGGACCCAGCTTAAACAAAAGTGTACTCCTAGGACTACATCTAAGTCCTATATTGTGTCACTGTTCTGTTTGTATTAAGATTTCAATCAAAACAATTTTAATGGCAAACACCCTCAGACACTATTGGACCATCCCGTGCTCTATGATGGTTGTGGTTCTGTTCCTCCTGCTGCTGATGACTTAGTTATGATTTACTTATGCATTATAGTTTCCTACTTTTAGCACTATGCTTTGTAGTTTCTCTTGTTCATTGTATGACTACAAGTTGGCTTAGTTTGAATTTTTGTAAACTACTAGTTCTATTTTCTATGGTTCTGTGATTGCAATTCTTCTCCTTGTTAATCATTTATCTGTTTATGAGGGGCACATCGATATTTTTTGTGATAAATGACAAAGGGGGAGACATATTTGATTATATATGATTGTATATGATCATGTTGTGTTGGATAAAAGCTTTGTCTTAGGACATATCTAATTACGGGGGAGCCGACATATCCATCTACGGGGCATATACGGTTCTGGAGTCGAGGCGGGTGATATACCTTCGCAGGAGGATGAGATAGTGGCCGAAGACTGCTCTTCAGACATGTCTCTTTGTTTATAGACTTCCTATTTCATTTTCTTTCTTTTAAGTTGACATATTGTAGATTATTTATTTCTTTATACTGTGGTTTCGAGATGTCTTACCCGCACAGTTATTATTTCTATTTCATGTTAGACAGATCTTTCTCATTAGTATTATTTTATTGGACTTGATATCTCATATCTTATTTTTTGTGTGGATGAGATTAGCTGTGACTTGTATTGTATTGCTGGGTTGTTATCATGATTTACAGGTTAAGCATTTCGCTAATGGACTTACTTTGAGATTTGGCCCATTGATGAAGTATTGCTCGCATGTACCGTATCATGGTCCTATATGTATTTTGGGACTGGGACGTTACATATTTTTGTGGTTGCCCATGTAGGTCCACATTAATCACTTCAGTTATATTATTATACCGACGTAAGCCTACGAATAGGATAGAAAAGACCCACAGGAACTCATCCACATACTTGATCACCTTATTTGATTCCATTTTCGAACTCTCGTTTGATTGCCTTGAATTGCATCTTGCTTTATTCCTTTTCTATCGCGAGTCTTATTGCTCGTGCGATAGAATTTAGGAAGATGACTCATTCTAGGTATATATGTCTATTAATTCAATTACACTATTAGTTAAACTCTTGAAAGTTGGGTAGAAAGCCTCACCAAGTAGCTTCCAATGTCCTTATTACCCAATTAATGAAGTATAGTTGAATGACACTGAATATAAGATAGTGTAGAAAGATAGGCTTACCTAGACTCTAGAGTCTTAGAGGCCCATACCCTAATTGGACGACCAAACCCTTTGACAAAATGATAGTAGGGAAACTGTAGAGATACAAACACCGGACGAGTCTTAGACCTTGATGAACTTGAACTACTTGTGCTTTCTTTCAAATCATATTCTCGCGTACTTATATTATTTGACTATCTTGACTGATGCTGCTATTATAGCCTATTTTTGCAAGCTTATTCTTTATTGAGCTTGTTTAGGACATATATTTTATTAGGGAAGCCTGTCACGACCCGCACCCACTTTTCGGGATACAAGTGCGTGAGCAAGCTAACTACATATCAAGCGGACTCCAGCCCGACTCGAATACGTATAAGCTGTCAAGAGCATGGTATCATGTCTAATATGGTAATCTAAACTATATCTCAATCCACGAGATGTATATAAATCAATAATGAACAAGTATGGTTCATAGTTTGCAGCCCACTAACATAAATGTCCGATAAGACTCCAAAGAATATAACAAGTGTCTGTAACTCAATCAATAAATAGGATATCGCATGATAATGAAGGAAACCACGAGCCGGATAATAAACGTGATATCAATACCTGAATCTCGCAAGCAATATCGTAATCATCTGAAACCCACAAGTGTCATAATCATCCACCATCCAGAACTTCTAGATAACTTCTTGTAATCGCTAAACCTGAAGAGATCAGCAGGTCCTCAGGGGACATTGCAAAATACATAAAAACATGCCTATCTAGCAGTCTAATCATGCATGATAATATAAACATGATATAAACAAGGAATGATACATAACATGCCATGAGACAACGACGAATCTGCTTACAAGTGACTAACGACAAGTGGCTATTGACAGGTGACTATGAACTGGAATACAAGAACAACTACACGTAACTGAACTGCTGGATGAAAAAGTGAACACGAGATCAATGGAATACCAAACCCTTGTACCGAGTGGACTCGCAGGTTTGAATTAATTACTAACCCTCGCCCCGAGCGTGGACTCGTAGGTTAGTTCACGGCAAGGCACCCTCGCCCCGAATGTGGACTTTCTGGTGCAAGTACAACATCCTCGTCCCGAGTGTGGACTCACGGATATAAACAGATCAAGACAAACACCCTCGTTCCGAGTGTGGACTCTCTGGTGCCAAGGAACAAACACCCTCGTCCCAAGTGTGGACTCTCTGGTGCAACAGATCAACCCTCGTCCCGAGTGTGGACTCTCTGGTTGCAAAAACGATAACAAGGAATTAGCAGTTCAACTACATGTACTCGTTCTATGACACGACTCAAGCAAGGTACTGGTTAGACAAGGTACAACACAGTCAAGACACAGATACGGACCAGTCTAGCATGAACTTATGATGTGAACAAGTCCAGTATAACTACATTATCAAGTCATAAAAGGTGATATACAAGCAATCCAATCAACTGGTGAACATGGTATAAAGAACATGTAAATCAAATCGACTAAAGAACTAAAATAATAACATGATAAAACAGATCTATAAACATGCAATAAACTGTAGAGAAAGCCAAGGTATCTTGTATGGTGGTAGCGTGAAGATCCAATAATATACCATCAACTAGTACGCCATAAAGTCGAAATCACACAACTGTCTCCGAAAGTTGAAACAGAAATTGCTAACCTTCTTAGAATAGTCAAATTAGGTAGGATTGCCTGTCCCTAAGTCCAATTCTGAATACAGGGACAAAACGGTCATTTCGGGCCAAAACGGCATCCGACATTGGACCCACTTTGTACCGAAAATCATGCCAGAGTCAATGGTCTCTAAAGTTAACAAACTACATGTCTACAGATTTGTTTTGATGATTATAAACCCAACCATATGTCCAAAGTTGCATTCCTGCAGGCCGTGCACAAAATCACCCGTTGAATCGGATCGTGGGGCCTGCGAAACGGCGATCCGATCAACTATCTCAGAATTGGACCAAACTCGGCATACAGGACCAGAAAAACGATACGGTCCTGTTGGCACAAGTTTTGCCTCGATCTGACGAACGTGCACAAAGTTGTAGCCAAGTTTACAAAGCGTAGATACGGGGGTATCTTGATGGATATGTACTGATTTCGTCGCGCACAAGCAACAAAATCGAGCCCCGTCAGTTCCCACGCGTCGGCAACATCCATATGCGCCTTTTAAAGCGTACAGTGTGTGACCATGTCGCCCAATTTGTCGGGGTGCACACCGTATCGGGAAGTTTTCTCGAATTTCTAGTTTTGAAAAAATACAATTTTTCGTGAATCTATAGTAACGAATAACTTTATGCATGAAATTCGAGAATTCGATCTAACAGGTGCGTTTCAGTCTCATATATATTGTCTTTGACTGTTTTCATTCAGATTTTTGAAAACCCAAATATTTGGTTCAAAAACTGGCTTCTCAAGTAAGGGTTTGGATTAATTTTGTGCTCTGTTTTTTGAACAGAAACCATCAATTTTGTGTCCAATTAGCGGGATGGTCGAGTTGTCGTGTTCGAATCCTCTTGGTAGGAATTCAAGAGGGTCATACTGGGTTTCCATGGGACTTTACAAAACTCAAAGCAATCTAGTATTAGAGGAAAAATCGGGATGGGATGTTGGTACCTGAACAGTGCTTGGCCGAATTTAAAACAGGGCTTCCCCTGTCTTATTGTCGGCCATGGGCAGCGTTGGCAGCCTCCAGTGATCTTGCGACGGTTGCAGGCTCCTGGGAGGGCGCACAAGGATGGCAGGCATCCTCCAGGTAGGTCATGAGGTGATCTCGAGTGGGGGTTGTTCGGTTACGGTTGGTATTCGGGTTTTGGGTGTTCAAAAATTTTTGTAGGATGCGTAGAAATATATGCAACAGACTCGATTGATGTGAATTCATATTTTTTGTAATTTAAAGTTATATTTGGCCTGTATTTAGGTCAATCTAAGGGAGATTCGATCCTAGATTGAAAGCAAAAGATTGCATTTGATTGGTTTAGTATGGTGTGAATTTGGTTAGGAGCAAATTTAAACCTTTATCCGCTCACAGGGGGCGGGCACAGGGGTGCACTGTTCACCAGTGTAAAAATATTATATTTCTTTATGCCTATAACTAATTGTATACTTGTATATTCATATATTTCTTTCTATGTACATATAACTCAATGCATACTAGCATATACATATATTTATTTATATACTTATATAGGCATAATAGTATATATGCAGCTGTATGAAAAAGGCATGGAAATATTCTAACTTATATAAAATATCCTAATGTACTATTAGTTTACTATCAATCTTATTTACTACAAGTTTATTTATTTTCATTAAAGCTCTCTCTATACAGGCTTATATATAAATATATAAAACATAATATATGTATACACTATATATACATATTTATTTACCCGTAGGTTTTTAACTTATAACTTCCAAATCCAGAAGAAACTAATTTGGAAAATGATATTATTACCAAACAGGATATCAAATAATTTTGATAATATATATATATATATATATATATGTTATATATATATATATATATATATATATATATATATATATATATATATATATATATATATATATATATATATATATAGAAGACAATTATTATACCACTTTAATAAAGTACGAAATATGTACCTAGACATAAAATATATCAACATGGGCGTCGTTGTGCACATAAAACCTTTACATGGGCTCGGGCTCGGTTCTGGTGCAGTTCGGGCTAGTTTGGTACAACCGGCTCTTCTACAAGTCAATAATCTAATTAATAAATATTTTAATCATCTATAGGGGTTAGGTCGCAACTTGGCCTAGTTTTCCTAGTTAGGACACACTTATGGCTGGGCCTTCCTTGGCATGGCTAATACACTAGACAAGGCACGCCACTGCACTTTCCGTGCCATAATTCCTAGTCCTCTGGTATTTCAAAATGCAACTATGGCTAAAGTCATCTACCGTAATAATTAACTAGTTACTTATTTCTAAAATCACCATTTAAATCAAATAAATAAAAGAAATTTTTTTAAAAAAATTTCGGGAAAAGGAGTTACAAATCTACCCACCTTAAAAATAATTTCGTCCTCAAATTTTCTAATTCATAACTATTCCTTAAAATTCAAAGTCTACTATTACCTTAATCTCCTCAAATTTAATTTCTTAAAATATTTTATAACCTTCTCTAGGCATTTTAGAACTCCGAATACTTGAGAAATTCTACCCACCTTTGGTCACACTACTCCTCAAAATACGGTCACTAAAATCTTATAACCTTCTAACTAGTAGCTAATAATTCTACCAAATATCTAGGACATATAGTATCTTTAATCCTTCATATCTATAAATAACCAAATATTCAATAGTCAAGCAATATTGTACTATAACTTAAGAATTTTTGATAAATTCTCGATAGTACGATCGTTCGTCACCTCGAAATAAAAAGGAACGAGAATCAATGGTACGGAAAGCAAGGAAGTATAATCGAGAGCAAATATGGAGTTTCAAGGACCTAGAGAATTTCTAGAAGAATTTTCAAGATAGTGTGCATTGAGATTTCTAAGGTTTAGTCATAGTCGCAGCCTCGTACCAGTACAGTTACATGACCGATACGATATGCTCTGACCTGCATGGGCTACCAAAAAAACTTGTCACGACCCGTACCCGCTTTTCTGGATGCAAGTACGTGAGCAAGCCAACTATGTATCAAGCGGACTCCAGCCCGACTCGAATACGTATAAACTGTCAAGAGCATGGTATCATGTCTAATATGGTAATCTAAACTATATCTCAATCTACGAGATGTATATAAATCAAGAATGAACAAGTATGGTTCATGGTCTGCAGCCCACTAGTATAAATGTCCAATATGACTCCAAAGAATAACACAAGTGTCTATATCTCAATCAATACATAGGATATCGCATGATAATGAAGGAAAGCACGAGCTGGATAATAAATATGATATCAATACCTGAATCTCGCAAGCAATATCTTAATCATCTGAAACCCACAAGTGTCATAATTATCCACCATCCTGAACTGCTAAATAACTTCTTTTAGTCGCTAAACCTGAAGAGATCATCAGGTCCTCAGGGGACATAGCAAGATACATAAAATATGCCTATCTAACAGTCTAATAATGCATGATAATATAAACAAGATATAAACAAGGAACGACACTTAACATGGCAAGAGACTATGACAAAACTGCTAATAAGTGACTAATGACAAGTGGCTACTGACAGGTGACTATGAACTGGAATACAAGAACAACTACCATAACTGATCTGCTGGATGAACAAGTGAACATGAGATCAATGGAATACCAAACCCTCGCCCCGAGTGCACTCGTAGGTTTGAACTAATCACTAACCCTCGCCCCGAGTGTGGACTCACATGTTAGTTCACGGCAAGGCACCCTCGTCCCGAGTGTGCTCTCTAGTACAAGTACAACATCCTCGTCCCGAGTGTGGACTCACAGATGTAAACAGATCAAGACAAACACCCTCGTCCCGAGTGTGGACTCTGTGGTGCCAAGGAACAAGCACCCTCGTTCCGAGTATGGACTCTCTGGTGCAACTGATCATCCTCGTCCCGAGTGTGGACTCTCTGGTTTAGAAAACGATAACAAGGATTTAGCAGTTCAACTACACATACTTGTTCTATGACATGACTCAAGAAAGGTACTGGTAAGACAAGGTACAACTCAGTCAAGACACAGATACAGACCACTCTAGCATGAACTTATGATGTGAACAAGTTTAGTATAACTACACTATCAAGTCATAAAAGATGATATACAAGCAATCCAATCAACTGGTGAACAAGGTATAAAGAACATGTAAATCAAATCGACTAAAGGAATAAAACAATAACCTGATAAAATAGATCTATAAACATGCAATAAATTGTAGAGGGAGGCAAGGTATCTTGTCCGGTGGTAGCGCGAAGATCCAATAATATACCGTAAACTGGTACGCCATAAAGTCCAAATCTCACAACTGTCTTCGAAAGCTGAAGCAGACATTGCCAACATTCTCAGAATAGTCAAATTAGCTAGGATTGCCTGACCTTAAGGCCAATTCTAGACACAAGGGCAAAACGGTCATTTCGGGACAAAACGGTATTCGACGTTGGACCCGCTTTACACCGAAAAGTGTGCCAGAGTCAATGGTCTATAAAGTTATCAAACTACATGTTGATGGATTTTTTGATGATACGAACCCAAACGTATATCCAAAGTTGGATTCCGGCAGGCCGTGCACAAAATTGCTCGTTGAATCGGATCGTGGGCCCCGCGAAACGGCGATCCGATCAACTATCTCAGAATTAGACCAAACATGGCATACAGGACCAGAAAAACAATACGGTCCTGTTGGTGCAAGTTTCGTCTCGATCTGACGAACGTACACAAAGTTATGGCCAAGTTTGTAAAGCGTCGATATGGGGGTATCTTGACTGATACGTACTGATTTCGTCGCGCACATGCAACAAAATTGAGCCACGTCAATTCCTACACGTCGACAACATCTATACGCGCCTTCTGAAGCATACAGTGCGTGACTATGTCGCCCGATTTGTCGGGTCGCATGCCGTATCGGGAAGTTTTCTAGAATTTTTAGTTTTAAAAATACAGTTTTTCGTGAATCTTTAATAATGAATAACTTTATGCAAGAAATTTGAGAAGTCGATCTAACAGGTGCGTTTCAGTCTCGTATATATTGTCTTTGACTATTTTCATTCAGATTTTCAAAAACCCTGATATTTGGTTCAAAAACTCGCTTCTCAAGTATGGGTTTGGATTAATTTTATGCTCTATTTTTTGAACAGAAACCATCGACTTTGCGTCGAATTAGCGGGAGGGTCGAGCTGTCGTGTTCGAATCCTCTTGGTGGGAATTCAAGAGGGTCATACTGGGTTTCCATGGGTCTTTACAAAACTCAAAGCAATCTAGTATCAGAGGACAAATCAGGATGGGAAGTTGGTACCTGAACAGTGCATGACCGAATTTAAAACAGGGCTTCCCCTGTCTTGCTATCGGCCATGGACAGCGCTGGCTGCCTCAAGCGATCTTACGGCGACTGCAGGCGGCTGGGAGGGCGCACAAGGATGGCAGGCATCCTCCAGGTAGGTCAGGAGGCGATCTCGAGTGGGGGTTGTTCGGTTAGGGTTGGTATTCGGGTTTTGGGTGTTCGAAAATTTTTATAGGATACGTAAAAATATATGCAACAACCTCGATTGATGTGAATTCATATTTTCTATAATTTAAACTGGGATTTGGCCTGTATTTAGGACAATCTAAGGGAAATTCGATCCTAGATTGAAATGCAAAAGATTGCATTTGATTCGGTTTAGTATGGTGTGAATTTGGTTAAGAGCAAATTTAAACCTTCATCCGCTCACACGGGTCGGGCACAGGGGTGCACTATTCACCAGTGTAAAAACATTATATTTCTTTATGCCTACATCTCAATGTATACTTGTATATTGATATATTTGTTTCTATGTACATACAACTGAATGCATACTTTCATATACATATATTTATCTATATACTTATATAGGCATAATAGTATATATACAGGTATATGAAAAAGGCATGGAAATATTCTAACTTATATAAAATATCCTAAGGTACTATTAGTTTACTATCAATCTTATTTACTACAAGTTTATTTATTTTCATTAAAGCTCTCTCTATACAGGCTTATATATAAATATATAAAACCTAATATATGTATACACTATATATACATATTTATTTACCCGTGGTTTTTTAACTTATAACTTCCAAATCCAGAAAAAACTTATTTGGCAAATGCTATTATTACCAAACAGGACATCAAATAATATTGATGATACATATATATATATATATATATATATATATATATATATATATTTATATATATATATATATATATATATATATATATATATATATATATATATATATATATTGGAAAACCGGACTTTTATTGAAGAAATAAGCGCAAAATGCCGAAGCCTATATAAGTAAGCGCGCTAACGCGATAAAAGGACAAAAAGCGAAAAGTGCGATACGTGCACACAAAAGGGAGAGGAGGGCGGCCTAGGCCAGGGCCTCCCAGAACGAGTTGGAGACGTTAGAGCAACGCCTCCTCACTTTGAAGCATTGTCTGATGACCATTTTGTACAGCTGAGGAGGGGGGAGTTGGCGCCCTTCATATTAGAATTTGTTCCTGTTTTTTCAAAGAACCTAAATGCCAGCGGCTGCTACGATCTGGTACACGTGGGAACGGCTCCAGAAGTCCAGGAGATCGTAGAAGCCCCCGGTCTGTTGACCTATACTAAGACTATAGTGAAGCTTGGACCATGTGCCTGCAGCCAGATCCCCCAAAAGAAGGACGTGCTCAACAGATTCCGTCTTGTGCTTCTCGCAGCAGTGGCATCTGGAAGCGAGGCTGAATCCCAACGATCTGATGATATCGTCCGTCGGGATCTTGCGGCGAAGAGCACGCCAGATGAGAATAGACCATTTGATGGGAATGCATGTCTGCCAAAATTTGGCATAGACGATATTCGGTACCTGCTGCCTCTGGCTACAATTCTGGCGGAAGCCAAACTAAATGCCCCACTCGGGTTAGGGGACCATCTCCAAGTGTCGGACGTGTCGGTAATCCGCAGATTCGCAGCAAGAAGACTTATATATATATATATATATATATATATATATATATATATATATATATATATATATATATATAAAATATATATATATATATATATTTATATATATATATATATATATATATATATATATATATTTTATATATATATATATATGTATATATAGCAATCATTTAGACGAAAATATATAAATATATATATATATATATATGTGTGTGTGTGTGTGTGTGTGTGTGTGTGTGTGTGTGTGTGTGTGTAGCAATCATTTAGACGACAATTATTATACCACTTTAATAAAGTGCGAAATATGTACCTAGACATAAAATATATCAACGTGGGCGTCTTTGTGCACATAAAACGTTTACATGGGCTCGGGCTCGATTCTGGTGCAGTTCGGGCTAGTTTGGTACAACCGGGTCTTCTACAAGTCAATAATCTATTTAATAAATATTTTAATCATCTATAGGGGTTAGATTACAATTTGGCCTGGTTTTCCTATTTAGGACACACTTATGGCTGGGCCTTCCTTGGCATGGCTAATACACTAGTCAAGGCACGCCACTGCACTTTTCGTGCCATGATTCCTATTCATCTGGTATTTCAAAACGCAACCATGGCTAAAGTCATCTACCGTAATAATTAACTAGATAATTATTTCTAAAATCACCATTTAAATCAAATAAATAAAAGAATTTTTTTAATAAATTTCTGAGAAGAGGAGTTACAACGCCCACTAACATATTGTTTATTTAGGATCAGTGTATTATGGTCTGATCAACCTAGTACACTTGCTTCGCTCTTCTTATGGATATTCTACGTGGATTGAGATATAGTTAACAAATAATTGCCCTCTAAGATCTCATCCACAACTATCTTAATAACTCTCTTTTTTTAAAATTATTCAATCACCTTCGAAACCTCGCAATTGTATTCGATCCTTAAACTCTATACTATTTTATGTCTTCACCTATTCCGGGAAGACAAACCCTTGTGTTTGAGGGAGGGTATCCGCGTGGACCGATTCCCGATCAGGCGACACAGTTTGTGCAAGCTAGACAGCAGGCAGGAGCACAACGACCAAGACAGGCCTTTGCCATGAGGATTGAAGACGGAACAACGACACAAGAGGCAACGAAAGGTAATAACTTGATTTTGTGTTAATAATAGAAGTAAATTATTAGTTTACGCTAGTTTGGTACATGTTTGCTTAGGAATAACCATAGAGATAAAGCACACTTTAGAGACATCTTAGAACCATATACATGTTTTCCTTTACCTTAGTGAGTTATATTAATTTCGAGGACGAAATTCTTTTAAGGAAGGTAGAATGTAACACCCCTGAATTTTTGAATTATTTTTTGATCTTAAAAAGGATTTTATGGAATTTATGAATATTTTAATTAAATAGTTATTATTATAAATGACCTTAGCCATGGTTAAGTTTTTGAGTACAAAATGATTAGGAATTGTGGCACGGATAGTATAGTCATGTGCCTTGACTAGTGTATTAGACATGATAGGGGAGGCCGAGCCATAGGTGTGTTCTAACTAGGAAAATCAGGCCAAGTTGCAACTTAACCCCTATAGACGATTTAATTAGTTAATAATTAAGATAATTGACCCTTAGGAGACCCGGTTGTACCAAACTAGCCCGGACTAGACACAAACCAAACCCAGGCCCATGTAGTCTGGTTATGATTCCAAAAGGGTCCATGTAGATATATAGATATGTATATATATCTTGGTGGTTCATTTTTATTAGTTTTATGAGTAATTTCTATAGATTATTTGTCATTTAATTTTATAATTAATTAATTACCTTGGAAATATGATAACGACCTCTTATAATAATATTTTGGATATTTTGTGGTTTAATTAGGCTGTATATACTTGTATATAAATATATTCATAATAGACAAAAATATTGCTTATATATGTACTCCTAGATTTTATTTATAAGTTTCAGTTATTATAATATATGTTCATTATTTGTTCTCTAAATCTTGCTTGTATATATTGTAGAAGCAAGGAAAAGAACATGATTGCCCAAGCGACTTAGAACAGAAAAACCCATGCGGCTCAAAAACAGACGAGCTTCATGCGGCTCAATAGCATCATGCGGTTCAAAAGTCACCAGCTTGAACATGCGGCTCAAGCAACACCACGTGGCCTTCTGCGGTTCGCTTCAACAATTGGCCATTAAGCAAAGGCCCTATTTAATGCTCTGACATAAAGGAGAATTGACGGCACTGACATAAAGCTGCAATAATGACTCTGTCATAATGGCAGACCCCTACGGAAACGAAGGAAATCTCTGACACGATCCATCAAACTCTAAAATTCTTCATGCGACCTTGACACGTGGACAGTTGCATGCGGCTCAGGCAGAGGCCATCTCATGCGGCTCAGGAAGAGGCCACCTCATGCGGCTCAGGCAGAGTCTACCCTATGCGGCTCACTGAGAAGCCACCCATCATGCGGTCGCCTACGCTCATGCGGATCAGATCATCTCCATACGGTTCAAATGTTCAGAGGCTACGCCCAAGTAGCCTTGACACGTGGCCAGTCTTATACGGCACAGTAGGGAACAATCCTTATGCGGTTCAGATTTCCAAAGTGGCTCGCGGTTAAGACACGTGGCAGAAGATTAGTTTTTCCCGCGTCCCTACAGCTAACAGCATAATAATAATGGGACATGTGGCATCAAATCGATCAAGATTCATCAACAAATCCCAACAACCAGGTTTAGTGCCATCCTCATAATTACTGGAATCAAATCAGATCATTTGCAATCATACAAATTGAACACGTGGCGGAAGATCCGAGCTTGGCATAACAAATTATGAAGATTTATGGCAATCATCATTAATTGCCCACAGAGATTTGATGCAATCCATATTAATTCCCTAGATTTGCTACAATCAGAATTAATGGCCCAGATTAATTGATCTCTAACCGCCGACTTCTCAAGGAGGCAATCATTGCAAACCCTAATGATCGCATCCCATTCCTATAAATAGTAAGGTGCCATTCCCTTGCGAGAGAGGACTTTTCTAGAGCACGAGAGCACCTGGAGAGACCTGAAGAGAGAGAGCAGAGAGACAAAGGCACACACAGAGGGCATCCCGAGAGCATTTCTTTTCCGGAGCCAAGGCTGCATCCGATCGTCCAAGGAGTAAGGCACAGCTGCCATCGCTTTCCCGAGCCTCTACCATCACCCCCCAGAATCTAAAATAAATAATTGTACTTAGATTGCTGTACCTAGGTTTTTGTCCCTAGGCTTTCTTTGTACAAGCGAGTTTGTATTGTGAAGTAAACATCCAGTCCTCCGATATAATTGTTCTGTTCTTTTATAATTCACGGCAAATACGATGGCAAATCTGCTGGAGACAAACTTCTCCACGGCTGAGGAGTTGGTGACGCAATCGGATGCAGCCAAACTTGTCTCCACACAACAAAAAATGGTCGTCCGCTTCGACCAACAGGCGTTTGAAGAAATGCTCTCCGACGGAAGCGCTGGCCCGGTCCAGAAGTGAACCTGCACAAAGAAGGCTTGCAGGGAGTGGAGGCCAAAATTATTTGCTCCTCACCAAGCTCTGGACGGAGTACTCTCTGCTGTCCAAGACGGCGAAGGCAACTCTCATGCGGCCCCACTTCAAGCCATAGAAGTCTCTGTTGTCCCCAAGTCCGACAGAGGAAAGCACTACGATGTTGGACTTGTAGGGGCAAAGAGTGATTCTATGTGCTCCAGGAAGAAGTCGAACCAAGGCACTAGCCGCAGGCTGGACATTCATGCGGCCAAACTTGCCAGCCGTATGCATGATGTCCATATGGCCAAAATTGCCAGCCGAATGCATAACACTCATACGGCTAGGATTTCTAGCCGCATGGAGAAGACTTATACGCATGAGACTTCCAGCCGCATGAAGAAAGCCCATGCGGCTATGACTGCCAGCCGCATGAAGACTGTTGATTCCAGCCGCATGCCGCCTGCTCCGTGCGGCTTATTCTTCGATCGCCTTTTCTAATGTCCTGATCTCTCGCGCTCCCGAGAAAACATGTCTAACTCTCTCCAGCACCACTTAGACTCTTCCTATTATGTGCCCTCACGTACTAGAGTGAATAAGTCTAGGGCAGTACGAGCCTGGCAAGCTCAGTCCGCTGTCCCGACCTCTGACCATCCGAGCGTTCCATATACTGTTATACGGGCCTCTGATGGAAAGTTGTACAGAACCACTCGAGTCCAGCCCCCGGCGGCAAACAGACAGAGTGGTTCCCAAAAGTCTTCCAAAATCTAGGGAGCAAACATGGTCGTTCCGGACCCATCTGACTTGCGTGAGACTATCCTCCACAAGCGCAAGGAAAGAGAAGGGGCCTTGAGGTGCAAAGAGGCCTCCCACGGACGTCACTGCACCCAAGTCATCTTCAACTGCTGTTGCAATAACGCGACGGTACGAGAAGACCGGCAGTCTGTCTTCCAAAGACTGCAACAACCATGTTCAGAGGATGAGACACTTCCCGTCGTATCCTGCAACTCTGCTAAGAAAATCCTTGCCGATGGGAAGAAGATAACATTTCCAGCCCGAAGATTTCAACCACTATGACTAAGAGACTGTCATCTAAACAGTTATCCACCACCGGAGTTTTCCAAGGTACCCGTTCAAAGACGAAACCTACTACAGTGGAAGATTCATCGTCCATATCACTGGGGATTGCTGGAAATGGGGGTAGCACTCCTCCGAACCTCCACGACAATTCGATGTTCCAAGGAGACGAGCTGGGGGAAACAACTCTCCCATTAGATGCATCAAATCCCGACGTCCCCGAGGACGTCCACAATTCCCAAGACGAGGCAAACTCGGAAGCTGGGGGTACTATTCCTTCTGAGTCTAAATCAGAGGAGAACATTCCCACATACCCCGATGACTTCTCGGTACAGGGGTATGATTTAGAGTGTACGTCATCCACCATCCCTTCCACTTCTACTCATGTTAGGACGGCATTCATGACAGAGAGCAACCAAGAAGGTCCCAGAGATCTCCAATGCATCGACACTCTGGAGGCCATACTACATGCTTTGGTCAAGCCTGTGGACGAGATCAAAGCGGCCCTTCCAACTCTACAAGGAAAAATGCCTGGCCAAAGAAACTTGGGTCCCGCGGTCAATGCAGACTCGAACTCAGCGGCACCGAACCCGGGCAATAATCTTCCTGAAATGTCGGCTCCTACCGCTGCAGACGAGGCCAGGGAGGCAAAAAGAGAGGTCCAGGTTCTCCGGGCCATGTTCCACGCCCGAGAAAATTGCCAAGACCTCAGGATACGACAACCGTATCCCGCTGCATGGAGAGATGTTCCCTTCCTACCAAAGTATAAACCATTCCACATCAATCCGTATGATGGGAAGACCTCCGCAAGTCGGTACATCATTTACTTCGAGGTCACCACCGACCATCTACCCCATGACGATGCCATCCTCACACGATTATTCATCGGGGCATTAGAAGGGGTCGCCTTCGACTAGTACCGTAACCTGCCAGACAACTGCATCCACTTTTTCGCTAGCTTCAAGCGCACGTTCTTGGAGAGATTCTACGAAGTAGGACAGGACATCATAATGTCCACCTCATGGACGTCGTTCAAGGGAAGAAAGAGCTGACAAGGAACTATATTGAGCGGTTCGGCCAAACCGCCATGAAGTTGCCGTCTGGTAATCCGGATTCCTCCTTAATTGAAATTTGCCAAAAGAGACTGCTTCCAACAATCAGCCTTTTGATGGGTAAAAGTCAATTTAAGGACTGGAAGACGTTTATCATCAGTGCCACTAGCGCTGAAGACAGGTTGAAGAAGGCTCGCCAACTGGGATTGCACATCTCGGAGGGAGAAGACAAGGGCAAGTGTCCTAATACCAACAACAACAATGGGGGTAGCTCCTCCATCAATCGGGACAACAAGGGCAAGCAGGCTATGGTGGCCGATACAGCCCAGAAACCTGAGTCGAAATCGACAGACAAGCAATGGCCACAAATGACCTACTCCTTCGAAGACGGCCATGTCAAGCCCATCTTGGATATGCTTATACAAGGAGATAGAATTTAGCACCCTCCACCAAGACGGGAACCTCGGCCGGCGGAAATGGAGAGCCCAAAGTACTGCCATTACCACCGTTACGTCTACCATGCTACACACGACTGCTAGCAACTGAAGCGATACATCCAACATCTCATCGATTCGAACACTCTGGCCACTGATTTCGAAGAGGTAATAGTGGCAGCCAATATGGTGTCAGTACAATTCGGCAGCTTCTCTCCAACGAAGGCTTAGGACGGCGTGATACCCATCCCTCAGGCGATAATAGAGATTGCTAATCTTCCACCTCCTCGAAATCAGATTACGGGTCTAGTGCCCCTCACCACATCACGAGGGGAGGTCATATGGGTCCATCCAAACTTGGTATCTGAAGTGACTCATTCCACACCACCCTCCATTGGCAAGAAAAAAAAAAAGAAAAGTCAGATCCTGCCACACAATCTCGACAGATGTCGAGGAAGCCGCAGCTGTCGTTACTCGGTCAGGTGCTCAATCCCAACCTATGCCAGATAACTCGGCGAAAGAACATCAGCCGGACACTGCTGACACTCTGGGACCTTCCTAACCTCCGACGACCGACAAGCCTAGGCCGAAGGAGACTCGCTTTGACAAATCCCTCCTAAAAGAGGCACCTTATGGGCTGGAAAGGCCCTACAACTTTGACATCTTGGCGCAATTGGCCAACACACCAGCCAAATTATCATTATACGAGTTCCTGAGACTCTCCAAGGATGTTCGTACGGCTTTGAGCGATGCACTCCAGAACGCCGACGCATATCTAGCTCAGGTCAACCTCACGAGAGAGTGCCCGCCTGCAGATCTCCAAGACAACGCTTGCACGGGAGCGATGCCCAACATTGTCTTCACTCCACAGGACATGCTCATCAAAACCAACCTGTACGATCGACCATTATATTACACTGGATACATTGGCGACGTAAAGGTGGACCGGATGCACATTGATCCTGGTTCTTCTATAAGCATCATTCTGAAGTGTCTGTTACATCATCTCCACATTCCTATGCATCGCCTGACGCCAACAAGCACCACCATCAGTGGTTTTAATTCGGGCAGAAGCTACCCGATTAGGAAGATTCGCTTGAAGTGCCAAATTGGCGATCTTCAGTCAGAAGTAACCTGTTACATCATAGATGCGGACACTTCCTATAATATCCTCTTGGGGCGCCCTTGGAAACACGATTACATGATCGTGCCTTCCACGCTGCACCAGTGCTTCAAGTATGTTAACAAACACGGCTTTGTGAGGACAGAATTTGCCGACATCGATCCCTTCAAAGGGGTCGAATCCTTCTACTCAGACTCTTGCCTATACGAAAAGTTGAAGAGGCACCTTGGTGAAGGAGATGTGTAAGCTCGTACTGAGATGGCCACAAGATCAGAAGAACCTCTGACGATCCACCTCCAAGCTCGCAAACCTGGCAAGTCCGTACCCCTTACAGCCGCTGTGCGTAAGGACGCAATCAGCCTCTCGGCACAAGAAGGGCAAATGATAATTCGGCTGCCAAGGTCCGGCCAAGCGCCAAGACCCACAACGGAGCCACTGACAATCAGACTGCCTAGAGCCGGCCAGGCACAAAGGAGAAGCTCAATCCCTCCGACAAACCAATGACAATACGTCTTCCCATGAAGAATCGTCACCCCGATGCAAAGTCGGAGGCTTCGAGCGTGCCAACCACTCCCCGCCCAGCATCGAGTACCAAACTGGATGTCGCTAGTCTGCCAACAACTCTACGTTCTGCTCCACCAGCAGAACTTCTGATGATCAAGTTGTCCAAGTCTTCCTCTCAGTCTTCATTTACACGGGGGGTGGCCGAAGAAGAACCAGAACTGGCCAAGTTTGTGGATGCTCACACCGATATTCCATCTGCAGATGATGTAATCCCGCTAGAAAGATACCTTACTTTATAAATAAAGGGCTATCTTTGAACTACACCGAGCTTAATAAGCTTTGTACAATGTATGCTATGGAACGCGATATAGGCGCTCACCTACACACACAGGTGACAAATATTTACACCGTAAATTAGCTCACTCCCGCGAAAGATGCTTACTGCATAATCGAGGGAGGGGATCATCTAATCATCTTCGGTCAGAAGAATGATCCACAGTCCTTCACTATAGAAGAAGTCGATCTCGAATCAGATGTCAGGAGGCTGCCTCTCTATCTATATAGCTCATAATCCAAATATCTCATACAAAAACAGGGGTATGATCTGGAGACTACGCCAGGTCTGAAGTACTACACTGGTCGTCGATTAGCTTTAAAGTCGCCAGTCCTAGCGGGTAAACCATAGGACTACTACAACATGATCCGATGCGGACTGGGATATGTTACGCCTACAACGACCCCTGAAAGCTCAGATGAGGAATGAGACTGGCAGTCACACTCAACCAGATCACCAACTTCTGATTCGGATATCAGCATCAGAAATATATTCAGGCAGGTCTTGTCTGTCAACATGGCATTCGCTGATGCTTACGAAGAAGGTGAAGACATTCCTGAACTCCTCGAATTAGAGCCATGGGCCCAACAGTTGGATGCGCAATGGGAGAAGCAGTTTGAACAAAGAGAGCCTCCTACTGAAGATGAGGTCATGCAAGTGGATCTAGGCAGCGACTCTTCTCCAAAACCAATCTTCGTTAGTAAAAGCCTGACAGACGAAGAGCTAGAATCACTACTGGAACTCGTCAAAGAATATATTGATGTGTTCGCCTGGAACTATGAAGATATATCAGGGTTAAATCCCGATATTGCTCTTCACAAACTCAACATTCGGCCAGATGCAAAGCCAGTCAAACAATAACAACGACGCTTCCGTCCAGGCATCATGGATGCAATCGAAGCCGAAGTCAACAAACTGATAGCCAGCGGCTTCATTCGTGAGGAGCAATATCCAGACTGGGTCGCCAACATTGTACCGGTACTTAAAAAGAATGGGAAGATTCGAATCTACATCGACTTCCGCAATCTGAACGAGGCATGCCCCAAAGATGAGTTCCCCCTCCCTATCACAGATATCATGATCGACAACGCCTGCTGCTTCGAACGTATGTCGTTCATGGATGGCTTCTCGGGGTACAACCAAATTAAGATGGCTCCCGACGACGAAAAGCATACATCGTTCCGAACACCAATAGGTATGTTCTGCTACACAGTCATGCCTTTCGGTTTAAAGAACGCTGGCGCCACCTATCAGAGAGCTATGAGCATCATCTTCAGTGATCATTTGTGCAAGACCGTGGAGTGCTATGTTGATGACATCGCTGTCAAAAGCCGCTCTAAAGAAGATCATTTGTATGATCTAAGGTCAGTGTTCGACCTAATACGAGCACACAATTTGAAAATGAACCCTACAAAATCCTTCCAGGGCGTATCCAGCGGGAAGTTCTTGGGTTTCATCATCACCTCCCAGGGTATCCAGGTAGACCCTGAGAAGACAAAGGCAATCATGGAGATGGGTCCCGCGAGAAATCTTCGAGAACTCTGAGGCCTCCAAGGGAGGTTAGCCTACATCAGGAGGTTCATTTACAACCTCTCCGGGCGATGTCAGCCATTCACCCTTCTCATGAAGAAGGGCGTCTCATTCGTATGGGATGAAGAATGCCAGCATGCCTTCGACAGCATCAAAGAATATTTGTCGAACCCTCCAGTCCTGGTGGCCCCGATTGATGGAAAACCATTACTGCTCTATGTACGAGCAATGGAGCATTCCCTCGGCGCTCTACTAGCATAAAACAATGATGCAGGCCATGAGCAAGCTATATATTACCTCAGTCGAATGATGATCGGGCCAGAGCACCGATATACCGCCGTAGATAAGGAATGCCTCGCCCGGGTGTTCGCCATTCAGAAGATGTGGTACTATGTCATGGGGCAAACCATACTTGTGATATCACGAGTCAACCCCCTCAGGGTCCTCATGACGAAACCAGGGGCACTCAGCTCTCGCCTCGCTACATGGGCAATATTACTGTCCCCCTACCATATGATCTTCGTCCTGCAAAAGGCTTTTAAAGGTCAAGTTATGGCAGACTTTTTAGCAGCCCACCCAGGCCCGAAGTCGGCCAAAATATACGAAGACATCCCAGATGAGGTCGCCGACTCGCATGCAACCTCTCACGATAATATATGGCAAATATTCTTCGACGGCGCCTCAAGGACCGAACCTAAGGGCAACATCGTCGTCGAAGTCGGAGTGGTGCTAATTTCTCCTTCCGAACTGGTGATCAATCGCGCCTACTCCCTCACGAAATAGTGCGCTAACAATGTGGCCGAGTACAACGCTTTAGTCATTGGCCTCCAACATGCAAGAGAGCTGGGGGTAGAATATCTTGAAGTATATGGCGATTCACAGCTAATCGTCAATCAGATTCGGGGTTCATACGAGGTTCGCCATGAAGACATGATCCCCTATCACCAAATAGCGATCAACATCATCTCGTCATTTGAAGGGTTCTTCATCGAACACGTTCCCAGACTCCAAAATATCAAAGCCGATGCCTTAGCTGGCCTTGTCGCTTCCCTAGCGGTTCCGAACTATGCTCATCAATCGGTGGATGTGATAGGCCATGAACTGGTCTATCCCAAGAATAACGTTCAATTCGTGGCGAGTTATTCTGCTCATACGATCGACGAAGCACCAGACTGGAGGCAACCATTCATTGACTTTGTAGTTTACGACATCCTGCCCGAGAACCCAAAGGAAGCCACCTCTATCAGAAGGCGTTCTCTCAGATTCTTCTACGATACAGAGATGAAAATGCTGTATCGCCGATCCTACGATGGATTATTGCTTCGATGTCTGTCAAATACAGAAGCCAAGGAAGCCGTATGCGAAGCTCATGACGGTGTCTGCGGGCCCATCAGCTTGGCCCAAAATTATAAGACCGTCTTTGCCGAATGGGCTACTACTGGCCCTCGATGGTAACAGATGCGATAGACTATGCAAGAAAGTGCAAAGCCTGCCAAGTCCATGTGGACTTCATCCACTAGCCATCCGAATTTCTACATCCGATAGTGGCATCCTGGCCATTCGAAGCATGGGGAATGGATATCATCGGTCCGATCACTCCACCTTCTTTCCGAGGACATCGCTTCATACTCGCCATCACAGACTACTTCTCCAAATGGGCGGAAGCTGTTCTGCTGGCAGAAGTGAAGACTTCAAACGTGATCAGCTTCCTCAAGTATCATGTCATCTATCGCTTAGGACTGCCCCGAAGGATCATCCATGATAATGGTCCGCAGTTCGCAAGCCATGCCTTCTATCGGTTCTACGACAAGCATCGAATTCAGAATATTGATTCGACGCCATACAATCCGGCAGCGAATGGGTTGGCAGAAGCATTCAACAAAACAATCATCAAACTGCTCAAGAAGTTTGGGTCATCCAACAAATACGACTGGAACGAGAAGCTTGGTGAATATTTATGGGCGTACCGTACCACAGTTCGAACACCCACAGGGAATATACCATTCTTCCTGGTGTACGGGAGTGAGGCAGTTCTCCCATTGGAAACTCAAATACCCTCGCTCCGCGTTGCTCTCACTTATGAATTGACGACAGACGATAACTATCGTCGCCGGCTGCAAAAGTTGGAGGCCTTAGATGAAAAGTGCCTCTTGGCTCAGCAACGAATCGAGCTATACCAAGCACGCATCTCTGGAGCCTTTAACAAGAAAGTTAAAATCAGAATATTCTGAGTGGACGATCTCGTTCTGGCAGTTCGAAGGCCGATGGTCATGACTCACAAAACCGCCGACAAATTCCAGCCAAAATGGGAAGGTCCATTTATCATTGAGGTCGTATTCTCCAACGGTGCTTACCGCCTTGCAAAAAAAAAATGTAGACTTGCTCATGTTGCCCGTCAATGGCAAGTTCCTGAAGAAATATTATGTCTAAACGACATTCTACCAATTCCAGATTATTGAGTTATGTACCCGCCGGTATCGCTGAACTCATATTCCAAATTCTAGATTATTGAGTTATGTACCCGCCGGTACCGCTGAACTCATATTCGAAATACTAGATGTTTGAGTTATGTACCCGCCCGTACCGCTGAACTCACATCTTCTGAAATTCCAGATATTGAGTTATGTACCTGCCGGTACCGCTGAACTCACATTCATAAAATCCCAGACTGCTGAGTTATGTACCCTCAGGTACCGCTGAACTCATATTCTCTAAATTCCAGATCACCGAGTCATGTATTCTTTCATACTACTGAACTCACATACCGACTCCAACTCTCCCAGATTATCGAGTTATGTACCCGCAGGTGCCTCTGAACTTACATTCCGGTCACTCTTTCAGATAGTAAGTCATGTATGACCATACCTCTGAACTTATTTCTCTGAAAGAGCTCCTCCTTCATGATCCACTACCCACACTCTCAGTGTACAAAAAGGGTAACAGATCCACAAAATTTTCAAAATGACCACGTCGATGTTACCTCTGAGTCGTTTCACTTCTGCCAAAAATAAATCACCCCTCTACATAGGACTTCCATGTCCTCATTACCTCTGAGTCGTCCTATGTACCCCTTCATGGAGCCCACTCCTGCCATGTCCTCATTACCTCTGAATGGGAAGGCTCCATCGAAGAAACCCTCATATTTGTCATGTCCTCATTACCTCTGAGTAAATATGTTGGTTCTCCCTCAACTTATTATCTGTACCAAAAAAACCCCAGGGTACGCTAAAGATAATAGGCCTACAAATGTCCTCTGTTGACCACAAATATACTCCGTTAAGTCCACTCCTGCCTTGTCCTCATCACCTCTGAGTAGGAAGACTCCGCGGTAAAACCCCATATTTGCATGTCCTTATTACCTCTGAGTAAGTAGGTTGGTTTTCTCTCTCATCTTATTATCCGTATCCTGAACCAGGGTACACCAAGGATAATAGGCCAACAAATGTCCTCAGCTGACTACAAATACTGTACTAAGTTTCCTAGCACATGCACATCATTCCTCATCATGCCCCGGGAGCCCAGCTGCTCCATGGCATTCTTTCTCCCGATACCAGGAACGTCCATGACCATCTTACCGTGAAATTGTTCCAGGTGTCCCTATTAAACTTGTTATCCATACCTAAAAACCCAGGTATGCTAATGGTAACTGGCCCACAAACAGTCCCCTAAGCGGGGTAAACGGCACCATAACACCACAAGCACAACAAGCAGTAAAAATAAAGGGTAGAACAGAACATACTCTTTTTATTTGGAAGGCGAAAGTAATACATGATCTAGGGACAACGTCCCAGGAAAAGAACGAAAAGAAATAAGAAGGAAGAAAGCCGTCTATGGTTCGGCGGTACATAATTCCTGGAGACGGTTCTTCATTAAGGTGGTCCGCCGTTCAAGCCGCTGTCTTGCTCGCCGCTCAGCCTCCTGGGACAACTGCTCCGCATCATCCAAGTACATATGTGCCCGCCAGCCATCCTCCAGTTTCTTCAGGGCGAGCTCCAGGCCAGCGAAAGCTTGATTGACTCTATCAGCCTCCTGGATAATTAGCCCCCTTTCGTTGCGAGCAGCCTCAAGCTCAGACTCCAGGAAAGCTAACTTCCTCTGAAGCTCAAGGATCTGCTCCTTCGTGTCAATAACCCCACGGGAGGCAGTCGCTTCTCGAGCCATAACATCTTCACTCACGCGGCTCAACTGATCGTATCGATCAGACAGATCGCGGAGGTCCTTCAGTATGGCCGGCCTGGTCTTATCTCGAGTAGCCCCTATCTTCTCTATGGCAGCTATGAGGAAACTGCGCTCCTGATCTATGGCAGCAGACAGATCAGCCTGTCGCAGCACCTGAAGCTGGGCCACCAACTGATCAGTCTCCAGCAATTTTGCCTCCAGAAGCGCAGCTACCCCTGCCCCACCGGAAAGAGTCTTAAGGATATCAATATGACCCTGAGCGCATTATCGGGCCAAGGCAAATAAGCTCCCTCGTTCCACAGCAGCCGCTACACCCCTCTTCAAGTGGCGATAGAAGCTGTCAACCACGTCCTGTGACGCTTCGTCCAGAACATCTGTAGAGGACGACGTCAAAGGAAGCGTGGCCGGTAGTGTCGAAGGAGGCGCGCTAGAACTTGCCACCAGAGAGACAAATTTTGAGCGAAAAGATGCGCGGATAGTAGCTAACTCCTCCTCCGCCACCCGAAGAGTCTGGACACTCGGCAGGACAGAGAGGTCGACTCGCGGAGCCGTATGAGCAGAAGAGGACGCAAGGACCATTGTCCCCTGCCCCGGCTGTCCCGCCACCTGGCCTTCCGAACTCGAGCCAGCGGGGGGCCCCTCAAGATGAGCCAGAAAGGGAGGGTGTACGCTCCTCTCCGCTGGTGCCCCTTCAGCAGGGCCTGTCTCAACAATGTCCATCATCGGCACTGGAGAGGCAGGACCTGTATGTCCAGAACAACAATCAATCGACGTAACCCAAAGGATGTGATGATAGAGCAGATAGGCCTCCTCACAAGTTAAGATTCGGCTTATCTTACCAGAGAAGGAGCATGGAGGCCGCAGCTCGCTCGCAGCTGACGTGGTCTCCTCACCCGTGACCTCCAAGTTGAATTGAGCTGGTTTCTCTGCCCTAGCCACCCAGAAAAGGGAGCCAGCCAGTTCAGCGTCACCCCGTTGAAATTCAACTATCTCAGGGACAGGTGCAGCAGAGCCCCCGTCTCCATGGGTTGAGGCCTCAGCAAGGTGGGACTCCTCGGCCGCCTCCGGAAGAACCCCAGCAGAAATGATAGCGGTACACATATCATCGACCAAAGAGGTCAGGGGCGGATCTACGTCGGCGATCGGTTCCCGAGAAACCGACTCCTCTGACGCCTACAAGAGTAAAGGAAAATGATTAGATCATAGTACTGGAGAATGAAGGAGAAGACGACTATAATTCGAGCACCTCAGAAGCATCGTCAACATCCTCGATAAGTAACCGATGTGATCTGACAGCAGCTCGTTTCATGGAATTAGTCATGTCGATATCAGCAGAGTCACTCCTGCTCCTCTTAAGTGAGAGACTAGGCACATCAGATGGCTGATCCGTCACCACTTCATCGAACGCAATGGGCGGTTGCTCCACCGCCACCTCGCCTAGAGGAGGGAGAGAATCATCAGCACCCTGCTCACCATCTTCTTCATCAATAGTGGTGGACTCCGAGTTTGACACAGGAACCGTGTTCGCCCTCTGCTTTCTCTTCTTCGACCCCTGGGGCTTCTCCGCCAAGCCGGTACCAACAATAAAACTAGTACGAGGGTCAAAATTAACCGGAAACCTGCTCGCAGTAACATGGTAGTGTCACCCCCAGTTTTCAGAAATAGGAGTATTTTTGTCATTTTTCACTTTTGAATATTTTTGGAATTATTTATTTATTTATTGTAATATTTTGGGGTTATTTGAGTCGGGTTCGAATTTTAGCTCATTCCGACTTGTATCGGGGACCCGGGGTAGTGTTGACATTAGCGGGCCCACACACTAGTTAGCCATGGCCCACATGTTAGATATTTTAGTTAGTGACTAGGCTAATTATTTTGGTTAGGATTAATTTGGATTAGTGGTTTAAGGAATGACTAAACTACCCCCGACTTAGAAGCCCTTCCATGTATTAACTAATAGATTAGTGTAGGGGCTTTTTGACCTTTCCTAAAAGGACAAAACCCACCATTATGGCTGGCCATTTTTGGCATGGATAGGCACAAGTCACTTTATTATTTCCCCTTTCATTTCTCTCTCTTGTTCTTCTTCATTTTTTTGAGAGCTTTCCCTAATCAAACCATCAACAAATCCTTCTATTTCTCCACCAAATCTTCTTCCTTCCCTCTCCATTCAATCCAAAGAAAGAGCTCATCAAGTTTGTGAGGATTCGGAGCTCGTTTGTGTCCTTTTGGAATCTCTACGTGTCGGTGTCGAGTCGGAGGCCTTTTCCTTTGAATCTCTCTCCCGGAAGGTATAATCTCTCTTCTAAATCACTCCAACATACATGTAGGATTATTTTGAACCCATAGGAATGACCCCCATGGTTGTATCTCCATTTATGTCCATTTTGTATCCATTTGGAGGTCATAGGAGTGTCCTTTGTGTTGTGGTTGTGTCCTAGTGGAAAAAACCCCTATTTTAGACACTTGTATGCATATATATTGTAGGAATGATTAATTAGTGTTTTAATCTCAGATTTATATTTTTAGAGAGTGGATTGATCTTATTTAGGATGGTTAGAATATGTTTTATTTAGATGGCTATGTTGGTATCCAAGTATTTTGGCCTACATGTGTTTTTTGTCCAAACAACCCAAATTTGTCATAATTTTTATCCACATTTTTAGTAGCTAGAGCAACTTAGAAATGTCATAACTTTTAGCTCATAACTCCAATTAACCTTCCATTGTTTTTAAAAGAAGCGTATCGAAGTTAGCTTTCCAAATATATATTTTAATAAGCCAAATTCGTTCTATAACTTTCTGTAGAATTGTTTGAGTGTCAGCTGTACGAAAGATGAACGCGTTTCGGTGTTTTCGCGATTCCAGGAGCTTCCGGACACGAAAATGTGATCCGTTTGAAGTTTCGGAAAGCTAACACGAAGAGCTATAATGTACTTTAATCCTAGAATTTTGTGAAGGCCCAATTAGTACAGTATCAGTTTTAAGTAGAAGAGTGACTATGCGACGTAGGCATTTTGTGTAACCTATGAGCCTAGTATGGATATCATGTGAATGTAGGTATCATAGATGGTCAAGAATATGTATGATATAGTATATATATGTATATATATATATATAGATATATATATATTATTGTTATGTAATATATGTTAGTATAGTGTGTGTGTTTGAATGAGATAAGGATGTGTGTGGTTAGTGGAGAGAAGTGAGATTGATAGAGGATATGTGCTAGTGTGTGTTTGATGTTGTATAGATGGTAGAGTAGTGTGTGTGTTGTGGATGTGAGAGAGTTGGGAGGATCATGCCATCCTACTTGACTTGAGGCTAGTGTAGTTTGTTGAGTGATTTGTGTTTTGATTGAGTGGTAGTGTATTTGTATATAGATGTGTGTAGGTGTGTTAGAAGAGAAGGGTGGTGGATTTGGTATATGTGTTTGTGTGTGTGGTTAGATGGTTAAAGAATGAGAGAATGAGCAGGAAAGCAGCAGAAAAAAGCAGTAAGCAGTAAGCAGTAGGCAGTAAGCAATAAGCAGTAAGCAGGAAAAAGCAGTAAGCAGAAGCAGTGCAGGATGTTTTTTTGGGATTTTTGTGGTCTCGAAACATCCCCTTTTGACCCACCTTAGCCCCAAATACCTACCCACACTTATCAACCACATTTATTACTACGAAACCCCTAAGTTAGAGAGTGTTTTTAGTGTGTTAGGCGGATAGTAGGGTAGTGTTTATAGTGGTAGAATATAAGGTTTGTCAATGTTAGAAAGTATGTCATGTTATGTTATCTTGAGGGTAGTGGTAGATGTTTGAGTTAGTTTTTGAGAAGTTATTTTAGAAGTAGCATTCTAAGTTAGATGGGGGTTAGATAGATTATGTTTGTGAGGGAGAGTGAGTGTGGTTTAGAAGAATGAGTTATGTTAGATGTGGTATCTTGATATCCCAATATTACCTTAAGGTAATGTGTAGGAGAGTAACATATTAGAAAAAAAAGTTTTGATGCCCAAGAACCCTAGATTTCTTGGTTGGTAAACCCTAGATAGGATAGTATCTAGCTACCCTAAGGAGCCTAGGCTAGTATCTTGAATATTAGCGGGATTTTCTTTATAATGGGCAAGGTATCGGGATTACCTTGGTAAGGGTAAATATTGGTAATAGGGTATAGTTAAGATATTGAGTTTAACTTCCAAGATATAGTTAGAATTAGGTTCTCTTGGTTGATAATGGTTAAGATTAGTCTCCTCAGACTAGTTTTGACCTCGGTTGACCATTTTGACCAAAAGTCAACAAAAGTCAACTAAGAGTCAAACTTAGCCTTTAAGCGACCCGAAGTTGACTGAAAATCAACTGTTAGTCAACATTTGACTTGTTTGACCTAGATTTGACCAAAGGTTGATCAATGTTGACCAGAGTTGACCAGAGTTGACTTTTTGACCAAAAATCAACTGTAAGTCAACCTTTGACCCCGATTGACCTAGTTTGACTTGGATTGACTCCCTGTGACCTAGTATGACCCAGTATGACCCAGTATGACCTAGTATGACTCAGTCTGACCTAGATTGACCTAGTTTTGACTTATACTTGCATTCATGACTTGAATTAGATTCCTTTATCAGTATTTAGTCTTGTTTGACTCATAGTATCTTATCTTAGGTCTGTGATCGCTCTTAGCGTCTGTTCACCCTATCAGCTCAGGACCACAGACGAGTACATTCACTGATAGTTTTCATTGTCTTGATATCTGCTATATCCGATTCAGTTGTAGTGTCTTACTTGATTCTCAGACACGATATTTCACGGACTAGTATATGTCGGATTCCGACATGAGATGTTGTTCCCGGATTAGTTGGTATATTGGTACAAGACTCGACTTATTACTTGTACTTTTATAGACATGGACATGGGAGTGGGCTGATCACCTGCTTTTGAATCTCATGTCATGACGTATTATGTCCGGATCATTTATACTATTCGGAAATGGGGAGTTATTATTGTTTGTGTGATCAAAATCCCTACTTGTTGCTTCACACTTGTACTCGATACTTGTTATTTGGTTGTAGCCTGTCAGATGGAAAGCTTGAACATGTTTTCCAAGCCGATCACATGACGCACTAATAATTTAATGCACCTTTTATATTTATTATCTGTGGTAACTAAGTTCTGTTCGGAAGAAGGGTTACAGCCCCAGTCCTTGTTTGGTTTAGGGGTTGTAACTCGGCTTTCCAAACAGTTCCCAAGTCGCCCTATATACATTCATATCGTCGTCCTTTTTCAGTACTCACACCATGATATATATATTTCCAGTTGATTTTGTCTTGTATTTCATTACACTGTCTCTTATAGAATTTGTCAAGTCATATGAAACTGCTGTTGGTGTTTGTACTTGCTCATTTTCCTGACAGGATACCGTTGACATATTACAGATGATTCCAAGGCTGATTGCCCGACCTACTATGGGGTAGAGTCTGACGAAGTAGACTTAGACAGTGGCTTATTGGTAGAGCCACTAGATTTTGCTCACCCTGAGTAGTATAGCTAGTTAGGTTTGCCTGGCCTGCGAGCCAGCTAGCACTGTCAGTTGTAGTATCTATTATATATTTTCTGAGACTTTGGATGTTTTGTGTATAGTTCTGACTTGTGGATCTTGGACTTATTTCCTGCTTTATCTGTCGTATTTCCTTTCCATGCTATCTACCTTAGTTTAATATATGTGATTGAGACTGTATTGCTATGTCACCTCCATTCGGAGAGTATATACTATACAGGTACATTTATCTATTTTAGTCGTAGTATTTACAGACCCTATATACAGCGTTCTACCGTCGATACTGCGGCGTAGGGTGGACGTAACCACGTGCTCGTGCCCCTCTTCAGGGTGCGGGTCGTGACACATTTTTGTGGTGGCCCATGCAGGTCAGAGTCATAATTAGTGCGATCTCGTAATGGTGCTCGACTTAGAGTACTAATTACGAGCCTGCGACTAGGATATAGGATATGAAAGGAGTTACTCAATCACATTTTAGAAAAATTCTGATCTTTTGATTACCATGACAACTCTTCTTGCATTTGAATTCAATTGTCCTCCTTTGATAATACCTTATCTTGTGCCATATTGATCTCTTGGGTTCAATTCATCTTCAGGATGACGGTGACTCGTTCTCAGGCAGCAGGGCCCAGTACAGTTCCAGAGAGGTCAGATCCGGGAGGTCTTCTACCTCAGGCTACGGGAGTAGCAGTCGAGAGAGCAGTAGCCACAGTCCCTGCCCTTCAGGCAGGAGTAGCAGCGGCAGTTCCCGGAGGTCTTCCACCTCCAGCAGAGGGAGCTACAGTTCAGGAAGCTGCCACATCAGTCCCTGCCCTTCCGGCGGGAGCAGCAGCAGCGACGGTTCCAGGAGGTCTTCCACCTCCATCAGCGAGACCGTCCATGGTCATCCCTGACATTCTTCCACCGCCGCCTCAGTTATCGTCAGATACTCAGGGGATGATGCCCTTCTGCAGCAGATGCTGCAGACACAGAGAGCACAGGCAGAGGCACAATACCGTCAGGTAGAGGTGCTGCGACAGACCATGGAGAACTCGTATCAGCTAGCTATGGCAGCAGTGGAGAGGGGTGCGCCGGCTACAGTTCAGGGAGCACCAGCACAGCAGCAGGGTTAGGGGAGGCCTGGTACATACCTCCACTTCAGAAAGATGAACCCGCGGGAGTTCAAGGGTACCGAGGGTATCCTATACGCGGACGACTGGCTAGAGGATGTCCAACGGAGTCTGGAGTTGGCAGAGGTCCCGAGAGGTCTGTGGGTGACGTCTGCAGCAAGCCAGTTCTTCGATATAGCGCTGACTTGGTACCGCAAGGATCCGCGTGCGTCAGTGAGAGGTTTGTCTTGGGAGGACTTCAGGAAACTCTTTAAGGAGAAGTTCTACCCAGATGTAGCCTTGACAGCTTTGGAGGGACAGTTTGCCAGTATGGTGCAGGAGAACTCGTCGGTAGACGAGTATGCAGCGGAGTTCTTCCGCCTGAGCAGGTTCGCACCTAGTTTGGTCCAGGATGAGGGGTAGAAGGCCCGAAAGTTTCGGAGGGGTCTTGTACATGCAGTGCGCACTCGTACCTCTGGGAGACGTGACGCGACCTTCGAACAGATCCTTATGGAGGCGCAGATTGCAGAGGAGGACTTCGACCTCAACCCGAAGATGAGCAGTGACGCTCTTGGAGCTAGTTCGAGTGCAGGGCCAGCGAAGCACCCATATTTCCAGCAGAGGCAGTTTCAGCAGCAGTAGCCTCAGTTGCAGTTTCAGCAAGCACCGGTGCGTGCCCAGCAGTACCGGGGATAGGGCCGGAGGCAGGACATCCAGTGTGCCTTCTGCAAGAAGATAGGGCACACCGGGGAGGTCTGTAGATTGAGGCTGGGAGTTTGTCTGTTCTGTGGAGCTCCAGATCACCAGATGAGGGACTGTGCTGCCTGTGCAGCCCGACAGGCAGGCCAGGATAGAGTGCGGCAGGCTAGAGGAGGCCAACAGGGGCGTGCGTTCGCCATGGAAGTTGAGCCCACTCAGGCAGTAGCAGAGCAGATAGCAGGTTCCAATCTTTCGATCTCATTTCCACATTTGCTTCCTTATAAACTGTCTTGAACTTCGATTCTATCTGTTCTTTGATCGTTGGATGAAATTTTGTTCTTGTGATGTGATATTTTCTGAGATAAGTCGTATGGGCTAGGTCGCCTCAATTATGAGATTTTAGAATCCTCTAGGGTCATGCTAGCAGGCAGAGTGAGGACATATAGTCGGACTATGGACGTATTTCTCGGGTGTAGGAATTTAAGGTTTTCGCTGCCAAGCTAGCGGCAATGCGAAAATTTTAAATACCATAATTCTAGAGGTATGTACCGTAGTTGAGGACTCTGTGATTATTGTAGCCTTGCTCACTGGCATGACGGAGATTCTGAGTATCATGATTATTGGACAGACGCATACGATTATCAGATTGCATGAATTTTTTTTGTGTTTGCTTCGTTTTAGTTTTTGAGGATGAATTCTTTTAAGGTGGTTAGACTTATATTTGAGAGTAATTTCAAATTTTAAAATTTTTAGTCATTTAATTCATGTTTTGATTTTGAGATTTTAAACCATTTTAAATTTTTAGCCCTGACCTGTGAATTTGAGATTTTACTATTGTTTGGTTTTAATTTCGAGGACGAAATTTTTTTTAAGGTGGATAGATTTGTCACCCCCAGTTTCCAGAAATAGGGGTATTTTTGTCATTTTTCACTTTTGAATATTTTTGGAATTATTTATTTATTTATTGTAATATTTTGGTGTTATTTGAGTCGGGTTCGAATTTCAGCTCATTCCGACTTGTATCGGGGACCCGGGGTAGTGTTGACCTTAGCGGGCCCACACACTAGTTAGCCATGGCCCACATGTTAGATATTTTACTTAGTGACTAGGCTAATTATTTTGGTTAGAATTTGTCACGCCCCAGAACTAGAATACTGGAGAGCGGGGGGCAGACATAGCCAGCTACGTATATGAAATGGATTCCATCTTGCTATACGGTCACGGCTGTCTAGATACATGAGGGTTTATCTACAAGCCAACAGTCTCTTAAGGTCATGAACAAGCCTAGTGTCTCAATCGCAAACAAGTAAGTAAAAGTCACAAGATGTATGATCATTAAATATACAATAGTAAGGCGTCCCAAACATTACATATTCAGTTGATCATGAAGCTAGTCGTTACAAAATGTCAGGACTAGCAAGAGTTTAGTCATACATGATCAACCCTAGGATCTGTTAATCATGTTACAGCCCGTAGGCAGACAGTAAGTAAGTGCAATCAAGCTAAACATGTGCTCGTCGGCTAAACGCCTCAAAAGAATATTTTTACAATAAAGTGGAAGAGCCAAAAATAACCCACTCGTTGCCAGGGTTCCGTCTAGTGGCCACCATCTGGCTGGAAGGTCGGTAGATCCTCTGGAGCTGCTCCAAAATCTGGCCACACAAAACCAGCTGGGTCAGACCCCAGAAAGAGCAAGTGCCACAAAGGAGGCCATGAAATAAGAACAAAAGCCAGCACATCAGATCATAAGAAAATAATTACATCATAAAGACAATTAATAAGAGGAAACCAGGCAGGTGATATACGATGAGATACCCATTGGACTATTCAGATAACAAGGTTACAACCCGTAAACCAAACAAGGACCGGGGTTGTAACCCTTCGTCTGAACAGAACTTAGAATTCTCACCATTTATCGGTAAAATAAATACTAGCATTCTGATCATGCAGCAATCTGGAACAGGATCAGGGCAAGACTAGACTGGTTAGATTCCATCCAATCATTTCACGGCCAAGCAAAATTACGGCTTGATACTTTAACTAACTAGGGTTGTCACAAGCCTAATTACTAACAAGATGTAGTGAGATTATTCCACAGCCACAAGCCCTGCAGACCATCCAGGTTACCCAGGTCGAAAGATTAGGGTTGAATTCAGGTGGGACATCGTCCAGGAAACGCATGTACCCTTAAGTAGCTTAAAGGGTGCAACACATGACAGTGTGCTGGAAATGTGCCATAATCGCCGGCAGGCTACAGATCCCAGGCGCGCCCAGGTAACGGGATTGCCTGTAGCTGGGAAATCTCTTCATGACTACTGTGTTATTCTAGTTATTAGCCTTAGTCCATTTTAGTGGGTGCTCCTGACCGTGGTACTCAGGAGTCCCATCCTAGACATGATGCAAGACAAGACTGGTTTATTTATACAAGCACAATCGCCCACGGTGTCTAGGTTATTATTCAGGTCATGTCATGTCAAGTAGCCGTCACAACAGCTTATCAAGATATAACATGTCAGGTTATCAGGTCAAGTATACTAGTCAGGAGTGCGCCACGACGGGCCACTATCAGGTCATGTCAGGTTACTCATGTCAGGAGTGTACCACTACGGGTAACTATCGTGTCAGGCTCAGTTATCAATTCCAAACATAACAAGTAAATTCATGATTATCAAGTTCATGACAAAAGGGCTATAGACAGGGCTATAGAAGAGCCAAGCTTAGGGAAAATAAAACCAAATCTGACACGCTGACATTAGACCAAGTCAGCCAAAGGCCATACGCTCAGTGCAAACGTCATACGCTCAGGCCAGCCTACGCTCAAGCCAACCTACGCTCAGGTCAAGCCACGCTCAGGTCAAACCACGCTCAGGTCAAACGTATGCAAGTCATACGCTTCCAAAAGGCAGCGTATGGGGTCCATACGACTCCTTGTCAAGCAAGCGAGCGTATGCGAGTCATACACTCCCAAAAGGCAGCGTATGGGGACCATACGACTCCTTGTCAAGCAAGCGAGCGTATACGAGTCATACGCTCCCAAAAGGTAGCATATGGGGACCATACGACTCCTTGTTAAGCAAGCAAGCGTATGCGAGTCATACGCTCCCAAAAGGCAGCGTATGGGGACCATACGACTCCTTGTCAAGCAAGCAAGCGTATGCGAGTCATACGCTCCCAAAAGGCAGCATATGGGGACTGCGCTGTGCTAAAGAGCGCGCACAACTCAGTGGCACAAGCTAAAAAGTTTGTGCACTGCTCACTGTCTTCTCCAAATCAGCAGGAACTCCATGGTTGAACCCAAAGCTTCAAAAGCCATAACTTGGTCAAAATAAGTCCAAATCCAACTTTGCAAAGTTCTATCTTGGGTGAAATTCAATCCTCTCCAACATAAGAACATCAAAACCCGTAAAAATACAACTTAAATAGATCAAAACCATGCAAAACTGAAAATAGAAGAAACTTAGATCTAGAACAGTGGAGACTCCAAATCATAAAATGTCAAGTTCTAATGTTGATCACCATGGCCTATTCTAGCTAATAGACAAATAAAAAGTGGTTCTCAAGTGGTGGTAAGGTGCACTTGTCTAGACCTCTCTCTTCTCTCTTTAGTAGGTGAAGGGAGTAAATGAGGAAGAAGAAGATGAATAATGAAGATAGAGAATGAAGAGGGCTAATAAATACAAATGGTGGTGGTAGGTAGGGGTTCACCTTGGGTCCATCATAAACCCAATCAAAACCAAGCCAAGCCGAACCAACAAACCCGAACCAGGAATAAACCAAAGCAAGCCATGAAGAAAACTAAATAAGGAATCATGCAATACAAGAATAAAATACGTACATGTATTCCAAAATATGTAATACGAACCACAGGCATTACAGGATTAATTTGGATTAGTGGTTTTAGGAATGACTAAACTACCCCCGACTTAGAAGCCCTTCCATGTATTAACTAATAGATTAGTGTAGGGGGCTTTTTGTCCTTTCCTAATAGGACAAAACCCACCATTATGGCTGGCCACTTTTGGCATGGATAGGCACAAGTTACTTTATTATTTCCCCTTTCATCTCTCTCTCTTGTTCTTCCCCATTTTTTGAGAGCTTTCCCTAATCAAACCATCACCAAATCCTTCAATTTCTCCACCAAATCTTCTTCCTTCCCTCTCCATTCAATCCAAGGAAGGAGCTCCTCAAGTTTGGGAGGATTCGTAGCTCGTTTGTGTCCTTTTGGAATCTCTACATGTCGGTGTCGAATCGGAGACCTTTTCCTTTGAATCTCTCTCCCGGAAGGTATAATCTCTCTTCTAAATTACCCCAACATGCATGTAGGATTATTTTGAACCCATAGGAATGACCCCCATGGTTGTATCTCTATTTGTGTCCATTTCGTGTCCATTTGGAGGTCATAGGAGTGTCATTTGTGTTGTGGTTGTGTCCTAGTGGGAAAAACCCCTATTTTGGACACTTGTATGCATATATATATTGTAGGAATGATTAATTAGTGTTTTAATCTCAGATTTATATTTTTAGAGAGTGGATTGATCTTATTTAGGATGGTTAGAATATGTTTTATTTAGATAGCTATGTTGGTATCCAAGTATTTTGGCCTACATGTGTTTCTTGTCCAAACAACCCAAATTCGTCATAATTTTTATCCATGTTTTTAGTAGCTAGAGAAACTTAGAAATGTCATAACTTTTATCTCATAACTCCAATTAATCTTCCATTTTTTTAAAAGAAGCGTATCGAAGTTAGATTTCCAAATATATATTTTAATAAGCCAAATTTGTTCTATAACTTTCTGTAGAATTGCTTGAGTTTCAGCTGTATGAAAGATGAACGCGTTTCGGTGTTTTCACGATTCCGGGAGCTTCCGAACACGAAAATGCGATCCGTTTAAAGTTTCGGAAAGCTAACACGAAGAGATATAACATACTTTAATCCTAGAATTTTGTGAAGGCCCAATTAGTACAGTATTAGTTTTAAGTAGAAGAGTGACTATACGACGTAGGCATTTTGTGTAACCTATGAGCCTAGTATGGATATCATGTGAAGGTAGGTATCATAGATTGTCAAGAATATGTATGATATAGTACATATATGTATATATATATATAGATATATATATATTATTGTTATGTAATATATGTTCGTAAAGTGTGTGTGTTTGAATGAGATAAGGATGTGTGTGGTTAGTGGAGAGAAGCGAGATTGATAGAGGATATGTGCTAGTGTGTGTTTGATGTTGTATAGATGGTTGTGTAGTGTGTGTGTTGTGGAGGTAAGAGAGTTGGGAGGATCATGCCATCCTATTTGATTTGAGGCTAGTGTAGTTTGTTGAGTGATTTGTGTTTTGATTGAGTGGTAGTGTGTTTGTATATAGATGTGTGTAGGTGTGTTAGAAGAGAAGGGTGGTGGATTTGGTATATGTGTTTGTGTGTATGGTTAGATGGTTAGAGAGTGAGAAAATGAGCAAGAAAAATCAGTAAGCAGTAAGCAATAAGCAGTAAGCAGGAAAAAACAATAAGCAGAAGCAGTACAGGATGGTTTTTTTGGAATTTTTGTGGTCTCGAAACATCCCCTTTTGACCCACCTTAGCCCCAAATACCTGCCCACACTTATCAACCACATTTAGTACTATGAAACCCCTAAGTTAGAGAGTGTTTTTAGTGTGTTAGGCGGTTAGTAGGGTAGTGTTTATAGTGGTAGAAAATAAGGTTTGTCAATGTTAGAAAGTATGTCATGTTATGTTATCTTGAGGGTAGTGGTAGATGTTTGAGTTAGTTTTTGAGAAGTTATTTTAGAAGTAGCATTCTAAGTTAGATGGGGGTTAGATAGATGATGTTTGTGAGGGTGAGTGAGTGTGGTTTAGAAGAATTAGTTATGTTAGATGTGGTATCTTGATATCTCAATATTACCTTAAGGTAATTTGTAGGAGAGTAACATATTAGAAAAAAATAGTTTTGATGCCCAAGAACCCTAGATTTCTTGGTTGGTAAACCCTAGATAGGATAGTGTCTAGCTACCCTAAGGAGCCTAGGCTAGTATCTTGAGTATTAGCGGAGTTTTCTTTGTAATGGGCAAGGTATCGGGATTACCTTGGTAAGGGTAAATATTGGTAATAGGGTATAGTTAAGATATTGAGTTTAACTTCTAAGATATAGTTAGAATTAGGTTCTCTTGGTTGATAATGGTTAGAATTAGTGTCCTCAGACTAGTTTTGACCTCGGTTGACCATTTTGACCAAAAGTCAACAAAAGTCAACCGAGAGTCAAACTTAGCCTTTAAGCGACCCGATTTGACCGAAACCAAACCGGAGTTGACCAGTTGACTGAAAATCAACTGTTAGTCAACATTTGACTTGTTTGACCTAGAGTTGGCCCAGGGTTGACTCAATGTTGACCAGAGTTGACCAGAGTTGACTTTTTGACCAAAAGTCAACTATAAGTCAACCCTTGACCTCGATTGACCTAGTTTGACTTGGATTGACTCCCAGTGACCTAGTATGACCCAGTATGAGCCAGTATGACCTAGTGTGACTCAGTCTGACCTAGATTGACCTAGTTTTGACTTAGACTTGCATTCATGACTTGAATTAGATTCCTTTTTCAGTATTTAGTCCTGTTTGACTCATAGTATCTTATCTTAGGTCTTTGATCGCTCTGAGCGTCTGTTCACCCTATCAGCTCAGGACCACAGGCGAGTACATTCACTAATAGTTTTTATTGTCTTGATATCTGCTATATACGATTTAGTTGTAGTGTCTTAATTGATTCTCAGACATAAAATTTTACGGACTAGTATATGTCGAATCCCGGAATGAGATGTTGTTCCCGGATTACTTGGTATATTGGTACAAGACTCGACTTGTTACTTGTACTTGTATAGACATGGACTTGGGAGTGGGCTGATCACCTGCTTTTGAATCTCATGTCATGACGTGTTATGTCCGGATCATTTATACTATTCGGGAATGGGGAGTTATTAGTGGTTGTGTGATCAAAATCCCCACTTGTTGCTTCACACTTGTACTCGACACTTGTCTATAGCTACTTGTTCACAACTTTCTATGGTGACCGGCCTTATCTTCACACTTGTTGCTTCACACTTGTTATTTGGTTGTAGCCGATCAGATGGAAAGCTTGAACATGTTTTCCAAGCCGATCACATGACGCACTAATAATTCAAGGCACCTTTTATATTTATTATCTGTGGTAACTAAGTTCTGTTCGGAAGAAGGGTTACAGCCCCAGTCCTTGTTTGGTTTAGGGGTTGTAACTCGGCTTTCCGAACAGTTCCTAAGTCTCCCTATATATATTCATATCGTCATCCTTTTTCAGTACTCACACCATGATATATATATATTTCCGGTTGACTTTGTCTTATATTTTATTACACTATCTCTTATAGAATTTGTCAAGTTATATGAAACTGATGTTGGTGTTTGTACTTGCTCATTTTCCTGACAGGATACCGTTGACATATTACAGATGATTCCGAGGGTGATTACCCGACCTACTATGGGGTAGAGTCTGACGGAGTAGACTTAGACTGTGGCTTGTTGGTAGAGCAACTAGATTTTGCTTACCCTGAGTAGTATAGCTAGTTAGGTTTGCCTGGCCTGCGAGCCAGCTAGCAGCACTATCAGTTGTAGTTTCTATTATATATTTTCTGAGACTTTGGATGTTTTGTGTATAGTTCTGACTTGTGGATCTTGGACTTATTTCCTGTTTTATCTGTCGTATTTCCTTTCCGTGCTATCTACCTTAGTTTGATATATGTGATTGAGACTGTATTGCTATGTCACCTCCATTCGGAGAGTATATATACAAGTACATTTATCTGTTTTAGTCGTAGTATTTACAGACCCTATATACAGCGTTCTACCGCCGATACTACGGCATAGGATGGACGTAACCACGTGCTCGTGCCCCTCTTCAGGGTGCGGGTCGTGACAGGTAGAGAGCCGCTAAATACAAAATCTCTCCTTGCATCTCAGGATCAGGAACCGAGAAACTAGTGCGGGTACGAGAAATGTTATAATAAAGCCATGCTCTGATGCCATCCAGAATACTGCCTTCAAAACCCGGGGAAGGGTTGAGACTCTCCAAGAACAGCTGGCTGTACCCAAACTGGCGAGAGAACCGGCTGGGTAAGTAAGGTTCCATGTAGATGGTATTACGGTTGCGGTATACTAAGTGCGAGGGACGAATGTTACGCAACTAAAGAAGCATCCTCTCATGTAAGAGGAAAGGAGGCCCGATACCATTAACATGTATACTATCCACCTCCTCAGCAGAAAAATGGGGAATAGACAAGAAGAAGTTATATCGATCCACCCTCGCCAGCGCCCTCCGACAGGCAGACATAGTGTTGTACTCCCAGGACATTCGGCGGTACTGGAAGATAAAATCATCATCGTTAGTTACACCATCTTCTGGGCTAGGTCTCATCAAAGACCGGCAGTACATTAATAGCCACCCCATCAGATAGTGGTAAGGCAACTCGATTCGCTCAAAGTTTGTCGCTGTGTCACGTGTAATAACTTTGGATGAAAAAGTACTGAGGCCCTAGTGTATACTGCACACCATGGCCGAAAGAAGAGCCAGCCTAACCCCGAAGGCCAACTTCACGACAGGAAGGATAAAATTTTGACTGATCCTCTCGATAGAACCAGCTTCTCCTGAGACCATACAATTCCGTAGCCATATTATCAAGAACCCTGCCAGGATTAACTTCTCCGACAGCAGCTGGATATCCTGATAAAAATAATCAAAGAAATCAGTTTGACTCCCAAACGTGTCGCTCAAGGCCTTTGATTTCTTGGCAGTTAACACCAGATCCAGTATTTGCTCTCGGGTCAGAGGATTCCGGGGAGTAACTCGGCCTGAGGCACCTTGCTGAAAAATATGGGAGAGCCAAGCTCTAGTATACGGAAGGTTCCCTTCCGAGTTACTATCCTTCTTAGTCGTCTGCTGACAGTAACTGTGATGACACAGTAACTCCTGATAGACAGCGACGAAACCCGGATGTCGTTGCTCCAAATTATTGAACTCTTCGTTCGTCGAAGTGTATACTTCAAACACTTCATTGCCCCAAGGCAGCCTAGTGACAGCGTGCATCTCATGAAGAGCGAGACCCATCTCCCCTCCTGGCGTAAAGAAGGTCCCCGTCCGTTGGTTGTACATCTCTAAGAGAGCCATGAACAACCCCTTATTGATAGGCAGTCCGTGACATGTACCCCGGATGGCGTGGTAGAGACCAACCTCACACAGGAAAGTCCCATATTCTCGTAAAATCCACCCGATCAAATTGGCCCACGAAGGGATGGGGCTTATCCAGTTCAAAAGGGAGAGCCGGCCAACGAGATAAGACCCTTTCCGAGCAAGTCGATTCAGAAAAGTGTCAGCTTGAGAGAATAAGAAATTGGGACCTTGCGTATTTAAGAAGGTACCCGGGGCTAACCCCATCACGGAGCAGCTGACCGGTTTCCTGCCCGCGTACGCTGACCTAACATGCTTATTGTAGTGGATGTTACCCACAATCATTCCCGACCGGCTCGGCGTCAAGGATTCCTACATCATCCTGTCCACCGACAATATATTGAACCACACCAATGGCAAATGACGCTCCATCTGGGGGATATGGATCGTCCTTCCGGCAGAAATAAAATTCCAATTCTCGGATATATCCAATACCCGAGAGTTCTTCACAGTCAGGGCGTCCCTGAAGAAGAACGCTGGCTTCAGGTACTTTTCCTCCAATCGCCCTGAGTTTAGCATGGCACAGAGGAAGCGAAGGGGCTGGTTCTTGATAAGAGTTAACCTCTCCTCAGGCTCGTTCTTGGGCAGTTGTTCTACCACCTGCCGAACTAGTTGGTCAAGTCGGACTCCTATAGCAAATTGAGCACGACCCACCAGAGGTTCCCCCGCAGCATTAACTAAGAAATTCACTGAAAAGAAAACAAAATAAAGAAGATAAAAAGATAGACAAAGAGAACTAATGTGTGTTTTCAAGCTTATGCGGCTCCAACTTAATGGAGTCTCATGCGTCCCAATTCAGAAAAATACTTATACGGATCCGTCCAACAAAGGTTTATGCGGCAGTGCTCTCATATGGCTCTCAGAGTTCAGATAAGTTCATGCGGC
>JANAVB010039219.1:11210095-11427595 GCA_029216955.1 Iris pallida | reverse complement strand
ATACCCAGTAGACAATAGGCAACGAGCAGGAATTGACGGCTACTGAAGGCGTATCCCATCAGCCTAATGACGGGACTGATGCAATTACTGAACCCAATTTGGCTAGTAATGATGCCATTACTATAGAACCGGTGCCTCAAGAGCCTACCAACCCTGATCCTCCAGACCAAACTGTTGTGGGAGATGACGAAGGAAGCGAAGAGGATGGTAAAGTACGGAATTGGGCTGATGTAGTTGAAGAAGAAGAGGGTGCGGCGACGGCGGTCGGCAAACCCAAGCGCAAGAAGAAAGCGATGGAGCCAACTGATAGGGTCCTCCGCTCGGTTTCTGCACTCGTAAAATCTGGTAAAACCTCAATCCCCACTAATGTTTAACATCTTGTGTTGGAACATTCATGGGGTGGCTAGAAAAATGGCTCTTAAAAGACTTCGTAATGTCTGTCGGGGGAATAAGGTTCAACTGTTGGCTATTCTGGAGCCTAAGGTGGACCAATCTAAACTGCTTCATTATCAACTTAAGCTTGGGTTTGACAAGAGCTTTGCTAATGATAAAGGCAATATCTGGGTACTGGCCAAGTCAGGGTGTACTATCTCTTTGCTGGATTCCTTTGATCAAGCCGTCACCATCGACTTTCAAAATGAATTCTTGAATGACGTCATGTTCTCCTTTGTGTATGGTCATAACAAGAAAGAGGGACGTAGGAGCATATGGGAGAGGCTACTCCATTTACGTTCTATTTACACTACTCCATGGGCCGTTGGGGGAGACTTCAATGCCATCTCGTATGAGGAAGAGAAGGTCGGAGGTAGGCTTCCTTGTCCTATATCTATGCATGAATTTTAAAGCTTTCAGTTATCCGCTGGTCTTATTGAACTTCCTATCATGGGGAGTAAGTTCACTTGGTTTCGTTCCATGTTCGGGGAGAGAAGAGGGTCGAGACTGGACAGGATGCTGCTTACTCAGGATTTCTATAATATTGTTCCGTTGTCGAAGGAGGAACATTTAAATAGGGCGGAGTCAGATCATGCACCGTTGTTGATCAAATTTTTGGCTAGAAATAAGGGTGGTAGGCGTTCGTTTAGGTTTTTCGACTTTTGGACTAAGCAAGAGGGTTTTATGGAGCTGATTCAGGAGGCTTGGAATTCTACTGATCATCCTAATAGCCTTGTACGCATTTGTGCCTGACTTGCAGCTTGTCGAACAGCCCTCTCTAAGTGGAGCCACAACAAATTTGGTGATATTTTTCAAAAGTGCCAAGTTGCGGAGGACCAAGTGTTAGCTGATGAGCTGGCTTTTGAGGCTGATCGTTCAGGTAATAAAAGGATGGCCCTGGACAGATCTACTGCAATCTTGAAGCAGCGGCATTCTTATGCTGATTCATATTGGAAGCAAAAGGCGCACCTTCATTGGGATTTAGCTGGTGATCGGAATACAAAGTACTTTCATGAATGTGTCAACAGTAAACAGCAGAAACTGCACATTCATCATATTATTGATGATGACGGGTGCACAAAAAATGAACTACAGGATATTTAGCATGTGGCAAATTCCTATTATGAGACACAGTACAAAAGCACTCGTACTGAAGGTGATGCTGGTCTTCTGGATGTTATTCCTGCTATTATATCTGCTGCGGATAATGAAGCCCTTACTGCCGAGCCTACTAAGGAGGAAATTCTTCATACAATTAAAAGTATGGATGTCAGCAGTGCGGGGGGACCTGATGGTTTTACAGTTGCATTCTTCGTAAAGTGTTGGACGATCATTGGTGATGATATATTGGCAGCTATATCTCTCTTTATGGCAGGTTTCGACTTGCCAAAGGCTATCACTAGCACGTCTTTGGTTTTGATTCCTAAGCACAACAACCCCAGGTACATGACTGACTTTCGCCCTATCAGTTTATGTAATGTTTTCAACAAAGTTATTTCTAAAATGTTGGCGTTAAGACTTGCGCCTATTCTTTCTCGGATTATTAGTCCCGAACAAAGTGGTTTTGTGCGAGGACGGGAGATAGTAGATAATATACTATTGGCTTAAGAGCTTCTGAGCTTGATGAACAATGACAATAGGGGGGAAATATTGCAATCAAACTTGACATGGCCAAGGCGTATGATCGGGTAGACTGGACCTTTCTGATGCAAGTTATGCGTAGGTTTGGTTTTGCTAAAGGTTGGATTAGCATGGTGTTCCGACTTATGAATAATGTCTGGTATTCAACTATCATTAACGGCATATCTTCGAGTTATTTCAAAGCTTTTAGAGGCGTACAACAGGGTGACCCGCTCTCGCCGGCGTTGTTTATAATTGCGGCAGAAGTTCTATCGAGAAATCTCAATAAAACTCTTGATATTGCATCTTTCAAGCACTACTATGTTCCTAGTGGTTGCCCAGCTATCACGCATTTGGCATTTGCAGATGATGTGTTGCTCTTTTCAGCGGGGGATGTACGATCATTGAAATTATTGCATACGGTGCTACGGAGATATGAGAAAGCATCAGGACAGAGTATTAATGTCGCCAAGTCATCTATATATACACTGCCATCATTTGATAGGAAGGACGAGCTCTTTGCTATTACTGGCTTTGAAATTAAGCAGCCGCCATTTACCTATCTGGGTTGCCCGATGGCAGTTGGGGTCCGCACAACCAGACTATATGATGATCTCGTTGCCAAGATCAGAGGGCGCCTGGAAGGATGGCAGCAGAAAATTCTCTCGTATGGAGGTGAACTAACTCTCTTGAAATCGGTCTTGTTATCTATTCCAATGTATACACTAGTGGCCTGCAACGCCCCGAAGACGGTGCTTAATAGATTGGAGAATATGTTCGTTCGGTTCTTTTGGGGAACTAATGATGGATTACAAAAACACATTTGGGCAAGTTGGAGTTCGATGGCTCGTCCGATTGAAGAAGCTGGCTTGGGTATTAGAACTCTGCAAGAAATGATGCAGGCTTTCACAATCAAATTATGGTAGAAATTGAAAACACAGGAAGGCTTATGGCAGCGATTCATTAAAGCTCGATATTGCAAATTTCAGGATTTAGACATAGCTGGACTTCCACAAAAGTGTTCGCATGTATGGCGAAGGCTATTGTAAGGAAGGAATATGGCTAATCATCTTATAAATTTGGTTTCGGGGGACTGGACATGGTTAGGTGCATCATCGGGGAAGTTCTCGGTTGCCTCGGCCTGGAAGATCTCTCGACTCCCCTCACCTATCCAGCCACAGTTTAGGCATATATGGAGTCCTTGTATTCCTTACAAGTGGTCCATCTTACTATGGCGGATACTCACCAACAAATTGCCAACAGAAGATAATATTCAAACATTGGGCTTTCAGCTAGGGTCGAAATGCCATTGCTGCTCAAGACCGAAGGCGGAGACAGCCAATCATGTTTTTGGCGAAGGTGATATTGCTGTCCAGGTATGGCGTCAACTACAGACAGATCTCAAGGTTAAAAGATGGAGAGTGGATCTACTTAGTTATTTTAAAGAGAGGTGGAGGAGACCAAACATACATCTGAAGGAGATAGTGGTGGCTTCTACGTGTTGGGTGGCTTGGAAGAATAGGAACAAATGGCGATACGAGGAGTACTCTTACTCGGTGCATCAGTTACTTGCTGAAATTCGACGTCAGATCGGGAAAGCTTTACGACATTGCAAGCACAAGCCGGCGATTCCTGGGACTTGGCAAATAGTTGGAGTTGGATAGCTTTTGTAACCTGTAATTCTCTTTTATCAATAAAATTACTGGTTTCGAAAAAAATAAATAAATAAAAAATTAAAAAAATATATTATATATATATATATAGGATTATAAATAGCTTTCTAAAACCATATATATATTATTTATCTAAAAATTCCTTCGATTATCGTCCAGCCCATGACCAATCCCAATTCTTCCTACCACCTATTGACCCTAACTAATTTGACACTTCTGGACCCAATGGAACTATCCGTTCCACCATCAGAGGTCACCTTGTATAGTTGTTGCACCAAAATTGTAGTTCGTACTACCTTGATCATCGCAGCACACCAGGCGGACTACCAGATAAGACACCTTGCCATTTGTTGTTTATTTATTTTAGCTCATATTTCATGCATTGTTCATTATTTTTTTATGCAAAATAAACTGTGATACATGGCATAACCTGTTAGAACTTACTGTTCATTTATATTTCCTACTATGTATTATTTTTCTTACATAGTAAACCAAGATTTAAGGGACCACCTTGTGTGTTGCATTCATTGGCCTTGACACATTGTAACACGAAGTTGTGTATCGCATGTAGAACACAGACATGCGTGACTAGATAGCCACCGGTGCGTATAAGCCGTACGATAGGAATAACCGCTAATAGAGGTTGCATGCTAGTTTGACTTAGCGGTTATAGAGATTTTATGTTATGGATACAACATAGTCGGCATTGGGCAGGGAGGAAAATTCCTTAGCGTATGGGCTTTGATGCACTTTTCCTTGTGACCCGGAAGCTCCGCTGGAGATACGGGGTTGATGACCCATGATTACTGACGGCCACTGACGTTCTGCGGAACGTTATGCTCTTATTGATTGGGCCTCTAGTGCCCCAAGGGCGGACTTTGCCGATCCTATTTAGCCAGGGCCCATGCGTAGGAAGAATTGTTATTAACTACATTTCACTTAGAACGGTTAGGTACCTTTATTCGTTAGGTACGAGTACTTTTGGTTTGGGTACTTGTATCTGACTGTGGCTTGGAACAATAACTTGTCACAGACTAGTTTGTCATATCTTGTCCTTGTTTGGTTGTAGGTGTGACTTACTACTTCGATGAGAAGGTATTGAACCTTGTTGGGGTCCGGATACCATATTGGATTTATAGCATGGAAAGATACGTCACCGTGAATTAGTTTACCATCTCCTGTCTTTGTTTGGTTGGGGGGATGGTAACCTAGTTCAATAGGTGTGTTTTGGACCATGTTATACTTCAATTGACTTATTTATTTGAGCAATATTTATTCAGTTTATATGTTAAGATATTATGTGTCTTGTTACGTCCTTCTGAGGACCTGGTTATCTCGTCAGGTGTATGCTTTTGTCTTTCGCAGGTGTTCTAGCTCTATCCGTGGTCCTCTCTATTTTTTCGAGGATGATTGCACTTGGATCGTCTTCGCTTTGCTCGCCAAAATCATTTCTTTTCTCATATATTTTCTTTTACTTTTTGGTCGTAGATTTATCTCCGCCCAATATATTTAATCAAGACAATTCATTATCATTATATGACATCTTTTATCATTTATTATGTGTGGATGAGATTAGTTATGGTTCTACTGCATTTTACAGCTTATGTATTCATACGAGGATTCCATATATTGGAAGTATACTTCGTATGAATACAGCTGACATGTCTACGTTTCTAGTCCTACGTATTTTGGGACTGGGGCGTTACATGTTTTTGTGTTAGCCTATGCAGGTCAAGATAAATTGTTTGGTTACTTTACCGTACCAAGCAAGCCTGCGATTAGGATTAGAAGTCTAGGATCTCATCCACAAACTTGACCTCTTTTCTCGATTCCATATTCGAACTACCGTTCGACTCATCGATTGCATCTTGCTTGATTCCTTCCATCATTATTCTTATCTCCCCTTCGTGCTTACTAACGGTTAGAAAGGTGGACCCTACTAGTTAGATATTGTCCCAAAACACCATTAGTTTAAATTTTAAGTTGGGTTGAATGCCTTGTGACCTAGCAATCCCTTTGTACTTGTGACCTATATTAACAAGTTTACTTAGATTCTAGAATTTAGAGGGCCCTAACCCATCTAGTCAACCAAGGCTTGGACAAGAAGACTATAGGATGACTGTATAAAGACCATCACAGGACATGACTTAGATCCTTTAGAAATTCGACTATACTCCCTCTAAATTTTAAACTCTCGTGCCTATAATTTCACCATATTGACTAATATTGCTACTATAATCTAGATTTGCAAGTTCATTGATTTATCGAGCTTGTTCACGACATATGTTATTGGAAGAGCACCCATTAACATATTGTCTAATCAGAACCGGTGCATAATGGTCTGATCAACCAAGTGCACTTTAGTTCGCTTTATTCTATCGTTTTTCGTAGATAGTGACATAGCTAAACATGTCCTCTAGATTCCCATCTGCGACTGCCTTGGTAACTTCTTTTGAATTATTCAGTCGCCTTTGAATCACGTATTCGTATTCGATAATATCGTCCTTGAACTCCTTATTGCTTTCGCCTTCACCAATTTTAGAAGGACGAAAGCATGGTACTAAAACTTCCTCTAACCTTCCTATCGATTATGACCATACCGTATTATTTTTCTATGATCTAGATCGTAATTTCTTACGGCATGATTTTGTTATTGATTGTTACCCATCGATACCCCTTGTGTCTTCTCACCCTCCTACAAATTCTTAACTTCGAGGACAAAATTCTTTTAAGTTGGATAGGATGTAAAACCCCTAAATTTCTACTATATTTTTTTATTATTAAATTTGGTACTGATTTAAAATTTTGTATTGTACGTTGCATAGTCGTATTGTACGTCGCGCACGAAATTTTATTTTTCGTAATTGCTCGACGAGTGCGAATATGTGCCAGCGTACATATTTTTAGAAAAAACATTTTTCCCTATTTTTATAGTATCAAGATAATATATATAATAATTATTTAGACAGTTATAATAATAAATAATTTTTCCTATAAAATGGTATACTAGAAAAGTATATATTTGTAAATATTATTTGTGCATATATATATTTCATAATTATTTATTAGTTTATTTTTAAATAATAATGTAATTTTTAAAATTATTATTATTAGTATTTTTGGAAAACATATTTTGAATTTATTATGGCAATTTAAATCTTGATTTGATTCTTTTGGGTTTATTTAAATAGATTAAATTAATATCCATATTTGGAATTTGAATTACCTTATTTGATTTTAAACTAAATGATGTAATTTAATTAGATTTAAAATTAATTTAGATTTGGATTGAATTTATTGAATTGATTTAAATTAGTAGATTGAATTATCTAATTGGGTTTAAACTACTTCTAATCCTTATCCAACTGGGAATTCCCACATCCTATAAATAGGCAGGTACTCCTCCACAATTTTCTCACATCCATAAATTTCTCTCCACCAAAGTGAGTGCATCGTGTCGGTGACCATATTCCTTTCCATTATTTTTCTATTATAATTATAGTCTCTGTCGCATCCGACAATTTCGGACACGCGATCCTTAATCCTAAGACCTATGACCTCTCATCTCGACCACGACCACCATCATCATTCCCTCGTCGTTCCTTTACCACCACCGTCAGCATCCCGACCAAAACTCGCCTCCGACCAGCACCGTGCCACCCCGGCACTGCCCCGACCCCCTGTTTCCGACCCTGCCAACCAGAACAACCACCAACACCTCGCCAACAGCCGCCCTCACTACAGTCATTCCCGTCAACCGCCACAACCGATCCCTTTCTACAACTCAGCCAACTCCGGCCTCGGCACTACGTCATCCGTCGTCGACGTAGTTTCCAGCACCCCCATCCACCACATTACCAAAATCAACCGACCACCAACACCCAAATCAAACGAGAAAGGTCAAACCCTCACCTTTTCCGGCATCGCCCGTCCGTAGCCGTGCCCTCGTTGCCTCGCCACGTCGAACCCCGGCCTTCACAAGCAGTGGCGCAACCTAGCCGTAGCCGCCCGTGGCTGCAGCAGTGCCATCGATAGTAGCCAGCGTCGTCGCACGGTCGCTACCGCCGTGCCACGATGGAGCCTCCAGTTCCTCCACGCCGCCGCCTGACCAGAAACCTCGGCCGACCCTCCATCTTCCCCTCTTCCCACCGAGAAGACTTCTGCAGCTTCGCACGCACTCTGCGGCCGTCGCGTCCGTCATGCCGACCGTCGACCTTCAGCCTCCCGAGCGCTGTCAGGCCCTTGGCGCTCTCTTCCTCCGCCGCGCCTCCCTTTCCTCTCGCCGAAGTACGCCGGGCGAGCCGTCCCCCTTCAAAACCCCCTTTTTCTCCCGAGCCTATCTCCTCCGCCCGTTCCCCCGGAGCCACCCGCGTCCGCCCTCTGGCTTGACGCTCGCCACTGACCCTTTCGCCGCCTCTCCGCTCCTCTCGTTCTCCCATTCTCTCTCTCCTTCCCTCACAAGCCACTTCTTATTGCTTCTCTCTTTCTTTTACTTTGATTTTTTTGATTGCTGACTTCAGGAAACGAGGAGGAAAGGGGACTGAAAGTAAGTTATTATTATTAATATTATTAATATTATTATTATTATTAATCTTTCTTTCTTTCTTTCTTTTTGCATCTGTTATTATTATCATTTTAATAGGTATTAATATTAATGTTAGCTATTTGTTTCATTCTCTTTTCTATTTTATTTGTATCTACTTATTAATGCAAAACATATATATACAGTAATATAGCATTAGTATTATATCTTGTAGATATTTTCTATTATAAAATATAATACGTGTACAGATTTTTATATGATTAGTCAGTAGTATTAATATTTTATTACTATATTATTGATATTAAAATTTTGAAACGATTTCGTAATGAAATATGTTATTGAGGATTGACCTTATATGTAAACTTAAAATTTGATTTTAAAGCATAATTATATTATTATTTTATGGTACTTTATCTGTAGCTTTTACCTACAAATGTTATTTTGACAAAAATTTGATTTCCCTTAAAATGGTTTTAATATATATTCAAGGATTACCTAAAAAATATTTTTTAAATAACAATATATATATATATATATATATATATATATATATATATATATATATATATACATATATATATATATATATATTTTTTTTTAAATAACAATATATATATACATATATATATATAAATAAATATATATATATATATATATATATATATATATTTTATATAAATAAATATAAATATATATATATATATATATATATATGTATATATATATATAGGATTATAAATAGCTTTCTAAAACCATATATATATTATTTATCTAAAAATTCCTTCGATTATCGTCCAGCCCATGACCAATCCCAATCTTCCTATTCCTTTGCCAATTCTTCCTACCACCTATTGACCCTAAGTAATTTGACACTTCTAGACCCAATGGAACTATCCGTGCCACCATCAGAGGTCACATTGTATAGTTGTTGTACTGAAGTCGCAGTTCGTACTACTTTGATCATCTCAACAGACCAGGCATACTACTAGGCAAGACACCTTGCCATTTGCTGTTTATTTATTTTAGCTCGTATTTCATGCATTGTTCATTATTTTTTTTATGCAAAATAAACTGTGATACATGGCATAACCTGTTAGAACTTACTGTTCATTTATATTTTCTGCTATGTATTATTTTTCTTACACATTAAACCCAGATTTAAGGGACCACCTTGTGTGTTGCATTCATTGGCCTTGACATATTGCAACACGAAGTTGTGTGTCGCATGTAGAACACGGACATGCGTGACTGGCTGGCCACCAGTGCGTATAAGTCGTGTGATATGAATAACCGCTAATAGAGGTTGCATGCTAGTTTGACTTAGCGGTTATAGAGGTTTTATGTTGTGGATACAACATAGTAGGCATTGGGCGGGAAGGACAATTCCATAGCGTATGAGCTTCGATGCACTTTCCCTTGTGACCCGGAAGCTCCGCTGGAGATACGGGGTTAATGATCCATGATTACTGACGGCCACTAACATTCTGCGGAACGATATGCTCTTATTGATTGGGCCTCTAGTGCCCCAACGGGGGACTATACCGATCATATTTAGCCAGGGCCCATACGTAGGAAGGATTGTTCTTAACTACATTTCACTTAGAACGGTTACGTACCTTTATCCGTTAGGTACGAATACTTTTGGTTTGGGTACTTGTATCTGACCGTGGGTTGGAATAATAACTTGTCGCGGACTAGTTTGTCACATCTTGTCCTTGTTTGGTTGTAGGTGTGACTTACTACTTCAATGAGAAGGTATTAAACCTTGTTGGGGTCCGAATACCATATTGGATTCATAGCATGGAAAGATACGTCACCGTGAATAAGTTTTCCATCTCTTGTCCTTGTTTGGTTGGAGGGATGGTAACCTAGTTCAATAGGTGTGTATTGGACCATGTTATAATTTAATTGACCTATTTATTTGAGTAATATTTATTCAGTTTATATGGCATGATATTATGTGTCTTGTTACGTCCCTCTGAGGACCTGGTTATCTCGCCAGGTGTGTGCTTTTTTCTTTCGTAGGTGTTCTACCTCTAGCCGTGGTCCTCTCTATTTCTTCGAGGATGATTGCACTTGGATTGCCTTCGCTTTGCTCGCCAAAATCATTTCTTTTCTCATGTATTTTCCTTTACTTGTTGGTAGTGGCTTTGTCTCCGCCCAACATATTGTATCAAGACAATTCATTATCATTATTTGACATCTTTTATCATTTATTTTGTGTGGATGAGATTAGTTATGGTTCTACTGCGTTTTATAGCTTATGTATTCATACGAGGATTCCATATATTAGAAGTGTACTTCGTATGAATACAGCTGGAATGTCTACGTTCCTAGTCCTACATATTTTGGGACTGGGGCGTTACAACTGGCAATGAGCTTCTTGACTTCATTCTCAATGGCCTCCATGTCATCTGGTCAGAATCGTCGTTGTTGCTGCTTCACTAGCTTAGCTTTAGACGTAATATTCAGGCGGTACATGGCATCTTTAGGGTCCAGGCCTGACATGTCTTCATAGCTCCATACAAAGACGTCGATGTATTCTCTTGTAAGCTGAATAAAAAATTGGCGTTCGTCAGATAGACATTGGCTAATGAAGATTGGTTTAAAAGATGATTCATCTCCTAAATTGACTTGGACGACTTCGTCTTCGGTAGGTGGTTCACGTTGTTTGAAGCGCAACTCCTACCTAGTATCCATCTTTTGAGCCTATTGTTCAAGCTCGATTGATTGGACATCGTCCGCAATTAAGTCAACGGAAACCATGTTGACGGACAGAGTTACTTTGAATATGTCGTCGATGCTGGAGTCTGAGTCCCAGAGGAAGGAATCAGAAGAATGAGAACAACGATCTGCTTGATCATCTGATCTTTCGGGAGTTGTTGGAGGAGCAACATAACCCAAACCAACACCGTTTCGTTGATAGTAGTTCTCGGGTTTGCCGGAAGGAGCAAAGTGTTATATTGGCAATCGTTGTCCTCGACCATAATTTAGCCCCTGGTCGCTTTTAATGTCATATCCCATGTTCTGGATGAAGTTCTTGGCCTGCCAACTATACCAGAAAAGTTGCATTAAACTAGAGTCATAGTTAGCTTCTGTGTTGTGCTTGGGAGAAGTAGAGTCCAGAACGAACATTCTTTCGCCAATTATTTGACCGAAGATGATTAGTTCTTAATCCTTCTTTCTGGCTGGAACGATGAACTAGTGGTTATCTTCTGGGTAAACTTTTTCCCGCAGGTGAGGCGTCGTGACCGGCATGCAGAGGTGTGGTCATATGCCGTGCTCTAGAGCGTATATCGTATCTATATAGTGGTTTACAGTTTGATAGACCTCGGAGTAATTTAAAGATAAACCTTTACTAAAAAAATATGCAAGTTCCTCGTTAGGGATAACATCATCCGCTGAAGGTACATTATTATGAGTATTGATATACTCATTGAGAGGATAATCATCTGGAAGAGGAGCCATAGTCTTGGCCAAGTTCACCACGTAGTGTAATTCTTCAAGATTGGGAGGACGGACTTCAGCAGGTTCCTCCTGAGGTTTGACCTTGTCAGGGATCTTGCGGAGAGTGATGGTGAATGGTTTGTCCTTGTCAGGGCTCTTCTTTTTCATCCAGATTGTGAAAGGCCTTGAAGTACTTTTTGGAGTAGTACGTCCTTTGACTCGGATAATCAGGGGACCATCATTGGACGATGAACTTGCTTCATCTTCATTGTCAGCTTCGTTGTCGTAATCCTTAGGGGGCTGAGATTGGTAAAGTACCGAATCCCCATAGTATGCTTCGATGCCCTTAAAAGGATCGACATCAACAAACTCCGTCTTCACGATACCGTCACTGTTGACGTACTTGAAGCACTGGTGAAGTGTGGAAGGAACGATCATGTTCTCGTGTATCCATGGACGTCCCAACAAGATGTTATAGGATACATTGGCATCAATCACATAGCAGGAAACCTCCATTCGGAGATCACCGATCTGGCACTTAAGACGGATCTTGCCCAGCGGGTGGCTTCGACCAGCATTGAAAGCTATGATAGTTATATTGGTTGCAGATAGCTTGTGCAGAGAGATTACTAGAATTTGAAGCAAACTTCTAGGAATGATGCTGAGGGAGGATCCTGGATCTATGTGCATGCGGTCCACCTTGATCGCCCCGATATATCATGTATAGTATACGGGTCTATCATGGCGATTATTTTTCAGTAGCATGTCCTCCTGTGAAAAGGTGATGTTGGGCAACACTTCCATAGTACTGTGGCAGTGGGGACAGGAGACAGGGTCTTCAGCGAGGGCTTTGACTTCAGCTAGAAAAGAGTCGACATGTAGTAGTGCCTCACTTAAGGCCTTTCGCATTTCTTTGAAGAGTCGCAATAGATCGAACAGAGACAACCTGGCAGGTGTATTGGCCAGCTGTGCCAGTATGTCAAAGTTCTAGGGCCGATCCATGCCTTCGGGAGCTGACGCCTTCAGACACTTGTCAAACCGTGTCTCCTTTTGTTTGGCTTTGTCGGTAGTTGAAGGCTTAGACGGGTCAGCTTCTGAGCTTGTGGAGACAACAGGAGCTTGAGAAGGTACTACTTTTTCTTGTACGGGATCGTATGTCCGAAGATAAGCCTTCCCCGATCGCGTCTCGCCAGATAAAACCTCGTAGATGGGAGAAGACATCATATGGCATGACTTGTTTTTCTTGCCTCTTTTTGCTTTGGGAGGTACCACCCCCTGCGTCACTTCTTGCACAAGGTCCGGATGGATCCACATGATCTCACCATGTTCAGTTGTGGATGGCACCAAGGTTAATTTGCGAGCTGGCGGTAGGTTGACGACTTCTATTATTGCTTTGGGGATCGGGATCACGCCGTTTGGGACTTCAGTAAGAGGAAAGTCACCAAACTGAAGAGAGATCATGTTAGAAGATACGACCTTGTCTTCAGCTTCGAGGTTGATCACTTGGCTATCGATGAGCTGTTGTATCTTCTTCTTAAGGACGATGCAGTCCTTTGTGGAATGATGCACATACTGATGATAGAGACAGGACTTGAGATCGTTGAGCTGGTTCGCCTCTGCAAGACGTCGTGGTGGAGGCAATGTCAGCTTATTACCCTTCATCAATGTGTGAAAGATGGTAATGACATCATCTTCGTCAAAGGAGAAGGTCTCCTTAGGCTTGTCGGAGGTGCCCTGAGAGTTGGAAGCTCTTTGGATGTGTCGACCTTCAGGACTTCTTTCCCTTTACGCCCACGGACAGGGATAGTTTGAGGATGCTTGCCCTTATCTTCGGATTTGGGTGTTTTCAACCCAGTAGTTCCAGATTAGGAACGTCATTTTCAGCAGCATCAGCTGCCCTAATGAAAGTGAGCCAGGTATCATACTTATGTGTACCCAGACAGAACATTACCGTAGGAAGGAAGTTATGCCGACAAGTATCCATAAGTTTTGAGTCTGGTATGCCGAAGAGCATCTTTAGTGCTAGCCGCCTGAAGCGTTCGATGAAGGCGATGACAGACTCAGTCCTCCTTTGTTTGGTCTCGATGTGGGTGGACATGCTAACATGCATGCCACTTTCGTAAAACCTGTTAAGGAACAACCTCTCCAGGTCTTTAAAAGAATTGATACAACCGTCAGACAGACTGCTGAACCATTCGGAAGCTACCCCCTGCAAGGTGCTAATAAACAACTTCGACATGAACGGATCATCCCTGGGTTGGTGTAGAGTCTGCATGTTGAAGTATGTCATGTGTTGACGAGGAGAAGTTAACCCGTCAAATGAATTTAGCGTCAGCGGCTTGTAGTTAGGAGGGCAAGTAGCATTCTCCCATTCAGGAGGATAAGGTTGAGATATCCCCATCTTCTGAAGCCTATCTTTGTATGATATAGTATAGAGATGGGCGACTAGGGAATCAATTGCATCTTGTTGATTAAGCAGGTGTTAGAAAACGGCTGCTGAACGGTTGTCAGACATCGTTGGCGAAGGACCACCCCAGCATTTGCATGATTTGGGGGAGGCACAACGAATGATAGTCCTTTTGTAGTAAAGGAGGATTGTTGCTTTGAGCTGGACTAGCATGTACCGAGACATTTTGTTGCGGTAGAGGAACAGCCCCAATAGCTTGGACTGCCATGATACTGGTCAGTATATCAGTGATCTTGGTGATTGTTATTTCAAGTCCCTCTAGCAGTTTACTGGTCTGATCACTGGCTTCTTCAGGTCTTTCTCTGTCTGCCATGTATGTAGATAACATAAGAGGATGAATAGAGGAAACAGTACAACTTGTGCTGTTACTGTCTATCTCTGAGTTGACAAGTCCCTCATCATCAGGTAGAGGAGGTAGATAGTCGCCATCAGACTCGAAGGGATCGTCATCCTCTGAAGGCTACCCTCAGTGTGAAGGTCATCCGTTTCAGACTCTGAGGGAATACTACTCCCAGCTTGGGAGTCTTCGTCATTTATACAGAATCTCGTCTTTGATCGAGCACCCATATAGACTCCTTCAGATGTGACAGCTTGCTCGTCATCTGTTGGTAGACTTCTTCTCCTTCTTCTCGCAGAACTGAGAGAGAAAGTTGGGTTCGTGGTGGTCACGACCCGCACCCTAGAGTAAGGGCACGAGACGTGGGTACGTCCAGCCTACGCCTCAGTGTCGGCGGTAGAACGCTGTCCTAGGTCTCATGCTTCTAACAATATAATGCTAAGCAGTTTATACTCCCCGAATGGGGGTGACATAGCAGAATATAAACTCAATCACAACTAAGGAAGAAGAAGTACGATATGATATTGAACTCAAAATGAAATACAGATGATCAGAAGAGTCTAAGTGTCTAAGATAAAAACTCAGCAAACATCCAAAAATACAATGTCTCAACTACAGAATATGAAAGAACATATACAATCCAAATCTCAAATGACAATAATAATAAAAACCTAGACTAGGGAGCCTCAGTCTCTATAGCTAGTGGATCCGACTAGAAATCCGGATCATAGGTGTCATGTAGAGCTGTCCCATAAAAAGTGTCAACACTAGCCTCATCCTCGTCCTCTGTAAACATATCAACGGTGCCCAATCAGGATAGAGCGAGCACAATACATCTCAATAGATCATAGCAGGTTAGAAAATATAACCATGCAATAAAGTAAGATACAAAAAACTGAAAGAAAGTACAGAATGTAAAGGAGATAGCTGTAATAGAAATATCTACTATAAATAGAGAACTAATAGTGGCTAGTGAGTCAAAGTACAATATAGACATGTGAATGGCATAGGATGATTTCTGATGCTACACTACTTGGATACTATTCACATGTCTACTTCTACTCCTCCGTACCCCCAATCAATACACAAGAATCCAGTCAGGTTATGTTATGATTTGTCACGCCCCAGAACCAGAATACTGGAGAGCGGGGGCAGACATAGCCAGCTACGTATATGAAATAGAATCCATCTCGCTATACGGTCACGGCTGTCTAGATACATGAGGGTTTATCTACAAGCCAACAGTCTCTTAAGGTCATGAACAAGCCTAGTGTCTCAATCACAAGCAAGTAAGTAAAAGTCACAAGATGTATGATCATTAAATATACAATAGTAATGCGTCCCAAACATTACATATTCAGTTGATCATGAAGCTAGTCGTTACAAAATGTCAGGACTAGCAAGAGTTTAGTCATACATGATCAACCCTAGGATCTGTTAATCATGTTACAGCCCGTAGGCAGACAGTAAGTAAGTGCAATCGAGCTAAACAGGTGCTCGTCGGCTAAACCCTTAAAAAAATATTTCTACAAGGGAGTGGGAGAGCAAAATAAAACCCACTCGTTGCCGGGATTCCTTCTAGTGTTCACCATCTGGCAGGAAGGTCAGTAGATCCTCTGGAGCTGCTCCGAAATTTGGCCACACAAAACCAGCTGGGTCAGACCCCAGAAAGAGCAAGTGCCACAAAGGAGGCTTCACTTAAGAACTAAAACCAGCAATCAGCACAAGATATAAATAAAAGTAAGAACTGGAAATAATGAAAATACACCAGGATGATATACGACGAGATAACCATGGAACTATTCAGATAACCAGGTTACAACCCGTAAACCAAACAAGGACCGGGGTTGTAACCCTTCGTCTGAACAGGACTTGGAATTCTCACCATTTATCGGTAAAATAAATACAAGCATTCTGGTCATTCAATAATCTGGAACAGGATTAGGGCAAGACTAGACTGGTTAGACTCCGTCCAATCACTTCACGGCCAAGCAAGAATTACGGCTTGATACTTTAACTAACTAGGGTTGTCACAAGCCTAATTACTAACAAGATGTAGTAAGATTATTCCACAGCCACAAGCCCTGCAGACCATCCAGGTTATCCGGGTTAAAAGATTAGAGTTGAATTCAGGTGGGTACATCGTCCAGGAAACGAATGTACCCTTAGGTAGCTTGAAGGGTGCAACACATGACAGTGTGCTGGAAATGTGCCCTACTCGACGGCAGGCTACAGATCCCAAGGCGTGCCCAGGTAACGGGATTGCCTGTAGCTGAAAATCTCGTCATGACTAATGTATTAATCTAGTTATTATCCTTAGTCCATTTTAGTAGGTACTCCTTACCGTGGTACTCAGGAGTCCCTGTCCTAGACATGATGCAAGACAGGACTGGTTTATTTATACAAACACAATCGCCCACGGTATCCAGATTAATTATACAGGTCATGTCATGTCAGGTAGCCGTCGCAACAACTATTCGAGATAATCATGTCAGGTTATCATGCCAAGAGTACTTGTCAGGAGTGTGCCACGATGGACCACAATCAGGTCATATCAGGTTATTATGTCAGGAGTGCACCACTACGGGTTACTATCACGTCATGCTCAATTATCAATTCCAAACATATCAAGTAAATTCGTGATTATCAAGTTCAGGACAAAAGGCTATAGAAGATCCAGGGTAAGTAGGGTCAGGTCCAGTTGCGCCTAAACATCAGGTTGCGCCTGAGTCAGACTGCGCTCAGGTCAGGCTACGCTCAAGTCAGGCTATGCTCAAGTGAGGCTACGCTCAAGTCAGCGTATGCAAGACATACTCTTCCAAAAGCTAGCGTATGTACTCTATACGACTCCTCTTCAAGGCAGCGTATGAGGTCCATACGACTCCTCATCAAGGCAGCGTATGCAAGACATACGTCTCCAAAAGGCAGCGTATGTACTCCATACGACTCCTCATCAAGGCAGCGTATGAGGTCCATACGACTCCTTGCCAAGGCAGCGTATGCAAGACATACGCCTTCGAAAGGCAGCGTATGTACTCCATTCGACTCCTTGCCAAGGCAGCGTATGCAAGACATACGCCTCCAAAAGGCAGCGTATGTACTCCATACGACTCCTTGCCAAGACAGCGTATGAGTCAGACTGCGCTGCGCTAAAGAGTGCGCACAGCTCAGTGGCACGAGCTAAAAAGCTCGCACACACTGCTCACTGTCTTCTCCAAATCAGCAGGTACTCCATGGTTGAACCCAAAGCTTCAAAAGTCTATAACTTGGTCAAAACAAGTCCAAATCCAACTTTTCAAAGGTCAAAATTGGGTAGAATAAAATTCTCTACGACATGGAACCATCAAAACTTGAAAACAAAGAAGTTTGATAGATCAAAACCACCAAAATCCGAAAATAACTAATTTCTAGATCTATAAAAATTAAAGCCTCAAAATGGAAAATAGCAAGTTCTAATGTGTCTTAGAAACATAAGGAGAAGCTAATGGAACAATAAAAATGAGCTCTCTTGTGGAAGCAAGTTGCACTTGCCTAGACCTCTCTCTCCCTCTCTTTGGTAGGTAAGGAAGTAATGGTGGAGAAGATGATAAATGAAGAGAGAGAAAGGAGAAGGGTTAATAAATGGTAGTGGTGGTAGTTGGTAGGGGGTTCACCCCTTGGTTCATGATGAACCAAGAGCAATCCCTAACCGAACCAAGCCAATCCAAACCAAGAATAAACCAAGCCCAAGGAGGAAATTAAGCAAGGAAATTATGTAATACAAGAATAAATACGTACACGTATTCCAGAAATACGTAATACGAACCATAGGCATTACAACTCTACCCTCCTTAAAAGAATTCCGTCCTCGGAATTTAATCAAGAGGCTAGAGGAGCAATGACAAGCTACATTAATCACATGCAAGCTATAACTAGACAGACAATCACTCATTCAAGCAAGGAATCGAAGGCATGAGGCATAAGAAAGACATTATACCTCACGAGTCAAACAAGTCGAGATATCGCGATCGGATATCATCCTTACGCTCCCACATTGACTCCCCCAAAGAGTGATGACCCCAAGCAACTCGGACTAACTTGATAGTCTTGTTCTTGAGGATCTTCTCTCTTCGGTCCAATATAGACACGGGCCTCTCCTCATACGAAAGGTTGGTACCAACAACCAATTTCGAATGATCCAGGATGTGGCTCGGGTCCGGGATATACCATCGTAATTGGGATACATGGAACACGTCATGCACCTCGCTTAGCGACGGTGGAAGAGCGAGACGATAGGATACATCTCCTACTCGCTCAAGAATGTCAAACGGTCCTATATACCTAGGACTAAGCTTGCCCCGTACGCCGAAATGAATTACGCCACGGTTAGGCGAAATCCTCAGGAATACATGATCGCCGACTGAAAACACGAGAGGGCACCGATAAGAATCGGCCCAATGGCGCTAGCGATCTTGGGCAACTCGAAGATGATCTCTGACTCGCCTGACCACTTCAACTGTCTGGGCAATCATTTCTGGACCGAGCATCTGTCTCTCTCCAACATCATCCCAGGCTAGCGGGGATCTGCACTTCCTACCATATAGTGCCTTCAACTGTGCCATCTGGATACTGGCCTGGAAACTGTTATTGTACGAGAATTTCACCAGGTGCAAGTGATCTTCCCATGAACCACGGAAGTCAAGTATGCAAGACCGCAACACGTCTTCAAGAGTCTGGATCGTGCGCTCCGATTGGCCATCTGTCTGCGGGTGATATGCTGAACTGTACTGGAGATGAGTTCCCAAACTCTCTTGCAAGCTACGCCAAAAGTGCGACATAAATCTTGAATCTCGGTCCGAGGTGATACTGACTGGCACATCGTGCAATCTGATAATCTGCCTGAGGTACATCTCTGCTAACTGAGCCGTCGACTGACCAACTCTGAATGGAAGAAAGTGAGCCACTTTTGTGAGCCTATCAACTATAACCCAGATAGCATCTCTACCAGCTGGGGATCTAGGTAGTCCAGTCACAAAATCTATGGTCACATGCTCCCACTTCCATTCTGGAATCGGTAAGGGCTGAAGAAGTCCAGCCGGTCTCTGATGTTCGGCTTTAACTTGTTGGCAAACCAAACACCGAGAGACAAATCGAGCTATCTCCCGCTTCATGCCATTCCACCAGAAATGCTGTCGGATATCACGGTACATCTTCGTACTGCCGGGATGGATGGAATACTGCGAAGTGTGCGCTTCTGACATGATCTCCTGCCGGATATCTCTGCTGGGTACACAAAGACGCTTACCATGTCGAAGTGTACCATCCTCATGAATGCATAACTCTGGTCTTCGTCCTGCCTCACACTCTGCTCTAAGTCGCCGAAGCTTAGAATCTGCCGACTGCGCCATCCGGATCCTCTCGACTATAGTGGACTGAACTTGCATACTGGCCATCAAGGCCACACTGGAAGGGAGAACAACTTCAATACCCATCTTCTGAAGATCTGCTAACAGCTATGGTTGCGCTGTTAGAAAATAAACTCCCGCTCTCCTTCTCAATGCATCCGCAACAACATTGGCCTTCCCAGGATGATACTGCAGGTTGACATCATAATCCACAAGAAGCTCCAGCCACCTTCTCTGACGCATGTTAAGATCCTTCTGGGTGAAAACATACTTCAGGCTCTTGTGGTCGGTGAAAATCTCCACCCTGTCTCCATACAACTAGTGCCTCCACAACTTAAGTACAAACACCACTGCTGCCAGCTCCAAGTCATGGATTGGGTAATTCCTCTCATGATCATGAAGTTGTCGTAACGCATAAGCTATTACCTTCCCATGCTGCATCAGAACACATCCTAAACCTCTGCCTGAAGCATCACAGTACACTGAGAATCCTTCGGTCCCATCTTGAAGCGTGAGAATAGGAGCTGTTATCAGGCCTCGCTTCAACTGCTCAAAAGAACTCTGACACTCTGCTATCCAAGCAAACTACGCATCCTTGCGGGTCAAATGCGTCAATGGCGCTGAAATTCGAGCAAAATTCGAAACAAACCGCCGGTAGTAGCCGGCCAATCCAAGAAAACTCCGAACCTCTGCAACTGTACTTGGCACTGGCCATGACCCAATAGCCACAATCTTCTGGTGTTCCACTTCTACTCCTTCTCGAGTGATGATATGACCCAAGTACGAAATACGATCGAGCCAGAACTCGTATTTACTGAACTTGGCATATAACTGGTGCTCTCTGAGGATCTGAAGAACTATACAGAGATACTGCTCATGCTCCGCCTCACTCTTGCTGTAGACCAGAATGTCATCCAAGAACACAATCACAAACTGATCCAAGTAAGGCATGAAGATGCGATTCATGAGGTCCATGAATACTGCCGGCGCATTGGTTGCTCCAAAAGGCATAACAAGGAATTTCCAATGCCCATATCTCGATCTAAAAGATTTTTTTGGGATGTCCTGCTCTCTGACTCTGATCTGATGATAACCTGAGCGTAAATCAATCTTCGAGAATACTGAAGCCCCCTTGAGTTGATCAAACAAGTCATCTATCCTCGGAAGAGGGTATCTGTTCTTGATTGTCACTGAGTTCAAGGTACGATAATCAACACATAACCTGGACGTACCATCCTTCTTTTTCACAAGAAGCATCGGGGCTCCCCAAGGTGATCCACTAGCACGAATGAATCCCTTGGTTCTGAGTTCTTCAATCATCTTGTACAATATCTCCAACTCTGACGGCGCCATCCTGTAGACTCTCTCTGATACTGGGGCTGTCCCGGGAATCAAGTCTATAGTGAACTCGATCTTCCGCTCTGGAGGCATACCTGGAAGTTCTTCTGGAAAAACATCTGGAAACTCTTCGACTATCCTGGGCAACTGAACTGCTGCCACTGCCATCCGTAATACTGGAGGAGATGACTCAACTTCGCCTCGGGAGAAAGAAAACTCCGGCTCGCCTGGAATGCTAAAAACAACCCTGCCAATGTGGCAGTCTATCTTAGCATACTGGTTCCTCAACCAATCCATCCCTAGGACCACATCATAATCGGCCATCGGGAACTCTATCAATCTAGCGGGGAATTCTCTACCGCTAACTACGATCCGACACGAGGAAAACACTCTATCTACTCCCACAAGTCCGTTACCAGTAAGGATATTAAGCCTTACTGATAATGACTCGGGCTCCAATCCTACCCGTGTCGCGAATCGTGCAGACATAAATGAATGCGATGCACCAGAATCAAATAAAGCTAAAGCTGGAAAGGAGTTGACGAGAATAGTACCTGCCACTACCTCTCCTGGTGCCAATCCTTCCTCCACGGTCATCACCATAGCCTGACCGTGCCCTCGGGGTGCTGGTCCCCTCTGCTGAAATCCTTGCTGCCTGCTCTGACTCTGGGCTTGGACTTATGCATACTGCTGGGGGTTCTGCTGCTGGAACACTTGGGTCTGAGGCGGCAAGGGCCTCGACAATAGATACTGCTGCTGCTGGACCGGAGCTGGTCCTCTCACCGAAGAGCTAGAAAGGTTGGACGATGATGAACCACCCCTATTCGGGCAGGATCCAACCCTATGGTCTGGTGCTCCATAAGCCAGACACAATCCCTGTGCCCTGCGACATTCTGCCACCACATGGCCTGCCTTTCCACAATGAGAACAACCCACTACGGAAGATTGCTTCTGCTTCTGCTGCTGAGGGTGCGTCTGAGTTGAATGCTGAACCGACGTTACTGAGGCCGCTCGCCTCGGAGCTCCAATAGTCAAAGCCCTGGCTGCCGGGGACGGTGCTGAAGACTGATTCATCTGGCCGTAAGATCTCTTCCGACCTCCGGCCCTATCCAGAATCCTCTGGGAGGTATACTCATGCCTCCGGGCTGCTCTCAAGACTGCATCAAAAGTCTGATGCTCAAACTGCTCAACTGCCAACAAGATCTCCAGGTGAAGTCCCTGCTGGAACCGCTGGGCTCTATCATACTCGGTTGCCACCAAAGTGGGAGCAAACCGACTAAATCTGGAAAACTCGGCCGCATATCCGTCGACCGTCCTGCCTCCTTGCTTCAGATTGGTAAACCTTGTCTGCAGATCATACCGAGCCACGGCATCGAAATACTTGGTCTGGAATCTCTCTCTGAATACTGCCTAAGCAATGGGTGCTGCTAATCCAACGGCCTGTGCTGCCCACCAGCAGTGGGCAAGATCTAACAACTGCAGGCGCACAACTGCCACCTTCTCGTTCTCTGGGGTCCTGGCTGCTTCTAGAATCACCTCTGTGTCCTGAAGCCATGCATCTGCTACGATAGCATCTTTACTACCGTCGAAGAATGGAGGGTTCAAGCGCTTGAAGCTGTTTGCCGCACTGTTACCCTGATGACCACCCCGGGTCAAAGCATCCGTCACTGCCTGGTGCAAGGCATCTCCACGTCGGTCTTGGGAAGCTATCAAGGTCCTGACGAGTCCTACCAAAGTGCCGTCATCATGTTCTACAGGTTGAACTGGCTGGACTGGTGGCTCTCCGCCAGAAGGTACGACTCTGGAGGCTACTCCGGAATACTGAGCTTGATCTCCAGGTTGCTGCTGGTCCGCAGGAGGTGCTCCGCCTTGCTGGTCGGTAGGACCACGAACAATGCCGCTGAAGAAGACGACATAGGGAACAATAAGGAAGGACCAGGACAGATCAACGATACAAGCATATAATCAGGACAAGAATCCAGGGATTCAGAAGATACGAGCAGAGATCAAGGACGAATACTGATTGAGACATCTATTCGGTAAACCCTCACATATCTTGATTTACAAGACCTGCATGGGCCACCACTTAAACCATGTCACGCCCCAGAACCAGAATACTGGAGAGCGGGGGCAGACATAGCCAGCTACGTATATGAAATGGAATCCATCTCGCTATATGGTCACAGCTGTCTAGATACATGAGGGTTTATCTACAAGCCAACAGTCTCTTAAGGTCATGAACAAGCCTAGTGTCTCAATCACAAGCAAGTAAGTAAAAGTCACAAGATGTATGATCATTAAATATACAATAGTAAGGCGTCCCAAACATTACATATTCAGTTGATCATGAAGCTAGTCATTACAAAATGTCAGGACTAGCAAGAGTTTAGTCATACATGATCAACCCTAGGATCTGTTAATCATGTTACAGCCCGTAGGCAGACAGTAAGTAAGTACAATCGAGCTAAACAGGTGCTCGTCGGCTAAACGCCTCAAAAGAATATTTCTACAAGGGAGTGGGAGAGCAAAATAAAACCCACTCATTGCCGGGATTCCTTCTAGTGTTCACCATCTGGCAGGAAGGTCGGTAGATCCTCTGGAGCTGCTCCGAAATCTGGCCACACAAAACCAGCTGGATCAGACCCCAGAAAGAGCAAGTGCCACAAAGGAGGCTTCACTTAAGAACTAAAACCAGCAATCAGCACAAGATATAAATAAAAGTAAGAACTGGAAATAAAAAAAATACACCAGGATGATATACGACGAGATAACCATGGAACTATTCAGATAACCAGGTTACAACCCGTAAACCAAACAAGGACCGGGGTTGTGACCCATCATCTGAACAGGACTTGGAATACTCACCATTTATCGGTAAAATAAATACAAGCACTCTGGTCATTCAATAATCTGGAACAGGATCAGGGCAAGACTAGACTGGTTAGACTCCGTCCAATCACTTCACGGCCAAGCAAGAATTACGGCTTGATACTTTAACTAACTGGGGTTGTCACAAGCCTAATTACTAACAAGATACAGTAAGATTATTCCACAGCCACAAGCCCTGCAGACCATCCAGGTTACCCGGGTTAAAAGATTAGAGTTGAATTCAGGTGGGTACATCGTCCAGGAAACGAATGTACCCTTAGGTAGCCTGAAGGGTGCAACACATGACAGTGTGCTGGAAATGTGCCCTACTCGACGACAGGCTACAGATCCCAAGGCGTACCCAGGTAACGGGATTGCCTGTAGCTGGAAATCTCGTCATGACTAATGTATTAATCTAGTTATTAGCCTTAGTCCATTTTAGTAGGTACTCCTGACCGTGGTACTCAGGAGTCTCTGTCCTAGACATGATGCAAGACAGGACTGGTTTATTTATACAAACACAATCGCCCACGGTGTCCAGATTAATTATACAGGTCATCTTATGTTAGGTAGCCGTCGCAACAGCTATTCGAGATAATCATGTCAGGTTATCATGCCAAGTGTACTTGTCAGGAGTGTGCCACGACGGGCCACTATCAGGTCATGTCAGGTTATTATGTCAGGAGTGCACCACTATGGGTCACTATCATGTCATGCTCAATTATCAATTCCAAACATATCAAGTAAATTCGTGATTATCAAGTTCAGGACAAAAGGCTATAGAAGATCCAGGGTAAGTAGGGTCAGGTCCAGTTGTGCCTAAACATCAGGTTGTGCCTGAGTCAGACTGCGCTCAAGTCAGGCTGCGCTCAAGTCAGGCTACGCTCAAGTCAGGCTACGCGCAAGTGAGGCTACGCTCAAGTCAGCGTATGCAAGACATACGCTTCCAAAAGCCAGCGTATGTACTCCATACGACTCCTCTTCAAGGCAGTGTATGAGGTCCATACGACTCCTCATCAAGGCAGTGTATGCAAGACATACGTCTCCAAAAGGCAGCATATGTACTCCATACGACTCCTCATCAAGGCAGCGTATGAGGTCCATACGACTCCTTGCCAAGGCAGCGTATGCAAGACATATGCCTTCAAAAGACAGCGTATGTACTCCATTCGACTCCTTGCCAAGGCAGCGTATGCAAGACATACGTCTCCAAAAATCAGCGTATGTACTCCATACGACTCCTTGCCAAGGCAGCGTATGAGTCAGACTGCGCTGCGCTAAAGAGCGCGCGCAGCTCAGTGGCACAAGCTAAAAAGCTCGCATACACTGCTCACTGTCTTCTCCAAATCAGCAGGAACTCCATGGTTGAACCCAAAGCTTCAAAAGTCCATAACTTGGTCAAAACAAGTCCAAATCCAACTTTTCAAAGGTCAAAATTGGGTAGAATAAAATTCTCTACAACATGGAACCATCAAAACATGAAAACAAAGAAGTTTGATAGATCAAAACTACCAAAATATGAAAATAACTAATTTCTAGATCTACAAAAATTAAAGCCTCAAAATGGAAAATGACAAGTTCTAATGTGTCTTAGAAACATGAGGAGAAGCTAATGGAACAATAAAAATGAGCTCTCTTGTGGAAGCAAGTTGTACTTGCCTAGACCTCTCTCTCCCTTTCTTTGGTAGGTAAGGAAGTAATGGTGGAGAAGATGATAAATGAAGAGAGAGAAATGAGAAGGGTTAATAAATGGTAGTGGTGGTGGTAGGTAGGGGGTTCATCCCTTGGTTCATATGAACCAAGAGCAATCCCAAACCGAACCAAGCCAACCCAAACCAAGAATAAACCAAGCCCAAGGAGGAAATTAAGCAAGGAAATCATACAATACAAGAATAAATACGTACACGTATTCCAGAAATACGTAATACGAACCACAGGCATTACATGATTCATGTAATTGCCCCCAAAGGGTGATACATGATAGTCACATAAATAGAGATTCTAGGAATGCCAATAAATGGGTGATTCATGGAAGACTCTGTGATCATGAGAGTACATGTCACAAGTGATTCAATGAACCATGAAGCATAGTCATACACAATGTAAGTAAAACGTGCAGAACATGTAGTATCTGATGCTCCATGAGGGGATAACATCTCAAGAAAGGATCCATATAGTACTAATCCGTATGACCAACGTGACAGCATCAAGTAAAGTATTTTAACGCAGGAGAATAATTCCAACAGGATATGAAATGATCAGAGAATATACTCGCCTGTATCCTGAGTATCTGAAGAATATCTACTGTCCGAGGAGTGGTGTGTGTCTCCTATAGAACAGTACAAGTCACTATAAGTCTAAAATGATAATAAGATGCAATTCAATGCATTCTATATGAATCTAGGTCAATCTAGACCAAAGTCAACTTTTGGTTAACTCTGGTCAACCCTAGAAGTCAAACTAGGTCAACTAAGTAAAACCTAAGTCAAACAAGTCTGTACTAGTCTATTCTATCAAGCCCACATCAATTCTAGACTATACAAGTCTAACTAGACTCTATACTGGCATTCAAGCCACACGCATAGGCTAAGAGGCCTAGGCTATAGGCTATATTACCTATATACCCACCCACATATCATATATACACATATCAACATATATATCACATATAGCTTTACCTTACACATTGAAATTCCTATTACACCCTACACTATCATTTACACATTGACATTAGGTTAGACATTGACATATAGCTATAGGCATACATACACATGTAGATATATATTATATCTACATAGAGAGGGGGAAAGGACATATGAGATTTGTGTATGTGTTTAATGGGGCTGTGTGAATATTCATTACATGTGTGTAAATGACAGGCTTAATAGGATAGATGTGTGAGTAAATGCATTGGCCAACAGTGAAGGGAATTTTAGAAAATAGTGTGTGTAATGCAGGCAATATGACAGTGTTTTAATATTCATATACTGGCTTTTAATCCCAGGTAATTAGATGGAACAACATGTCAACTCAAAACAGTGCACCCATGGGTGTATATGTGAACTCTGTGTGTGTGTATATGAGAGGCATTACAGTAGTGTAGCAAGTGTCAATAGGAATTTAACAACCAAAGAACATTAAGTAGGTATCTCAGGATTTAATATATCAGTGAACATTAAATAGGAAAACTCATATTTCAGGAACCAAATGACAGTAAGCTAAATGAAAGGAAGCTGTGTTCCCAGGAATTCGATTTCCAGTGTAGTATGTCAATTCAATGTACATGTGTTCATTGTGTGCTCAGGTTCCTACAAGTCTTGACAGGTCAAAATGAGATGGACATTCATTCTCAGGTCTTAAATCAACTTAACAGTTGATGAGGAAAAATCAGTAGCAATTCTAACTCAGGAAATCAGTGTATAGGTTAACATCAACTCATGCATTAATTCTCATTTTGCTTGTGCGTGTGTGTCTTCATAAGATTGTGTGTGTGTGTTGTAGAATATAGGTGACAGGAATACATGTATGCACAGGAAAACATAGTGTCTATAATGTGCTCTGGTGTGTGACAGTTTAGCATGTAATAGAGTGTGTGAACTAATAAAACGTGTGTGTGTGTGTTTTCTCAGTTACATTTTCCAATCAATTCTCCACATGAAACCAACATCCCAACACATAAACTCCTATATAACATGTGTAAACTATGTAAGTTATTATTGAAATTGGGATTTGAACATTCGACTAGGGAGTGATGTACTGATACTGCATTGTATCAAAAAGTAGGAAAACCAATTCTTGATTCGACCATTCCATGTAAATTCGATTATGTTAATCAACCAAAACTAAGAATTGAATCCTAATCATGATATCTAATATGTTCAGCAAATAACCATAGCTAAATATATAGTATAAATCACTAAGAATAATAGAAAAATGAAGAACAGTGCTTACACTGATACATGAAGTATCAGTCGATTGGGGAATTTCCCAATCCATATTCAATTAACAATTCATTGGTGATATTTAGGTAGGTAATTATTTTATCATATAAGCACGTGTCACACTATCAATATGGTGTCCAAAATTAGGACACAACGTGTCCTGAACCACACGAACCCAAAGCACCAACAGAACACTAGACTCAGTGAGTTTGTGTCCTGTGTGGGTCGAATACCTCACTCGACACAAAATAATATGAAACGAGGCTTCGGGGGTGTCATAACAGACATTTCCCCTCCCTGCGTGTCCAAGCACACGCGTCCAAGTGTCCTGTGCACTGAGCACGAGCACGCTGGTAGCAGGGCACTGCTGCCCGTACGCGCGTGGCCGTGTCCACAACTCAAAAATGACACGAATCCAGCTCAGTCGACCAGAAATCATTCAGCAAAGCCAAACCCTAATTTTCTATTCAGAAACAATTCAAAAACTTGATCGAAATACCCACTGTGGCATTTCGTCGAACACCTGCAGCTGTCTACTGATACGTGTCTGATACGGACACGTACAAGACACGAGAGGGTGCAAAACCTATTCCTACAGTACAAGGACACCTAGGGCTTGGTGTTCATGCAAAGAAACCAAAATTTTGTAGAGGGAATAGAGATTTACCTAGGTGTGTTCCTTCACAAATAAACCCTTCAAAAGGAGATCTCCACTAGCTAGCCAAAGTCTCCAAATTGTGTCAAACCTGAGATTGGACTCCACCAACAGTAGGGGATTATCATTTAGAACACCACGGAAGAAATCTCAATGAAAAAGGACCACTATTGATTAATCTATGAAGAGATTTCATGAAGAACAAACCTTTCCTTTAGAAAATAGGGGAATGCATAAAAAGAGGCACAAATATCAAGAGAGACTTTATAGACAAGGGAGGAAACCCTAGGCAGGCCACCAAGTTAGGGTTAGGGTTTTTGGGGTGCATCTAAGGGCTATTAATCCATCAATCCTATTGAATGGCCTAGAATCTAGGGCTCCCTTCTAGTCAACTTGCAAACCATTTATCCTAACTAATCATGACTTAAACCCACTAACCAATACTAACTAATACTCATTGTGGCTAACTAGACTAGCTATGACTAATCCAGGTTAGGTCTAAACTAGGTTAGGCTAATCTAAAACACAAGGCTATCAATTAAATAATATTTAAATCACACCATTCTAAATAATTATTTTAAATTCCAAATAAGTATATTTAACACTAAATAATTCCAATAATTTCCAAAATTTTAAAAATGACCAAAATACCCCCAAGCTAGAAATGTGGTTGTGACAAATCTACTCCCCTTAAGATAATTTCATCCTCAAAATTAAAGACGAAACTAACATATGAGAAGGATAGATAATCATACCTCACGGTGCAAACAGATATAGATATTGCTCGCGTATCTTATCCTCCCGCTCCCAGGTAGACTCTCCTGGAGAATGATGCCTCCATGCGACGCGGACCAAAGGTAACACCTGGTTCCTCAGTACCTTCTTTTGTCGATCCAGAATCTCCACTGGCTGCTTTGGATAGCTGAGAGAAGGTCCAACCTTAATCTCCGAATGATCGAGTACATGGCTAGGATCATCTACATACCGTCTCAACTGTGATATGTGGAATACATTGTGGACACCCACTAGTGCAGGTGGCAAGTTTATTCTGTATGCCACGTTACCGAATCTCCCGCTGATAACGAAAGGGCCGATAAAGCGCGGGCTAAGCTTCCCACCTCCACCAAAACGTATCCTACCACGAGTCGGAGATATCCTCAAGAAAACCTGGGCTCCAACCTAATCACAAGCAAGGTCTCAAATTAACAATGATAAACAAACATGATCAACAAAACACAAACAAACAAACCTAAATCAAATCCTACTCTAATCTGTACCTCAAACTCCAAGGGCCTCCGATGGCTATCGGCCCATTGCCGATGTCTGTCCTGCGCCATGTGAAGTCTGTCCCTGATGAGCTTCACCTTCTCGGCTGCGTCAATAACCATCTCTGGTCCCAGTAAAGCTCGCTCACCAACATTATCCCAAGATAAGGGTATACGACACCTACGCCCGTACAGAACCTCGAAAGGTGACATCTCAATGTTGGCCTGAAAACTGTTATTGTAGACAAACTCCACCAAATATAGATGATCCTCCCAGGAACCTCTAAAGTCTAAGACGTACATCTGCAGCATATCCTCGAGCATCTGAATAGTCCTCTCTGACTGTCCGTCCGTCCTGGGGTGGTATGTAGTTCTAAACTTGAGCTGAGTGCCCAAACTAGTCTGCAGACTCCTCTAGAAATGGAAAGTAAAGCGACTATCCCGATCCGAGACGATGCTAACCGAAACTCCGTGAATCCTGACAATCTGCTGCATGTACATCTCCGCAAGCATCTCTGTAGACGTACCAACCTTTAATGGCAAGAAGTAGGCCGATTTGGTCAACCTGTCAACGATGACCCAAATCGCATCTTTCCTTTCTGGTGTACGCGGTAATCCAGATACGAAATCCATAGTGATATGCTTCCACTTCCACTCGAAAATAGGCAATGGCTGCAAAAATCTACCGGGCCTCTGCCTCTCTGCCTTGACCTGCTGACAGACCAAGCACGTAGCTACGAACCGAGCTACCTCCTGCTTCATCCCGTACCACCAGACATGCTCTCTCAGATCTTCGTATATCTTGTTGGCACCAGGGTGTATAGAGTACTGAGATCTGTGGGCCTCCTGCATAACCTGCTTCCAGAGATCTCTGTTGGGCACACATAATCTAGAACCATGCCGTAAGGCACCATCCTCTGCTATAATGAACTCACCATCCAGTAATCCTGCCCTGACCTGCTCCCGGATACACCGCAGAGCAACGTCCTCGAACTGAGTTGACTTTATTCTCTCAATCAAGTCCGACTGGATATGAAGGCCCCACATCTTCATCTCAACTCCTGGTACTAGCACCTCAATCCCCAGGCTCTCCAAGTCTGCTAACAAATGAAGGTCTATCGTCAAGCACATGGCTACTGGATATCTGCTCAAAGCGTCGGCAACCACGTTCGCCTTTCTGGGGTGATACTGCAAGGATATGTCAAAGTTCTTCATCAGCTCTAACCACCTGCGCTGTCTCATGTTCAGCTCCTTCTGAGTGAACACATACTTTAAGCTCTTATGATCTGTAAAAGTCTCTACCCGCTCTCCATACAGATAGTGCTTCCAGAGCTTCAAAGCAAAAATCACTGCTGCCAACTCCAAATCATGGGTAGGATGGTTCTTCTCATAAGACCGTAATTGCCTGGAAGCATAGGCAATCACCTTCCCATGCTGCTGCAGAACTTAACCCAGACCCTTTCCTGAGGCGTCACTATATATAGTGAACCCGCCTGATCCTGATGGCAATGACAAAAATAGTGGTTGTCGTCAACCGCTTCTTTAGCTCATCAAAAGCGGCTTGACACTCCTCTGACCAGATAAACTCTGCGTCCTTCTGGGTCAGCCTCGTCAAAGGCTCTGCAATCCAGGAAAAATTCTGCACAAATCTCCTGTAGTAGCCGGCGAATCCCAAGAAACTGCGTATCTCTGCAACTGTAGTCGGCGCTGTCCATGCCTCAACTGCTACGATCTTCTTGGGGTCAACTGAGATCCCATCTCCAGTCACCACATGCCCCAAAATGTCAACCCGGTCCAAGAAGAACTCATACTTGGAGAGCTTCCCATAAAGCTGCTCCTTCCTGAGTGTCTCCAGCACTATCTTCAGATGCTCTCCGTGCTCTTTCTCGGTCTTCGAATACACCAAGATGTCGTCGATGAACACCACCACAAACTGATCCAGGTACTGGTGGAATGCCTTGTTCATCAAGTTCATGAACACCACCGGGGCGTTAGTCAACCCAAACGACATAACCAAGAACTCAAACTGCCCGTACCTCGTCCTGAATGCTATCTTCAGAATGTCCTCCCCTTCACCTTCACCTGGTGATAGCCTAATCTCAGATCAATCTTGGAAAATACCCGATCTCTGCTCAACTGGTCAAAAAGATCATCGATCAGCGGCAGTGGGTACTTGTTCTTGATCGTGAGGTTGTTGAGTGCTCTGTAGTTAAAACACATCCGTACTGACCCATCCTTCTTCGGCACAAACAATACTAGTGCACCCCATGGCGATGAACTCGAACGGATGAAGCCCTTGTCCTGTAACTCATCTACTTATTTTTTCAGCTTTACTAATTCACTGTTGTTCACTCGATAGACGTGCTGAAAGATAGGTTTCGCTCCTGGAACCAAGTCTATCGAGAACTCAATGTCTCTGTCTGGTGGCAATCTAGGCAACTCCTCTGGAAAAACATCCATATACTCTGCTATTAAGGGGTGTGGAATCGTCTGCTCCTCAACCGAGACTCCGCCGAAAACATCGCTGCTCTGCTCCGCCTGACGTCTGGAGTACTCGAACTCTGGCTCCCCCGACACTCTGAAGAGAACTCTATCTCCTCTGTAATCAATGCTGGCGTAGTGCCTGCTCAACCAATCCATACCGAGTACTATATCGTAGTTCGGCAATGGCATTACGAGCAGGCTCACCTCCAACTCATGGCCTCCCAAAACAACACTCCGACCCTTAGAATCATCACTCACGAGGATAATGCTGTTGGCCCATTGGTCATGGTCAAACCTGATTTTAATAATTGATCAAACTCTATCTTGATATAAATGCAAGTCTACTCAGATGTTTACCTACGACGTTTTGGATACTGCTCAATAATGGTTATCAACAATGTTCAAGACTGAAGCGTTTGCCATTCAGAATGTACTTCCTGCTATGCAATATAATTTTTCTTTTTATTGAGTCTAGGAATACATTGTACACTGAGTCGTACTGGCAAATAGGCTATCCAAAAATATTTTTCAAAACCATCATATTCTTTTACAAATGATCCATGTTTTTGAAAAATATTCTTTTTACAAAAAGCCTTTGAAGGATTGTTCAAAAAGCCAAATTTTAATTTCTCCAAAAATGAACTGACAGAACCTCCGGAGAACTCGGCCCGAGTTCGGGCAGAGTTCGGCCATTTGGAACGTTAGTGAACGTTGGGTTTTTGAACTTGGTTATCCTTCAGTTACGGGTTGTTACAAAGAGTTCTGTCTGAATTCTGCCCGAATTCTGTCAGAGTTCTGTCTTTGGAAAAGCTATAAATAGAGAGGCATTTCGATCATTTCAACACACCAATTCACTTTCAATCTTCTCTTCTTAAAGCTTACAGTCTTCCAAAGAGTTCTCAAAAAGCTTTCATTTTCAAATCCCAAGCCAGTTACAATCCTCTAGTCGATTTGCCAGTGCGGTACGGTCTAAAAGTTTCAGAGTGATTGTAATCAGAGGCTTGATAGAAGATTCAACTCTTCACAATTGAAGTTAGACGAGTTCTTCGTATCAAAGTTCGCGTCTGTAGAAGTTGCAAGGACTTCGTATGAAAACATGCAGAATTTTCCAATAGTGGGTTCAACTGGAAGCTAGAGTTCTTCCGACTGGACTAGTCCTCAATAGAGGGAAACCAGTATAAATCTCGGTGTTTGCGTTTGCCTTCTGATCACTTTTAAATTCTGTCATTTACTTTTTGTGATTATTATTTTATCTGTGATCAAACTGCTAACAAGTTTTTAATTAGCAATATTTCGCTGCCTACTCTATTCATCCCCCCTCTAGAGTATTATGCTTTACGATTTCGTTCCTACAATTGGTATCAGAGCGGGTTATACAGGTAAAGCAAGGTAAAATTGCAGTTATATTCAATTTTTATATAGATCACAGCTTTACACATGGCAACTGTAAAATTCACAAGTAAAGGCCAAGCCACAAACAGACCTCCACTGTTTGACGGCACAAACTACACCTATTGGAAAACACGTATGAGTTTCTTTTTGAAATCTCTTTATTTTGATTTATGGTAATGGCTATAAAAAGCCACCTCGTATAAATGTTGATAGAATTTTAACTGAAAAACCACATGACAAATATACAGAGTAAGAAAAGAAAAAGGCCAGTCTTGACGCACGTGCTATTAACGCTTTATTTTGTGCTTTAGACAGAATAGAATTTAACAGGGTATCTATCTGCACAACTGCAAATGAAGTATGGAAACTTCTTGAAGTCACACATGAGGGCACAACTCAAGTCAATGAATCAAAGGTCAGCAAACATACTCAAGAGTATGAGGCGTTCAAGATGAAGTCCAACGAAACAGTTACTCAGATGTTCGAAAGATTCTTGGATATTGTAAATCCTTTGTCCTTCCTAGGCAAAGATTACAGTAACCATGAAAAGATTCGCAAACTCCTGCGAGCACTTACAAAGAACTGGATTTCGAAGGCTACTGCAACCATTGAAGGAAACGACCTCACTACCATGACACTTGTAGTACTCATGGGTAAGCTACTCACTCATGAACTAGAGTTACAAGACTTTGAAGAGCCTGCACCAAAGAAGAAGATGATCACTTTCAAGACTCAGCACAGAAGATCTGCTGAAGATGATTGAGACAATAGTGAATCTGATGCTGAAGATCAAGCACTCCTTGCAAGAAAATTCAAAAGATTCTTGAGATATGAGAAGAAGATAAAAGAGAACAATGGCGGCAATAGCTGGTATCAAGATGACGCTGTCTGCTACGGCTGTAAGAAGAAAGGACACATGAATAAGGACTGTCCTACAAACACATCAACAAGTAAGAAGAGCAACAGATACGAGAAAGGGAACCTGAAAAGATCAACATCTCGGAAGTATGCCAACACCAGCATATGGCATGAAAGTGAAGCCAGCGAATCAGAAGATGAACAATCAGAAGACGCTACAAATATATGCTTTATGGCATCTGATCAGGTACTCTCTGAACCTATAGTTGATACATATGATGACTTCACCTTTGAGCAATTAGGAGAAGCCTTCAGTGAACTGTTAAGTGATTACAGGAAACTGCGTAGCAAATATCAGACCTCTAAGAAGGTACTCAAAGAGTACAAAGGTGAAATAGGAAGACTTACCGACCTACTAGCTGAGGTTAAAGATAATGTTAGTGAGTCTAGTGAGCTTTCTTCCATTAAGCTCTTATTACACGAGACTACCAAGTCATCCGAAGAAAAAGACAAGGTTATTGACCAACTAAAAGAAGATCTTTCTAAAGAGAAGAAAAGTCTTCAAAGTGTACAAGTTAGAATGGAAGCACTCACTTTTGACTATACTAAGTTATATGATACTTCCAAAAGATTGGAAATTAGGTTAGGAAAATAGCCTGAGACTGCTGCTTCCTACCCTAACACATGTCACTTACCGAAAAATCGAAACATTCCCAAACCTAACACTATTAGACCTAACCCTATCAAACCTTTGCCTAAAAAGGTTATGCCCAACCAGGATAATAGGTATGCTTTCTTCTATACTAGAAAACCTAAATCTACCAACCATGTACACCACTCAGCTTTCAACACTCAACATGCTAAATGTCATTATTGTGGCCTCATTGGTCATATATCTTCTGCATGTAGAATCAGAAAGCTAGTAGATCTAAATATTTATACATGGATACCGAAAACTAACCAGTCAGGACCCTACAAGAAATGGGTACCAATAGTTTCATCTACAAATTATTTTATAGGTGGGACACACTTCACATGCTAGGAGCAAATGGATCCTCGACAGCGGTTGCACACGACACATGACCGGCGATGCTTCATTATTCGCAACACTGTCGAAGAGGAATAAAGAATGATACGTCTCCTTCGGCAATAATTTAAAAGGGTATATAATCGGTATTGGTGATATTGTTAAAGCTCCCTATCCAGTGATTAAAGTTGTTTGTCTTGTTACTGAGTTAAAACATAATCTGCTCAGCATAAGCCATTTAGCTGATCACGATTATGGTATTAACTTCATAAAAGACAAATGTACTATTATTGATAGTTCAACTGGTAATACTATATTTGAAAGTATTAGAGAAGACAATATATATGTTTTCTATTTGTTGGAAGATACTAACTTTTCAGGTAGATGTTTAACGGCTAAAAGTGATAAGAGTCATCTGTGGCATATGAGACTCGGTCATGCAAATATGGATACTATTTCCAGATTATCCACAAAGAAGCTAGTATGCGGTTTACCGGATATTACATTCAAGAAGGATTCGGTATACAGTCAATGTGAAAAGAACAAAGCTACTCGATCCTCTTTCAAGTCAGTAAACGCTGTATGTACTACTAGACCTCTACAATTACTACATATGGACTTATTTGGTCCTAGCATAGTTGCTAGCCTCGGAGGTAAGCTATATGCTTTTATAATTGTAGATGATTATTCTAGATACACGTGGGTATATTTTCTGACAAGCAAAAACGATGCATTATCGGAATTTGTCACCTTCTGCAAAAAAGTACAGAATGAAAAGGTTACATGATCACTTGTATTAGAAGCGATCATGGAGGCGAATTCGAGAATACAGAGTTTGAGCAATTTTGTGACACATGCGATTTTGTACACGAATTCTCCTGCCCTAGGACTCCACAACAAAATGGAGTTGTGGAACGCAAGAACAGAACTCTATCCGAAATGGCCAGAGTAATGTTAAACCAGTTTAGTCTACCCAAGTATTTTTGGGCTGAAGCTGTCAATACAGCTTGTTTTGTTCTCAATAGAGTTCTAATTCGACCCAAATCGAAGAAGACTCCATTTGAGCTATAGGTTTGATAGAATTCCTTCAGTTTCATATTTTAGAATATTTGGTTGTAAATGTTTTATTCTTAATACAAAAGATAATTTGGAAAAGTTTGACGAAAAGGCCGATGAACGTATATTTTTAGGTTATGCAGGCAAAAGTAAAGGATACAGAGTCTTCAACAAAAGAACCATGATCATCGAAGAGTCGATCAATGTCACCTTTGATGAACTAAAACAAACGACAATCGATGACAATGACGAAGATCTTAATGTACCCAGCAAAGCACCAGCTGATCCTCCTAGAGAAGATCCAGGAACCAGCTACCTTCGGAGTCTGCCAAAAAGATTAAAGTTCACGGCTGATCATCCAAAGGACTTGGTAATTGGTGAGATTACCAAGGGTGTAAGTACTCGCTCTTCTAATAAAGATATAGCTTCTTGTGTTGCTTTTGTCTCACAGTTTGAACCCGAAAGTATTGATGAAGCATGTAGTGATAATTTTTGGATAGATACTATGCAAGAGGAATTAAACCAATTTGAACGGAATCAAGTATGGGAACTTTTTCCCAAGCCTATTGATCATCCGGTCATTGGCACCCGATGGGTATTCCGAAATAAACTGAACGAGAATGGTTTAGTGACTCGTAATAAGGCTCGACTCGTAGCTCAAGGATACAATCAAGAAGAATGTATCGACTACGACGAGACTTATGTCCCAGTTGCGAGATTAGAATACATTCGCATGTTATGTGCATTTGCATGTTTTTATAATTTTAAATTGTTTCAAATGGATGTCAAAAGTGCATTTTTAAATAGTTTTATAAAAGAAGAGGTTTATGTAGCTCAACCACCCGGTTTTACTGATTTCAAATTTCCTGAATATGTTTTCAAGTTGAAGAAAGCTTTATACGATTTGAATCAAGCCCCTCGTGCTTGGTACGGCCGTCTAAGCTCTTTTCTACTTGATAACTGTTTTTCAAAGGGAAAGGTTGACGCTACTTTTTTTATAAAGTCTTTGAATAATAATATTCTTTTGATTCAAGTCTATGTAGATGATATTATCTTTGGATCTACTCATGAATCTCTTTGTCAAGAATTCTCAAAGTGTATGCAGAATAAGTTTGAGATGAGCATGATGGGAGAGCTAAAGTTCTTTCTCGGACTGCAAATCAAACAAACCAACAATGGGACGTTCATAAATCAAGCTAAGTACACAAAAGATCTACTAAAGAAGTTCGACATGGAAGAAGCAAAGCCACTTAGCACTCCAATGGTGACTTCAACCAAGCTTGATATTGATGAACAAGGCAAACCTGTCGACATACGTAAGTATCGAGGTATGATCGGTAGCTTACTCTATTTAACTGCCAGTCGACCAGACATTATATTTAGTGTTTGCTTATGTGCCCGTTTTCAAGCCAATCCTAAGGAATCACATCTGTGCGCAGTTAAGCGTATCTTTCGATACCTTAAAAGCACTTCTTCTGTCGGCTTATAGTATCCCAAAACTACGTCATTTGACCTAACCGGTTATTCCGATGCTAATTTTGCCGGATGCAAAGTAGATAAAAAAAGCACCAGCGGCACATGTCATTTCTTAGGAAAAGCTCTAGTCTCTTGGTTTAGTAAAAAAGCAAAATTCTGTTACATTATCAACAACAGAGGCTGAGTATATCGCCGCAGGACGTTGTTGTGCACAAATTTTGTGGATGAAACAAACCTTACAAGACTATGGATTGCATTTTACACATATACCCATTTTCGGTGATAATACTAGTTCTATTAATTTGACTAAGAATCCAGTATGTCATTCTCGTACTAAACATATCGAGATTCGACATCATTTTCTTAGAGATCATCAACAAAATGGAGATATAGACCTTGTATACATTGACACACAGAATCAATTAGCTGACATATTCACAAAACCTTTAGCGGAAGATCGTTTCAACTATTTACGTCGAGAATTAGGAATTTTAGATATCAATAATATTAATTAATTTTTGTTTTATTAATTATTTATTCGATACTCATAAACTGTTTTCGAAACAAGCCTAAAAATAGTCTGTCTGTCACCACGACTACGGTCGAAGCGAAGCCGTATTTAAGAGTTCCTCGGTGAACCTCCATTAGCTGGGACAGTACTCCTACAGCTAATCTGAGACAGATGCTGAGTAAAGAATATTAATTTATAAAATAATAATAATTATATTATTTTGAGATTTAAAATTACTAAACTTTGAATTAAGCATTTAAAACGAATTAATGAAAAAGAATGTGGTCTCATTTAATTTTTTTATATATATATATAGCCAGGCAACCCTAGGCGAATTTGACCCGAGTTCGGTCCAAATTTGGCCAGAGTTCGGCTGGGTATTTATATATAACAACAGCAACCCGAGGCCTCCTTCTTCTTCATACTTTCCCACATCCTCATAACAGCAACTCCGCTCCTCTGAAACCCTAGTTATACTCCCTCATTGTTCTTCCAATCCTTGTGGAGTTTTTCATCAAAACTTTAGATTCGTGCGGAGATCGTCATCCTCTACAACATATCCGACTCTTGGAAGGTATAATCCCTTCTTTCCACCACTTTTCAATACTTAGGATTTGTAGAAATTTTGGAAAAGAATGCCTAAGTTCAATCCCTTCAAGAGGAAGAAGACCAATGCTAGTAAAGAGGCATCGCCTTCAGATCTGCATACGGATTGCCTCTTTTCTCCGATCCAATCGGACGATGGTGCGTCGGATGAGTTTTATTTTAAAACTTCCGATCAAGCGTTATTGTGGCACGCCGATTTTAACATCCGTACTATTTGCACTGGATCACCGATTAAGTGGACTGTCTTTCGGATCACCAGTCCTTATTTTGAGGCATTAGGGTTACAATATTTTGTCACCTTACAATTTCCCATTGCCACTAATGCCATTAGATTATTCTACTGTAATTTCGTAGTTAGACACTTTTACAGCGAGGACATGTGTCGGAGGAATTGATATTGAATTCACTGATGACACGTTAGCGGAAATCCTTGGTATTCCAAACGAAGGTGCCCCGCTAGATGACATCACTGATTTTGATTTCCTCGATGGCACGACACTCATTAGTTTCAAGAATGAACTTTGTGCGCCTGCACGCGTTCTTCCTGGAAAGTTCAAGGCTAATAACTTGAACTTGTTTAACTATGAATTACATCGCATCATCTATTCAACTTTACTTCCAAAATCCACATCTAAAGATGATGTCACCATACTTGATCTCTCTGCTCTTTATCATATTCTTAAGGGGATTCCTTTTTCTGCCCCTAAGACTATTATTCAGATGATGGGTAGATGTCGCGGGAAAGACCGCAACCTATCTTATGCGATGCTCATTCCTCGTATTTTTTAGAGATTTGACATTAATTATCTACTTGTGCTGTCGACTCCGAGCCCAAGTTTCTCAAACTCTCTCGTCGCAGCATTGCATCTGTTCCTCCACCCACTGTACCTACTCCTCCTGCACCTACTCCCACTGATCCCGCAGCACCTGTTCCTCCTCATTCTTACCCTATGATATTTGAGGGTATCCATCAGCACTTATCAGATCTGTAGTCTTTTTACGTTGAGACCTCTAGGGAACACGAGTTCCGTGATGTGACTTGTTTCCAGGCGATTGCCAACTCCTTCGCCGATCTGAGGTTTGCGTAGACGGGACATTCTGCTAGCTCTCTGCCTCGAGGCCCTTCTGTTTCTGGCTACCACATTGACGACGAGGCGGTACACTCTCTAGTTCCAGCCAGGGAACGCATATGTTTGGTATTGTACCGTTGGCGCCACTCCTCACACTTCTGGCGCTGGTACTTCTAGAGCTGGTCAATCTGGACATACTGGAGCTGCAGCTGATAATGATGATGTTGATGATGATAAGTTTTGAGATGTTAGATTACTGAGACTGTTACTTTTTGACTTATGTTTACCTGAAATGCTCCGACATTCCAAGATTTTATCAGTATTTTTTTCCTTATTCATGGACATGGTTATTTTTGTTTATGCCTCAGTTTTGGCATCTTAGTCTATTATTCAGCACTCTATTTGTTTCAGTTTTTCGTAGCACTATCTATCTTTTATTGCTTCATTCTTTACAAATGGCCTGAAACAAATACGTGCCTGTGTTGTTATTCTATTTCTCTTACTGTTTCTACCATCCGTCATGATTATTTATTTTTTATGTGTTTCTTCACTGTTTGTTACTTATGCATTGATTGCGGGGGAGCTTTTTCTTTTGCAATTATTTTGCTAAGTGACAACTGGGGGAGAAATAAGGATCTAACATGTTTGTGAAATACAGGATATGAATAATTTTTCTTTACTATTTTGATTTGATTCCAAGCTTAGATGTTATATCGGCAAGGTTTGTCAATTATCAAAATGGGGGAGATTGTTGGCCCATTGGTCAAGGTCAAACCTGATTTTAATAATTGACCAAACTCTGTCTCGATATAAATGCAAGTCTACTCAGATGTTTACCTACGACGTTTTGGACACTGCTCAACAATGGTTATCAAAAATGTTCAAGACTCAAGTCGTTTGTCATTCAGAATGTACTTCCTGCTATGCAATATAATCTTTTTACGTTTTTCAAAATTATCATATTCTTTTACAAATGATCCATGTTTTTGAAAAATATTCTTTTTACAAAAAGCCTTTGAAGGATTGTTCAAAACGACCAAATTTATTTTCTCCAAAAATGAACTGGCAGAACCTCAGGAGAACTCGACCCGAGTTCGGCCAGAGTTCGACTATTTGGAACGTTAGTGAACGTTGGGTTTTTGAACTTGGTCATCCTTCAGTTACGGGTTGTTACAAAGAGTTTTATCCGAATTCTGCCCGAATTCTGTCAGAGTTCTGTCTTTGGAAAAGCTATAAATAGAGAAGCATTTCGATCATTTTAACACACCAATTCACTTTAATCTTCTCTTCTTAAAGCTTACAGTCTTCCAAAGAGTTCTCTAAAAGCTTTTATTTTCAAATCCCAAGCCAGTTACAATCCTCTAGTCGATTTGCTAGTGCGGTAGGTCTAGAAGTTTCAGAGTGATTGTAATCAGAGGCTTGATAGAAGATTCAACTCTTCACAATTGAAGTTGGACGAGTTCTTCGTATCAAAGTTCGCGTCTGTAGAAGTTGCAAGGACTTCGTATGAAAACTTACGAAATTTTCCAATAATGGATTCAACTGGAAGCTAGAGTTCTTCCGACTGGACTAGCCCTCACCAGAGGGAAACCAGTATATATCTCGGTGTTTGCGTTTGCCTTCTGATCACTTTTAAATTCTGCCATTTACTTTTTGTGATTATTATTTTATCTGTGATCTAACTGCTAACAAGTTTTTAATTAGCAATATTCCGCTGCCTACTCTATTCATCCCCTTCTAGAGTATTCTGCTTTACGATTTTTTTCCTACAAATGCTACCCCCGGTCGTGATCTTGTAAGTCCTAGGCAACGATTCAGCTATGATACCGTATCTAATAGCAAATAATACTGATACAAAACTATACGAAGCACTGGAATCGAATAATGCAAAAGCTGGACTGGAGTCGAGAAGAACCGAACCTGCGATCAGCTCTCCTATCGCCTCTGCATCATCGGCCGCCATGGCAAAAGCTCGTCCATGCTGGCTGTCACGACCCGTACCCTAGAATAAGGGCACGAAAAGTGGGTACGTCCAGCCTACGCCGCAGTGTCGACGGTAGAACGCTGTCCTAAGTCTCATGCATCTAACAGTATAAGGCTAAACTGTTTATACTCTCCGAATGGGGGTGACATAGCAGAATGTAAACTCAATCACATCTAAGGTAGAGCATAATGGAAGATAGATAGAACATAAAATCCAAAAGAGATACAGCAGATAGAAGTCTAAGTGTCTAAGATACACCAACCCAGAAATACATCTCAAGGCTCAAATACAGTAATCCATAAAATAAATACAACTCAAGACAACTGAAAATAAGCTATAATCAAACCCTAACTATCTATACAACCTCTACTGTGTCTCCTCTAGGCTAGTAGACAACCTCCAGGCTATCTGTAAAATTTATCAACAGGTCCAGTCAGGACAGGAACGAGCACATATCTCTCAAACAGTTCATAGCAGGTTAGGAGTATAAATCATGCAATAGAGTAAAATACAGGAAGTGCTGAATGAAAGTACGAGTAAACATGAGATATTTTGTAACTGAAAGTAAATACATGATAGTAGAGACTGTAAGTGGCTACAGTGATTTAGAGTACAATATGGTTATGTAAACTGGCTTAGGGGCACATGAATACAACTAAGGAGGCACATGAATACAGCTACTGGGGATAGTGTTCACATAACCAATTCTATTCACCCCGCCCCAATCAATACACAAGGATCCATTCAAGTTACGTTATAGGCACATGAATACAGCTAAGATACGTGAACTCATGTAATGAGTAATACATGAGGCACATGATAAAGCATATGAAAGCACATGAAGCACATGAAAGCATATGAGAACATATAAAAACATGAACTAGTACGAGTATAAGGAGTACCTGATGCACATGATAAAGTACATGAACATAAAATACCCGATGCACCCGTAGAGGAATAACATCTCAGAAAAGGATCCATATAGTACTAATCCGTGAAGATACGTGTCAGCATCAAGTAGAGTAATCTAGAGCAAGAATATAATCCAGGTAAGTATGAAAAGATTAGAAAATGTACTCGCCTGGTGTCTGAATGTCCAAAGTAAATATACTATCCGAGGAGAGGTGTCTGGCTCCTAATCAGAACAGCACAAGTCACAACAAGTCCAAAATGGCAATATGAAGTTCTACTATGCATTCTACATGATTCTAGGTCTATCTAGACCAAAGTCAACTCTTGGTCAACTTGGTCAACCCTGAAAGTCAAACCTAAGTCAACTATGGTCAAACTAGGTCTAACAAGTCTAAATTAGGTCAAACAAGTTATTCTAGGTCTAAACAAACTAAGTATATACAAATCAAGTATCCAAGATAGCTACTAACTCATAGCCTAAGTCACTTGCTAAACCAAGCACAAAACTAAACCATAATCTAACAAGGCACACAAACTTAGTCATATAATATATATATATTATTCACATTCACATATTCATATACATAGATATATATAGGAAAGCTATATATATATAGGCACATACATAAATATATAGAGAGAGAAAGAGAGGTAAAAGAGTAAGTGAGTATGTGTGTGTTTGACATGTGTGTGAAAGGATATGTATTAATATTCTAAAATTTAGTGATAGGTAGGTGTATGTGACAAGGGATACATGATGTCAAAGGGTGTATGAATGCATGTGTATAAAAGGTTATAGGTTAACTCAGTTTATAGAAATACATACATACATACTTATCTTGTATACATGCATACATACATATCATGTATATTACATTTACATGATACATACATGTATACTTGTATTATATTATACTTATATTCATGTATATTAGATACTTGTATTTATATTAACATATTGCAAACATTTATTTCATTCATGCATCTATGCATTACCTACATGTTTTATACATATGCATATATTGTATATTTATATCATTTCATACATTAAGATAGAGACATACAAGCATGCACACATCATATATTTTATACCTTGCATACCCTATATATCATGTTATATATTATCATTCATTCCTTTCATATATTACAGTATCTTTAAGTTGAATACATCATATATGGATACAATACATTATCTTGCATGCTTGCATTCATATATTACATTCTATATTACCTATATACATGTATTTCCTCCATTCGTTTATGCTTGTATCATATAGTCTACATTATCATACATGTTATCATTATATATTGTATTACAATATTTATACATTATGCATTCATATCTATTATTACATATATATCTTGTATTCATATCTAGCATTCATTATATACTTTCATGCATACATTGTATATCATTCTTTCATTATACATTGCTCATATGCATTATATTAATTGCATTCCTACATGCTTGCATTCAACCATATATATACATTAATGTAAAGAGAATATATATCATATATATATATTATTTCATTCATCTAACATATCATGCATTACATACTCTATATTCATTTAATATCCATACTACATAGGCTCATAGGTTACACAAAATGCATATATCGTATAGTCACTCTTCTACTTAAAACTAATACTGTACCAATTGGGCATTCACTAAATTCTAGGATTAAGGTACGTCAGTAGTCCTTCGTGTTAGCTTTTCGAAACTTCAAACGGATCGCATTTTCGTGTCAGAAAGCTCCCGGAATCGCAAAAATACCGAAACGTGTTCGTCTTTCATACAGCTGACACTCAAATAATTCTACAGAAAGTTACCTAAAGAATTTGGCATATTAAAATATATATTTGGAAAGCTAACTTCGATACGGTTCTTTTAAAAAAAACAGGAAGATAAATCGGAGTTTTAAGCTAAAAGTTATGACATTTCTAAGTTGCTATTGCTACTAAAAACGTGGATAAATATTATGACGAATTTAGGTAGTTTGAGACAAAAGAAACACAAGTATATAACATAATATATCAAGAACTCACTCTCTACACTATTATTATATATGAGACACTATAGAACACATCTCCAATACAAAAATATGAGATTAAATAGGTAAGAATTCATTCATACATAACAACAACACATAGTGTGTCCAAATTTGGGGTTTTCCCACATGGACACAACCACAACACAAAGGACACTCCTTGACCTCCAAATGGACACAAAATAGACACAAATGGAGATACAACCATGGAAATCATTCCTATGGGTTCAAAATATTTCTATATGCATGTAGGGATGGATTAGATGAGAGATTATACCTTCTGGAGAGAGATTTAAAGGAAAATCCTTCCGACATGACACTGACACGTAGAGATTCTAAAAGGACACGAACGAGCTCCGAATCCTCCCAAGCTTGGCTAGCACCCTCTAACCATGGAGTAGAGGAGAAATGAAGAAGATTTGGTAGAAGAAAGGGTTGATTTGGAGATGAAATCAATGGAGGTTCATCTCTAAATTAATTTGGGAAGAACAAGAGAGAGAAAGTGGATGAAAACAAATGAATGAAGGAGTGACTCACTCCTTATCCCACCCCATTGGTGGCTGCCCAAAAAGGGTGAGTTGTCCCCTATTTGAATGTCCAAAATGCCCTCCACTAATCTATTTGATTTAAATTAGAAATGGGTTAAAGGTTGAGGTCAATTTAGTCTAGTTTTAAGTCTCTAATGAAACTAAACCTATCCATAAATAATTAGTCTAACTACTAACTAAAATTAATATCGTGTGGACTAAAATTAATATCATGTGGGCCATGCCTAACTAGTGTGTAGGTCCCACTAGAGTCAAACTATCCCCCGGGTCCCCGTTTCATGTCGGATTGAGTTGAAATTCGAACCCGACTCAAATAACCCTAAAACAATATCATAAATAATAAAATAAATTTCAACCCCAAAATAATATCATAAATAATAAAATAAATTTCAAAAATATTCAAAAATGTAAAATGATAAAAATATCCTGTTTTTGAAAACTGGGGGTGACAAATCTATCCACCTTAAAAAAATTTCGTCCTCGAAATTAAAACAAAGCAATCACAGAAAATACATGCAGAAAGCAATCTCATTCAACTACTTTTCAAAAAAAAAATCTGCAATAAAAAAATCACTTTGAGGCACATCAAACATTTGTAAATAAAAACTGATACGTGTCCGCTACAAACACAAAACCATCACAAAATCACACCCTATTAAAGGTCAAAATCAACAATCACCAACGCAATAAATATCAAAATAATTCAAAGAGGTCAGATGCAAAATATTCTTAGGCCAGAAATGACATTAAAACATCCTAATCACATGGTTAGGCTCTAGGTCAAACAGTCTCTAGGGTTTCACTAGCAAAATATCAAAATCACAAGTCATGATTTTAAATAGTTTTAAAATGATTTAAAAATTATCAAAAATTATATCATGATTTAAATGTCAAATCAATAAATGATTAAAATTATAAAATTTCAAAATTACCCTCATTTTAGAAAACTGGGTGTTACAAGTCTACCCACCTTAGAAAAATTTCGTCCTCGAAATTAAAATGTTCATACTCCTTCTAGGTCAAACCCTCCCACAATCAAAGTCTCAGAACTTAAACAATCATACGATTTAAAAGAATGACATACAGGGTCATGGCATACGGTAGTAGTGAAAGTCTCATCTAGGTATACTAGTCATGCTAAACCAAAACGGTCATAGGGTATCAAAACACACAAGCAATCTAGGGTGCTAAACTAGAAAAGATCAGAAATAACAATCATCAAGACTGTAAGGCAGTCTACCATCCTATATGAAAATTGGTACTTATCAAAATAAAATAAAGTTAACTACTATTTATTTAATAAGGGGGTACTATTCAAGAAAATCAAAATCCAAAGTTAAAGAATGAAAGCCAATTGCATGAAATCTAATCACAATATATTTTATATATAGCGTTAGAGAGGGAAAAGCTAGCATTATGTACAAGTTATGTAGTTCATGTGTGTATGGGTGTATGTGGACATGTTCATATGGTTAGATAATAGGCGTGTGTGTATGTGAAATATACATAAAAGTGCATAGGAGGATTTGGGTTTCAAACAATAACTATCAAGTTACACTAATCATGGCATATTGGTTAAACAATCTATAATACACAACTCATTTGTTCATAACATGCATGACTAACCATGTATATATGTATATATAAAGAGGTAGAGATTTAGTTATGTATCTATATACATTATAACATGTATGCATAAACTCTATATATATCTATATAGATATATGAACATAACATAGAGAGGAAGGGTTAGGTTACATGACAGTGTATACTATGTTAGAGTGTGGGTGTCACTATACAGGGTTATAGCTTTAGTAATGAAAGGTTAGATCCAGTTTTAGTTCAGCATTTACATACAATAATCTGAAATAAGCTAACATTTAAACCAGTATAATATTAACCAATCCAATGTTTATCACAACCTAACATGTAAGAGTATAAATCTAACATTATATCCCTATATACAACAATGTACATAGCTCCAAAATATTACATTTAAATAAAAAATAAAACAGCAATTGAACTAAACATTTGGAATCAAGTATTAAGGGTTAATATGCACACAGTCTTAGATTTGACAAATTCAAACACAAAACTCAACCAATTTATTTTGAATTGAAACCCTATGTATAACATACATGTGCAGTGATGTAAACATAACTAATAACATGAAATTTATATTTGAATTACAAATTTTAACTGGAAATGCAGAGAACCAGTCTATGTTACTGTATTGTATCAGAAATATTGGGGTTTTGAAAATTTAAACATCATCAACATATTAATATATATTTAGATAGGTTGGAAATCAAAGTGTAGCATGCATACATGTCAGGCAAAGAGTCTGTGTCCACTATATATATATTCTCATGTCCCAATATAAAAATCAAATTCTACATCAAGACCAATATTTAGATTCCTACCAAGATTACAAAGTAGGTGATTGACGTAATCAAGACAGTTTTATTATTATTATTATTTAATACAAGAATAATAGCAAGAAAGTAATAACGATAAAATCTGTTTTGCTTATCTGTTTAAAGAAGGAACCATTTTGAAACCCAGAACTATAATATCAATTACAAGATAAGGTCTAGCAAATTATCGGTTCATTGTATTAAGAAGAAACTCATAGCAAGAAGTTACACAAGAGTTTATAAAAATAACTAAACCTACTCCTAAGTTAAATAATGAGAAGCAAAACAAAACAAATAATAATTTTTTTTGAAGGACTGGAACAAAAGTAGAGAAAACATGTTCAAAAATATTTAAGGTACAATCTGATAATCATATGCGTCTATCTAAAATCATGGTACTCTAAATCCTCGTCATACTAGTAAGCAAGGCTACGATAATCACAGATTCCTCGACTTAGGCACATACCTCTAGAATCATGGTATTTAAAATTTTTGCGATGCCGCTAGCTTGGCTACGAAAACCTTAAATTCCCACACCCGAGAAATATATCCAAAATCAGACTATATTTTCTCACCATGCTGGCTAATGTGACTGTAGAAGACTAGATTCCATAACTTAGATGATCTAGCCCATATAATTTCATCTTGACAAAAATTAAATTAAATCAACAATGGATACCCAAAAATCAAATTTATCAACGAACATCAAGATTCAAAACTGAACAATAATCCATTAAATCATATAAATATAAACTCGGATGCAACAGCTAACATCAAGATTCAAAACTCCACAATCATCATCAAAATCAAGTTCAACAACTAGAAAGTAAAGATAAATCAAATCAAGGTAAGAAGACTTTTTCAAATCGAAGTAAGAAATTCTAATTGTGATTAAGTACCTTCAAAAATATATCCCAATTCTACCGCAGGCTGTAGTGGTACTCTAGTTCGAATACCACTACACAAACTCGACCTGCATGGGCCACCACTAAAAACGTGTCACGACCCGCACCCTAGAATAAGGACACGAGAAGTGGTTACGTCCAGCCTACGCCGCAGTATCGGCGGTAGAACGCTGTCCTAGGTCTCATGCATATAACAGTATAAGGCTAAACAGTTTATACTCCCCGAATGGGGGTGACATAGCAGAAAGTAAACTCAATCACATCTAAGGTAGAGCATAATGGAAGATAGATAGAACATGAAATCCAAAAGAGATACAGCAGATAGAAGTCTAAGTGTCTAAGATACACCAACCCAGAAATACATCTCAAGGCTCAAATACAGTAATCCATAAAATAAATACAACTCAAGACAACTGAAAATAAGCTATAATCAAATCCTAACTATCTATACAACCTCTACTGTGTCTCCTCTAGGCTAGCAGGCAACCTCCAGGCTATCTGTAAAATTTATCAACAGGTCCAGTTAGGACAGAAATGAGCACATATCTCTCAAACAGTTCATAGCAGGTTAGGAGTATAAATCATACAATAGAGTAAAATACAGGAAGTGTCGAATGAAGTACGAGTAAACAGGAGATATTTTGTAACTGAAAGTAAATACATGATAGTAGAGACTGTAAGTGGCTACGTGATTTAGAGTACAATATGGTTATGTAAACGGCTTAGGGGCACATGAATACAACTAAGGAGGCACATGAATACAGCTACTGGGGATAGTGTTCACATAACCAATTCTACTCACCCCGTCCCAATCAATTCACAAGGATCCATTCAAGTTATGTTATAGGCACATGAATAAAGCTAAGATACGTGAACTCATGTAATGAGTAGTACATAAGGCACATGATAAAGCACATAAAAGTACATGAAGCACATGAAAGCACATGAGAATATGTAAAAATATGAACTAGTACGAGTACAAGGAGTACCTGATGCATATGATAAAGTACATGAACATAAAATACCCGATTCACCCGTAGAGGGATAATATCTCAGAAAAGGATCCATATAGTACTAATCCGCGAAGATACGTGTCAGCTTCAAGTAGAGTAATCTAGAGCAAGAATATAATCCAGGTAAGTATGAAAAGATCAGAGAATGTACTCGCCTGGTGTCTGAATGTCCAAAGTAAATATACTGTCCGAGGAGAGGTGTCTGGCTCCTAATCAGAACAGCACAAGTCACAACAAGTCCAAAATGGCAATATGAAGTTCTACTATGAATTCTACATAATTCTAGGTCCATCTAGACCAAAGTCAACTCTTGGTCAACTTGGTCAACCCTGAAAGTCAAACCTAGGTAAACTATGGTTAAACTAGGTCTAACAAGTCTAAATTAGGTCAAACAAGTTATTCTAGGTCTAAACAAACTAAGTATATGCAAATCAAGTATCCAAGATAGCTACTAACTCATAGCCTAAGTCACTTGCTAAACCAAGCACAAAACTAAACTATAAGCTAACAAGGCACACAAACTTAGTCATATAATGTATATATATTTTTCACATTCACATATTCATATACATAGATATATATAGGAAAGCTATATATATAGGCACATACATATATATATAGAGAGAGAAAGAGAGGTAAAAGAGTAAGTGAGTATGTGTGTGTTTGGCATGTGTGTGAAAGGATATGTGTTAATGTTCTAAAATTTAGTGATAGGTAGGTGTATGTGACATGGGATACATGATGTCAAAGGGTGTATGAATGCATGTGTGTAAAAGGTTATAGGTTAACTCAGTTTATAGAAATACATACATACATACTTACCTTGTATACATGCATACATACATATCATGTATATTACATTGACATGATACATACATGTATACTTGTATTATATTATACTTACATTCATGCATATTAGATACTTGTATTTATATTAACATATTACAAACATTCATTTCATTCATGCATCTATGCATTACCTACATGTTTTATACATATACATATATTGTATATTCATATCATTTCATACATTAACATAGAGACATACAAACATGCACACATCATATATTTTATACCTTGCATTATCCTACATATCATGTTATATATTATTATTCATTCCTTTCATATATTATACTATCTTTAAGTTGAATACATCATATATGGATACAATATATTATCTTGCATGCTTGCATTCATATATTACATTCTATATTACCTATATACATGTATTTCCTCCATTCATTCATGCTTGCATCATATACTCTACATTACCATACATGTTATCATTATATATTGTATTACAATATTTATACATTATGCATTCATATCTATCATTACATATATATCTTGTATTCATATCTAGCATTCATTATATACTTTCATGCATACATTGTATATCATTCTTTCATTCATGCATTGCTCATATGCATTATATTAATTGCATTCCTACATGCTTGCATTCAACCATATATATACATTAATGTGAAGAGAATATATATCATATATAAATATTATTTTATTCATCTAACATATCATGCATTATATACTCTATATTATTTAATATCCATACTACATAGACTCATAGGTTACATAAAATGCATATATCGTATAGTCACTCTTCTACTTAAAACCAATACTATACCAATTAGGTATTCACTAAATTCTAGGATTATAGTATGTCGTAGTCCTTCGTGTTAGCTTTCCGAAACTTCAAACGGATCGCATTTTCGTGTCCGAAAGCTCCCGAAATCGCAAAAATATCGAAACGCGTTCGTCTTTCGTACAGCTGACACTCAAATAATTCTATAGAAAGTTACCTAAAGAATTTGGCTTATTAAAATATATATTTGGAAAGCTAACTTCGATACGGTTCTTTTAAAAAAAAATGGGAGATAAATCGGAGTTTTAAGCTAAAAGTTATGATATTTCTCAGTTGCTATTGCTACTAAAAACGTGGATAAATATTATGACGAATTTAGGTAGTTTGAGACAAAAGAAACACAAGTATATAATATAATATATCAAGAACTCACTCTCTACACTAATATATATATATGAGACACTATAGAACACATCTCCAATATAAAAATATGAGATTAAACATGTAATAATTCATTCATACATAACAACAACACATAGTGTGTCCAAATTTGGGGTTTTCCCACATGGACACAACCACAACACAAAGGACACTCCTATGACCTCCAAATGGACACAAAATGGAGATACAACCATGGGGATCATTCCTATGGGTTCAAAATATTTCTATATGCATGTAGGGATGGATTAGAGGAGAGATTATAACTTCCGGGAGAGAGATTCAAAGGAAAATCCTTCCGACACGACACCGACACGTAGAGACTCTAACAGGACACGAACGAGCTCCGAATCCTCCCAAACTTGGCTAGTACCCTCTAACCATGGAATAGAGGAGAAATAAAGAAGATTTGGTAGAAAAAAGGGTTGATTTGGAGATGAAATCAATGGAGGTTCATCTCTAAATTAATTTGGGAAAGAATAAGAGAGAGAAAGTGGATGAAAACAAATGAATGAAGGAGTGACTCACTCCTTATCCCCCCCATAGGTGGCTGCCCAAAAAGGGTGAGGTGTCCCCTATTTGAATGTCCAAAATGCCCTCCACTAATCTATTTGATTTAAATTAGAAATGGGTTAAAGGTTGAGGTCAATTTAGTCTAGTTTTAAGTCTCTAATTAAACTAAACCTATCCATAAATAATTAGTCTAAATACTAACTAAAATTAATATCATGTGGACTAAAATTAATATCATGTGGGCCATGCCTAACTAGTGTGTGGGTCCCACTAGAGTCAAACTACCCCCCGGGTCCCCGTTTCAAGTCGGATTGAGTTAAAATTCGAACCCGACTCAAATAACCCCAAAACAATATCATAAATAATAAAATAAATTTAAACCCAAAATAATATCATAAATAATAAAATAAATTTCAAAAATATTCAAAAATGTAAAATGATAAAAATACCCCTGTTTATGAAAACTGGGGGTGACACTGGCCTCCTCTGGCCTGCTGCTGGTGCTGAACGAACCTCTGCTGCTGAAAAAAATCAGGAATAACAGGAAAAGGTCTCTGTACAGACGAAGGTACACCTCCAATGTAACAGAAATGCCAACCTGAGTCGGCACAACAGGAGCTGCGGTCTCGAAGCCCTAATGAACAGGACGAGAGGTGGCCAGCCTCTCGATAGTATTCCCCGGACCGGAGCGATGAGATCGTGTCTTCATAACCATCATGAAGATGGATCAAAACAAGAAGCAATTTCTGAGAATGAAGCAAAAATTCAGAAGGGAACAGTTTATATTCAAGGGAATTCAATAAGCAACAATTTAGATAAAAAGAATCTGATTAAGAGTTTTTCCTAGTATGATTGAGTACCTTGATAACTAATATCCTATATCCTACTGCAGGCTGTAGTGATACTCTGGTTCGAATACCACTACACTTCTAGTCCTTACTTGTATGGGCCACCACTAAAAATGTGTCACGACCCGCACCCTAGAGTAAGTTCATGAGACGTGGGTACGTCCAGCCTACGCCCCAGTATCGACGGTAGAACGCTGTCCTAGGTCTCATGCATCTAACAATATAATGCTAAGCAATTTATACTCTCCGAATGGGGGTAACCTAGCAGAATGTAAACTCAATCACAACTAAGGAAGAAGAAGTACGATATGATATAGAACTCAAAATGAAATAAAGATGATCAGAAGAGTCTAAGTGTTTAAGATAACAACTCAGCAAACATCCAGAAATACAAAGTCTCAAGTACATAATATGAAAGAACATATACAATCCAGATCTCAAATGACAGTAATAATAAAACCTAGACTAGGGAGCCTCAGTCTCTATAGCAAGTGGATCCGGCTGGAAATCCGGATCACAGGTGTCATCTAGAGCTGTCCCATAAAAAGTGTCAACACCAGCCTCATCCTCGTCCTCTGTAAATATATCAGTAGTGCCCAATCAGGACGGAGCGAGAACAATACATCTCAACAGATCATAGGAGGTTAGAAAATATAACCATACAGTAAAGTAAGATATAAGAAACTGAAAGAAAGTACAGAATGTAAAGGAGATAGCTGTAATGGAAATATCTACGATAAATAGAAAACTAACAGTGGCTTGTGAGTCAGAGTACAATATAGACATGTGAATGGCATAGGATGATTCTTATGCCACACTACAGAATGATTCTGATGCTACACTATTAGGATATTATTCACATGTCTACTTATACTCCCCCGTATCCCCAATTAATACACAAGGATCCAGCCAGGTTATGTTATGATTCATGTAATGGCCTCCGAAGGGTGATACATGATAGTCCCATAAATGGGGATTCTAGGAATGCCCATAAATGGGTGATTCATAGAAGACTCTGTGATCATAAGAGTACATGTCACAAGTGATTCAATGAACCATGAAGCATAGTGATACACAATGTAAGTGAAACGCACAGAACATGTAGTATCCGATGCTCCCTAAGGGGATAACATCTCAAGAATGGATCCATATAGTACTAATCCATGTGACCAACGTGACAACATCAAGTAAAATAATTTAAAGTAGAAGAATAATTCTAACAGGATATGAAATGATCAGAGAATGTACTCGCCTGTATCCTGAGTATCTGAAAAATATCTACTGTCCGAGGAGTGGTGTCTGTCTTCTATAGAACAGTACAAGTCACTATAAGTCTAAAATGATAATAAGATGCAATTCAATGCATTTGTAATACCCAGTTTTCCAGATGAGGGTAATTTTGAAATTTTATAATTATAATTATTACTTGTTGATATTTGTTTCACATTATGATTTTTTGTGATTTTTAATCATTTTTAAACTAATTAAAAACTACCTTAAGTCATGACTTGTGATTTTGACGTGCTGTTAGTGAAACCCTAGAGACTGCATGACCTAGAGCCTAACCATGTCATTAGGATGATTTAATTATCATTTTTAGCCTAGGGGTAATTTGGTCATTTTGACTTATTGAATTATTTGATGATTTATTGAATTGGTAAATTCTAGTTTGACTTTGACTTGTTGAGACCTAGTGGACTAGCCTAGAAGCTAACCCTAGCCATGGTGACCCTAGTCTAACTTAGGTTAACCTACTTTTAGTCATTAGAAACTAAGTTTGAATTAGAAGGATTAGTTTAAGTAAAATTAGTTCATGGTTTATGGTTTAATGAAATGACTTATGAATTAAGGACTTAATGACTTGTGACTTAGTCCATGTCCCATGATTTGACCCCCTAACCCTAACCAAACCCTAAGTGACCAGCTACATAGGGATCTCGACCCTATATAAATACTTATTCATTAGGGCTTGCCTCTTTTTTATTATTTCAACACATTTGAAAATAAAGATATTTTTCCCCTTCCAAAAATTCCCATAAATTTATTTTAATTCCTTTTTAATCCTAGTTTCTTGCATTAAAACCTAATAATCTACTATTTTCTGATTGCGGGGTTTAATCCCAGCTTTGGGACAATTTGGGAGCATTTGGCTATCAAGGAATAATCCTCCATTTGGAGCTTTTTCATGCTTTTTGCACCTATATGTAAAACTCCCCAAATTGATTTAAAATTCTGTTTTCTTTGCATTTAGGCCTAAATCTTGGAGTTCCCTAGTTGTCCCCAAAATTTGGATTAATTTTGTGTCCATTTGGTGTCCGTATCGAACACGTATCAATGATTGTATTCATGTGTTTGTTGAAATGCCACAAAGGAAATTTTTATGTTGTTTTTGAAAACTATTTGAATGGAAATATTGTTTTATATGTCTTTATTTATTTCATGTCTTACTGAGCATGTTTATGACACTTTCCGTGTCCAAAATTGGACACATACGCATGCACGAGGACATCGTGCACTATGCTGCTGCTCGGGTGCCATTGTGGACACAACACGACAACTCAGGTCACAAAATTCGGTGGACACGTTCTCCTAGTGACTAAAATGACACCTAAAATTTTTCATGGGTTCTCGTTTAGTGTGCACGGAGGAAATTGACTCACAATGGCCGTACTGGCCGCGTGCGCGAGCTGTACACGCATGCATTCAATCCACTGATACGCGGTTCGACATGACACCACGGTTCACGTGGACATAGGACAGGTACTTGGACACGTCCCCATAGTCTAAGCGAACACGTAGGCACAAGCACGAGTCATGTCGTACCCTGTGTCGTGTCCTAGAGCGGCACACACGCGTGTACGACGCTGTGTGCCTGTGCAGTGTCTGTGTGTGTTTCCAGACATGGACACGTCGTGTCCGGCTCTAGGGTGACATGAAAATACTCCTGGGACACATGCACGTGTGGGAGATTAATTAACAACCTTTAATTTGGTATATTAACATGATTTAATTTTGAAATGTGCATTCCCATTTAATCAGTGATACCATGTGTTCTGTTCTAAAAATCCTGAGTTTGACTTCTGTTTTCAAACCAAATTTTGATGTTATTTGCCATATTTTGATTCATACATATGTATTAGCTAACTCTAGGATGGGTTTGCGTGCTAGATTAGTTTGTTACCAAATAAATAGGATTTTGGACTGCTAGATGAAGAGTCGACTGATACATACGTTCACTGTTATTTGAATGTCAAATTGAACTTTAAATTCTGATTTCCTGAGATTTGTTTACACATTCCTGAGATACACTCTACCAAATTCTGAACTTTATTTGGTCTAGTCTTGAACATTGATCTACACATCTGAACTTCATTTGGTCCAGCATTGGTTCAGTTCCTATTTGCCACACTCACTAATTTGAACTCTCATACACTGTTTTGAACTGTCATTGGTCATTTGTTGATAGAAAACTAAAATTGATTTCTAACTTAATTTTTAGTTTTCAAACTAAATCTTGATGAGTTTGTTTACTATTTTTTTTCCATATATCACTCACTGTTAGCTTGCAGATTAGCACTCATATGATATACACCCTCACATATCACTCCACCCTCATATACACTACCTTAAACTCTCAACACACGCACACCATGCTACATACACACTGTCATGTCACTCATCCACACATAGGACACACCCAAACGTGCACACACATGACCACTATTTCCAGATTTTCTTCTTAACCACTATTCTCAGTTTTTAGCACCTTAAACCTTGTGTGTGAGTGAGTAAATGGTGAGATGTTAGTGTATATTAGATTGAAATATTGAGAGGGTTGTTTGCCATGAATTATAAAAGAACAGAACAATTATATCGGAGGACAAGACTTTTACTTCATAATACAAACTCGCTTATACAAAAAAACCTAGGGACGAAAACCTAGGTACAGCAATCTAAGTACAATTATTTATTTTAGATTCTAGGGGATGACGGTAGAGGCTCGGAAAAGCGACGGCAGCTATGCCTTACTCCTTGGACGATCGGATGCAGCCTTGGCTCCGAGAAAGAAATGCTCTAGGGATGCCCTCTGTGTGTGCCTTTGTCTCTCTGCTCTCTCTCTCTTCAGGTCTCTCTAGGTGCTCTAGTGCTCTAGAAAAGTCATCTTTCACAAGGGAATGGCACCTTACTATTTATAGGAATGAGCTGCGATCATTAGGGTTTGCAATGATTGCCTCCTTGAGAAGTCGGCGGTTAGAGATAAATTAATCTGGGCCATTAATTCTGATTGTAGCAAATCTAGGTAATTAATATGGATTGTATCACATCTCTGTGGGCAATTAATGATAATTGCCATAAATCTTCATGATTTGTTATGCCAAGCTCGGATCTCCCGCCACGTGTTCAATTTGTATGATTGCAAATGATCTGATTTGATCCCAGTAATTTTGAGGATGGCACTAAACCTGATTGTTGGGATTTGTTGATGAATCTTGATCGATTTTATGCCACGTGTCCCATTATTATTATGCTGCTAGCTGTAGGGACACGGGAAAAACTAATCTTCTTCCACGTATCTTAACCGCGAGCCACTTAGAAAATCTGAACCGTATGAGGATTGTTCCCTACTGAGCCGCATAAGACTGGCCACATGTCAAGGCTGTTTGGGCATGGCCTCTGAACATTTGAACCGTATGTAGATGATCTGAGCCGCATGAGCGTAGGCGACCGTATGATGGATGGCTTCTCAGTAAGTCGTATGAAGATAGTCCTCGTGAGCCGCATAGGGTAGACTCTGCCTGAGCTGCATAAGGTGGCCTCTTCCTGAGCCGCATGGGGTGGCCTCTGCCTGAGCCGCATACGACTGTCCACGTGCCAAGGCTGCATGAAGGATTTTAGGGTTTGATGGATCGTGTCAGAGATTTTCTTCGTTTCCCTAGGGGTCTGCCATTATGACAGAGTCATTATTGCAGCTTTATGTCAGAGCCGTCAGTTCTCCTTTATGTCAGAGCATTAAATAGGGCCTTTGCTTAATGGCCAATTATAGTAGCGAACCGCAGAAGGCCACGTGGTGTTGCTTGAGCCGCATGTCAAAGCTGGTGACTTTTGAACTGTATGATGCTCTTGAGCCGCATGAAGCTCGTCTGTTTTTGAGCTGCATGGGTTTTTCTATTCTGAGTCGCATGGGCAATCATGTTCTTTTCCATGCTTCTACAAGACCTCCTTCAAATTTTTCAATTTGCAAAATTGAAATACTTTGAATAAGAAGCATGGCTATGTTCATAGGATATTCTTCTGGCCGCATAGGACTTCCTGGCCGTATGGATTTTTTAGCCGCATGGATTGTTCTGTCCACATGAACTGACCTGGCCGTATACTCTCCTCTCTGCCACGTGTGCGTATTATTAATTGCCTTTAATTCGTTTTAGAGCCATCTTTTGGGAGAATCCCAAGGATCGGTTCATTAAATCTTTAGATTTTATGCCCTGGATGAATCTCCTTTATGAGAAAGGGGGAGAAATCCGAGGAATCGGTTTTGTTTTGTCTGCAGCACACGACCCGAAGTGGTTATTGGTCTACGTGCCCACCGTCTTTTATCCTCCTATAAATAAGAGAATTTAAGAGATGAAACTTCTTTACTCTCTCCTTCAATTCAAACCTTTCCTGCCCCGATTGTCATCTTCTTCTTCGATCACCGATGGCTCCCAAGAAGACTGTTGCGGCGAAGTGTAAGAAGGAGGCATCTTCGTCGGCTGTGACGGCGAAGGGCAAGAAAGCTGCTTCTACTTCGACTGCGATAACGAATGATAATATGGCCGCTCCTCTGCCAGCCGTCGTGCCCGCAGTTCACCCTGACGTCCACCCCTATTGCTGGTAAGGATGCTGTGTGAGCTTAAAACCCTAACTGTTGTGGCTACATCGCATACTTTATGCGCGAGCCTTCATCTTCATGTGTGCCACATGTTCGAGTCGCGAGCCGCATGAGGATCGTTATTGTGGTCGCATAAGCACTTCACCAACGGGGCCGCATAAGCTGCGCTGAGCCGCATAGGCTCGCACAAATTTGTTTATCGCGTGAGCCGCAAGAACTTATCCAAACTGTGAGAGCCATATGAGAGCACTGCCACATGAACCTTCACTGGACGGAGCCGAATAAGTGTTTTTCTGAGCTGGGTCGCATGACGCTCCATTAAGTTGGAGCCGCATAAGCTTAAAAACACCCATCAGTTCTCTTTGTCTATCTTTTTATCTTATGTCTTTTGTTTTCTTTTTAGTAAATTTCCTAGTTAATGTTGCGGGAGAACCCCTGGTGGGTCAGGCCCAAGCCGCTATAGGCTATAGGTACGACCAGATAGTTCGGTATGTGGCGGACCAGCTTTCTAGTGACGAGCCTCTGGCAAGGCTGAATGCCCTCAAGAACCAACCCTTCTACTTCCTATGTGCCATGATGAATTCGGGGAAATTGGAAGGAGAATACCTGAAGCCTGCGTTCTTCTTCGGAGACGCTTTGACTGTGAAGAACAGTCAAGTTCTGGACGTGTCGGAGAATTGGAGCTTCATTTCTAACTGGATAGCGATCTGCATCCCTCAAATGGAGCATCACTTCCCACTATCTTGGTTTAATATGCTCCCGCTGGACAGGAAGATGGAAGAGGCTTTGACCCCTACCCGAAATGGGATGTTTGTGGGCGACATCCATTACAACAACAATATGAAGTCAGTGTGTACAGGCAAGGTACATGCCAGCCCCTATGTAATGGGATTGGCTACGGGTACTTTCTTGAATGTGTCGAGTCCCAATTTTACGTTCTCTGCAGCCGACACTTTCCTGAACCAGCTTGCTCGGAAAGGCTCGTATCCAATTGGCCGGTTGACGCTTCCAAGTTGGATACACCCTATCCCCTCATGGATCAATATGTCTATGTGGATCTTGCAAAAGTACTAGACTCTTCTGCATGAGATTGGTCTTTATCACGCTATTCGGGGCACCAGCCACGGCTTGCCCATAAACAAGAAATTATTCATGGCTCTGCTGGAGATGTACAAAAGTCGTACGGGAACCTTCTATAAACCTGTAGGGAAAATAGGACTTGCGCTCCATGAGATGCACGTGGTCTCCAAGCTTCCTTGGGAGGATGAAGCTTTTGAGGTGTACACTCCTACGAATGAGGAGTTCGAGGAGGTAGAGAAACGGTATCCGGGCTTCGTGGCTATATATCAGGAGATATTGTGCCACCATAGTACGTGCCAACAGATAGCCAAGAAGGATAGCAGCTCGGAAGGGAATGCTCCCCACACTAAGGCCTGGGAAAGCTATCTCTTCTCGACGGGTGCCTCGAGCCGGGTTACTTCTCGAAGTCCTCAATCCCGGAAGGCGGTTCAAGCCTTGGTGTCGTCGACCAAGAGGGTGGCCACCACCAATGACAGGTTTGGGAGTCAAACCGACTCTTTTGGTTATTTTTATCAGGATATCCAAGAGCTGTCAGAGAAGGCGCTCCTGGCAGGATTTTTGATGGTATGGCTGCGGAATTGCGTAGTCTCGGGAGGAGCTGGTTCCTTTGAGAGGATCAGCCGTAATTTTATTCTCCCTACTGTGAAGCTAGTTTTTAGAGTCAAATTAGCTCTTCTCCCGGCCATGGTGTGCAGCATACACCGTGGCCTCCATACTTTTACGTCCAAGGTTATTGCCTGTGATGTAACAAAAGACTTTGAACGGACTGAGCTACCCTATCATTATCTGATGGGGTGGCTGCTGATGCACTGTCCGTCTTTGATGAGACCGGATTATGGAGAGGGCGTGATTACTGATGACACATTTATCTTTCGTTATTGTAACAAGTCTAGGGAATATGTGACTATGCGTGCCTGCCGGATGGCGCTGGCGAGAGCAGATAGGTACGACTTTTTCGTATCCGTCCCTCGTTTCACTGCTGAGGAAATAGCGGACGTACATCTTGACGGTATTGGGCCTCCTCAGCTTCTAGACGGTCAGATGCTTCTGTACCCTAGAGGTGATAGTTAGCATTAGTGTTAGAATAGTAACCCATTGCAGATAATTCTCCTGTTATCTATAATACCAACCAGTTACACATAGGATGTTAGTATGCCTTACATCCTTGATGATTATTACTACTTTCCCTTACCTTTTCTAGTAAGGCACCCATGACCAGAGCCTGCTTTTGAGTATAGTTGTAGTTTCACCTAAGACGGAGAGGTCAATTTGTATAGATAGATTGCAGATGATATTGGCATATAGGATATAGGTTAGTTAATATCTATAGGCCATTATTGTATAGGGTTATAAACATGTTGTTTAGCCTATACTTGGTTCAGTTTTCAATTTTAGTTAAGTTCCCTTCGCGTTGAGTTCCTTTGTGTTGATCACCTTTATAGGCAGTGTGCAGACCCTTCACTAGATACCATGTCCCCTTGATTCAGACCATTCATCCTTAGCCTAGTTCTAAGCATTGTTTCAGACCCTTATAAGTTTAGTCTGCCTTAACCCTTGGTTGATCAGTCATGTATATATATATATAGATGATATACTTAGGATATATGTGATGGGTTGTTGTTCTTGAGCATATATATATGTGGTATTTGGTATTCACGTGCTTAGCTTGTAGGTATTTTAGTTATAGGTGACTTGATAGGATTGGAAAGTTAAGAGCTAGTCTATTATAGAGTTTCTCTTTTGCTAAATTCTAGTTGCCAACACCTAGATAGCTAACATAGGTAAAACCCTAAGAAGTTGACCAGTTGATGACCAAGTACTTGGATGTTAAGAAATTGACTAGTGATTGACCCTTGACTATGTTTGACCTAGAAGGGGATGCGATCATCTTAATTTCGAGGACGAAATTTTTATAAGGTGGGTAGGATTGTAACACCCAGTTTTTCAGATGAGGGTAATTTTGAAATTTTATAATTATAATTACTATTTATTGATAATTATTTCATATTATGATTTTTGGTGATTTTTAATCATTTTTAAACTATTTAAAATTATGACTTGTGATTTTGACATTTTACTATTGTTTGGTTTTAATTTCGAGGAATTTGTCACCCCCAGTTTTCAGGAACAAGATTATTTTTGTCATTTTGTATTTTTGAAATATTTTTGAAATTTATTTTATTATTTATGATATTGTTTTGGGATTATTTGAGTCGGGTTCGAATTTCAACTCAATTCGACTTGAAACGGGGACCCGGGGGTAGTTTGACTCTAGTGGGACCCACACACTAGTTAAGCATGGCCCATATGATATTAATTTTAGTCCACATGATAGAAATATTTTAGTTAGAGGTTAGACTAATTATTATGGATAAGGTTAGTGTGATTAGAGACTTTAGAATGACTAATTTAGCCCCAACCAATTAGCCCTTTCCTAATACTCATAGAATAGGTTAGTGGGGGCATTTTGGACCTTACCATAATAGGACAAGTAGCCCATATGGCTAGCCACTTTGGGAGAGGATAGGCTCAAGTTCATTTCATTATTCTCATCCACACTCTCTCTCTTGTTCTTCCCCAAATTCCTAGAGAGCAATCCCTAGTAATTTCTCCACCAAATCCTTCAATTTTGCCACCAAATCTTCTTCTTTCTTTCTCCATTCTAGCCAAGGAGGAAGCTACCCAAGTTTGGGAGGATTCGGAGCTCGTTCGTGTCCTTTTGGAATCTCTACGTGTCGGTGTCGCTCCGGGAAGGCTTTTCTTCGATTCGATCTACCGGGAGGTATAAATCCCTTCTCCTTTTTATTTTCTCATGCATATATGTCTATTTTGAACCCATAGGAATGACCCCCATGGTTGTATCTCCATTTGTGTCCATTTCGTGTCCATTTGGAGGTCATAGGAGTGTCCTTTGTGTTGTGGTTGTGTCCATGTGGGAAAATCCCAAATTTGGACACACTATGTGTTGTTGTTATGTATGAATGAATTATTACATGTTTAATCTCATATTTTTGTATTGGAGATGTGTTCTATAGTGTCTCATATATATATTAGTGTAGAGAGTGAGTTCTTTATATATTATGTTATATACTTGTGTTCTTTTGTCTCAAACTACCCAAATCCGTCATAATTTTTATACACGTTTTTAATTTCAGTCCTAACTTAGAAATGTCATAACTTCTAGCTCAAAGCTCGGTTTAATCTCTCGTTTTTTTTAAAAGAAGCGTATTGAAGTTAGCTTTCGAAAAACATGTATTAATAGGCCTAATTCTTTCTGTAACTTTCTGGAGAATTATTTGAGTGTCAGCTGTATGAAAGACAAACGCGTTCTCGGTGTTTTGTGATTCCGGGAGTTTCCGGAAACGAAAACGCGATCCGTTTGAAGTTTCGGAAAGCTAACACATAGATCTATAACATACTTTAATCCTAGATTTTAATTCATGATGAGATGGTATAGTATTGATTATTAGTAGGAGTTACTATTCGGCATATGTATTTTGTACTCCCTTGTGTGTAATATAATGTTCTATTTGATTTTAACCCATGTTAATGTATATACATTATATAATTAAATTGAGAATGCAAGCATGAGTAAATGGTTAAATAAATGATGTATGAGGTGTAAGTATCCTATCTAATGTAAGCATGTATAAGTATGGCTTGTAATGAATATGTAGGTTCCATAGTATGTAATATATGTAAGCAATGCATAAATGCATGAATGAAAGAATGATATACAATGCATGCATGAAAGTATATAATGAATGCCAGATATAAATGGAAGGTATATATGTAATGATAGATATGAATGCATAATGTATAAATATTGTAAATAAAATATCAAATTTTATATGTAGACATAGAACCAATGCTTGAGTTGTATGCATATGGGATGTTGGCTTAATGGCAGATTTCAGATAACATGGTTCATTTTATGTGGTTAGTTATACCAGTTTATAGGATAGCTCACTTTAGTTTATATATAAATATGGAACTAAACTGAGAATGAACTTCACCCTCTGCACAAAGACACCCCCCTCTATATCAACCACCATGCCATGTAACCCTTCTCTAAATGATTGCTATAATATATATAGATTTATGTAAAGTATAGATGCATGTTAGTTACAACTTAAATAGTCTCTACTCTAATGTATCTAGATGTATACTTGTAGCCATGCATGTTAAGTATAATACATATGTAATGTAGATGGGTTAGCTTTGTGCCATGTGTAGTGTAAACTCATAACTAGTGTTGATTTCTCTTTTCATGTACACCTCCATGTTCACACACACACACATAGCTTTACATGTTAGTTCTTTTCTCTTATATATATATATAATGTTGAATATGCATGAATGTGATGTATCTTGATTTGCGACTTGTGTTGACTTGTATAGCCTTGGATTTGTATGGTGTGTACTAGCTAGGGTAGACTGGTTAGGCCTAGTAAGACTTGACTGGACTAGGATGGACCTAGTTGACTAGAGTGTTGACCTAGTTTGACCTAGACAGTTGACCAGGTTTGACTTAGAGTTGACTTTGACCTAGACTGGCCTAGAAATCATGTAGATTGCATTGTAGCTTTCATTTTCCTTATATTGAACATGTCATAACCCATACTGCTCTATTTAGGACATTGTGACTTCGGTGCAGGCATCTGATATTACACTACTCTTCTCAGAGTAGCAGGCGAGTACATTCTCTGATAGTTCTCTCATTTATTTGTCAATTACTGTACTTCAGTTCTAGTTAGCTGTATGTGATTCTCTGCTACAAATACGTATTTTTATTTCTGAATCCATGTATACGACACACATACTTACTCGTCTTACCTCTATTATTCGAATCACCATACGAATCACCATACAAATCACTATTCGAATCACCCTATTCGTATCTTCATATGTTGGTTGGAATTTTATTCGATTGATGTGTCGAATTTTGGATTCATTTGTATTAGATGGACGGGGAAATACTTGATTAGACATGTGAACATTCCCACTATTCGAACCAACCCCTGTGAATATATAAGAACGATAGCCATTCCACACCCGGCCAGGTGTATGATATGCCGTATTTACCCTTAGCCGTTTACATGTCTAACTAAGTATTTTAAAACACACTTGGAGAATTTATTCGAATCATTATTAGAACATCATATGAATCACTATTCGTATCACCTTATTCGTATCACCTTATTCGATTCACCTTATTAGAATAATGATTAGAATTACATTCGACTCATCTTATATTTGATTCACATTGGGATTACACTCGACTTATATTGTACCATCTGAACTCATTATGTTACTCTAGTTCAGCTAGATTTTATTTTACAATCTTTATTGTTATGATTTCTTCTCTTGTTTAGTTACTTACTTTTCTTGTACTTTATCTGTCTCTCCATACCATCACCTGAATATAAACTGCCATATTCATCAATACAACTGTCTATAACTGCTTTATAGTTCTCTGTCATTTACTTGGGTTTTCTAGATGAGATGTGCTCGTTCCTGTCCTGACCGGACCTGTTGATAAATTTTACAGATAGCTTGGACGTTGCCTGCTAGCCTAGAGGAGACACGGTAGAGATTGTATAGATAGTATTTTAGTTGTCTTGAGTTGTATTTGCTTTATGGATTACTGTATTTGAGATTTGAGATATTTTCTGGGTTTGTGTATCTTAGACACTTAGACTTCTATCAGCAGTATCTCTTTGTGGATTTCATATTTTATCTATCTTTTATCATGCTCTACCTTAGATGTGATTGAGACTGTATTTGCTATGTCACCTCCATTCGGAGTGTATATACTGTAAATATACCTTCATATTGTTAGATGTTTGACCTAGGACAGTGTTCTACCGTCGACACTACGGCGTAGGCTGGACGTACCCACTTCTCGTGCCCTTACTCTATGGTGCGGGTCGTGACAGATGCTTCTGTGGTTGCGTAACATCCGCCCCGCCCACCTGGTATACCGCAACTGCAATACAGTCTTCCTGGAACCTTACCTGCCCAGCAGGTTTGCCCGCCAGTTTGGATACAGCCAACTTTTTCTGGACAGTCCCAGCTCTTGTCTGGGTTTTGAAGATAAGCTCCTTGACGGTATCAGGGCCTGGCACTACTATGATACATTCCATACCCATGCCACTTTCTCGGTTCCTGCTATTGAGGCGTCTGTAGAGATCTTGTATATGGCGGCCCTATACTATGTCATGGCAAACAAGCTCCCCGTCGGTTTTAGCCCGGGTGCCAGTTTTATTGTTGGTACTGGCTTGGATGAGAAGCCCCAGGGGACCAAGACGAGAAAGAAGAAGAAGAATAGAGTCGAAGTGCCAGACTCGGACTCCACCACTGTGGATGATGAGGACGACGAGTATTATGCAGATAACTTTTCCCTTCCGGTGGAAGTTGTTGGGGCGGATCAGCCTCCTATTATGTCAGATGAGATGGTGGCGGATCAGCCGCCTGTTACATCTGGTCCTGTACGGAAGCGTAGCAGGCAAATCTTGCCTGTTGACGATATTTTTTACTCCCGAAAATAGGCTGCGATCAGACATCGCAAGCTAGCTATAAGGAAGAGAAGTGAGGAGGTCGACTCTGCTTCGGAGGTAAAATGAGTTACTACTATCTTTATTTAGTTGTTCCTTTCTTCTAGCTTCGATCTTGATCACTTTTCTTCCCTCTCGTAGATGTCGGAAGAAGAGGAATCTCGAGTTGCTGAGGTCGTGACTCGAGATGACGGGAGCTCCGATGAACCTGTCCCCAAAATTGCTGAATTTTATCAAGATGACGCTGATCGAGTCGAACCTCCCTCCGGAGTGGCTGGGACAGAAGAGCCAGCCGAATTCGGTTTCGGAGGCATTGGTGAGGGGAATATGTTGGTTGTGAACAAACCTCAGCATCCGCGATCCTCCCTTTGTAAGATAAGCCAAATTTTGACTAATGAAGAGGCCCATTCGCTCTATCATCACATCCTTCGGGTTAGACTGATTGGTGGTTGTTCTGGACATACAGGTCCTGCCTCTCTAGTGCCGATGATGGACATTGTTGAGACAGGCTCTGCCGAAGGGGTACTGGCGGAGAGGAGCGTACACCCTCCCATTCTAGCTCGTCTTGAGGGGCCTCCCGCTGGCTCGAGTTCGGAAGGTCAGGTGGCAGGACAGCCGGGACAGGGGACAATGGTCCTTGCATCCTCTTCTGCTCAGCGGCTCCGAGAGTCGGCCTCTCTGCCCTGCCGAGTGTCCAGATTCTTCGGGTGGCAGAGGAGGAGTTAGCCGCTATCCGCGCAACTTTTTGCTCATAATTTGTCTCTCTGGTGGCAAGTTCTAGCGCGCCTCCTTCGACGCTGCCGGCCACGCTTCCTTTGACACCGTCCTCTACAGAGGTTCTGGACGAAGTGTCACAGGACGTGGTTGACAGCTTCTATCGCCACTTGAAGAAAGCGGCTGCTGTGGAACGAGAGGACCTCTTTTGTCTTGGCTCGACAATGCGCCCAGGTTCATATTGATATCCTTAAGACTCTTCCCGGTGGGATAGGGGTAGCTGCACTTCTGGAGACGAAATTGCTGGAGGCTGATCAGCTGGTGGCCCAGCTTCAGGTGCTGCGGCAGGCTGATCTGACTACTGCCATAGATCAGGAGCGCGGTTTCCTCACAGCTGCTATAGAGAAGATAGGGGCTACTCGAGATAAGACCAGGCCGGCCATACTGAAGGACCTCCGCGATCTGTCTGATCGATATGATCAGTTGAGCCGCGAGAGTAAAGATGTTATGGCTCGAGAAGCGACTGCCTTCCGTGGGGTCATTGACACGCAGGAGCAGATCCTTGAGCTTCAGAGGAAGTTAGCTTTCCTGGAATCTGAGCTTGAGGCTGCTCGTACCGAAAGGGGGCTAATTATCCAGGAGGCTGACAGAGTCAATCGAGCTTCTGCTGGCCTGGAGCTCGCCCTGAAGAAACTGGAGGATGGCTGGCTAGCACATATGTACTTGGATGATGCGGAGCAGTTGTCCCGGGAGGCAGAGCGCCAAGCTAGATATCGGCTTGAACGGGGGACCACCTTGGTGAAGAACCGTCTCCTAGAATTATGTACCGCCGAACCATGGATGACTTTTTTCCTTCTTATTTGTTTTTGTTCTTTTCCTGGGATGTTGTCCCCAGATCATATCATACTTTTGCCTTTCAAATAAAAGAGTATGCTTTGTTCTACCCTTTATTTGTACTGCTTGTTGTGCTTGTGGTGTTATGGTGGCGTTTGCCCCGCTTAGGGGACTGTTTGTGGGCCTGTTACCCTTGGCATACCTGGGTTTTGGGTATGGATAACAAGTTTGATGGGGACACCTGGAATAATTCTACGGTAAGGTGGTCATGGACGTTCCTGGTATCGGAAGAAAGAATGCCATGGAGCAGCTGGGCTCCCGGGGCATGAGGAGGAATGATGTGCATGTACAAGAAAACTTAGTACAACATTTGTAATCAGTAGTAGACATTTTTTGGCCTATTATCCTTGGCGTACCCTGGTTCAGGATACAGATAATAAGACGAGAGAGAAAACCAACATACTTACTCAGAGGTAATGAGGACATGACAAGTATGGGGGTTTACCGCGGAGTCTTCCTACTCAGAGGTGATGAGGACATGGCAGGAGTGGACTTAACGGAGGATATTTGTGGTCAACAGAGGACATTTGTGGATCTATTATCTTTAGCGTACCCAGGGGTTTTTTTTCGGTACAGATAATAAGTCGAGGGAGAACCAACATATTTACTCAGAGGTAATGAGAACATGGCAAATATGAGGGTTTCTGCAATGGAGCCTTCCCACTCAGAGGTAATGAGGACATGGCAGGAGTGGGCTCCATGAAGGGGTACATAGGACGACTCAGAGGTAATAAGGACATGGAAGTTCTATGTAGAGGGGTGATTTGTTTTTGGCGGAAGTGAAATGACTCAGAGGTAACATCGACGTAGTCGTTTTAGAAATTTTGTGGATCTGTTACCCTTTTTGTGCACTGAGAGTGCAGGTAGTGGATCATAAGGGAGGAGCTCTTTTAGAGAAATAAGTTCAGAGGTATGGTCATACATGACTTACTATCTGAAAGAGTAACCGAAATGTAAGTTCAGAGGCACCTGCGGGTACATAACTCGATGATCTGGGAGAGTTAGAGTCGGCATGTGAGTTCAGTGGTACGGACAGATACATAACTCAATAATCTGGAATTTGGAATATGAGTTCAGCGGTACCGACGGGTACATAACTCAATAATCTGGAATTTGGAATATGAGTTCAGCGGTACCGGCGGGTAGATAACTCAATAATCTGGAATTTAGAATATAAGTTCAGCGGTACCGGCGGGTACATAACTTAATAATCTGGAATTTGGAATATGAGTTCAGCAGTACCGGCGGGTACATAACTCAATAATCTGGGATTGGGATAATATGAGTTCAGCGGTACCGGCAGGTACATTACTCAATAATCTGGAACTGGAAGAATGTCGTTTAGACATAATATTTCTTCAGGAACTTGCCGTTGACGGGCAACATGAGCAAGTCTCCGTTTTGTTTTGCGAGGTGGTAAGCACCGTTGGAGAATATAGTCTCAATGATAAATAGACCTTCCCATTTTAGCTAAAATTTGTCGGCGGTTTTGTGAGTCATGACCATCGGCCTCCGAACTGCCAGAACGAGATCGCCCACTTGGAATGTTCTGATTTTAATCTTCTTATTGAAGGCTCCGGAGATGCGTGCTTCGTATAGCTCGATTCATTGCTAAGCCAAGAGGCGCTTTTCATCTAAGGCCTCCAACTCTTATAGACGGTGACGATAGTTATCGTCTGTCGTCAATTGGTAAGTGAGAGCGACACGAAACGAGGGTATTTGAGTCTCCAATGGAAGAACTGCCTTACTCCCGTACACCAGGGAGAATGGTGTGTTTTCTGTGGCTGTTCGAACTGTGGTACGGTACGCCCATAAGTATTCACCATGCTTCTCGTTCCAGTCATGTTTGTTGGATGACACGAACTTCTTGAGAAGTTTGATGATTATTTGTTTGAATGCTTTTGCCAACCCATTCGCTGCCGGATTGTATGGTATTGAAGCAATATTCTGGATGCGATGCTTGTCGCAGAATCGATAGAAGGCATGGCTTACGAACTGTGGACCATTATCATGGATGATCCTTCGGGGCAGTCCAAAGCGATAGATGACGTGATGCTTGAGGAAGCTGATCACGTTTGAAGTCTTCACTTCTGCCAGCGGAACAGCTTCCGTCTATTTGGAGAAGTAATCTGTGATGGCAAGTATGAAGCGATATCCTCGAAAAGAGGGTGGAGTGATCGGACCGATGATATCCATTCTCATGCTTCGAATGGCCAGGATGCCACTGTCGGATGTAGAAATTTAGACGGCTGGTGGATGAAGTCCGCGTGGACTTGGCAGGCTTTGTACTTTCTTGTATAGTCTATCGTATCTGCTACCATCGTGGGACAGTAGTAGCCCATTCAGCAAAGACGGTCTTGCAATTTTGGGCCAGGCTGATGGGCCCCGCAGACACCGTCATGAGCTTCGCGTACGGCTTCCTTGGCTTCTGTATTTGACAGACATCGAAGCAATAATCCATCGTAGGATCGTCGATATAGCATTTTCGTCTCTGTATCATAGAAGAATCTGAGAGAACGCCTTCTGATAGAGGTGGCTTCCTTTGGGTTCTCGGGCAGGATGTCGTAAACTACGAAGTCAATGAATTATTGTATCCAGTCTGGTGCTTCGTCGATCGTCTGAGTAGAATAACTCGCCACGAATTGAACGTTGTTCTTGGGACAGACCAGTTCATGGCCTATCACATCCACCGATTGATGAGCATAGTTCCGAACCGCTAGGGAAGCGTCAAGGTCAGCTAAGGCATCGGCTTCGATATTTTGGAGTCTGGAAACGTATTCAAAGAAGAACCCTTTAAATGACGAGATGATGTTGATCGCTATTTGGTGATAGGGGATCATGTCTTCATGGCAAACCTCGTATGAACCCCGAATCTGATTGACTATTAGCTGTGAATCGCCATATGCTTCAAGATATTCTACCCCCAGCTCTCTTGCAAGTTGGAGGCCAATGACTAAAGCGTTATACTCGGCCACATTGTTAGAACAGGGTTCCGTGAGGGAGTAAGCGCGACTAATCACCAGTCTGGAAGTTGAAACCAGCACCACCCTGACTCCGACGACGATGTTACCCTTGGGTCCGGTCCTTGAAGTACCGTCAAAGAACATTCGCCATATATCATCATGAGAGGTCGCGTGCGAGTCGGCGATCTCATCTGGGATTTCTTTATATATTCTGGCCGACTCCGAGCCTGGGTGGGCTGCTAAAAAGTCTTCCAGAGCTTGACCCCAAACAACCTTTTGCGGGATGAAGATCATATGCTAGGGGGACAGTAATATTGCCCATGTAGCGAGGCGAGAGCTGAGTGCCCCTGGTTTAGTCATGAGGACCCTGAGGGGGTTGACTCGTGATATTACATGTATGGTTTGTCCCGTGACATAGTGTTGCATCTTTTGAATGGCGAACACCAGGGCGAGGCATTCCTTCTCCACGGCGGTATATCGGTGCCTGGCCCGATCATCATTCGGATAAGGTAATATATAGCTTGCTCATGGCCTGCATCGTTGTTTTGTGCTAGCAGAGCACCGAGGGAATGCTCCATTGCTTGTTCATAGAGCAGGAATGGTTTTCCAGCAATCGGGGCCACCAGGACTGGAGGGTTCGACAAATATTCTTTGATGCTGTCGAAGGCACGCTGGCATTCTTCATCCCATACGAATGAGATGCCCTTCTTCATGAGATGGGTGAATGGCTGACATCGCCCGGAGAGGTTGGAAATAAACCTCCTGATGTAAGCTAATCTCTCTTGGAGGCCTCGGAGTTCTCGGAGATTTCTCGAAGGACCCATCTCCATGATTGCCTTTGTCTTCTCAGGGTCTACGTGGATACCCTGGAAGGTGATGATGAAACCCAAGAACTTTCCGTTGGATATACCCAGAAAGGATTTCGTAGGATTTATTTTCAAATTGTACGCTCGCATTAGGTCGAACACTATCCTTAGATAATGCATATGATCTTCCTTAGAGTGGCTTTTGACAGCGATGTTATCAACATAGCACTCCACGGTCTTGTGCAAGTGATCCCTGAAGATGATGCTCATAGCTCTCTGATAGGTGGCGCCAGCGTTACTTAAACTGAAAGGCATGACTGTGTAGCAGAACTTGTCTATTGGTGTTTGGAACGATGTATGCTTTTCGTCGTCGTGAGACATCTTAATTTGGTTGTACCCCGAGAAGCCATCCATGAACGATATACGTTCGAAGCCGCAGCTGTTGTCAATCATGATGTCTATGATAGGGAGGTGGAACTCATCTTTGGGGCATGCCTCGTTCAGATTGCGGAAGTCGATGCAGATTCAAATCTTCCCATTCTTCTTGAGGACCGGTACTATGTTGGCGACCCAGTCTGGATGTTGCTCCTCACGAATGAAGCCGCTGGCTATCAGTTTGTTGACTTCGGCTTCGATTGCATCCATGATGCCTGAGCGAAAGCATTGTTGTTGTTGTTTGACTGGCTTTGCATCTGGCCGAATGTTGAGTTTATGAAGAGCAATATCATGATTTAACCCTGGCATGTCTTCATAGTTCCAGGCGAACACATTAATATATTCTTTGACGAGTTCCAGTAGTGATTCTCGCTCTTCGTCTGTGTCACGCCCCAGAACCAGAACACTGAAGAGCGGGGGCAGACATAGCCAGCTACGTATAATGAAATGGAATCCATCTCACCATACGGTCACGGCTGTCTAGATATATGAGGGTTTATCTACAAGCCATCAGTCTCCTATGGTCAATAACAAGCCTAGTGTCTCAATCACAAGCAAGTAAATAAATGTTACAAGATATAAGATCACCAAATATACAATAGTAAGGCGTCCCAAACATTATATATTCAGTTGATCATGAAGCTAGTCGTTACAAAATATGAAGACTAGCAAGAGTTTTAGTCATACATGATCAACCCTAGGTTGCCAACCATGTTACAGCCCGTAGGCAGACAGTAAGCAAAAATGTACACGAGCTAACACTGGCTCGGCAGCTAAACGCCTCAAACGAATAATTTTACAATAAAGTGGAAGAGCCAAAAATAACCCACTCGTTGCCAGGATTCCGCCTGGTGGTCACCATCTGACTGGAAGACAGGTAGATCCTCTGGTGCTGCTCCGGTATCTGGCCATACGAAACCAGCTGGGTCAGACCCCAGAAAGAGCAACTGCCACAAAGGAGGCTTCACTTAGGAACTAAAACCAGCAATTAGCACAAGATATAAATAAAGGAAGAACTGGAAATAAAGAAAATACATCAGGATGATATACGACGAGATAATCATGAAACTATTCAGATAACCAGGTTACAACCCGTAAACCGAACAAGGACCGGGGTTGTAACCCTTCGTCTGAACAGAACTTAGAATTTTCACCATTTATCGGTAAAATAAATACAGGCATTCTGGTCATGCAGTAATCTGGAACAAGATCAGGGCAAGACTAGACAGGTTAGACTCCATCCAATCATTTCACGGCCAAGCAAGAACTACGGCTTGATACTTTAACTAACTAGGGTTGTCACAAACCTAATTACTAATAAGATGCAGCGAGAATCTTCCACAGCCACAAGCCCTGCAGTCCATCCAGGTTACCCAGATCGAAATTAGGGGTTGAATTCAGGTGGGTACACCGTCCAGGAAACATATGTACCCTTAAGTGACTTAGAGGGTGCAACACATGACAGTGTGCTGGAAATGTGCCCTACTCGACGGCAGGCTACAGATCCCAAGAGTGCCCAGGTAACGGGATTGCCTGTAGCTGGAAAATCTCTTCATGACTACTGTGTTAATCTAGTTATTAGCCTTAGTCTATTTCAGTAGGTACCCCTGACCGTGGTACTCAGGGGTCCCTGTCCTAGACATGATGCAAGACAAGACGGATTCATTTGTACAAGCACAATCGTCCACGGTGTCCAGGCCATTCAATCTTGTCGTGTTATGTCATGTCAGGTTAGCCGTCGCAACAGCAATCCGAGGTATATCATGTCAGGTATACTTGTCAGGAGTGCGCCACGGCGGGCCACTATCAGGTCATGTCATGTCCACTTGGTACTTGTCAAGAGTGTGCCTTAACAGGCCACTATCGTATTCTATCCTTACATTATCATGAATGAGAGAAACTTGCATAAAATAACTAGTAACATGTTCTTGAAGCCAGGAAAAAGATCTACAACTTTCATGTTTTGAGTTTTTTAAGATTCTAGCTATAAAACAACTTAAACAGGCAAAAACAGTGAAATAGAGCAATTCCGGCGCATGGGATTCCTGCACAATCGGCGCATGGGATTCCTGCACGAATCGGCACATGAGATTCCTGTACAAATCGGCGCATGAGATTCCTGCACGAATCGGCGCATGGGAAACTCACGTTGCGTCTTCAGTACATGCGCATAGGGAACCTACGCGCATGACACGCTCGGAGTTAAGGAATGCGTTGCCGGGACTTTACGGCGCATGGCCTCCCGGCGCATGGCCTCCCGGGCGCATGAGGTTCATCGTCCCCAAACAGCAAGTTCAGCCATGAAAGTTTCGAAAACTTGTAATGGCCATAACTTCCTCATCCGGAGTCAAAATCAAGCGAAACAAAAGCCAAAACTGCATGAAATCAAATTCTCTACAACATGTAACCACTAGTTTTTGGAAATATCAAGTTTTTAGAGATCAAAACCAAGAAAACTAAACAAGAAGGAACTTAAAACTTAGATCTACAAAAATATAACCATCAAAACCGAAAACTTCCAGTTCTAAAGAGGCTTAGAATCTAGTAAGGAAGAGAATGGAACAATAAAACATGAGATCCATCATGAAGCAAGTTTGCACTTGCCTCTCTTCCTTGGTGAAGAAGGAAAGAAGAAGAAGATGAAGATGGAAAATAAAAATGGATAATGGATGAGAGAGAGTGGTAGGTGGCTTATATAACAAGCCCAAGCAATCTCCACCATTCATTCCTCTCCACTCAATCTAAACCATACACCTCTCTCATAAGGAACCAACTAAACCAAACCAAGTCCAAGCCAAACCAAACCATGTTAAACCAAACCAATAAAACCAAGTCAAATCAAATTAAAACCAAGTCATGATTCATACCAAAATAAATAAAACAAGCCAGTATACGGGTCACCCGACAATTGTCAGAAATCCGTACAAGGACAATTCAACAACTTTAAATATTCTCAAAATTCAGGAAATACGAAATACAACTCAAATAAATATATATTCGTATAAAATACTGATACAGTGAGGCGGGCCTCACAACTCTCCACCCCTTAGAAAAATTCCGTCCTCAAAATTTCCTGAGGCAAGTCGAGCAAGATAACAAAACAAAAGCTCCAGGAACTCAACAATCTCAATAAATCAAGCACGGCATATAAGTAAAGTAAAACAATCAGTAATGTAATTAAATGCGTAAGCGGTAAATAAATGCACAAGAACAAATACAATCATGATCAAGAAGGGCTGGAGGCATATGGATCAATATGTCTCCTGAGACAGTTGTGTAGAAACCAACGTCCTCGCTGGCCTAAGCTGACTCCCAAAAATAGATAAAAGTCAAGCCTCAAGGTAAGTCGGTACCAATGACATAGTTCAAGACATGACTCTACCCAGGACGTATCATCGTAGTTGAAACAGATGCATGAACTTATCACCTGTCTCAAGATACGAAGACAGAAGAGACTAGCTGATCGAGATGGGCTGATATCTCTGCCTGCATGCTGAGACTGATCCTCCATAACTGGCCTGGCTGAAGAATGCTGAGCTGCCCTCGGCAAAACACGAACAAGATAATCCGAAGGATCAAGAACAGTGCCCTTGAAAGTTGAAGGACACAAGATCAAATCATGGGAACAGGAATGACCAACGATCAAAACAGATATCAAGTCAAGTATCAGAGGTAGAGAATAATCCGAAGGAGATCAATAAGGATAATCGTGATTGAGATATCTAAACATGGTAATCCCCACAAATCTGAAAATCGAGACCTGCACGGGCCACCACTTAAACCATGGTACGCCCCAGAACCAGAACACTGGAGAGCGGGGGCAGACATAGCCAGCTACGTATAATAAAATAGAATCCATCTCACCATACGGTCACGGCTGTCTAGATATATGAGAGTTTATCTACAAGCCATCAGTCTCCTATGGTCAATAACAAGCCTAGTGTCTCAATCACAAGCAAGTAAATAAATGTTACAAGATATAAGATCACCAAATATACAAGTAAGGCGTCCCAAACATTACATATTCAGTTGATCATGAAGCTAGTCGTTACAAAATGTGAAGACTAGCAAGAGTTTTATTCATACATGATCAACCCTAGGTTGCCAACCATGTTACAGCCCGTAGGCAGACAGTAAGTAAAAATGTACACAAGCTAACACTGGTACGGCGGCTAAACGCCTCAAAAGAATAATTTTACAATAAAGTGGAAGAGCCAAAAATAACCCACATGTTGCCAGGATTCCGCTTGGTGGTCACCATCTGGCTGGAAGACAGGTAGATCCTCTGGTGCTGCTCCGGTATCTGGCCATACAAAACCAGCTGGGTCAGACCCCAGAAAGAGCAAGTGCCACAAAGGAGGCTTCACTTAGGAACTAAAACCAGCAATCAGCACAATATATAAATAAAGGAAGAACTGGAAATAAAGAAAATATATCAGGATGATATACGACGAGATAATCATGGAACTATTTAGATAACCAGGTTACAACCCGTAAACCAAACAAGGACCAGGGTTGTAACCCTTCGTCTGAACAAAACTTGGAATTCTCACAATTTATCGGTAAAATAAATACAGGCATTCTGGTCATGCAGTAATCTAAAACAAGATCAGGGCAAGACTAGACAGGTTAGACTCCATCCAATCATTTTACGGCCAAGCAAGAACTACGGCTTGATACTTTAACTAACTAGGGTTGTCACAAGCCTAATTACTAACAAAATGCAGTGAGAATCTTCCACAGCCACAAGCCCTACAGTCCATCCAGGTTACCCAGGTCGAAATTAGGGGTTGAATTCAGGTGGGTACACCGTCCAGAAAATGCATGTACCCTTAAGTGACTTAGAGGGTGCAACACATGACAGTGTGCTGGAAATGTGCCCTACTCGACTGCAGGCTACAGATCCCAAGAGCGCCCAGGAAACGTGATTGCCTGTAGCTGGGAAATCTCTTCATGACTACTGTGTTAATCTAGTTATTAGCCTTAGTCCATTTCAGTAGGTACCCCTGACCGTGGTACTCCGGGGTCCCTGTCCTAGACATGATACAAGACAAGACGGATTCATTTGTACAAGCACAATCGTCCACGGTGTCCAGGCCATTCAATCTTGTCGTGTTATGTCATGTCAGGTTAGCCGTCGTAATAGCAATCCGAGGTATATCATGTCAGGTATACTTGTCAGGAGGGTGCCACGGCGGGCCACTATCAGGTCATGTCATGTCCACTTGGTACTTGTCAAGAGTGCGACTTAACAGGCCACTATCGTGTTCTATACTTACATTATCATGAATGAGAGAAACTTGCATAAAATAACTAGTAACATGTTCTTGAAGCCAAGGAAAAGATCTACAACTTTCATGTTTTGAGTTTTTCAAGATTCTAGCTATAAAACAACTTAAACAGGCAAAAACAGTGAAATAGAGCAATTTCGGCGCATGGGATTCCTGCACAATCGGCGCATGGGATTCCTACACGAATCGGCGCATAAGATTCCTGCGCGAATCGGCGCATGAGATTCCTGCACGAATCGGCGCATGAGATTCCTGCACGAATCGGCGCATGGGAAACTCACGTTGCGTCTTCAGTACATGCGCGTAGGAAACCTACGCGCATGACACGCTCGAAGTTAAGGAATGCGTTGCTGAGCCTTCACGGCGCCTGGCCTCCCGGCGCATGGCCTCCCGGGCATATGAGGTTCATCGTCCCCAAACAGCAAGTTCAGCCATAAAAGTTCCGAAAACTTGTAATGGCCATAACTTCCTCATCCGGAGTCGAAATCAAGCAAAACAAAAGCCAAAACTGCATGAAATCAAATTCTCTACAACATGGAACCACTAGTTTTTGGAAATACCAAGTTTTTAGAGATCAAAACCAAGAAACTAAACAAGAAGGAACTTAAAACTTAGATCTACAAAAATATAACCATCAAAACCGAAAACTTCCAGTTCTAAAGATGCTTAGAATCTAGTAAGGAAGAGAATGGAACAATAAAACATGAGATCCATCATGAAGCAAGTTTGCACTTGCCTCTCCTCCTTGGTGAAGAAGGAAAGAAGAAGAAGATGAAGATGGAAAATGAAAATGAATAATGGAGGAGAGAGAGTGGTAGGTGGCTTATATAACAAGCCCAAGCAATCTCTACCATTCATTCCTCTCCACTCAATCTAAACCATACACCTCTCTCATAAGGAACCAACTAAACCAAACCAAGTCCAAGCCAAACCAAACCATGTTAAACCAAACCAATAAAACTAAGTCAAATTAAATTAAAACCAAGTCATGATTCATACCAAAATAAATAAAATAAGCCAGTATACGGGTCACCCGACAATTGTCAGAAATCCGTACAATGACAATTCAATAACTTTAAATATTCTCAAAATTCAGGAAATACGAAATATAGCTCAAATAAATATGTATCCATATAAAATACTGATACAGTGAGGCGGGCCTCAGAGTTTGTCAGGCTTTTACTAACAAAGATTAGTTTTGGAGAAGAGTTGTTGCCTAGATCCACTTGCATGATCTCAATCTTCAGTAGGAGGCTCTCTTTGTTCACACAGTTTCTTTCATTGTGCATCCAGCTGTTGGGCCCACGGCTCTAATTCGAGAAGTTCAGGAAAGTCTTCACTTTCTTCGTAAGCATCAGCGAACGCCATATTGACAGACAAGACCTGCCTGAATAAATCTTCAATGCTGATATCCCAATCAGAAGTTGGTGATCCGGTTGAGTGTGACTGCCAGTCGCATTTCTCATCTGAGCTTTCAGGGGTCGTTGTAGGCGTAACATATCCCAGTCCGCATCGGGTCTTGTTGTAGTAGTCTTGTGGTTTGCCAGCTGGGACTGGCGACTTTAAAGGTAATTTTCGACCAGTACCGTACTTCAAATCTGGGGTAGTCTCTAGATCATACCCCAATTTTTGTATGGGATATTTGGATTGGGAGCTATATAGATAGAGAGGCAGCCTTCCGGCGTCTGATTCGAGATCGACTTCTTCTATGGTGAAGGGCTGTGGATCATTCTTCCGATCGAAGATGATTGGATGATCTCCTCCCTTAATTATACAGTAAGCGTCTTCCACGAGAGTGAGCTGATTTGCAGTGTAAACATTTGTAACCTGTGTCTGTAGGTGAGCGCCTATACCGTGTTCCATAGCATATATTGTACAAAGCTTATTAAGCTCGGTGTAGTTCAAAGATAGACCTTTATTGATGAAGTAAGGTATCTTTTTTAGCGGGATTACATCATCTGGGGATAGAATATCGGTGTGAGCATCCACATACTTGGCCAGTTCTGGTTCTTCTTCGGCCACCCCTTGTATAAATAAAGACTGAGAGGATGACTTGGGCAACTTGATCATCAAAAGTTCTGCTGCTGGAGCAGAACGTGGAGTTGTTGGCAGACTAGCGACCCCTAGTTTGGTACTCGATGCTGGGCGGGGAGTGGTTGGCTCGCTGGAAGCCCCCGACTTTGCATCGGGGTGACGATTCTTCTTGGAAGACGTATCGTTATTGGTTTGTAGGAGGGATTGAGCTTCTCCATTTGTGGCTGGCCGACTCTGGGCAGTCTGATTGTCAGTGGCTCCGTTGTGGGTCTTGGCGCTTGGCCGGACCTTGGCAGCCGGATTATCATTTGCCCTTCCTGTGCCGAGAGGCTGATTGCGTCCTTACGCAGAGCGGCCGTAAGGGGTACGGACTTGCCAGGTTTGTGAGCTTGGAGGTGGATCGTCAGAGGTTCTTTTGATCCTGTGGCCGTCTCAGTGCGAGCTTGCACATCTCCTTCACCAAGGTGCCTCTTCGACTTTTTGTATAGACAGGAGTCTGAGTAGTAGGATTCAACCCCTTTGAAGGGATCGATGTCGGTAAATTCTATCCTCACGAAGCCGTATTTATTGACATACTTGAAGTACTGGTACAGCATGGAAGGCACGGTCATGTAATCGTGTATCCAAGGGCGCCCCAAGAGGATATTATAAGAAGTGTCCGCATCTATGACGTAACAGGTTACTTCTGACTGAATATCACCATTTGGCATTTTAAGCGAATCTTCCCAATCGGGTAGCTCCTGCCCGAATTAAAACCGCTGATGGCGATGCTTGTTGGCATCAGGCGATGCATAGGAATGCGGAGATGATGTAACAGACCCTTCGGGATGATGCTTATAGAAGAACCATGATCAATGTGCATCCGGTCCACCTTTACGTCGCCGATGCATCCAGTGTAATATAAGGGTCGATCGTGCAAGTTGGTTTTGATGAGCATGTCCTGTGGAGTGAAGACAATGTTGGGCATCACTTCCGTGTAAGCGCTGTCTTGAACATATGCAGGCGGGCTCTCTCTCGTGAGGTTGACTTGAGCTAGATATGCGTCGGCGTTCTGGAGCGCGCCGCTCAAAGCCGCGCGAACATCCTTGGAGAGTCTCAGGAGCTCGTATAATAATAATTTGGTCGGTATATTGGCCAATTGTGCCAAGATGTAAAAGTTGTAGGGCCTTTCCAACCCATGAGGTACCTCTTTTCGGAGGGATTTGTCAAAGCGAGTCTCCTTCGGCCTAGGCTTGTCGGTCGTCGGAGGTTGGGAAGGTCCGGGAGTGTCAGCAGTGGCCGGCTGATGCTCTTCAGCTGAATTATCTAGCGTAGGTTGGGATTGAGCACCAGACCGAGTGACGACAACTGTGGCTTCTTCGACATCTGCTGAGATTGTGCGGCAGGATCTGACCTTTCTACTCCTCTTTTTGCTAATGGAGGGTGGTGTGGACTGAGTCACTTCTGGTACCAAATCTGGATGGACCCACATAACCTCCCTTTGTGATATGGTTAGAGGTACCAGACCAGTAGCCTGATCTCGAGGAGGTGGAAGATTAGCAATCTCTATTGTAGCCCGAGGGATGGGTATCATGCCGTCTTGAGTCTCTGTTGGAGGGAAGCTACTGAATTGTACTGACACCATATTGGCTGCCACGGTCACCTCCTCGAAATCAATAGCCAGAGCTTTCGAATCGATGAGATATTGGATGTATCGCTTCAGTTGGTAGCAGTCGTGTGTAGCATGGTGGACGTAGCGGTGGTAATGGCAGTACTTTGGGCTCTCCATTTCTGTCGGCCGAGGTTTTCATCTTGGTAGAGGGAGCTGAATTCTATCTCCTTGTATAAGCATATCCAAGATGGGCTTGACCTGGCCGTCTTCGACGGAGTAGGTCATTTGTGGCCATTGCTTGTCTGCCGGTTTTGACTCAGGTTTCTGGGCTGTGTCGGCCACCATAGCCTGCTTGCCCTTGTTGTCCCAATTGTTGGAGGTGCTACCCCCATTGTTGTTGTTGGTATTATGACGCTTGCCCTTGTCCTCTCCCTCCGAGATGTGCAATCCCAGTTGGCGAGCCTTCTTCAACCTACCTTCAGCGCTAGTTGCACTGATGATAAATGTCTTCCAGTCCTTAAATTGACTTTCACCCATCCAGAGGCTGATTGTTGGGAGCAGTCTCTTTTGGTAAATTTCAATTAAGGAGGAATCCGGATTACCAGATGGCAACTTCATGGCGGTTTGGCGGAACCGCTCAATATAGTTCCTTGTCAGCTCTTTCTCCCCTTGAACGACGTCTATGAGGGTGGACATTATGATGTCTTGTCCTACTTCATAGAATATCTCCAAGAATATATGCTTGAAGCTGGCGAAGGAGTGGATGCAGTTGTCTGGCAGGTTACGGTACCAGTCGAAGGTGACCCCTTCCAATGCCCCGATGAATAATCGTGTAAGAATGGCATCATCATGGGGTAGATGGTCGGTGGTGACCTCGAAGTAAGTGATGTACCGACTTACGGAGGTCTTCCCATCATATGGATTGATGTGGAATGTTTTATACTTTGGTGGAAAGGAAACATCTCTCCACGTAGCAGGATACGGTTATCGTATCCTGAGGTCTTGGCAATTTTCTCGGGCGTGGAACATGGCCCGGAGCTCCTGGACCTCTCTTCTTGCCTTCCTGGCCTCGTCTGCAGCGGTAGGAGCCGATATTTTAGGAAGATTATTGCCCGGATTCGGTGCCGCTGAGTTCGAGTCTTTATTAACCGCGGGACCCAAGTTTGTTTGGCCAGGCGTCCCTCCTTGCAGAGTAGGGAGGGCTGCTTTGATCTCGTCCATAGATTTGACCAAAGTGCGCAGTATGGCCTCTAGAGTGTCGATGTGTTGGCGATCACTGGGACCATCATGTTCGTCGTTTGTCATGAATACCGTCCTGACATGAGTAGAAGTGGAAGGGACGGTGGATGACGTACACTCCGAATCATACCCCTGTACCGAGAAGTCATCGGGGTATGTGGGAATGTTCTTCTCTGATTCAGACTCAGAAGGAACATTACCCCCAGCTTTCGAGTTTGCCTCGTCTTAGGAATTGTGGATGTCCTCGGGGACGTCGGGATTTGCTGCATCAAATGGGAGAGTTGTTTCTCCCAGCTCGTCTCCTTGGAACATCGGATTGTCGTAGAGGGTCAGAGGAGTGCTACCCCCAGTTCCATCAACCCCTAGTGATGTGGACGATGAATCTCCTACTGTAGCAGGTTTCATCTTTGAATGGGTACCTTGGAAAACTCCGATGGTGGGCAACCGCTTAGACGACAGTCTCTTAGTCATAGTGGTTGAAATCTTCGGGCTGGAAATATTTATCTTCTTCCCTCTTCCATCGGCGAGGATTTTCTGAACAGAGTTGCAGGAGACGACGGGAAGTGCCTCATCCTCTGAACATGATTGTTGCAGTCTTTGGAAGATGAACTGCCGGTCTTCTCGTACCATCGCATTATTGCAACAGTAGTTGACGATGACTTGGGTGCAGTGACGTCCGTGGGAGGACTCTTTGCACCCCGAGGCCCCCTCTCTTTCCTTGTGCTTGTAGAGGATAGCCTCACGCAAGTCAGATAGGTCCGGAACGACCATATTTGCTCCCTGGATTTTGGGAGACTTTTGGGAACCACTCTGTCCGTTTGCCGCCGGGAGCTGGACTCGAGTGGTTCTGTACAACTTCCCATCAGAGGTCAGCATAACAGTATGTGGAACGCTCGGATGGTCAGAGGTCGGGACAGCGGACTGAGCTTGCCAAGCTTGCGCTGCCCTTGACTTCTTTACTCTAATGCGTGAGAGCACATAATAGGAAGAGTCTAAGTGGTGCTGGAGAGAGTCAGACATGTTTTCTCGGGAGCACGAGTGATCATGACCATAGGAGAGGCTATCGAAGACTGAGCCGCGTAGAGCAGGGGGCATGCAGCTGGAATCAACTGTCTTCATGCGGTTGGCAGTCATAGCCGCATGGGCTTTCTTCATGAGACTGGAAGTCTCAGCTGCATAAGTCTTCTTCATGCGGCTAGAAATCCTAGCCGTATGAGTTTTATGCATTCGGTTGGCAGTTTCGACCGTATGGACATCATACATACGGCTGGCAAGTTTGGCCGCATGAATGTCCAGCCTGCAGCTAGTGCCTTTGTTCGGCTTCTTCCTGGAGCACATAGAATCACTCTTTAGCCCTGCAAGTCCAGCATCGTAGTGCTTTCCTCTGTCGGACTTGGGGACAGCAGAGTCTTCTATGGCTTGAAGTGGGGCCGCATGAGAGTTGCCTTCGCCGTCTTGGGCAGCAGAGAGTACTCCGTCCAGAGCTTGGGGAGGAGCAAATGATTTTGGCCTCCACTTCCTGTGAGCCTTCTTTGTGCGGGTTCGCTTCTGGACCGGGCCAGCGCTCCCGTCGGAGAGTATTTCTTCAAACGCTTGTTGGTCTAAGCGGACGACCATCTTCAGTTGTGTGGAGCCAAGTTTGGCTGTATCCGATTGTATCACCAACTCCTTAGCCATGGAAAAGTTTGTCCCCAGCAAAGTTGCCATCGTGTTTGCCATGAATTATAAAAGAACAGAACAATTATATCGGAGGACTGGACTTTTACTTCACAATAAAAACTTGCTTGTACAATGAAAGCCTAGGAACAAAAACCCAGGTACAGTAATCTAAGTACAATTGTTTATTTTAGATTCTGGGGGTGACGGTAGAGGCTCGGGAAAGCGACGACAGCTCTGCCTTACTCCTTGGACGATCGGATGCAGCCTTGGCTCCGGGAATGAAATGCTCTCGGGTTGCCCTCTGTGTGTTCCTTTGTCTCTCTGCTCTCTCTCTTCAGGTCTCTCCAGGTGCTCTAGTGATCTAGAAAAGTCCTCTTTCATAAGGGAATAGCACCTTGCTATTTATAGGAATGGGATACGATCATTAGGGTTTGCAATGATTGCCTCCTTGAGAAGTCGGTGGTTAGAGATCAATTAATCTGGGCCATTAATTCTAATTGTAGCAAATCTAGGTAATTAATGTAGATTGCATCAAATCTCTGTGGGCAATTAATGATGATTGCCATAAATCTTCATAATTTGTTATACCAAGATCGGATCTCCCGCCACGAATTTAATTTACATGATTGCTAATGTTCTGATTTGATCCCAGTAATTATGAGGATGGCACTAAACCTGGTTGTTGGGATTTGTTGATGAATCTTGATCGATTTGATGCCACGTGTCCCATTATTATTATGCTGCTAGCTGTAGGGACACAGAAAAAACTAATCTTCTTCCACGTGTCTTAACCGTGAGCCATTTAGGAAATCCGAACCGCATGAGGATTGTTCCCTACTGAGCCATATAAGACTGGCCATGTGTCAAGGCTGCTTGGGCGTGACCTCTGAACATTTGAATCGTATGGAGATAATCTAAGCCGCATGAGTGTAGGCGACCGCATGATGGATGGCTTCTCAGTGAGCCGTATGAAGATAGTCCTCGTGAGCCGCACAGGGTAGACTCTGTCTGAGCCGTATAAGGTGGCCTCTCCCTGAGCCTCGTGGGGTGGCCTCTGCTTGAGCCGTATGCGACTGTCTACGTGTCAAGGCCGCATGAAGGATTTTGGGGTTTGATGGATCGTGTCAGAGATTTCCTTCGTTTCCCTAAGGGTCTGCCATTATGACAGAGTCATTATTGCAGCTTTATGTCAGAGCCGTCAGTTCTCCTTTATGTCAGAGCATTAAATAGGGCCTTTGCTTAATGGCCAATTGTAGAAGCGAACCGCAGAAGGCCACGTGGTGTTGCTTGAGCTGCATGTCCAAGCTGGTGACTTTTAAACCGTATGATGCCCTTGAGCCGCATAAAACTCGTCTGTTTTTGAGCCGCATGGGTTTTTCTGTTCTGAGCCGTGTGGGCAATCATGTTCTTTTCCATGCTTCTACAAGGGTGACTGTAATTCTCAGGTTCTTGAGAGAACTGGGAGTGGCTTCGCAAGTATGGGCCTATTAGCACAGTTGGTTTAGCTTGGGATACATATGTTCAGTCCTTAAGAATTAGATTAGGACAGGCCTGACCATGCATTTCCCTGTTACCTCTTTTAATCCATTGCATACTATGTATATGGAATATATATGTATGTTGTGTAGCATATATAAGTATTATGTAAGGATGTATCTATGTGGTAGAGTGTTGGTATACATCATAAGTTTGGATGTTGAGATAGGGTAGTAGTGTATAGGGAGAAAAGGGAAGAAACTAGGAAGGAAAGGTTAATGCTTGAGGGAAAAGTAGTAGGTAATGTCATGTAAGGATAGGTTAGTGGGATTTAAGTGAATGGCTAATGCATGTACAAATACCTTAGCCTATGTATATATATGTTGTTGTATATGAATACTGATATGGTATCAGTTAAGCTTGATTTAGAGGGTAGCATTGGTATTGGGTTGGATCCTGAGGGTTAGTTCCTGGGACTTGATTGGGAAGAGGCAGCAGTAGGCAATGCTTGCCCTGCCTGGGATTTGCATTACAGCGCCTTAGCAGCAGTTGCAGCAGCTTGCAATACAGCAGGCATAGCAGAGCAGTGGGGGCTCAAGTTTGGCCAATGGTTAGCAGTTGGCTACCTTGGCTTTAGGCCTACAGCCATGGGCATTGTGGTGCCAGGGGTTAGAATACTATTAGCATTGGTTAGATATAGTATCAATTACTATCATGATGTGTCTTGGTGTGTTAGTTCAGTGGAGTACTTATTATTTGGGATGTTAGTCCAGCTAAGTAGTTAGTATGTGTTAGGATTAGTTAGTATCATAGGTTTTATACTAGTGTATTGCTAGTATTTTATTAGGAATATACCAGTTCAGTTGCAAATGAGGGTATTGATATCTTAGTTATTAAGGTTGGTTAGTTTTAGCTAGGGGTTAGTTCAGAATTTGCATGGCAGGTTTTGGCTTAGGCAAGTTAAACCATGTCAGCCTATGACCATTTCTTTAGTGTCAAGGCTAGTGTGTTAGATTGGTATTTTGATGGGGGAGTGTCAAGAGTATAGGGTTAATGTATATAGAGTATTGGTTTTAAGAGAGCTTTGGTAGTAAATGTAATAGTATAAGTAATGTGTATATATATATAGATAGATGAGTAGGAAATTGGGTTTTGACCTGACCAAGATTGACTAGAGGTTGACCATTTGACCAAGTCAAACTTGAGTCCATACCTTGACCTAGAGTTTGACCAGAGTTGACCAAAGTCAACTATGAGTCAATACCAGACCTAGAATTGACCTAGATTGCATTTATTCACTAGAAACCATGTTTAATGCTCATTTAAACATTGTTTAACTCTGAAACTCATATCCAGGTTCTTGTGACTCCGGTGCAGACATCTGATATTACACTACTCTTTTCAGAGAATCAGGCGAGTACATTCTCTGATAGTTCTCTCATTTATTTGCCAGTTAATGTACTTCAGTTCTAGTTAATTTTATGTGATTCTCTGATACCACACGTATGGATATTCTGGATTCATGAATGCGACACACTCACTATATTGTCTGGCCTCTATTACTGGAATCATTCTAGAATTATTACTAGTATCGTGTTTGGCTGGACTCTCTCGATTTTTGTGTCTTGTACTGGATTCTCTTGTATTACGGGGCGAGAAAATATTGAGTACGGCATGTAGACATATCACAAATCTGGAATCTCTCTACTGGAATCTACAAGAAGCATAGCCGTCTCTTGCCTGATCAGTGAGTGATGTGCCTGATACCTACAGCCGTTTACATGTCGATCTCAGTATTTTAAAACACACTATTAGATTATAGCTGGTCTCACTTGGATTCTTGATCACTGACTAGAATCGTCTTGTACTAGATTCATTTTGTATTAGATTCGTCCCGTACTGGATTACATAGGATTACACTTGTTTATATTACTGTCTGGACTTGTCATATTACTCCAGTTCAGCTAGATTTATTTTACAGTCTTCATTGTCATGATTTTGCTCTTGTTTTAGTGACTTACTTTCCTTGTATCTTATCTGTTCTCCATACCATCACCTGTATATAAACCACCATGTTCATCAATAAAACTGCCTATAACTGCTTTATAGTTCTCTGTCATTACTTGGATTTTCTTGATGAGTTGTACTTGTTCCTGTTCTGACTGGACCAATTATAAATTTTACAGATGATTGCCCTGAGGACTCATGCCCTACATATTACGGACCAGGAGATGGCTTAGCTACCTATGGCCCCGACACTCAGGAGTGATCGGGAGATTAGCTACTTGTTTTCTTTAGATTTCATGTTTTAGAACTAGAGTTGTATATAAGTTGAGTTTTGTAGTTGAGATTGTCTGAGATTATATTATTTAGTTGTTGGTTTTATTTCTGTTATTTAGTCTTAGTTATAATCTTCTGTGTTATCATATCGTGCTTAGACTGTGATTGAGATTACATTATATCTATACTTGTCCTCCGTTCGGAGTTGATATATTGACAAGTACATTATATAATTGGGTGATTGGTTGGTTAGATAGTGACCTAGAACAGCGTTCTACCGTCGACACTGCGGCGTAGGCTAGGCGTTGTTACGTGCTCGTACCCTCACAGTGGGTGCGGGTTATAATCTTCTGCTGCGAGCCTGCGATAGGATTGAGAGATGGGCTTTAACGGAGAGGTACTCAATCACAGTTAGGACTACTTGAGAAGATTCCTGGAATGACCCTTGAGAATCTCAATATAAACTATCTCAAAATTTGATTCTGACAGTATCTGTCTATCTTCCTTGTTCATCGTTGAATTTGATTCTTGGTATTCACTATTGACTTGATTTTCTACCAAGATAACATTGTGGGCTAGGTTGCCTCAATCATGGAATCTAGAGTCTTCTACAGCCATATTAGCTGCTTGGCGATAAGATAAAGTCTGATTTTGGATGCATTTCTCGGGTGTGGGAATTTAAAGTTTTTGCAGCCAAGCTAGCGGCAATGCAAAAATTTTAAATACCATGATTCTAGAGGTATGTACATTAGTTGTGGACTCTATGCATTATCACAGCCATACTTACTGGTGTGAGGAGAATTCTGGTAACATGGTTCTGAATAGACGGGTATGATTATCAGATTGAAAAATAGATACCATATAGATGGTGCCCTAGAGTAATTGAGTGGATTATCATTGTGGATATTACATGGATTAGATAGAGGGAGCTAGGCCACCTGTAGCGCAGCACCGTTGTAAAACCCCTAAATTTCTACTATATTTTTATTATTAAAATTTGTACGGATTTAAAAATTTTGTATTGTACGTCGCGTAGTCGTATTGTACGTCGTGCACGAAATTTTATTTTTCTTGCTCGTCGAGTGCGAATATGTGCGAGCGTACATATTTTAGAAAAAAAAATATTTTTTCTAATTTTATAAGTTTCAAAATAATTTATATAATAATTATTTTGGCTATCGTACCAAAATTTCAAGCTCACTATTTTAATTATTTTATTGGTACAAAGCTTTTCGTTTATAACAATTATTGATAATATTCTTGTGCATACGTATATATTTCCTAAATATTTTACTAGTCTATTTTAAATAAAAAATGTAATTTTCGAGATTTATTAATATTAATATTTTATTATTCAAAAATATATTTAAAAATATTTATTATTTTTGAAATTATTATTATTGATAGTTTGAAAAATACATTTGGAAGTTATTGTGGCCATTTAAACCTTGATTTGAAATTTTGGATTTATTTAAATAAGTTAAATATTTGAAATTTGATTTATCCTATTGTTTTAAACTAAAATAATTTAATTTAAATTGAATTTGTATTTGGAATTGGATTTGAATGATTTAAATTAAATTACGAATTATCTAAATTGGGTTTAAATGAATCCTAATTTTTATCCAATTGGGAATTCCCACATCCTATAAATAGGTAGGTACTCCTCCAATTTCTATCATTCATTATTCCACATATTTTTCCACAACCAAACGTGCGTGCATCGCGTCCGTGTTCCACCATCCATAATCTTATTCCATTTTACAATTATATCAATTTCTCGTGTCGGACACATCCCCGACACGACTTCGACTCCACCCGTATCATATAGGACACAAACCCTAGCCCTAATCCTAACCCTAACCCGAATTTTGGCTTAAGCCTGTCACCACCGCGACCTCCCCGACATCACCCGCTGCCACCATCATCGCCACGACCATCGTCATCACCCTCACCATCGCCTACCGAAACACCACCACCGTCTCCACCAGTACACCCACGGGACTCCCGTCACCAAAACCACCACCGGCATCCCGTCCACACAACTCCCCCGACCATCCCAACCACCAGGACCGCCACCGCGGCCACGGCCACTGGCCGGAACCCGACGCCACCTCCAAACACCCAGCCAAACCCCCAAAAAGAAAAATCAGGAAGAAAATTGCCACCACCGTATTCACCTCCGACCTGAACCGCGACCTCCCCGTCGCGCTTTGTCGCGCCCGTCGGCGAGTCAAACCCGTGGCCGTGCTTCCCAGCACGCCGGCCGACCTCCTACGCGCCAAACCGCCGCCCGCCGTACCATCCAATCGAACCCCTACTCCGGCGTCGCCCCTCGCCGTGGCCGAACCCCGAACCTCCTTGCCCTAGACGCCCGTTCTGCCGTCGCGCCAAATTCCTCTTCGCGCGAGGCCGCCGTGTCGCGAACCGCCGCCGGCGTACCCGTCATCGCTCCGCCCCTTTTCCGATCTCCCACCTCCCGTTCCTTTCTCCCTCGCTTCTCCTCCGCCTGGGCGCCAAGCCCCGATGACCCCTAGCTCCGATCGCCCTCTGCCTCTCCACTGTCCTCCCCGCACAGCCCACAGCCGAACCCCTCTCCGCGTTTCTTCACAGCCTCTCTTCCTGGGTCTCACTCCGGGCCACCCGCCTCGATGCCGCCCTCCACCGAGCTCCCCCGACTCTCTACCGATCGTCCCTTTTCCTCGCTCACTCTCTCTTTTCCTCTCTCGCTACTCTCAATCCTCTCCCCCCTCTTTTTCTAATATGGGACAGCAGCCCTTTGTGGGTTTTTATTTTATTTTTGATGTTTTTTTGTGTGTGTGTTTTTTTGTTGTTGTTTAGCTTAGCTTTGTTATTATTTGTTGTTTCTATTTGGTATCTATTATTATTATTATTATTATTATTATTATTATTATTATTATTATTATTTTTATTATTATTATTATTATTATTATTATTATAATTACTATTTGTATTTTTTTATAACAACAGTAACTGCTGTTGTTTCCTTTAATTTTGTTATTTATGTTAAAAGTTTTCCTTTCATTCCATTTAGTTTATGTTAATGCTTGTGTATTTATATCTAAAGATTGCATAAGAGTATATGTATTATTTTGTTGTACTATGATTGGTATTGTAACCTTACTAGCATTAATCTTGTTATTAGTATTTATACCGTAAAATAAATCTCTAAAATCTATAATGTTTAAAATATAGCTTTACAATATATATAAGCAAAGTTGTGTTAGCCATAAAAAAATGATTTCTCTATTTTTCAAGTATTTTACCTAAAAATACGATGATCAAATAAAGGCGGTTTCTAAATTTCATATCTATTTTCAAGTGTTTATATAAAATATTTTTACTAAGGTAAGTTACAGTTTTGACCTAAAATGATATACTACTTATAAAATATTTTGGGATAATAAAATATAGTTTTACAAGGATTATAAATAGTTTTCCAAAATCGTATATATATTACTTATCCAATTTCCTCCGATTATCCTCCTGTCCGTAACCAATCCCGTTATTCCTATTCCCTCGCCAAATTCGTAATACTTTGTGTCGACCCTAACTAATTTGACCCTTCTGGACCCAATGGAACTGTCCGTGCCACCATCAGAGGTCACCTTGTATAGTTGTTGCAACGAAGTCGCAGTTCATGCCACATTGATCTTTGCAGCACACCAGGCATCCTACCAGGCAAGACACCTTGCCATTTGCTGTTTAATTATTTTAGCTCATATTTCATGCATTGTTCATTATTTTCTTTATGCAAAAATAAACTGTGATACATGGCATAACCTGTTAGAACTTACTGTTCATTTATATTTCCTGCTATGTATTATTTTTCTTACACGTTAAACCTAGATTTAAGGGACCACCTTGTGTGTTGCATTCATTGGCCTTGACACGTTGTACCATAAAGTTGTGTGTCACATGTAGAACACGGACGTGCGTGATTGGCTGGCCACCAGTACGTATAAGCCGTGCGATAGGAATAACCGCTAATAGATATTGCGTGCTAGTTTGACTTAGCGGTTATAGAGGTTTGATGTTGTGGATACAACATATTAGGCATTAGGCGGGGAGGACAATTCTTTAGCGTATGGGCTTCGATGCACTTTCCCTTGTGACCCGGACTCTCCGCTGGAGATACGGGGTTGTTGACCCATGATTACTGACGGCCACTGACGATTTTGCGGAACGTCATGCTATTACTGATGGAGCCTCTGGTGCCCAAGGGGGGACTATGCCGATCCTATTTAGTTATGGTCCATGCGTAGGAAGGATTGTTCTTAACTATATTTTATTTAGAACGGTTAGGCACCTTTATCCGTTAGGTACGAGTACTTTTGGTTTGGGTACTTGTATCTGACCGTGGCTTGGAACAATAACTTGTCGCGGATTAGTTCGTCACATCTTGTCCTTGTTTGGTTGTAGGTGTGACTTACTACTTCGATGAGAAGGTATTAAACCTTGTTGGGGTCCGGATACCATATTGGATTCATAGCATGGAAAGATACGTCACTGTGAATTAGTTTACCATCTTTTGTCCTTGTTTGGTTGGGGGGATGGTATGCTCGTTCAATAGGTGCGTATTCGACTATGTTATAATTCAATTGACTTATTTATTTGAGCAATATTTATTCAGTTTATATGGCATGATATTATGTGTCTTGTTACGTCCCTCTGAGGACCTGGTTATCTCTCCAGGTGTGTGCTATTGTCTTTTGCAGGTATTTTAGCTCTAGCCGTAATCTTCGTTATTTCTTCGAGGATGATTGCGCTTGGATCGTCTTCGCTTCGCTCGCCAAATTTATTTATTTACTCTTCTATTTTTCCTTTACTTGTTGGTAGTGGATTTGTCTCCGCCCAACATATTGTATCAAGACAATTCATTATCATTTTATGATATCTTTTATTCATTTATTTTGTGTGGATGAGATTAGTTATGGTTCTACTACATTTTACAGCTTACGTATATTTATTATACGGCTGACATGTCTACGTTCTTAGTCCTACGTATTTTGGTACTGGGGCGTTACAACCGTGCCCCGCACTATCAGAGGGATATACCCCAGAGGGGTAGGGCTTTTGCGCTGACAATCGAGTAGACCGACGCTACGGGTGACGGGTTAGCAAGTCTGTCTTTCCTGTTCTTCTTTCCATCTTGTTGTGTGATTCCGTTAGTACCTGTCAGGATGATTTGTACTGTGATAGATAGTATAGTGACCCTGTTCGAGACTGTGGAATCACGACCAGTAGGACTGTGTTGCATGTTATCTGTTGAGCTTGATTGATTGGGGGTTTAACCTAGAAAGGGTGCGATCATTTTAATTTCGAGGACAAAATTTTTCTAAGGAGGGTAGGATTGTAACACCCAGTTTTCCAGATGAGGGTAATTTTGAAATTTTAAAATTATAATTATTACTTGTTGATATTTGCTTCACATTATGATTTTTTGTGATTTTTAATCATTTTTAAACTATTTAAAAACTGCCTTAAGTTATGACTTATGATTTTGACGTGCTGCTATTGAAACCCTAGAGACTGCATGACCTAGAGCCTAACCATGTCATTAGGATGATTTAATTATCATTTTTAGCCTAGGGGTAATTTGGTCATTTTGACTTATTGAATTATTTGATGATTTATTAAATTGGTAAATTCTAGTTTGACTTTGACTTGTTGAGACCTAGTGGACTAGCCTAGAAGCTAACCCTAGCCATGGTGACCCTAGTCTAACTTAGGTTAACCTACTTTTAGTCATTAGAAAGTAATTTTGAATTAGAAGGATTAGTTTAAGTGAAATTAGTTCATGGTTTATGGTTTAATTAAATGAATTATGAATTAAGGACTTAATGACTTTTGACTTGGCCCATGGCCCATGATTTGACACCCTAACCCTAACCAAACCCAAAGTGACCAGCCACATAGGGATCCCCACCCTATATAAACACTTATTCATTAGGGTTGCCTCATTTTTATTATTTCAACTCATTGGAAAAGAGAGGTATTTTTCCCCTTCCAAAAATCCCCATAAATTTATTTTAATTCATTTTTAATACTAGTTTCTTGCATTAGAACCTAATACTCTCCTATTTTCTGATTGTGGGGTTTAATCCCAGCTTTGGGACAATTTGGGAGCATTTGGCTAGCAAGGAAGAATCCCCCATTTGGAGCTTTTTTATGCTTTTTGCACCTATAGGTAAAACTCCCCAAATTGATTTAAAATTCTATTTTATTTGCATTTAGGACTAGATCTAGGAGTCCCCTAGCTGTCCCCAAAATTTGGGTGGATTTCGTGTCCGTTTGGTGTCCGTATCGGACACGTATCAATAATTGTATTCATGGGTTTGTTGAAATGCCACAAAGGAAATTTTTATATTGTTTTGAAAACTATTTGAATGGAAATTTTGTTTTATATGTGTTTATTTATTTCGTGTCTTACTGAGCATGTTTTTGACACTTTTTGTGTCCAAAATTGGACACACACGCACGCACGAGGACACCGTGCACTGTCCTACTGCTCGGGTGCCATTGCGGACATGACAAGGCGACTCAAGTCACAAAATTCGGTGGACACGTTCTCCTAGTGACTGAAATGACACCTATAAATTTTTATGGGTTCTCGTTTAGTGTGCACAGAGGAAATTGACTCGCACTGGCCGCACTGGCTGCACGCGCGAGCTGTACACGCGTGCATTCGACCCACTGATACGCGGTTCGACACGACACCACGGTTCACGTGGACACGGGACAGGCACTTGGACACGTCCCCCTAGTCTAGGCGAACATGTGGGCACGAGCACGAGTCGTGTCGTAGCCTGTGTCATGTCCTAGAGCGGCACACACGCGTGCACGACGCTGTGTGCCTGTGCAGTGTCTGTGTGTGTTTCTAGACGTGGACACACCGTGTCCGGCTCTAGGGTGACACAAAAATACTCCTGGGACACGTGCACGTGTGGGGGATTAATTAACAACCTTTAATTTGGTATATTAACATGATTTGATTTTGAAATGTGCATTCCCATTTAATTACTGGTACCGTGTGTTCTGTTCTAAAAATCCTGAGTTTGAGTTCTGTTTTCAAACAAAATTTTGATGTTATTTTCCAAATTTTGATTCATACATATGTATTAGCTAACTCTAGGATGGGTTTGCATGTTAGATTAGTTTGTTTCCAAGTAAATAGGATTTTGGACTGCTAGATGAAGAGTTGACTGATACATACGTTCACTGTTATTTGAATATCAAATTGAACTTTAAATTCTGATTTCCTGAGATTTGTTTACAGATTCCTGAGATACACTCTACCAAATTCTGAACTTCATTTGGTCCAGTCTTGAACATTGATCTACACATCTGAACTTCATTTGGTCCAGTATTGGTCCAGTTCCTATTTGCCACACTCACTAATTTGAACTCTTATACACTGTTTTGAACTGTCATTGGTCATTTGTTGATAGAAAACTAAAATTGATTTCTAAATTAATTTTTAGTTTTCAAACTAAATCTTGATGAGTTTGTTTACTATTTTTTTTTCCATATATCACTCAATGTTAGCTTGCAGATTAGCACTCATATGAAACACCCTCACATATCACTCCACCCTTATATACACTACCTTAAATTCTCAACACACACACACCATGCTACACACACACTGCCCTGTCACTCACCCACACACAGGATACACCCAAAGGTGCACACACATGTCCACTGTTCCCATATTTTCTCCTTGACCACTGTTCTAAGTTTTCAGCCCCTTAAACCTTGTATGTGAGTAAGTGAATGGTGAGATGTTAGTGTATATTAGATTGGAATGTTGAGAGAGTGACTGTGATTCTCAGGTTCTTGAGAGAACTGAGAGTGGCTTCTCAAGTATGGGCCTATTAGCACAGTTGGTTTAGCTTGGGATACATGTGTTCAGTCATTAAGAATTAGATTAGGACAGGCCTGACCATGCATTTCCCTGTTACCTCATTTGATCCATTGCATACTATGTATATGGGATATATATGTATGTGGTGTAGCATATATAAGTATTATGTAAGGATGTATCTATGTGGTAGAGTGTTGGGATACATCATAAGTTTGGATGTTGAGATAGGGTAATAGTGTATAGGGAGAAAATGAAAGAAATTAGGAAGGAAAGGTTAATGCTTGAAGGAAAAGTAGTAGGTAATGTCATGTAAGGATAGGTTAGTGGGATTTTAGTGAATGGCTAATGCATGTACAAATACCTTAGCCTATGTGTATATATGTTGTTGTATATGAATACTGATATGGTATCAGTTAAGCTTGATTTCGAGGGTAGCATTGGTATTGGGTTGGATCCAGAGGGTTAGTTCCTGGGACTTGATTGGGAAGAGGCAGCAGTAGGCAATGCTTTCTCTGCCTGGGATTTATATTGTATAGCCTTAGCAGCAGTTGCAGCAGCTTGCAATACAGCAGGCATAGCAGAGCAGTGGGTGGGTCAAGCTTGGCAAATGGTTAACAGTTGGCTACCTTGGCTTTAGGCCTACAGCCATGGGCATTATGGTGCCAGGGGTTAGAATACTATTAGCATTGGTTAGATATAGTATCAATTACTATCATAATGTATCTTGGTGTGTTAGTTCAGTGGAGTACTTGTTATTTGGGATGTTAGTCCAGCTAAGTAGTTAGTATGTGTTAGGATTAGTTAGTATCATAGGTTTTATACTAGTGTATTGCTACTATTTTATTAGGAATATACCAGTTCAGTTGCAAATGAGGGTATTGATATCTTAATTATTAAGGTTGGTTAGTTTTAGCTAGGGGTAGTTCAGAATTTGCATGGCAGGTTTTGGCTTAGGCAAGCTAAACCATGTCAGCTTATGACCATTTCCCTAGTGTCAAGGCTAGTATGTTAGATTGGTATTTTGATGGGGGAGTGTCAAGAGTATAGGGTTAATGTATATAGAGTATGGGTTTTAAGAGAGCTTTGGTAGTAAATGTAATAGTATAAGTAATGTGTATATATATATATATATATATATATATATATATATATATATATATATAGATGAGTAGGAAATTGGATTTTAACCTGACCAAGATTGACTAGAGGTTGACCATTTGACCAAGTCAAACTTGAGTCCATACCTTGACCTAGAGTTTGACCAGAGTTGACCAAATTCAAGTATGAGTCAATACTAGACCTAGAAATGACCTAGATTGCATTCATTCACTAGAAACCATGTTTAATGCTTATTTAAACACTGTTTAACTCTGAAACTCATATCTAGGTTCTTGTGACTCCGGCGCAGATATCTGATATTACACTACTCTTTTCAGAGTATCAGGCGAGTACATTCTCTGTTAGTTCTCTAATTTATTTGCTACTTACTGTACTTCAGTTCTAGTTATTTTATGTGATTCTCGAATACCACACGTATGGATATTTTGGATTCATGTATGCGACACACTCATCATATTGTCTGGCCTCTATTACTGGAATCATTATGGAATCATTACTAGTATCGTGTTTGGCTGGACTCTCTCGATTTTCGTGTCTTGTACTGGATTCACTTGTATTGCGGGGCGGAAAAATATTGAGTAAGGCATGTAGACATACCCCAAATCTGGAATCTCCCAACTGGAATCTACAGGAAGCATAGCCGTCTCTCGCCTGATCAGAGAGAGATGTGCCTGATACCTACAGTCATTTACATGTCGATCTCAGTATTTTAAAACACACTATTAGATTATAGCTGGTCTCACCTGGATTCTTGATCACTGACTAGAAACGTCTTGTACTGGATTTATCTTGTATTAGATTCGTCCCGTACTGGATTACATAGGATTACACTTGTTTATATTACTGTCTGAACTTGTCATATTACTCCAGTTCAGCTATATTTATTTTACAGTCTTTATTGCCATGATTCTGCTCTTGTTTTAGTTACTTACTTTCCTTGTATCTTATCTGTTCTCCATACCATCACCTGTATATAAACCACCATGTTCATCAATAAAACTGCCTATAACTGCTTTATAGTTCTCTATTATTACTTGGGTTTTCTTGATGAGTTGTACTCGTTCCTGTCCTGACTGGACCTATTGTAAATTTTACAAATGATTGCCCTAAGGACTCATGCCCTACATATTACGGACCAGGAGATGGCTTAGCTACCTATGGCCCCGATACTCAGGAGTGATCGGGAGATTAGCTAGTTGTTTTGTTTAGCTTTCATGTTTTAGAACAGGAGTTGTATATAAGTTAAGTTTTGTAGTTGAGATTCTCTGAGATTATATTATTTAGTTGTTGGTTTTATTTATGTTATTTAGTCTTAGTTATAATCTTCTGTGTTATCATATCGTGCTTAGACTGTGATTGAGATTACATTATATCTATACTTGTCCTCCGTTCGGAGTTGATATATTGACAAGTACATTATGTAATTGCGTGATTGGTTGGTTAGATAGTGACCTAGAACAACGTTCTACCGCCGACACTGCGGCGTAGGCTGGGCGTTGTTACGTGCTCGTGCCCTCACAGTGGGTACGAGTCGTGACAGCATTCTCTATGAATCTAGGTCAACCTAGACCAAAGTCAACTCTTGGTCAACTCTGGTCAACCCTAGAAGTCAAACTAGGTCAACTAAGTCAAACCTAAGTCAAACAAGTCTATACTAGTCTAACTAGTCTAGTCTATGAAGCCCACATCAATTCTAGACTATACAAGTCTAACTAGACTCTATACTGGCATTCAAGCCACACCCATAGGCTAAGAGCCCTAGGCTATAGGCTATATTACCTATATACCCACCCACATATCATATATACACATATCAACATATATATCACATATAGCTTTACCTTACATATTGAAATTCCCATTACACCCTACACTATCATTTACACATTGACATTAGGTTAGACATTGACATATAGCTATAGGCATACATACACATATAGCTATATATATTATATCTATATAGAGAGGGGGAAAGGACATATGAGATTTGTGTGTGTGTTTAGTGGGGCTGTGTGTATATTCATTACATGTGTGTAAATGACAGGCTTAATAGGATAGATGTATGAGTGAATGCATTGGCCAACAGTGAAGGGAATTTCAAAAAATAGTGTGTGTACTATAGCAAATATGACAGTGTCTTAATGTTCATACACTGGCATTTAATCCCAGGTAATTAGATGGAACAACATGTCAACTCAAAACAGTGCACCCGTGGGTGTATATATGAACTGTGTGTGTGTGTATGAGAGGCATTACAGTAGTGTAGCAAGTGTTAATAGGAATTTAACAACCAAAGAACATTAAGTAGGTATCTCAGGATTTAACATATCAGTGAACATTAAATAGGAAAACTCATATTTCAGGAACCAAATGACAGTGAGCTAAATGAAAGGAACCTATGTTCCCAGAAATTCGATTTCCAGTGTGGTATGTCAATTCAATGTACATGTGTTTATTGTATGCTCAGGTTCCTACATGTCTTGACAGGTCAAACTGAGATGGACATTCATTCTCAGTTCTTAAATCAACTTAACAGTTAATGAGGAAAAATTAGTAGCAATTCCAACTCAGGAAATCAGTGTATAGGCTAACATCAACTCATGCATCAATTCTCATATTACTTGTGTGTGTCTTCATAAGATTGTGTGTGTGTAGTAGAATGTAGGTGACAGGAATACATGTATGCACAGAAAAACATAGTGTCTTTAATGTGCTCTGGTGTGTGACAGTTTAGTATGTAATGGAGTGTGTGAACTAATAAAACGTGTGTGTGTGTCCTCAGTTACATTTCCCAATCAATTCTCCACATGAAACCAACATCCCAACACATAAACTCCTATATAACATGTGTAAACTATGTAAGTTATTATTGAAATTGGGATTTGAACATTCGACTAGGGAGTGATGTACTGATACTGCATTGTATCAGGAAATAGGAAAACCAATTCATGATTCGACCATTCTATGTAAATTCGATTATGTTAATCAACCAAAACTGAGAATTGAATCCTAATCATGATATCTAATTTGTACAGCAATTAACCATAGCAAAATACATAGTATAAATTATTAAGAATAATAGAAAAATGAAGAACAGTGCTTACACTGATACATGAAGTATCAGTCAATTGGGGAATTTCCCAATCCACATTCAATTAACAATTCATTGGTGAAAATTAGGTAGGTAATTATTATACCATATAGGCACTGTCACACTATCAATATGGTGTCCAAAATCAGGACACAACGTGTCCTGAACCACACGAACCCAAAGCACCAAATGAATACTAGACTCAGTGAGTTCGTGTCCTGTGTGGGTCGAATACCTCACTCGACACAAAATAATAGGACACGAGGCTTCGGGGGTGTCATGACAGACATTGCCCCTCCCTGCGTGTCCAAGCACACACGTCCAAGTGTCCTATGCACTGAGTACGAGCAAGCTAGTAGCAGGGCACTGCTGCCCACACGTGCGTGGCCGTGTCCACGACTCAAAAATGATACGGATAAGACACGAATCCAGCTCAGTCGACCAGAAATCATTAAGCAAAGCTAAACCCTAATTTCCTATTCAGAAATAATTCGAAAACTCGATCGAAATGCCAACTGTGGCATTTCTTCGAACACGTGCGGCTGTCTACTGATACGTATCCGATACGGACACGAGAGGGTGCAAAACCTATCCCTAGAGTACAAGGACACCTAGGGCTTGGTGTTCATGAAAAGAAACCAAAATTTCGTGGAGGGAATAGAGATTTACCTAGGTGTATTCCTTCACAAATAAACCCTTCAAAAGAAGATCTCCACTAGCTAACCAAAGTCTACAAATTATGTCAAACCTGATATTAGACTCCACCAACAGTAGGGAAACATCATTTAGAACACCATGGAAGAAATATTAATGAAAAACGACCACTATTGATTAATCTATGAAGAGATTTCATGAAGAACAAACCTTTCCTTTAGAAAATGGGAGAATGGATAAAAAGAGGCACAAATATCAAGAGAGACTTTATAGACAAGGGAGGAAACCTAGGCCGGCCACCAAGTTAGGTTTAGGGTTTTTGTGGTGCATCTAAGGGCTATCAATCCATCAAGCCTATTGAATGGCCTAGAATCTAGGGCTCCCTTCTAGTCAAGTTGCAAACCATTCATCCTAACTAATCATGACTTAAACCCACTAACCAATACTAACTAATACTCATTGTGGCAAACTAGACTAGCTATGACTAATCTAGGTTAGGTCCAAACTAGGTTAGGCTAATCTAAACCACAAGGCTATCAATTAAATAATATTTAAATCACACCATTCTAAATAATCATTTTAAATTCCAAAAAATTATAATTAATACTAAATAATTCCAATAATTTCCAAAATTTTAAAAATGACCAAAAAACCCCCAAGCTAGAAATATGATAGTGACAGTGGTCCACCATCTTTGATTGGGGACTCCGTAAGGAGGACCCCGTGAAGCCATGTTGGATGAAACACACAATAACTTTTCATCGTCAGAGAAATACAGTCGTCGAAACACAGACTATCTCTGAGGCACTCTTGTCGCTTTGGAGCAGCAACAGTTGATGACAATACTGGTGCACGGATGTGCACCATGAATTGTTATGTCCTCCTTCGCTTTACGTTTATGATTTATCATGTCACGTAAGTCAGCGAAAGGGAGTTTTGCCTTACAACTCATGTTGCATACATCATCGAGCTTTGCATGCGGGTTCGTAAGGATAGTTGGCACATCCAGACTTAGTTCACGTGCAGGGGCAACCCCCACACCTTAGTTCTGTGGTGTCCTTGAAGACAGCCCCATGCTATACGCGTTGGGGCCTATCTTTTTTCTGTAGGTTCATAGGCCTTGGGGACTGGCCTTGGGCGCATGCTTCTTGGCAGCATGTCTGAGTCCTTAATGTGGGCGCATAGTATGGATCCAGTGAGCCTAGGCGCATAGCCTTTGACGCATGATCCTGGATGCCCAATCTGTTGAAGACAGAGGTCTTCTGATTGGAGTTATGTGCCCAAACATCCCCTTGGGCGCATGCTCGGTGGAGCAGCGTTCTTTTCTCCCAGCTTTGCCTCCTTCATTTGTTAGCCTCGCTGGGTTCGCCCAGAGTGCCGAACACTCCGATTCTTGGCATCGTAGTGCTTTCCTTTGCCAAATCTTGAGCGTCAAATACTTTGTTGTTGGTTGTGCAAGAAAGAAGTCACTAGGCTAGTAGAGCCCGGAACTGTGTGAGTCTTCTCTATTTGGGGAGCTTCTGTAGCAGAGTCATGCGCCCATGTGACAGAGTCATCCAGTTGCATATCTGGTATGACACTAGCAGGATATGCACAACGAGCCTTCAGAAGCCAAGTCTTGCGAGACTTATTTGGCTTCGTTGATTTGGAGGGAGTAGAGCCATCCCTCGAGAGCATCCCTTTGAACGCCTGTTGATCAAACTTTACGATCAGCATCTTCTGAGTATCCCCCACTTTGTTGGTATCGGATTGCGTTACCACCTTCTCGTCAGAGAAAAAGGTAGTGCCCAACAGAGTCGTCATTTTTGTGGACACACACAAAAAGAAGAAGAAATGCTCTTTTTTCTTTATTGGCGCGAGGTACCATAAATCGAGTACGCCTGAGAGATCCTGTGCTGAGGATCCTCGAGTACAAAAAAGAATTATGTAGAATGGGACGATGGAGATCGAGCGACAGTTGCCCCTTTACTCCGTTGACACTCCGATGACAGAAGTGGGAGAAAACCTAAGAAAATTGCTAACTCTCGGCTCACTGGCAAGAAGTGCAGCAATTTGGCTCTTGAAAATGCTCTCTGTTCTCTGTTTTGAAGAGGGATGAGACCCTTTTTCATAGTCGTTCTTGAGCTGGAATGATGTTATGCACCCACATGAGAAAACATACTGGTTTTCATACGGGCGCATAGTCCTGCCTTAGGCGCATAGGGTGTAGGCGCATGCAGGCTACGAGATCGTGGGTTGGTCGTGGTGTTGACGTGGCCGCATGCTTCGGTGTATGACTGCCCGTAGAGACTGATGTAGCTGTACGCTTCGGTGCACGTTTTGATCGTAGCTTTGACCATGTCAGGGGCTATTTTGGCTTAGGCACATAGCCTGGAACTGGGCTATGCGCCCTCTTTTTGGAGGAGCTTGTCTTTGGCACATAGATCTTCACAGGGTGATGGGCGCATAGAGCTTCACAGGATGACTTGGGCACATATCTCCTTATTGGCTTGCACGTATAGAGCTTTATTGCTAAAATTTTCATGCTTCTACAACCCTCACAATCAAGAATCTTCTGGGAGAACTCATGCAGATCGTGCAGTAGGTTGTACACCATCGTCGGTTATAACGACAAAGGTTGCTTAAAAGCGAGTCTCACGGCAGGCAGGATCATATCCTGGCTAATTCGGCCAACGGGACCAGTGTAATACCCCGCTCCGTACGAGGCATTTGGTTGGCTTGTTGGATGGGATCAGAATATTGGATCGTGACTTATGTTAGATATCAAGAGAATTGAGACTGATGCAGTCTCTCTTAGCTGGCTAGATGAAATAGGTATTGGAACGTGGCTTGCTGGTGGAACTACGCTTAGTAGGATTGGAGCAGGAAGACCATTATGCAAGGCAAGTGGAACTGTCCTCCTTCCTTCTTATTCCTGCATACTTAATAAATGGAATAACGTGATGCTATGAATATGTCCCTAATGTCTCTTATCTTAAATGTTGATTAATTGTGATGCGATACTTTAGTTGGTAAATCGATAGAGATGCATATGTTGGAAATCGTTGAAATGAATAAGACATGAATATTAAACTGTTGAACGAATAACATTGAACTACTAATATGATTTGATGCCTGAGAATGAATTGATAACATTATCCCTTATGTTTAATGCTGCTGAAATAAATGAAATACTTGAATAATGAGATGCTGCCTGTTTTCATATAAGCAATGAAATGAATAATAATTGTCCCAATGAAATGAATGAAATATTGTTGGTTCCTTGTTGAGAGGAATGCTATAAGAAATGTGCAATGAATCAATGAATGAGGAATGATGAGGATTGGGATCATGGAGATCACCAAGTAGAATGATGGTAATGATTAGTCGTTAAACACGGCTCGGGATTTAGATGAGATGTTGAACTGTTGGCTCTGCTTACTTTCAGTTGCTTTACCATGCATTTGTGTTATCGAGTCGACACGCATTCGCATGGTCATGGACGTACTTGTATAAGTCTGAGTAAGTTTCCTCGAACGGTACCTGCGGCGCTGGGACTGATTCGACTCAGGAGAAAACATTGGTCGTGCTATGGTGGCACGAGGTATTACGGGACATTCGGCTAGGCTTGCAACCTACCCTCAAATTGTGCTTCGTAATACCCATTGGAAAGTCCTTTATGGTGCAGAGTCACCAACGACCATGTTGTCAGGATGCATGCTAATGAATGTTTTGTACAGACAGAGTAAGTATATCATATTATCCTGTATTTTATGCAGGTACGAGGGAGTTGGTTATCGGTAAAAAATTATTTAAATGTGATATACTTAATATATGTGTTGGTTTAACTTGTGTGCTTAACGTGCCAAGTAAATGATGCTATGTGTAGTCTTTCAATATGAGAACCTGCTTAACATGTTAAATTAAGTATGCTAGAAAGATGCCTTGTTATGAACGTTGCTCAAACATAACATACGTGCTAATGGATGCTTGAAGTGAGAATTGTCATAACATGTTTAAGATATTAATGTTAATGATGCCTCAATGATGTCCTTGCATGATAACACCAAGAATGCTAATAATACGTCCGCATGAATATTGCTAAGAATAAGTTTACATGCTTCACTATGATTATTGTCCATGAACTGTAAACTGATGCTAGGCCCCAAGTAGAAGGATCATTCTATTAAATGCTTGCTAAAATTGACCAGTTAGTGTTGGTTTAGGCGAGTGGGTTAGATTCTGCTCGCCAGTACATAGATGATGTGCTGACCCATGTTTTTGTAGGTAGGTGCTCGTGCTTGAGATGTTTTGTACACGAAGATTGGCTTGATCGGTCCCGCGGAATCGAAGATTTGTTGGGCATGCAGAAGTTCTCCTTGTATAAGATGATGTCTTTTGTTTATAAAGGGCATAATGTATGGAACATTATAATCAGTTGTACCAGTGAGTTGTAAGCCAAGTCGGCAAATCGAGTTATAATCCAATGTATCCAAGTATCAAAAGTAAGTTGTATAGCATTGTTCAGTTGGCTTCCAATATAAAGTGAGATTGGTTGTAAGCATTGTACTTCAATACAAGTCTAGTACTCTTCTTCAATTTTAAATAAAAAGAATAAAGTTCTATATATCTCTGTGTGACCTCAAGTTATCCTTTTATCTCCGATGCTATAAAAAAAATGTTGTATTTCTATTCAATGATAAAGATTATTCTCATTAAATTCAATTTATGTGCTTCTACCGATGCGATGTGTTCATATTTGAAGATAATCAATTATGTACCATCTTCGCCTTGTACAAGTGCAATACCAGACATGTATGGCATCACGCCCAAGCGATAATGACCCATTCCAAGAGATAAAATATGTGAATAAATGACTCTACGAATCGGGACATGACAAATTGGTATCAGAGCACGGCTTTACGTCCTTGGTCTCTTCTTTGATTCGTTTCAAATCAAAGTTGCATCAACGATTAACAAAAGTTGCTTCCGCGATCACTCAACGTTGCTTCCGTGATTAAATCAAAGATAGCTTCCGCGATTATGCTGTTGTTGTTCTATAATCATCCTATGTTGTTCGGGTTTGAAAATTTGTTGACTTCCTTGGCTGCTCACTGGATGTTCCATACAATAAGTCTATATACATTGTGATGCCCCTGAATGAATGATTGTTGTTGGTTGGACACAAATAAGCCAACAATGACTCGATGCCATAGTATGCTATAGTCTGATTGCTGTTTGGAATGTGGGAATAAAAAAAAGTGGCTATGTATATTGTAACAAGTTGAGAAATTATATGTTATGTTGGAAAAGAATTGGGAATGAAACCATGGATGAATGAGTTCAACAGAATTGCTGAATTGGCTCATGTGTGTTAGCCTTGAGAATTTGAGACCCTAAGAATGTTGGCTTATGATTTGAAACCCTGAGATGTTGGCTAAGTGTTGTGATCATTATAGATCACGAATGTTAGGAATAGATTTGAGTTGGTATTGTTTAAGGATGGCTTCATTTCTGAGTGGTATATTGCCTCTACCACCTCAGAACTAGATGTATGTTGACCCTTTCCATATGATAGCAATGCGACTATCTGTGGGTACTGGGTAGTGCCAAGACTTAGCTGGGAGTCACGTATTGTTGCTAGATGACTCGAGTGTCCCTTGACGATGATGTTATGCTGGGAAGCGAGATTTCTAGAAATTGTAACGGGTGGCTTGGATAGAAATTGTTTAGTTGAGTGATGACTCAGACTAGTAAGACAATTAGTATGCTATGGGTAAAAGGATTTGGCCAGAGAATGTTGTGGCTTAGAACATCTGAATGTTGTCTTCGATTGGTTGGATGCAAATCATATGTGGCTAATACAAAGTTGGTTGCTAAGTTGAAAGTTTTGGAAATATTGTCGGTGAACCAAAGAAATATTAAAAATATGTGCCTTGACCCTAAGGTGTAATAGATGTTAATCCATCTTGATCACCAAAGGATAGTCGTTGCATATGTGCATGTATGCTGAGAAATTAAATTATACTAGAAAAGTAACAAGTAGCAACCATGAATATTTGTGTTGCATAGAGGATGGTTAATTGATACATAGATTGTCGAATTGATTGGAATGAACTACTCGACCCTTGAGGTAGAGAATTTTAAGAATGTCCGTATGAGATTTTGATGGCTGAGAAATGAATGAGGTTTAGAATCACGAAATATGTTAGATTGTATCGGTAGATGGTGTGATGTATAGATGGCTGTCGGTTGGGATATAGATTATTGGCTTATGACTTAGTGGTATGACTTTGTCATATAGACCGAATAGTATGGTTCCATAGTCCTGTTGAGACTATCGGAATCGATGAACCTTGAATAGTTAGCTATGGCTTATGGGTTCGTGTGGGTACAATGGAATTGAAATATAAATTGGATTGTTGGGAATTTACTTGATGGATTATTAGAGCGATTAGAATCGTATGTCGTGTTAGGATTTGACCGTAATGTTGATAAATCGTTCTTAGATGATCATTGGGTAAGTCTAGAATGAGCCTCTGTGGAAATTATTTCCTTGAGGAAGACCCTGGATAGATAGACTTGACCCTAGTAACCGTGGACTGCATGACCAGTTCTTGGCATAGCTGACAATGGCGATTAGTTGTTCAGACTGAGCTGAAGCCCATAGGTTTGGGTAGAGTTGCCTCGAACGGTCGGTTGCCTGTTGGCCTGAGAAAAAGAAATTTGTCTAATCCCAAGTAGCCGTCCACTCTCGGGGTGTCACCTGAATGATTAGGTTTAGTTGTCGGTATAGCTAACCATCGAGACTTGACCGAATAATAGGGTGACCATTGGCGACCGTAGGATAATCTTTGGTATTGAACGAGAGATGGTGATGAGTATGACCTAAGAATGATATGTTGTAAGTACATGCTTCAATATGAACCTTATAGATGTTTGACCTTTGTGGATTATGTGTCGGCCTATAGTGGGAAGTGGAATCGTGGGATGAGACTTGAATTGTATGTATCGAGTAGTAAATTATTCCTTGAGATAGAATTGACTGCTCATGATGGGAATGTTGAATCGTTATCAATAGTCGGGTAGCTAGGTTAACCTCGACTGTTGCATAGAATTATACCCTGACTCGGGTAATCGATAGTGGGTGACGTCGGATTGTATCTTTTGAAAAAGATGAATTGCCTCGGTGAGAAATATTGTTGGGTTTGTGAAGGAATATGATTGCATGTTGTGAACTCTTGATATGATTGGCTCTAAGTTAGACCCTTGACCGAATGTTAGAAATATTATGCTTGGATAGAGAGCTTGACCGAGTTGTCCTTGATGTTAAGTGTTGTGGCCAGGAAGATAGTGATTGTGGCAAGTGAATAAAGTGATAAGTCAATTGAAAGGATGCTAAGTCAGATTTGAAAAAGAGAGTTATATCGTGGCTGATCGAATCGCACTAACATGGAAGTTGGATGAAGTACATATGTTTTGGGGACGCCTAAAATATGTGTATGGATCCAGCCGAAGTGATAGGTTGCGACTGAGATAACATTATGGGAAGAATTTATCGCACTAGCGCGGACTTTGGCTGAAATGTATATATTTTGGGGACGCCTAAAATGCGTGTATGGATCCAATCGAAGTGATATGTTACGACCAAGATAAAAATGTAAAGAAAATGTTGGTGAATCAATGGGAAGTTACAAGTAATTGAAAAAGAGAAAGACAGATCGAATCGTTGATGGATTAAAATGGTATAGTTGGATAGCTATTTTGAGATGACCAAGTGGGCTGAAATGAATATTGAATTGAAGCCGAATGAGTAACTTGTAGTGACTAAGTGAATCTAGTAGATGAGTTGTCTTCTTAAGTTTCGAGGATAAAACTTTTTCTGAGTGGTATATTATGTAATGCCCTACTCCGTACGAGGCATTTGGTTGGCTTGTTGGATGGGATCAGAATGTGGGACCGTGACTTATGTTGGAGATCAGGAGAATTGAGACTGATGCAGTCTCTCATAGCTGGCTAGACAAAATGGGTATTGGAACGTAGCTCGCTGGTGGAGCTACTCTTAGTGGGATTGGAGCAGGAAGACCGTTATACAAGTCAAGTGGAACTATCCTCCTTCCTCCTTATTCATGCATGCTTAGTAAATGGAATAACGTGATGCTATGAATATGTCCCTAATGTCTCTTACCTTGAATGTTGAATAATTATGATGCGATGCTTTAGTTGCTAAATCGATAGAGATGCATATGTTGGAAATTGTTGAAATAAATAAGACATAAATATTGAACTGCTAAACGAATAACATTGAACTGCTAATATGATTTGATGCCTGAGAATGAATTGATAATATTGTTCCTTATGTTTAATGCTGCTGAAACAAATGAAATACTTGAATAATGAGATGCTGCATGTTTTCATATAAGCAATGAAATGAATAATAATTGTCCTAATAAAATGAATGAAATGTTGTTGGTTCCTTGTTGAGAGGAATGCTATAAGAAATGTGCAATGAATAAATGAATGAGGAATGATGAGGCTTGGGATCATGGAGATCACCAAGTAGAATGATGGTAATGATTAGTCGTTGAACACGGCTCGGGATTTAGATGAGATGTTGAACTGTTGGCTCTGCTTACTTTTAGTTGCTTTACCATGCATTTGTGTTATCGAGTCGACACGCATTCGCATGGTCATGGAAGTACTTGTACATGTCTAAATAAGTTTACTCGAACGGTACCTGGGGTGTTGGGACTGATTCGACCAGGGAGGAAACATTGGTCATGCTATGGTGGAACGAGGTATTACGGGACATTCGGCTAGGCTTGCAACCTACCCTGGAATTGTGCGTCGTAATACCCGTTTGAAAGTCCTTTATGGTGCAGTTTCACCAACGACCATGTAGTCAGGATGCATGATAATGAATGTTTTGTGCAAACAGAGTAAGTAAATCATATTATCCTATTTTTTATGTAGGTACGAAGGACTTGGCTATCGGTAAGAAATCACTTAAATGTGATATACTCAATATATGTGTTGGTTTAACTTGCGAGCTTAATATGCCAAGTAAATGATGCTATGTGTAGTCTTTCAATATGAGAACCTGCTTAACACGTTAAATTTGGTATGCTAGAAATATGCCTTGCTATGAATGTTTTTCAAACATAACATACATGCTAATGGATGCTTGAAGTGAGAATTGTCATAACATATTTAAGATGTTAATGTTAACGATGCCTCAATGATGTCCTTGCATGATAACACCAAGAATGCTAAGGATACGTCCACATGAATATTGCTAAGAATAAGTTTACATGCTTTACTATGATTATTGCCCTGAACTATAAACTGATGCTAGGCCCCAAGTAGAAGGATCATTCTATTAAATGCTTGCTAAAATTGACCAGTTAGTGTTGGTTTAGGCGAGTGGGTTGGATTCTGCTCGCCAGTACATAGATGATGTGCTGACCCACATTTTTGTGGTCAGGTGCTCGTGCTTGAGATGTTCTATACACGAAGATTGGCTGGATCGGTCTCGCGGCATTGAAGATTTATGGGGCATGCAGAAGCTCTCCTTGTATAAGATGATGTCTTCTGTTTATAAAGGGCATAATGTATGGAACATTGTAATCAGTTGTACCAGTGTATTGTAAGCCAAGTCGGCATATCGAGTTGTAATCCAATGTATACAAGTATCAAAAGTAAACTGTATAGCATTGTTATGTTGGCTTCCAATGTAAAGTGAGATTGGTTGTAAACATTGTACTTCAATACAAGTCTTGTACTCTTCTTCAATTTTCAATAAAGAGAATAAAGTTCTATACATCTCTGAGTGACTTCAAGTTATCCTTTTATCTCCGCTGCTATAAAGAAGTGATATATTTCTATTCAATGAGAAATATTGTCCTCATTAATTTCAATTTATCTGCTTTCGCCGCTGCGATGTGTTCCTTTTTGAAGATAATCAATTATGTACCATCTTTGTCTTGTACAACTGCATAACAGACTTGTACGGCATCACGCCCAAGAGAGTACAATCGATTCTAAGAGATAAAATATGTGAATAAGTGACTCTACGAATCGGGGCGTGACAACCAGAACCCCCCGGCACTACGGTTATCCGCAGCCACACCATCAAGAAGGCTGCCATGGTCGCTTTCATGCTCTCTGGGACCAGATTCTGGCTGAAGAAACTATGAATGTTAGAAGTAGGACTACCCTCAGCATTGAAAGTCGAAGCCAATACCCCGACAGCGCTCATCATGTCATCTACCTCATCAGCAGTATACGCTGGGCACGAGGCATAGTAGGGCATCTCCAGCGTCGAAGGAACCCGGATGAAGATATAATTGACCCAAGCTTTGATCTGGGGCAAGTCCTGTGCCTGGTCTTGGTACCTGCACACTTGGTAGTGGTAGAATAGCTCCTTGTACACATTCATCCTAGCAGGATACTCGGTCTCCAAGGTGAAGAACTCCTCCTTACAGGGAGTATACTATTCATAAAGCTGACTCCCCAATGGTAGCTTGGATAGGGCTTGCATCTCGTGAAGAGCTAAACCCAACTCACCGTAGGGAGTAAAGAATGTCCCTGTATGATGATTGCACATCGCCAGTAGGGGGAGGAAAAGAGCACGGTTGACAGCAATTCCGTACACGGAGGCTTTAACGCAGCGATAAATACCCGCTTCCTTCAAGTCCCCCTTGAACTTTTTTATTGCCCAAAGGGACAATGCCTTCCACTCCAATTCAGGATGGTTCCATCTATCGACGTGAAAGTCACTCATTGGGTAAGTACAGCAGGCAAATAATAACCTGTTGTCAAAAAAAGAAACACGATAGAGGCACGCTTCAGCAGCGAACGCTTCTGATACCTAACTGGGGATCAGGACACGTAGCGTGGTATACAAACCCTCAGGCACAGCACGAAAGAAGTCCTTTTGGTCATAACAGACCTCCTCCTTAATGCGGCCAATTAGTAGCTTCTGGTGCTTGGGTGTCAGATCCCAGTGTATGATGCACATTTCAGATAGGCAGAAGAAGGCAGAAAGTGGAAGATGATGAGAAATAAAAGGCACGAACAAAGGAGTGCCACCAACGTTTTCAAAATACCAGTTTTCGGTAATTTCTAAAAATGTCCCGTCCTCTAATACCAACTCATCACCAAACAAGAAATGAGGCTTCAGCATCTTGGCAGTATTATGAATACCTGACAACTGACCTCGGTCCATCATATTACAAAGATAGGTAAGTCCCTTCTCCCAAATCATGGCCAAATGACTTCTTGGATGGCCTGAAACGAGTTGCTGAGCAGTAGAATTGGTAAGTGTCTCCCTGGCACCATTGTCTTTGTTGCCTACGGTTAAAGCCAAGAAGAGGTCCCCAAGTAAAGTTGAAGGTACAGGGACTGCATAAGAGGCACCAGAAAGACAGGAAGTTAGGCGTTGGAGGTTCGTGCGCTCTTAAAGCAACATCGGTAAGACAAATGAGCCAATGATTATTTCAAGACCGTATCGCAGAAAGCACACCATTCATCATAAATCAAGAAATAAAGTCAGGTGTTTACCAACAATATAAGGCCATACTTCTCCCTCAACAAAGAGTTGATCGACGACGACGGCCTCAGAGGCCAACTGTTTTCCTCGAATCTGATGACTGCTCGTCCCCTATTCGCCAGTTTGCTCCATGATAGAGAACCCGGACGGTCTTATCGGTCCTGTGGATGCTCAAAGGCTACCCCTTGCGACAGATCGAGAAGAACTGATTATGCCACCATGGGTTCTTAGAGAGCCAACTACAGGTGTTTTTAGGGTTTTAGATTTCTTGGGGGCCATAGCAGGAAAAGCTAGGGTTTGAAGAAAGAAAGGACTCTGGTACCAGCCTCTGAAGAATAGATAAGGTAGAAAGATTTCTCTCTTCCCCAAAATTCATACTTATAGGAAGGGACACATTTGTAAGAGAAGACAAAATGCCTTGGACGACATGGGTTCAGAAAAAAGGCCATGATGACCGTTCGCGTAATATGAAGAGTCATGATGACGCCTAAAGAGGTGACAGCTTAACACATTTAACGCTGGAGCCTAAGCAACGCATCAACCTGTCCATAGGAGATAATGGGTACGTCCTCTACAAAAAAGACACGTGTCATGCTTTTTTTCAAAGTTCCCCGAGCTTGACCCAAGTTCGAGACACTTTGAAGGGGGACTTGTAGAAGCATAAAAAATTACAGCTGATGCAAGACGCAGAAGGGTGCTCTCGTCATCCACCCCTTTCTTACAATGGTCCAGATGATATATGGCATAGGTTAGTGTCCTCACTACCAACCTAACATCACAGAGGCACAGGTAGTCAGATGCGCAGACCATCCAAGGATGAAGACATTCTCAGGATAAAATTCAGGAAACACTTTTCTTATTAATCGTAGCTACAAAGGTCTATTACACAGACTTATCACAAATTCATAAGAAAAAAGTTTCCTGAATCTCATTTAGTGGGATAGACTACAAGGTCTTTGTTACATAAGTGAGAATAGAAATTCCTATGAATATAAAAGAAGGTTCATCTTCGACGGGCAGCCTTCACAGATTAATAGACATGGACAGAAGGACCAGAAGAGAGATATACAACCTCCATCAAAGTCTTCTCTCAACCGATTCATAGCATCATTAGAGCCAACCCTATTGTCACCAAGAGAAACTAGAGCTCCAATATATACAGAAGCAGTAGAAGAGCCAGAACCACAACACGACGAAGCCCTACTGCTCCCATTGATCAGGCAGAGCACGGCCGACTTTTCATCGGATAAGAAACCAATCTCGAACCTATGGCTTGAATTTCCTATATCCCCTAAACATTGCCCAGAGTTGAACTCCCTAAGGAGGACATTTACGTACTTCTTAAGGGTAGCAATGGCTCATTCTATACAAAGTTCTTCTATAAGAACATGGCTCCTATGAACGAGAAAAGCCTCAACCAGCAGCCAACATATACAAGGCCGATCGCCGCTCAAAGTTAAATTTGGATCTCGCATGGTAGTGAAGGATGCCGAGAAGAAGACAACAACTCTTCAGAGGAGAACTTCCCCTTTTATAGGACCGAAAATGGCCTAGAGTGCACGCCACATAGTTGACGGTCAGAATTCTTGCATTAATGAGATGAACCTAAGACTCAGCAAGACGAGTGTCCTTCTTAGACCCTTGGAATTCCTGTCACTACACATTTTAGCTTGAGGGTATTTTGGTCATTTATGAATTTTTGAATTGATTTTAATTTATTGAATTGGTGATTGCTATTTTGACTTTGTCTAGTTGAGACTTTATAAAATAACCTAGATATTGACGCTAGCTATCGTGACTTGGTTAGCATGGTGTGACCCTAGTCTAACTTAAGTCAACCCCATTTTAGTCATTTAGAATCTAGTTTGAAATAGGAGGGATTAAGACTAGGTTCATGACTTATGACTTATAATTTTAATTCTATGACTATTTCATGACTTATGACTTATGATTTTAATTCCATGACTATTGCAACTTGGCCCATATGCCTATTAGTGAAACCCTGTCATGACCCGCACCCACTGTGAGGGTACGAGTACGTAACAGCGTCCAGTCTACGCCGCAGTGTCGGCGGTAGAACGTTGTCCTAGGTTACTATCTGATCAACAACTCACGCAATTATATAATGTACTTGTCAAATCTCAACTCCGAACGGAGGACAAGTATAGATATAATGAAATCTCAATCACAGTCTAAGAATGATAAGATAACACCGAAATATAACTAAGAAATTGAAGACAACAATAACTACTAAAATAATAACAACTATCTCAAACAATCTCAAATACATCTCAAGTCTCAATTCTATACAACAAGCTCTATATAAAAACATATGCAAGTCTACTAAACTAAATCCCGATCACTCCTGAGTGTCGGGGCCAAAGGTAGCTAATTCCTCGTCAAGTCCATAATGAGTAGGGCAAATATCCTCAGGGCAATCATCTGTAAAATTTTAATATGTCCAGTCAGGACAGGAATGAACACAATCTCATCTAGAAAACCCAAGTAAATGACAGAGAACTATAAAGCAGTTATAGACAGTTGTATTGATGAATATGGCAGTTTATATTCAGGTGATGGTAAAGAAGACAGATAAAGTACAAGGAAAGTAAGTAACTAAATAAGAGAAGAATCATGACAATAAATACTGTAAAAATAGAACTAGCTGAACCATGGTAATATGATATAAGTCCAGACAGTAAATGTATACGAGTGTAACTCCAATGTAAGTCCAGTACAAGATGAATCTAATACAAGATGAATCCAGTAAGGGACGATCCCAGTCATAGTGATCAATGATTTCAGGGTGAGTCCAGCCTATACTCTAGCAGTATGTTTTAAAATACCGAGATCGACATGTAAAAAGCTTTAGGTAATCCGACACATCACACACCTGGCCGGGTGTGAGATGGCTATCATTCCAGTTTGATTCCAGCATAGGGTGATTCCAGAATTGGGGTATGTCTACATGTCTTACTCTAGTATTTCCCTCCCAGCAAGTGAATCCAGAATTCATAATGATTCAAGATGGGTCCAGCCAGAATATGAGGATATCAGTAAATGATTCCAGAATGATTCCAGTAATAGAGGCCAGACAATAATGTGTGTCGTATACAAGAATCCAGAATATCCATACATGTTGTAACAGAGAATCACATACAACTAACTAGAACTGAAGTACAGTAATTGACAAGTAAATGAGAGAACTATCAGAGAATGTACTCGTCTGATACTTTGAAAAGAGTAGTGTAATGTCAGATGTCTACATCAAAGCCACAGTATCCTAAATAGAGCAGTACAAGTTATAATATATTTAAAATAAGGTAAATAAAGTTTATGATGTAATCTACATGATTTCTAGGCCAATCTAGGTCAAAGTCAACTCTAATAAGTCAAACTTGGTCAACTGTCTAGGTCAAACTAGTATCAAGTCAAACTTGGTCAACTCTAGGTCAACCCAAGTCAACATTTAGGGTTTGGGCTTCTATCTAGTCAAACAAGGTCAGCTAGTATATTTCTAGGTCAAGAGTCAATTGGTCAACCATTTGTCAAATAGGGTTAAGCTAAGACTATGTGGTCACTTGATCAAGGGTTAACTATCTAGGTAATCCCATATAGCAAGACATCTATACATATTCTACAATACATATATATCACCTCAACATAAACTCAAGTCAATAAACTCCTCTAAACCAACACTACTCATAACCTTAATACTTAACCCTAATATCTTACCTCACTATATATATTTATATCAATTTATCTGGTCAACATAGTCAAAGGGTCAACTATCTAGTCAACTCTACATTAAAACTAATCTCCTAAATTCTAACCCATACCATATCACACCCTAAGATATATCACATTTTTATATACAATGATACTACCCCTTATCTAATACTACCTTACCCCATATATACATATATATATATATAATGTACATCACATATGAACCCTTCATGTTTGTATATAGGTATACCCCAACTCAACATATCACCTATACATATAAATATCACATATATCCTCATAAACCCAAATCAATTGATTTCAAACACAAAACCTAATCACTTGTTTCAAGTTATGTGAAGAGTGTCCATGAAGTGTCTAACACATGTGTGTGAGAGTGTACATGTGACAGGGAACAAGTTATGTGTGTGTGATAGTGTCAATTGAAAGGGGTGAACTGGTCTCAGGTTAACAGTGGCAGGGAAATATGTATGAGTGTCTAATGTGTGTGTGTAACAGGTGAACCGATGTGTTCTCAGTTGTGACAGGAATGTGTGACAGTTAAAATAGTGTGTGAGTGTAGAGGGATATGCATATACTCGTGTGTGTGAGCTCATAGGATAATCAGGAAAGCAATATGCTAACTTCTCAGTTTTGGAGACATGTGTATAGATGAGTGTCAATGACAGTGAAGGCAATGGGGAAAACTCAGATTTAATTGACAGTTTATATAGTTTCACAGTTCACTCAAGGACTCAATCACTCATTCAATCCCAATATTTCCAACACAAACACAACCCCCACATGACAGTTAAGTAATACGCATGTGTAAGAATTAAATAGGAAAATTAACATCAGTAATTAGTTATAAAATAGAATTTAAAATCAGTGTTATAGTGTAGTGTATAAGAGTATCAGTCCACAGTATTATGTATCCATTTCACAATCGAAAAATCAAACAATAACCAATCGAAACCCCATCTCACATGAATCCATCTTAACTATAAACAATACATGTGTACACAAATCTAATATGTAAATTTGAACACCAAAATCAGTTAAAAATGGGATTGAACTTTCAGAATTTACATTACACTGATATTGGTATCAGGAAAATTAGGAACCTGAGTTCGAATGGTAAAAGAATCAATTAAACATCAAATTAATGGCCAAGGTAGTGTTGTACACATGTCCACAGTCCACACGAGTCCCCACGTATCTCCACGACTGGACACGGCGTGTCCAAGTCATAAAATACGCACATACACATTGCGTGCACAGACTGCATCGTGCTGCGATACAGTCGACTCGTGTCACTTCGTGCCACGTGGACGTGTCCCTAGGTTCACCAAGGATAGGGGAACATGCTCGTGTGTCTGCAACGTGTCCAAGACACGCGTACGTTCGATACGAACACCGTATCAGTGAATAGTTGCACGTACGTGTGTGTGTTTGAAAATTCAGTGCGTGTTGATTTCCTCTCAAACTACTCGATGAAATTGACCCAAATTTTGTGTGTGTTGTGTCAGTCATGTGTCCCAGGATGTGTCCAAAATTTTATCTCAAATAGTGTCGTGTCATGTCCGCTAGGACCCCCGAACAGCAGGGGACAGTGCACGCTGTGTCGTGTACGGGTTCCTGTGTCCAAAACTGACACAAATCGTATCAAAATTCAACTTAGTCTTCACAAAAATTGATATACATATATAGATCTACAATTCCATGCAATTAGTTTAGCAAAAATCGAAAATAAATTCCTTAGAGGCATTTAATCAAATACCTACACAACACTTGTGACACGTGTCCGATACGGACACCAAACGGACACAAAATTGACCCAAATTCTAGGAACATCTACGGGACACCTAGATCTAGCCTAATATACAAAGAAATCGAAATAATAATGAAACTTAAGGGATTTTACCTATAGGTACAATTAGCAAGAAAAAGCCCCAAAGTGAAGTGTTCCTCCTTGCTAGCTCGGATCCCCAAATTACTCAAAATCTGGGATTACTCTCCACCAACAGTAAATAAACAATAATTAGGTCCTAATGCAAAAGACTAGAGTTAAAAAGGAGTTGAAATGAAAAAGTTATGGAACGGCTCTTTTCCTCTTTCTTCAAAGCTTGAAAAAATAATAATAAAAGAGGCAAGAACAAGGAAGAGATTATTTATAGAGAAGGGGGAGCCCTAGTGGCTGGTCATAAAGTGAGAAATTAGATTTAGGGTTTAGTCTAATGGCTATGGGCCTAATTGCACTAGTCATGGAACCACTTTCTAAGTCTCAAGTCTATGGACCTAAACACCAATCCTCCTATTTCAAACTTGATCCTAAGTGTCCTAACTTGAGTCGACTTAAGTTAGACTAGGGTCCATAACATGTTAACTAGGTCACCAAGTCAAGGTCAAAATCTAGGACAGTCTCTTAAGTCGCAGCTTAGCAAAAGTCAAAATCAACAATCACCAGTGCAATAAATCATGAAATAATTTAAAGAGGCCAAATAACCAAAATACCCTCATGCTCAAAAGTAGAAATAAATTATCCTAATAATATGGTTAGGCTCTAGGTCAGACAGTCTTCCAGGTAACACTAGCAAGGTATCAAAATCACAAGCCATGACTTAAAATAATTTTAAATTGATTAAAAATTACCAAAAATCATAATATGATTTAAATACAAATAAATAATTATTATAAATACAAAATTTCAAAATTACCCTCATTCCAGAAACTGGGTGTTACAAACCCTAACCCTAACTAAGCCATTAAGTGGCCGACCAACCTAGGTATTCCTCTATATAATCTCCTTTCCACTTGTTCTTGCCTCTTTTGTGTCATTTCAACTTTTAGAAAGGAAAGGTAATTCCCATCTTCCCTAATTCCTATTAAATCCATTTTAATTCCTTTTTGATCCAAAGCTTTTGCAATAGATTCTAATCATCCTCTATTTGATATTCATCGAGAGTGATTTCAGTTTGTGAGCAATTTGGGGATTTGAGCTAGCAAGAAGGAATACTCTATTTTGGAGCTTTTCTTGCCATTGGACACGTATAGGTAAAATTCCTCAAATTGTGCTATTATTCTGATTTCTTTACATCCTAGCCTAGATCTAGGTGTCCCCTAGCTGTCCCAAAAATTTGGTTAGAAATCGTGTCCATTTGGTGTCCGTATAGGACACGTGTCAATATATATGTACAAGTGTTTGATTAAATACCTCAAATAGTAAATTATTGCTATTTTTAAAATGTATATGAATAGAAATGTAGATCTACATGTGTTTAATATTTTCCCTATTATTTGTGTCCAATTTGGAGCCGTATCCGTGTACAAACAGGACACAAACAAGCTTGTAGCAGCCTTGGGCAGTATCCTGCTGCTCGAGGCCTCGTACTCACTGTACAGGGCACGTGGCAACCTGTAGTTTAGCACGGATGTGAGCACCCTAAATTTCGGGTTGATTTTTTTAAAAATTTTCTGATTGATTTAGTTTTAATAAATAATTTATTCTGTTATTTATCTTTAAGTGTACTTTCCCGTGCCATTAATATTTGGAGTGTCAGGGATGTTCATCTCTGGAAATCTTCTTCATAAGTTTTGTAGTGGACTTGATTGCCTTCATGACGGTATATAGTGTCCCATCCAAACTTGTTTCCTTGTACTCTTTTTGTTTCGCACAACTTCGGGTCGAATTAAACCATTTGATCATTAATTAATTTTTTCCACTCTTTTCCTTGATCATTTTTAGCACATTATCGTGACTTTTAATTTGGGAGCACCAGACCAGTCATTTCCTTGAAACCAACTTATCATCCATGATCTACTCGAGACACTCTTTATCCATGACCTTCGTGTTCCACTCAGACACACCATTTTGTGCTCCGTTTGCTTCGCACAACTTTCCTGACATGTGACCCGATTTTATTTTACCCCACGGTGTGGTATTCATTTTCCAACTTGATTTGTGGGGACCCTGTCGACCAAAACCTGTCAGCCCCATATATGGACATGGCCCACATTGAGCCTACTACCCGTACGACACTTGTGTCCCATTTATTGAATCTCCATGTGCTACTTATTTGCCCATGATCATCAACACCTATTTTTATTCAATTTTTGCACAATGTCCGGTTTTGATCCAACTCGGCTCGACTGAACCCAGCCCTAGCTTTATATTATCCTCTCTCATGACGTCCTCACTTTCCTCGTCTAAAAATAATATCAGATACCCTGTCTACCTATTTTAATTTTCAATGGAAAATTTCGTTTTTAAAATCCCTATAGGATAACCTATTTTTTTTTTCCTATATTCAATCCTAGCCTTTGGATTATCCCATTTAATCCTCACTTTTATTTCCCACACATTCACACACAGCCCCTCCATTACTAGCCGGCCCTAACTTTGAGAGAACCACATTTTTCTCTCTCTCCCTCTCATTTCAATTATTCTCTCTCTCCCTTTCTTAAATTTTACCAACAGCAACTACAACAAACAATCTCCACCACCACTACACTCAGCTATTCCGACCTTCCACTGGCTAGAGCCCCGCCGTGGCCAAGCCAGCCACCCACCTAGGCCATCGGCCGAGCTCATCTCCTCCTCCTCCTTCTTCACACATCATTACCACCATCAGTACCATCACATTCGCTATCACCTCCACCGTGCGCCGCCGCCACGTCCGCCGCACCACCCGCCGCCGTGCCTAGCGTGCCCCCGTGCCTTCGCTGATGGGGCTAGGCAGCGTAGCCCCGCGCACAGCCCCCCCCCCCGTGCGTAGCTGCAACAGCAACAACAAGTAGGCAGCATGGCCGGGAACCCCTTGGCTGCGCGCGCACGGGCAGTGCAGTGCCGCCGCCGGCCGGACACCGACGTGGCCGAACCCCACAAGGCCGGGCGCACCCCTGGGGTAGGCCCATGGCGGCCACCATCCTCCGAGATGTGTCGTCGAGGCGATTCGTGCGTTTCGCACGAAGTTCCGTCGTAACGCGCGCAGGATCGATCCAGAATTCGCGTTCCGTCGCAGCGACTTCGTGCACTTTTCTCGGGAATACGACCGTTGGATCGGCAATTTCTTCACTCCGTCACAATCTCGGTATATCCACCTTCACTTCTGTCAATTTTTATCCGTTGATTTTACCGTTTGATACATCAAAACCGGCCACCAAGTTGACAGTTTAAATTGTATTAAATTTGGACAGTTTTACGGAGTCAACTTTGTCAGCTTGTATCTCCTCCATCGCAGGTTCGTTTGGCATACTACCAGTTCCGGTTCGAAGCTGGTATAACCCTCTTACTACCCCTCCAGTTTCGTTTCATTATGAGCTTGTTTGATTGGTTGAATTCGACGCCAAAGTTGGCCGTCCGAATTCGTAATTTCTAACTTATAAAATTCTATTTTTGTACACGGGACTCTAGATTTCATTTCTAACACCACCAGTAGACTCGTGGCGTCGTTCTGGCATATTTTCATATAAAATTTGTTAGATTTGGAGGACGTGGGCCCTGGCACATTTTTTGGTGCAAAGTGGGTCCCACAGTCCGGATCAACGGGACTTTTTAACGCTGGCTCATCGGAATCCAATTCCGGATATACTGTTGAGTTCGTATCGTCATTCTGGACTCGTTGACATATAATTTGCTAGGTTTTGGTGGACATTGGATCTGGCATGTATTCTGGTGCAAGTCGGATACCAATATCCGGGTCAACGGGTCATTTTGAGATCGGCTCATCGGAATCCAATTCCGGATATACCGTTGAGTTCGTATCGTCATTCTGGACTCGTTGACATGTAGTTTGCTGAGTTTTGAGAACATTTGCTCTGGCACGCATTTCTCTGCAACCCGGAATTTCAAGTTCTGGTCAACGGAACAAATTGAGATCGGGCCAACGGAATCCAATTCCGGATATACCGTTGGATTCGTATCGTCATTCTAGTTTCGTGGAAATATAATTTGTTATATTTTATAGTCCTATTTTCTTGCACATTTTTCGGTGTAAAACGGCTCCGACACGGATACCGTTTTTGACCCGAAATTACCATTTTGCTCTTGTATCCAAATTGGACCGATGGGTAGGCTATCCTAGCTAATTTGACCATTCTGCACACGTTGGCGATGTTTATTTCATCGTCCGACAATTTTTGTTGATAGTTTCTCTGAGTTTAACCTTTTTATAATTAATTAATAATTAATTCTTATAATGTTCGTAATTCGGAATTAGAACAACGAAACTGAGCTCAGTCAATTCCAGTGATCTCACATCGCTGAAATTGACAAGATGGACACGTGGATCACTATAATAAGATTATCAACTTTACTGTTGATCATCCCATCTCGATTTGCGTGTCGTAAGTTTCGATGTACGAATAACGAAATATACTTTATATCTTAATAATTAGACTAGAATTAACCCTGTTTGACCAGAGTTGACCAGTTGACCGAAAGTCAACTGTAAGTCAACACTTGACCTAGTTTAACTAGATTGTTGACCGGAGTTGACCTAGAGTTGATTGACTAGAAGAACCTAGGATAATATAGATTGCTTGTAGAGATTCATTTATTACAACTTGAACACCTTGTAACCTGTGTTGCTTTAAATAGGACTCTGTGGACTTAGTTGGACCCCTATACTTATCAGCTGTTCAGGTTATCAGGCGAGTACATTCTCTGATCTTTTCATACTTGTCTGGACTATACTCTTGCTCTAGATTACTTTACTTGATGCTGACAAGTATCTTCATGGATTAGTACTATATGGATCCTTTCCTGAGATGTTATCCCTCAACGGGTGCATCGGGTATTTCATGTTCATGTACTTTATCATGTGCATCAGGTACTCTTTGCACTCGTACTAGTTCATGTATTTACATGTTCTCATGTGCTTTCATGTGCTATCATGTGCTTTCATGTGCTATCATGTGCTTTCATGTGCTATCATGTGCCTCATGTACTACTCAGTACATGAGTTCACGTATCTTAGCTGTATTCATGTGCAAATAACGTAACTTGAATGGATCCTTGTGTATTGATTGGGACGGGGTGAGTAGAATTGGTTATGTGATCATTATCCCCAGTAGGTATTCATGTGCCTCTTAGTGTATTCATGTGCTTCTTAGTTGTATTCATGTGCTCCTAAGCCGTTTACATAACCATATTGTACTCTAAATCACGTAGCCACTTACAGTCTCTACTATCAAGTATTTACTTTCAGTTACAAAATATCTCCTATTTTCTCGTACTTTTTTTTCAGCATTTCCTGTATTTTACTCTATTGCATGCTTTATACTCCTAACCAGTTATGAACTGTTTTGAGAGATACGTGCTCGCTCCCGTCCTGACTGGACCAGTTGATAAATTTTACAGATAGCTTGGAGGTTATTGCTAGCCTAGAGGAGACAAAGTAGAGGTCGGAGTAGATAGCTAGAGTTTCTCATTTTATTTTCAGTTGTCTTGAGTTGTATTTATGGATTACTGTATTTGAGCTTTGAGATGTATTTCTGAGTTGTGTATCTTAGACACTTAGACTTCTATCTGCTGTATCTCTTTTGGATTTCATGTTTTGACTATTTTCCATTATGCTCTACCTTAGATGTGATTGAGTTTACATTCTACTATGTCACCCCCATTCGGGGAGTATAAACTGTTTAGCCTTATACTGTTAGATGCATGAGACCTAGGACAACATTCTACCGCCGACACTGCGGCGTAGGCTGGACGCACCCACGTCTCGTGCCCTAACTCTAGTGTGCGGGTCGTGACACGTTTTTTGTGGTGGCCCATGCAGGTCGAGTTTGTGTAGTGGTTTTCGAACTAGAGTACCACTACAGCCTGCAGTAGGAATAGGATATATTTTGAAGATAGTCAATCACAGTTAGGATCCCTTGAGAGATTCCTGGGACGACCCTTGAGAATCTTATTTAACTTCGAATTGAAAACTCTATTTTTCCTTGATTTGATTATCTTTATTTTCTGTTGTTGAATTTGATTTTGATGGATTATTCTTGAATTTGAGTTTGTATTTATTAATTTTGATGGAAGATTGTTGAATTTTGAATCTTGATGTTAGCTGTAGCATCCGAGTTTGTATTTATATGATTTGAAGGATTTTTACTCATTTTTGAATCTTGATGTTCGTTGATAAATTTGATTTTTGGGTATTCACTGTTGATTTAACTTAATTTTTGTCAATATGAAATTATATGGGCTAGGTCGTCTAAGTTTTGGAATCTAGTCTTCTATAGTCATTAGCCAGCATGGTGAGGACACATAGTCTGGCTTTGGATATATTTCTTGGGTGTGGGAATTTAAGGTTTTCGCAGCCAAGCTAGCGGCATCGCAAAAATGTTAAATACCATGATTCTAGAGGTATGTGCCTAAGTCGAGGACTTTTTGATTATCGTAGCCTTGCTTACTAGTATGACGAGGATTTAGTGTACCATGATTTTGGATAGACGCATATAATCATCAGATTGTACCTTAAATATTTTTGAACATGTTTTCTCTACTTTTGTTCAGTCCTTCAAAAACAAGAATTATTACTTGTTGTTTTGTTTTGCTTCTAATTATTTAACTTAGGAGTAGCTTTAGCTGTATTATAGACCTTTGTGTAACTTCTTACGAATTTTTTTCTTAATACAATGAATCGATGATTTTGCTTGACCTTATCTTGGATTTGATATTATGGCTCTGATTTAAAAATGGTTCCTTCTTTTAAACAGATAAGCAGAACAGATTCTATTATCATTTCTTTTTCTGCCAATATTTTTATTCCCATCAATCTTTGTCTTATATAACTGTCACTGAGACATATTCACACTATTTTCTTATGTTTTGACACACTCTCATTTGTCATTGACACACACATCTATCTAAAACTGTTAACTGAAACCTACCATACATATCATACACACACACACACATTATATCACACCCTAAAATCTGAGACACATTGGACTGATGTTACACACTAAAAATTCCTGAGAATGCATGTGTACAACTGTTGTATACATTGGTTATAAGGCTGATACATTATACTGTTTCCTGGAACCTATATTGGTTTTCTACACTCACTCACACCACTGATATATGTCACTCACTCACCCATGTCACTCCCACACATTTCACTCAAAACTAAGAACATAATGTTCATTACACACACACTGTTTCCTGAGAACAATGAAGACACACACTTTTGCACAGTGTTTGAAATATGAGAACACATGGTATCACACTCACACACGTTGATTTTTCCACACACACACACACATTGAGGTACCCCTATAACCTATGATGTATCCCTACATCTATGTACACTCACACAAGGACTGTTAACCTATGAATCTACTTACACACACATATACGCACACACACATGTCACTCTCTCGCTCTATGTATATATATTATCTAAAATCTTGTGTGTGAATATGTAATATGCATATAAATATATAATGCTTATACAATTTAGTGGATATGTGAATGTGGTAATTAAATATGTGAGCTACCTATATATGTATATATGGCATACAGCCTATGTAGTATAGTCCATGGGTATCCTAATATGCAAGTTTATGTGTATATGGAATGTATACACACGAGTTAGTTTGTTGTTAGACGTGTGTGACTTGTGAATGATGTGTGCTTGCTAGGATAGACTGGTTAGGCTTAGTGAGACTTGTCTGGGTTAGATTTGACCTAGTTGACCCAGTTTGACTAGAGTAGTTTGACTAGAGTTGACCAAAGGTTGACTTTAGCCTAGATTGACCCAAACATCATGTAGAATGCATTGTTGCAGTTATTTTTACCAATTTGGATATGTTGTGACTTGTACTGTTCTGAATAGGAGCCAGACATCACTCCTCAGGCATTATTTCATTCAGATACTTAGGATATCAGACGAGTACATTCTCTGACCGTTTTATGATTGATAGGACTATATTCTTGCTCTAGATTACTTTACTTGATGCTGTCACGATGGAAACACGAATTAGTACTATGTGGATCTTTTCATACGATGTTATCCCCCTCGAGAGCATCGGATACATCATGTCATGTGCGTTTTACTTTCATTATGTATTCATGTGCTTTCACCATTCATGTGCACTCTCGTGATTCATGTACTCTCATGTTCATGGAGCCCCCTTGTTTATATTCATGTGCACCCATTCATGGAGCCCCCTTGTTTATATTTATGTGCACCCATTTATGTGACCCCATGTGAAATGTCACGCCCCACTCCCTAGGAGCGATCGTCCTCGCTAAGGCGTGATGCCGCACGAGCTTAGATTGCGCTCATGCAAGACAGTTTCATAACGGCCGATTACATCGGTGGCGACGGGGTCATCGCACAGAAGTCCCAAACAGAAATATTGAACATGCAGCAGAAATTTAGAATCAAAACAGAAGTTATTCAAAATAACTCTTTATTGATATTAAAAAATCAGATTACAATAGGCGCAAGCCATGATTACAAGTCTCTCGTGCTCACTTTTTTCTTATTATACAAGTCACTATATTCTCTCTCATCTCTCGATTATAAATACTTGAGCCAGCGGAAGCTTCAGAAGGCGATGTCCATACATTATGTCCCGTATAAGTCTTGACTTCACGTGGCCGCACGTTTCGAGTCACCAAGGAACTCCATGCCTCGACGCGTCCAAGCGAGCTCCGCGCCACGAGCTTCTACCTATGCCTGGACATGGAAAATGTGTGGGTGTCAGTACTCAACTGTACTAGTGGAGTGAGCTTCTCGCCTACCCATACAAAACTGACACGTTTTATTTACTTTGTGCAATACAAGTCCCTTTACGATTATCTTTTTAGTCTTGCCTTAGGATCAGTTTTAAGACAACGATGCCCACCACATGGTCGTGCTATAATGACAACGTGTATTTCGATCGAGGCAGTACCTCATCGATTATGTACTTGACCGAACTTCAACTCGGGACGGCAGGGTCATGCCATACTGTATTTGTGACTTCAACGTATTCGAGACAGTTCTTCACCGAGGAGCAACTTATGCGAACTCGGTCGTGCCAAGACTTCTACTTAAACTCAAGTGCCTCTAGACCAATCCTTGTGCCAATGACGTCGAGGGGACGACTCGTGCTGGTCGTACCTTGCAACTTATCAAGACTTATCCATGCAACAGCCTTGCGGCCTTCCTGTTCGACTCATAAACCAACTTAGTAAAGACTCGTTAAACATTGTGTCGATTCGTGAACATCCTGACGCCACGTATCGTGCCTAGCACAGTTCCTATGCTGCAGCCCAATCTTAGGCCCAGACCTTATGTTACCGACTGCACATGAATTCAAGTTCTAGACTCAATCCAAAGGCATACACGCGGTTTACCGCTATTCTTCCGACCCATCTACATGAGTGGTCACCAGCAATGTCACACTATCTTGGATCTCGGCACGGGGACATCGGATCGTCCCTAGACGGGTAGCTAGCCCAGAGGCACCAAATCTTCTATGCGGTTATCCAGCATCCTACTTGAGCCTCACTCACTTCTCCTGGGCCGACATGATCCCGGTGCCCCGGCGATCACTCGAGAAGACCTAACCTTGTCGACAAGTTATCCAAGGACCATGCAAGACTCAACTCGATCTACCAAGTCCATTATTAATCATGACCATGCTTTCCATCTATCAGTCGAGACTCCCAAGTAGCGGGAACCATCTCGTGTACGAGACTTACCGAGACTCCCAAGTAGCAGGACCGATCTCGTGTGTTTTCTTGTCGAGACATAGCGATACTCCCAAGTAGTGGGACCGATCTCGTATGCGGGACTTATCAAGACTTAGCGAGACTCCCAAGTAGCGGGACCGATCTCGGGGACAACCAATCACGTGGACTTCCTTTTTCTGTGGCATACTCTTTCCTAAATTCACCATGGCTCGTGCCTTAGACAGGCCTGGTTCTCTAGGCAGCGCTATCGCTCAAGTCATTTACTTTATACGACAAGCCTAGTTCTCGAGGGACTAAGCGACTTGACAACCGCAGCTAGAGCGGGACAGTGCTAGGATGGATTTGATAGCCCAACACAACTCTTGTCTAACTTATTCGGGAAACGACTCTACGAGCAAAGGCTATGTCGAGCTACGAATCGAGAGAACGTGCCATGCACGCGTTCGACTTGAACAACCAAGTCCTCGGGTGCCTAGACTTAAGCCAAAAGCCGTGCAAGACAACTTAACCCACGGGACATGCGAATGCTATGCCAAGCCTCGGACGACGGGACCGTGTATGCTTTATCAAGCATTCACGTGGGCAACGCCTATGAATTAGGCTAATTCGAGCGTTGGGACAAAACGACGGGACCGTACATGCTTTATCAAGCATTAATGCAGGTGACGCCTATGACTTAGGCTAATTCGAGTGTCGTGACAACTTATCAACTTAGGCAAACTTCCTTCTCCCAAGCCACTGGAACGAAGGATCGAGTGTCATTTTGAAATCATGCTGATCCGACTTCTAAGAAGACCGTGGGACCATTTTCCATGTTCTAAGACATTCCGACCCGTCGGGATTATTCCCTTAGCTATGTGGATGCGTCTCTTTTATTATCAAGCCTAATTTTTGCAAGTTGAAAACATGTGAGTTATTAGGTGAAGGCTAAGATGAGGCGAGTTCATCGACACTACCCCACCTGAGCGAGGAGTCGCCTCGACCGAGCGAGGCTTCGAGCAGCCGTTGCAAGGCTAAGACCGAACGCCGTCGGCGTTTCTACTCCTCTGATTGGTTTTACGGGACGGGGCACTACAACATACACCACTCAGAAAAAGTCTCGTCCTCGAGAATTTCCTGAAGGCAAGCCACCCTACCATTTCTATGGCCAAGACTTAATCGAGCTTAGACACGGGACTACAACAGTCGTACGGGGTACGCCATAATTTATCGTACACACTCCGCCTACGTATTTCTTTGATTCCAAGCCACGCTCGTACTACTTATCATTCTTTCTCTTAACACGATTTCAATTTCTCGACACTATTCCATTCCTCAAGTCTTTCTTGAATCAACGTATCACTTGGCTGGATCGCACACCCATTCCAGGTGTCTCCAAAATACTTGCATTTAGCCAAGCTGCATAATAGAGAATTTGTCATTCTCACTAGAGTCGCATCGTGCACATACGCAGTATTCTTGCATTATTCTATCCATTTATACCAATCCTCAAGATCAATCTTTCGATTAATAACTCTTGAAACAGGGCGTCTCGCATAACCACTAGGCCATTTCTCAAGGCTAAGTCAATATCAGGATCAGAATCATAGTTCCCCAACAATAATGCCAATATTAACCCCAATCCTAGGGTCAAACCATAGTCGGTAGTAAGGGGTTTTCTATCCAAGCTCGCGTCACTCAGATTTCTAAACATCGAGCACGATCACCTAATTCGCATCAAGGCACTTGTTGTGCAAATTCGAACCCGTTCAATCACCAATTCTAACCAATTCATGTATTCGATCACGAGTTCGCCTAGCTCGACAATAGGTTGCGCCCCAATCTCACGTGAGTCCGATTATCCACGGTGGTTCATGAATCACCATACAAAACTTCCGCGGAATAATCATTCTCATCGGGGCGTAATTCTTGCTTGAGTCTAGACTAATTCATTCTCAATACGCGGATTGGACCTACTCAATCCTCAAGTTCAATTCATCAAGCACACAAAGTCATTATCGAGTCCACCTTCGCATGAAACCACAAGTCGAAATAATCATATTTCTATGCCATGCAAGTGCCGGTCACCCCCGCTGTATGAATCAACATACTAGCGCTCATGCGGGGTGATCGCCCTAATCGGCGTGACGTATGTGCATGGCTAGAGTTGCGCTCGCATAATACAAGAATGTCAACTTTGTGGTTATCGTCGAAGCAATCCTAACATTTCATTTTCATCCAAGCAAAGATCTCAGTTCGATAGTCCGTTTGTCATTCGTTCAACTAGACAATCATCGAGCCAAGTCTATCTTTTCTTCGACACATTTCAACATCCCGAGTATAGCATCCATCGGAACAATGACATTTTACACGATCGTCATTTTTTGAATCAGAGTACCCCCGAGTTATTGCACATCGATCTTTGATACGTCTCAATACCATCGGTGATGTACGTAACCTGACGATCTTTTTTTTGCAACGAACTTCGAGTTATGCAACTGATGCTATTGTCTGAGTTGGATATTCCACAATCTTCTCGATATTCAAGATCAAGTTCCATCGCTATTCCTCAAGCTAGTTTCAAGATCGTTATCCAAAACTCAAGTCACATTTTATTTGACTCGATCCGAAGTCGTACGTGTGATTTACTAGATTTTCTCGATCAAGACATTCACTTGTTTCACCGTTCCGAATCGTTTTCTAACTCGTGTTGCCCATTCACAAGTTGTCCGAACGATATCTCGTTCGGGACATTCGAAGTCACGACCAACTAAGCATGACGCGTTCTAAGGCTTTGTTTGATCGCATCGCCTAGCCGACACACTCGTCGTTACTTCTAATCCTCAATTTTTGCTCGAGTGATTTCTAAGACAAATCATACAGCACTAAGGATTCGATCCATCCGATTTAATCCACAATCACGTTTCGCATTCACTCGATTTCTACAACTTGTAGATTTGTTCGACGAATCTCTAGCGTAATCGCTCGTACCGACGCACTAAGTCGTTCGTACTATTTCTTAAGATCTAAACCAGACTTCCTTGTACGCCTAAGCGTCAGTTCGATAGCGTTCCTATCGATAAATACTATAAGTGTATCTCTATTTTTGACCGAGCGATACTTAATATTGCTCGCGACTCGATTGCACCATAAAGTCGAGGTGCGCGACACACATCACAACTTAGCCAAAAGGTCGTGTGCTTAGCCATCCCGTGCCGACTATACTCCGAGTTTGCACGCTCACTTAGTAAGGTCGACGTAAGACTATTTGGGCACACGCGCGACTTTGTTAACTTTAGCATATGTTCTTTATCAAGTCAAGTTTGACACCGTTCGACACAAAGGCCATTGTCTATCGATGCATTCGAGTGAACGCTTGTACGATCTTTTGAAAATATTTAGATTTATTGTATGGACATGTCGAGGAACATTTGAGAAAAAGCGCATACGTTTTTAACAACGACGAGCTTTCAAAACTGAGAGATCGACATGAAGTCCAAAGACGTAAAGCCATGCTCTGATACCAATATGTCACACCCCGCTTCCGTAGGAGCGATCGTCCTCGCTAAGGCGTGATGTCACACGAGCCTAGATTACGCTCGTGCAAGGCAGTTTCATAACGGCCGATTACATCAGCGGCGACGTGGTCGTCGTACAGAAGTCCCACACAGAAACATTGAACATGCAGCAGAAATTTAGAATCAAAATAAAGTTATTGAAAACAATACTTTATTGATATTGAACAATCAGAAGACAATAGGCACAATCCATGATTACAAGTCTCTCGTGCTAACTTTTCTCTCATTATACAAGTCACTCTACTCTCTCTCATCTCTCGATTACAAATACTTGAGCCAGCAGAAGCTTCGGAATACGATGTCCATACATTATGTCCTGTATAAGTCTTGACTTCACACGGATGCACGCTTCGAGTCGCCAAGGAACTCCATGCCTCGACGCGTCCAAGCGAGCTCCGCGTCACGAGCTTCTTCTTGTGCCTGCACATGGAAACTGTGTGGGTGTCACTACTCAACTGTACTGGTAGAGTGAGCCCCTCGTCCACCCATACAAAACTGACACGTTTGATTTACTTTGTGCAATACAAGTCCCTTTACGATTGTCTTTTTAGTCTTGCCTTAGGATTAGTTTTAGGACAACGACGCCTGACCAAACCGATGTGCCACGACATGGTCGTGCTATAATGCCAACGTGTATTTCGATCGAGGTAGTGCCTCATCGATTATGTACTTGACTGAACTTCAATTCGGGATGGCAGGGTCATACCATACTGTATTCGTGACTTCAATGTATTCGAGACAGTGCTTCGCCGAAGAGCAACTTATGCGAACTCGGCCGTGCCACGACTTCTACTTAAACTCAAGTGCCTCTAGACCAATCCTCGTGCCAACGACGTCAAGGGGATGACTCGTGATGGTCGTGCCTCTTAACTTATCAAGACTTATCCATGCAACCGCCTTGCGGTCTTTCTGTTCGACTCATAAACCAACATAGACAAGACTTGTGAAACATTGTGTCGATTCATAAACATCCTGACACCATGTATCGTGCCTAGCACGGTGCCTATGCTGCAGCCCAATCTTAGGCCCAGACCTTGTGTTATCGACTGGACATGCATTCAAGTTCTAGACGTAATACAAAGGCATACACACGGTTTGCCGATATTCTGCCGACCCATCTACAAGAGTGGTCACTAGCAATGTCAAGCTATCTTGGATCTCGGCTCGGGGATAACGGATCGTCCCTACACGGGTAGCTAGCTCGGAGGCACTGGTTCTCCTATACGGTTATCCAGCATCCTACTTGAGCCTCAATTGCTTCTCCAGGGCCGACATGATCCCGGTGCCCCGACGATCATTTGAGAAGACCTAACATTGTCAACAAGTTGTCCAATGACCATGCAAGACTCAACTCGATCTACCAAGTCCTTTCTTAATCATGACCATGCTTTCCATCTATCAGTCGAGACTCCCAAGTAGCGGGACCGATCTCGTGTACGAGACTTATCGAGACTCCCAAGTAGCGGGACCGATCTCGTGTGCGGGACTTATCAAGACTTAGCGAGACTCCCAAATAGCGGGATCGATCTTGTGTGCGAGACTTATCAAGACTTAGCGAGTCTCCCAAGTAGCGTGACCGATCTTGTGTGCATGTACAGTATATGACTTATGCTAATTCGAGCGTTGGGACAAAACGACAGGACCGTGCATGCTTTATCAAGCATTCACGCAAGCGACGCCTATGACTTAGGATAATTCGAGTGTCGTGACAACTTATCAACTTAGGCCAACTTCCTTCTCCCAAGCCACGGGAACAAAGGATCGAGTGTCATTTTAAATGCACACTGAGCTAACTTCTAAGCAGACCGTGGGACCATTTTCCATGTTCTAAGACATTTCGACCTGTCGGAATTATTCCCTTAGCTCTGTGGATGCGTCTCTTTTATTATCAAGCCAAACTTATGCAAGTTGAAAACATACGAGTTATTAAGTGAAGGCTAAGATGATGTGAGTTCACCGAAACTACCCCACCTGAGTGAGGAGTTGCCTCGACCGAGCGAGCCTTTGAGCCGGCGTTGTATGGCTAAGATCGAACGCCGTCGACGTTTTCATTCCTCCGATTGGTTTTGCGGGACGGGGCACTACATGACATCATGTACAATAACATAACTTGAACGGATCCTTGTGTATTGATTGGGGATGGGGGAGTAGAAATAGTCATGTGGACATTTCCAAAGTAGTGTAGCCATGTACAACCTCTCATGTTTATTATCAAGCTGTTCATATGTCTATCTTATACTTTAAATCACTAGTTTATTGTAGCTCTTTACTTATAGTAGATATTTATTTATAGCCTTCTCTTTTACTTCATGTATATTCTTCAGGTTTTATGTATCTTACTCTTTTGCATGTATTATATTCCTGTCATGATATGAACTGCGTGAGATGTACTGTACTTGCTCCCATCCTGACTGGACCTGTTGAAATATTATAGAAGACCTTGAGGAGCTGTGTCCCACTTATTATGGAGTAGGCCTAGATGACACATGTGAGCAGGACTCTCAGGAGGATGCGGCACTTGCAGAGGACATTACCCAAGTAGTCTAGGCTAGTCAGCTAGACTAGTATCTTATTTATTATTCTGTCTTGTTGGACACACTTGTACTTATTAGGGATTTATTATTCTGGATTTGTGGAGTTGTTTATCTTAGACATTTAGCTATCTCTCTTATCTTGTATTTCTCATCCGTAGTTTCTGTTGATTTCATCTATTCCATCTTATCGTACTTTTTTCCTTAGTTATGATTGAGTTATACTTTATATTGTCACCTCTATTCAGAGTGTATATACTGCACATGCATCTTATAACTGTTAGAGGTATGTGACCTGGGACAGCTTTCTACCGTCGATACTGCAACGTAGGATGGACATAACCACTTCTCGTGCCCCTACACTGGGTGCAGGTCGTGACACATTTTTAGTGGTGGTACATACAGATCGTATTTAGAATTGTAGTGGTATTCGAACTAGAGTATCACTATAACCTGCAGTTGGATTATGATATTTTTTAAAGTACTCAATCACATTAGAAAAACTCTTAATCAGATTCCTTTTATCTAAATTTATTACTTATTGTCTTCCCTTGAATATAAACTGTCCTCCTTTTCTATTTCGACTCATTCTCAGGAATTGTTTTCTTGTTTGATCTGTCTCCAGGATGGTCAAGACTAGATCACATCGTCCAGGTCAGGGGGACACTGATGAGAGGTCTGCCACCTCTCGTCCTCAGCAGCCAGCCCCTGGTACCGGAGCCCCAGTCATGCTTGCTGGGGTGGGTGTTTCAGCTACATTCGGAGGAGCCCCTCCACCAGTAGTTCGCAGAACGAGTCCGGTGATTCCAGAGATGCTCCAACAGTAGCCACCTTCGGGGACCGTTGATGCAGTCCAGCTGTTCACATTCTTTCGGCAGATCATGGAGGCCGAACAGGCCCAACAGCAGCGTCAGACTGCAGAGTTTAGTCGGGGAATCGATCTGGCCCTGACGACAGTTGAGAGGGCAGCAGCTCAGTCCACGACAATTCAGCAGCCACATCCGCTGAGGAAGAAGGGCATCCAAGACTTCCAGAAGATACACCTGGGGTACTTCAGGGGTACAGAGGGCATTCTGTACGTTTATGAGTCGATTGAGCATATGGAGGAAATTTTCAGATTGGTAGAGATTCCAGCAAGGCTACAGATCAAGGCAGCGACCAGTGTGGTGCAGGATTTGGCCTGCACTTGGTACCAGACCGACCCAAGGGTTGGTACGGATGGGTAGACTTGGACAACCTTCAAGAAGCTGTTCAAGGAGAAGTTTTTCCCAGACGCAGCGTTTGGTGCCCTCAAGACTCAGTTCGAGGCCTTAGTACAGGGCAGTCAATCCGTTGAGGAGTATGTTGGGGAGTTCTGCCGTCTGGGCAAGTTTTTCGAGGGGATATCCGAGGCAACGAAGGCCCGAAGGTTCAGGAAGGGACTTGTCAAGGAGGTGAAGTCCTATACCAAGAGTGCCTATAGTACCACTTTTGAGGAGATCTTGGTGGGTGCCTTAGCAGCAGAGGATGATTTTGAGCTGAGGCTCAAGAGGGGATTAGACACCCAGGAAGCCAGTGGTAGCGAAGGACCGGCCAAGAGGCCGTACTTTCAGCAGCAGCACTAGCAGAGATAGTTTTAGCCGCAGCAGTTCTAGCAGCCGGGAGTTCAGCCAGCTCAGCATCAACAGCAGAGGCAGCAGCAGCAGGCCCGAGACAGCAGTCTACTAGTTGTACCTTCTGTAGGAAGCCGGGGCATGGGTGGACTGAGTGCAGAAAGAGGCTGGAGAAGTGTCTTCTCTATGGTTCGTCAAAGCATCTACTGAGGGACTGTTCCCTCTTCGCAGGCAGAGCAGCACAGAGAGCAGGAGCCAAGGCTCCAATTGGACCGCAGAAGGGACCGCTGTCGACTCAGTAGCAGCGGTTCGTGCAGCACTAGCATCAGGACATGGGAGGCCAGCAGGGGTGAGATTTCGCCATGGTGGCCGAGGATGCTGAGGCTATTGGGGAGCTGATCGCAGGTTCTGTTCTATACGACTCCATTCCAGCTTTTGCCTTAATTGATTCTGGGCTTCCCACAGTTTTGTGTTTGTATCATTTATTGATAGACACTGCCTAGTATCTAAACCATTGCCTAGGACCTACAAGATCATGACCGGGGGTGGTATTATCCTCGTGAGTGATGTTTGTAAAGGATGGAGTATTATTTTAGGAGGCCAAGAGTTGGAGGTGAGTCTGCTCGTAATGCCACTACCGAACTACGATATCATATTAGGTATGGATTGGTTGAGCAGGCACCATGCCAGCATAGATTGTTGTAGGGGTAGAGTTCTGTTAGGAGCGCCAGGAGAGCCAGAGTTCGAGTTCACCCGACGGCAGGCGGAGCAGAGCAGTAGTCTTTTCTGTGGAGTTTCAGTCGAAGAGCCGGCGGTTCTCCATCCTTTGATTGTAGAGTTCATGGACGTCTTTTCGAAGGAGTTGCCATGGCTTCCAATGGACAGGGATATTGAGTTCTCGATAGACTTGGTTCCCGACACGGAGCCGATTTCTCAGCATGTCTATCGAGTGAACAACAGTGAGTTGGTGGATTTGAAGAAGCAGGTGGATGAGCTGCAGGACAAGGACTTCATCCGATCGAGTTCTTCATCTTGGGGTGCTCCGACACTCTTTGTACCCAAGAAAGATGGGTCAATACGGATGTGTATCGACTACAGGGTACTCAACAACCTCACGATCAAGAACAGATACCTACTATCGCGGATTGATGATCTCTTCGATTAGTTGAACGGTGCTCAGGTTTTTTCGAAGATTTTTGAGGTCAGGTTATCATCAGATAAAGGTGAAGAAGGAGGATATCCCGAAGACTGCCTTCAGGACGCGGTATGGGCAGTTTGAGTTCTTGGTTATGCCGTTGGGGCTGACCAACGCCCTGGCTATATACATGAACTTGATGAACAAGGTGTTCCACCAGTACTTGGATAAGTTCTAGTGGTGTTCATCGATGATATCCTGGAGTATTCGTAAACTGAGAAGGAGCATGAGGAGCACTTGAGAGTAGTTCTAGAGACACTCAGGAGGGAGAGGTTGTATGGCAAGCTCTCGAAGTACGAGTTCTTTCTGGACATAATTGACTTCTTTCGTCATGTGGTGACTGGAGATAGGATCTCAGTGGACCCGAAGAAGATTACGGCAGTTGAGGCTTGGTCGGCGCAGAGTTCAGTAGCAGAGATCAGGAGCTTCTTGGGACTGGCAGGCTATTACAGGAGGTTCGTACAGGATTTCTCCAGGATTGCAGAGCCGTTGACTAGGCTGACCAGGAAGGATGCAGAGTTTGTTTGATCAGAGGAGTGTCAAGTTGCTTTTGATGAGTTGAAGAAGCGGCTGATGACAGCTCCGATTCTGACATTGCCATCAGGATCGGGAAGGTTCACAATCTACAGTGACGCCTCGGGGAAGGGTTTAGGTTGTGTCTTGCAGCAGCATAGGAAGGTGATTACTTATGCCTCCAGGCAGTTACGTCCCCATGAGAAGAACTACCATACCCATGACTTGGAGTTGGTAGCAGTGATATTTGCTTTGAAGTTGTGGAAATACTACTTATATGGAGAGAGGGTGGAGATCTTAACAGATCATAAGAGCTTGAAGTATGTGTTTATACATAAGGAGCTCAATATGAGACAGCATAGGTGGTTAGAGCTGATGAAGGACTTTAACATCTTACTACAGTATCACTAAGGGAAGGCCAACGTGGTTGTCGATGCTTTGAGTAGGTATTCGACAGCCATATGTTTGACTATGGACCGTCATTTGCTAGCAGATTTGGAGAGCCTGGAGATTGAGGTGATTGTGTCAGTAGTTCAGATGCAGATGTGGGGCCTTCAGATCCAGTCGGACTTGATGGAGAGGATCAAGTCGATGCTGTTTGAGGATGTTGCTCTACGGTGTATTCGAAAGCAGGTTTGAACAGGGCTGGTGGATGGTGAGTTTACTCTTGTAGAGGATGGTGCTTTGAGGCACGATTCCAGGCTGTGTGTGCCCAGTGGAGAGATCAGGGAGCAGTTCATGTAGGAGGCCCATAGATCTCAGTACTCTATACATCCTAGTGAAAACAAGATGTATAAGGATCTGAGGAAGCACGTCTAGTGGTATGGAATAAAGCGGGAGGTGGCTCGCTTCGTAGCCAGATATTTAGTCTGTCAGTAGGTCAAGGCAGAGAGGCAGAGGCCAGGAGGTTTGTTGCAGCCATTGCCCATTCAAAAGTGGAAGTGGGAGCATAGCATGTTAGAATTTTTATCTGGATTACCGTATACACCAGGAGGGAAAGACGCGATTTGGGTCATCGTAGACAGGTTGATGAAATCGGCCCACATTTTACCATTTAAAGTGGGTACGTCTACTGAGAGGCTTACAGAGATGTACATGCGGTAGATTGTCATGGAGTTCCGTTTAGCATTGTTTCGGATCGGGATAGTCGCTTTACTTCTCATTTTTGGCGGAGTTTGCAGACTATTTTGGACAATCAGCTCAAGTTTAGTACTGTATACCACCCTCAGACGAATTTACAGTCAGAGAGGACTATTCAGACGCTCGAGGACATGCTACGAACGTGCGTCTTGGATTTTAGAGGATCCTGGAAGGATTATCTGCACTTGGTCGAGTTTGCTTACAATAACAGTTTTCTGGCCAGTATTGAGATGTCACCTTTCGAGGCGTTGTACGGGCGTAGGTGTCGTACACCCTTATCTTGGGATGATGTTGGTGAGCGAGCTTTATTGGGACCTGAGATGGTTGTGGACGCAGCCAAGAAGGTAAAGCTCATCAAGGACAGACTTCGCGTGGTACAGGATAGACATAGACACTGGGCCGATAGCCATCGAAGGCCTTTGGAGTTTGAGGTACAGATTAGAGATAGGATTAGAAGTAGGATGTTTGTTTGTGTTGTTTGATCATATTTGATTATTTAGTAACTTGAGACCTTGTCTGTGTTTAGGTCGTAGACATGGTTTTTCTGAGGATATCTCCGACTAGTGGTACTATACATTTTGGTGGTGGTGGGAAGCTTAGCCCACGCTTCATCGGACCTTTCGTGATTAGCGGAAGAGTCGGTGACGTGGCATACAGGCTAGACTTGCCACCAGTACTAGTGGGTGTCTACAACGTATTCTATGTATCACAGTTGAGACGGTACGTGGCTGATCCTAGCCATGTACTTGATCATTCGGAGATTGAGGTGGGACCTAATCTCAATTATCCAGAGCAGCCAGTGGAGATTCTTGATCGTCGAGGGAAGGTAATGAGAAACCAGGTGATACCCTTCGTTCGCATCGCATGGAGGCATCATTCTCCAGGAGAGTCTACCTGGGAGCGGGAGGATGAGATGCGCGAGCGATACCCTTATCTTTTTGGACCTTGAGGTATGATTGTCTATCCTTCTCATCAATTTAGTTTCGCCTTTTAATTTCGAGGACGCAATTATTTTAAGGAGGGTAGATTTGTCACTACCACATTTTAGCTTGAGGGCATTTTGATCATTTGTGAATTTTTGAATTTATTTTAATTTATTGAAATGATGATTGCTATTTTGACTTTTACTAGTTGAGACTTTGTAGACTAACCTAGATGTTGACCCTAGCTATAGTGACTTGGTTAGCATGGTTTGACCCTTGACTAACTTAAGTCAACCCCATTTTAGTCATTTAGAATCTAGTTTGAAATAGGAGGAATTAAGACTAGGTTCATGACTTATGACTTATGATTTTAATTCCATGACTATTGCAACTTGGCCCATAGGCCCATTAGTGAAACCCTAACCCTAACCAAGCTATTAAGTGGCCAGCCAACCTAGGTATTCTCCTATATAATTTCCTTTCCACTTGTTCTTGCCTCTTTTGTGTCATTCCAACTTTTAAAAAGAAAAGGTAATTCCCATCTTTCCTAATTCCTATTAAATCCATTTTAATTCCTTTTTGATCCAAATAGTTTGCAATAGATTCTAATCATCCTCTATTTGATATACATGGAGAGTGATTTCAGTTTGTGAGCAATTTGGGGATTTGAGGTAGCAAGGAGGAACACTATATTTTGGGGCTTTTCTTGCCACTGGACACCTATAGGTAAAACTCCTCAAATTGTGCTATTATTCTGATTTCTTTGCATCCTAGCCTAGATCTAGGTGTCCTCTAGCTGTCCCTAAAATTTGGTTAGAAATCATGTCCGTTTGGCGTCCGTATCGGACACGTATCAATATGTATGTACGAGTGTTTGATTAAGTGCCTCAAAGAGTACATTATTGATGTTTTTAAAATGTATTTGAATAGAAATGTAGATCTACATGTGTTTAATGTTTTCCTTATGATTTGTGTCCAATTTGGAGCCGTGTTCGTGTCCAAACATGACACAAACACGCTCGCAGCAGCCTACGGCAGTGTCCTGCTGCTCGAGGTCTCATGCTCACTGTACATGGCACATGGCGTCCTGTGGTTTGGCACAAAGGAGGGGGCAATGACTGACATGTAAGCCTCTAATCCTTGTGTCGAATGGTCATGTGTCAGACACGTGGTGTCGAGTGCATTAGGATTGTACTAGGCGTGTGAAACGTGTCTTCACTCGGTCTGATACGGGCTTCTTGTCCACATTTGACATGTCGTGGACACGTCGTGATGGGTCCAGTATGTAGCCCTAGTGTTGGGCTACACATGGACGTGACCACGTGGAATGGTGTGTCACGTGTCGTGTCTACGAGGCGACTGTATCGCATCACGATGCAGTCTGTACACGTGAATGTGTTTGTGTGTGTTCGTGACTTGGACATGCCGTATCCAGTCGTAGGGACACGTGGGGACTCGTATGGGCTCTGGATACATGTACGACTCGATCCTAACCTATTTTGCATGTATTTTATTGTGTTTCGATTTATAATTCAGGTTTCTCAAATTTTTCTGATACACAGTGCACTATTTGAATTTTTGAGATTTTAAATGTAATTTAACTGATTTCTAAATGACAATTCACCATGATAATTTCATCTACATATGTAAGGATTAATGTACATGATTAGGTTTCATGTTAGCTAGATGTGTTGGTTTTTGAATTACTATTGGACTGAAATCCTGAAAATTGTCAATGATAAACTGAAATTCCTAGTTTAATACACTGTAACTTTACACTATCATCCTACTTACACACACATTCTCTACTGTTCACTGTGACACATTCACACTGTTATCTTATGTTTTGACACACTCTCATTTGTCATTGACGCACACACCTATCTAAAATTATTAACTGAAACCTACCACACATATTACATACACACACACATTACATCACACCCTAAAATCTGAGACACATTGGACTGATGTTACACACTGAAAATTCCTGAGAATGCATGTGTACAACTGTTGTATACATTGGTTATAAAGCTGATACATTACACTGTTTACTGGAACCTATGTTGGTTTCCTACACTCACTCACACCACTGATATCTGTCACTCACTCACCCATGTCACACCCATACATTTCACTCAAAACTGAGAACCTAATGTTCCTTACACACACACTGTTTCTTGAGAACATTGAAGACACACACACTTTTGCACACTGTTTGAAATCTGAGAACACATGTTATCACACTCACACGCATTGATTTCTCCACGCACACACACATTGAGGTACCCCTATAACCTATGATGTATCCCTACATCTATGTACACTCACACATGGACTGTTAATCTGAGAATCTTCTTACACACATATATATGCACACACACATATCACTCTCTCACTCTATATATATATATATGTATTATCTAAAATCTTGTGTGTGAATATGTAATATGCATATAAATATATAATGCCTATATAATTTAGTGGATATGGGAACATGGTAATTAAATATGTGAGTTGCCTATATATGTGTATATGGTATATAGCCTATGTAGTATAGCCTATGGGTATCCTAATGTGTAAGTCTATGTGTATATGGAATGTATACATATAAGTTAGTGTGTTATTAGACTTGTGTGACTTGTGAATGATGTGTGCTGGCTAGGATAGACTGGTTAGGCTTAGTGAGACTTGTCTGGTTTAGGTTTGACCTAGTTGACCTAGTTTTACTAGAGTAGTTTGACTAGAGTTGACCAAAAGTTGACTTTAGCCTAGATTGACCCAAACATCATGTAGAATGCATCGTAGCAGTTATTTTATCAATTTGGATATGTTGTGACTTGTACTATTCTGAATAGGAGCCAGACATCACTCCTCAGGCAGTATTTTATTCAGATACTCAGGATATCAGGCGAGTACATTCTCTGACCGTTTCATGCTTAATAGGACTATATTCTTGCTCTAGATTACTTTACTTGATGTTGTCACGATGGAAATACGGAATAGTACTATATGGATCTTTTCATACGATGTTATCTCCCTCGGGAGCATCGGATACATCATGTCATGTGCGTTTTACTTTCATCATGTATTCATGTGCTTTCACCATTCATGTACACTTTCATGATTCATGTAATCTCATGTTCACGGAGCCCCCATGTTTATATTCATGTGCACCCATTTATGGGCCCCCATGTGAAATTATGTACAATAATATAACTTGAACGGATCCTTGTGTATTGATTGGAGATGGGGAGTAAAAATAGTCATGTAGACATTTCCAAAGTAGTGTAGCCATGTACAACCTCTCTTGTTTATTATCAAGCCGTTCACATGTCTATCTTGTACTCTAAATCACTAGTTCACTGTAGCTCTTTACTTATAGTAGATATTTTTTTACAGTCTTCTCTTTTACTTTATGTATATTCTTCAGCGTTTCATATATCTTACTCTGTTACCTGTCTTATATTCCTGTCATGATATGAAATGCGTGAGATGTACTATGCTCGCTCCCGTCCTGACTTGACCTGTTGAAATATTGCAGATGACCTTGAGGAGCTATGTCCCACTTGTTATGGAGCAGGCCTAGATGACATATATGAACTGGACTCTCAGGAGGACCCAGCACTTGCAAAGGACATTACCCAGTAGTCTAGGCTAGTTAGCTAGACTAGTATCTTATTTATCATTCTGCCTTATTGGACACACTTGTACTTATTGGAAATTTGTTATTGTGGATTTGTGGAGTTGTTTATCTTAGACATTTAGCTATCTCTCTTATCTTGTATTTATCATCTGTGGTTTCTGTTGATTTAATCTATTCAATCTTATCGTACTTTCTTCCTTAGTTGTGATTGAGTTGTACTTTATATTGTCACCTTCATTCGGAGTATATATATTGTTTAGGCACCTTATAACTGTTAGAGGTATGTGACCTAGGACAACGTTCTACCGCCGACACTGTGGCATAGGCTGGACGTAACCACTTCCCGTACCCCTACACTAGGTAAGGGTCGTGACAATTCCCCATATTATAGTGGCAATTAAGAGGGAAGTCCTTAAAAAGCGGTTATTTATCGCTCTTTACTTCAGAATCCAAAGCCTTCAAGCCAGAGGCACAGCTACTCGCCTGCGCCAACCTCAGAAGCAAGATGGTGGTAGTCCCCGCCCTTTTCTTTACTTTAGAAACCAGTGCCTTTACTCCAGAGGTGTAGCTACCTGCCTGTACCAACCCAGACACACAAGGGTGTTATACCCTTTCCTCCAAAGCTAATGCCTTCAAAGTTCAGAGGAACAGCTACTTACATGTGTCCACATGAGGTGCAGGATGGTAATATGTTCACACCATCTCCATTCCCATGGTGTAGTCATCTGCTCCGATCCAGAAGCTTAAGCCACTTCTCTACAAGAGACTTGGGAATTTGTATTGCAACCAATACAAGTCAGCTTGTCGCTCCAAAAGCACAGTAACCTCGCCAACCTGAAGGACAAGTCTACTTGTGACCTACAACATAGTGACCCTGTTGCTCCGAAACACAGCTTCATCGTTCCTCTAAATGCACAAAAGTCGCATCGTCATTCGAAGCCAAGTCCACTCGTCTTCTGAAAGCACAAAGGCTCCATCGTCTCCAGAAGCATGGTCTACTCGTCGCTGCAGAAGCACAACAGTACTTAGTCTTCACCAGAACCAGAGGCACAGGAAGAATGGGTCCACCCCAATTGGTTTGTTTAAACAGCCTCTTGCAGAAGAAAATATTGGGATTAAATCCTGATTGATATTATATCAGATTGATTTAAATCTTGGACGAGGATCAATTAGACTCCAAATCTAAGATGAAATCCCAAGATTTACTCGGCTGTAACCGAGCAAGCAAATTGGCACGCGCCACGTGTCACCTTCTTCGATTTTGTTGATAACCACCAAAGATCTCGATTGAAGGGAATCTCGATGTCTGCCACGTGTCAGCACCGCAGAAGCCCGTACCATACAATGACGACAGATTTTTTATATCTCAGGAACCCTAATGCACATCGCATATGTGTTCAGTTCTCTATAAATAGAAGGAGTTCTCCTTCATCTAAAGGGAGGGACAACCTTCATTTAAGAAGGAACAATCCACCAACCAACCAACAGAAGAACAACCCCCTCCAAGGGATCTTTTCCCCAGACAGCCTCTTGATCGATGACCCCAGAGTTCCATAAAAGGTGCCAGAGAGCCAGAACAAGGTTGATTCATTGTCAGATCATCAACGGAGTAAAGGATCCGCTGTAGTGCTCGATCTCCACCGTCACGCTTTCCCAGAAACCACTTCTTTCTGTACTTAGAATATCCTGTTTAGGACTTCCTTCTTTGTACACAGATACATTATACCTTCAATAAAGTGAAAAGTTCATTCAACCTTATCTTATGTCGAACAAGAGCGCGTTGTGTGCTACATCATATTTGGGGCAAGATCATGTTTGACCCACATAGGTTTACCTCATGACATTGTAAGCGGGATCAGGGCCTGAGCATTATCGTAGGCCGGTGGGAGGTTAACGACCTCCATTGTCGTCTTAGGGGTCAGGACGACGCCGTCTTGGGCTTCCATCATCGGAAAGCTGTCAAACTGGATGATCACCATATTGGCGGTGACTGTTTCATATAGACAAGTGAGAGGACCTTAGCATTATTCATCCTTTGTATCTGCTTCTTTAATATGTAGTAGTCATGTGTCGAGTAGTGGACGTATAGATGGTAGTGATAGTATTTGGGGTTGTCCACCTTGTCCGCTTCGTCGAGACGTTTAGGGGCCGAACGTTGGAGCCTATCGCCTTTCTTGAGTATGTTGAAGACCTCCAATACATCTTCATCACTAAAGGAATAATTTTCTTTTGGTCTTGGTAGCTTGGCTGGCTTTTGGTTTACAGATACTAAACCATTAGAAATATTGACAGTCAGGGCTTGTTTTCCCTTTTCGTCCTTGCTGGTCTTGGCGACGTTGTTGCTGGACGAACGTTTCCCTTTGTCGTCGAGTGTAGGAAAGTGGACCCCTTGCAAGCGTGCATCCCAGGCATTCCTTTCAGTATTGTTGAACATAATAATGAACGTCATCAACTCTGCGTATTGAGGAGCATTGTACCCGAGTTTGATTACAGGGAGCATATCTTTGCGATACGAGTCTATTATAACAGGCTTAGGTACCCCAAGACGTAGCCACAAGGCTGTTTGGTGGAAGCGCTCGATGTAGGCACAAACGGGCTCCCTTTCTTTCTGAACAATGTCCATAAGAGCGGACATCGTCATGTCCATTCCCCCTCATAGAATCGGAAGAGGAAAAGTCATTTCAAATCGTCGAAATATGAAATGTATTTGTTAGGGAGGCTATAGAACCATTCGTATGCTCCTTCCTGTAACGTCCCGACGAATAGCCTTGTGAGCAAGGTGTTATCTTTTTGTAAGTGCCCCGTCATAGAGGCAAAATATGTCAGATATCGTTAGGGAGACTCCTACCCGTCAAACAGAGTCAAGGTCTGTGGTTTATACTTGGGAGGGTTAGACCATGTTGTTCCATTCAGGAGGATATGGTTGCCGAATCCCCAATTTTTGGAGTGACTTGCACTTAATCTTAGCGTTGGAGCGAGCATGCAACTCCTTAAGGGCTTCTTGTATGTCATCGAACGTTGGCGGGCCAGATGACTGTCACGACCCATACCCGCATTTCGGATACAAGACGTGTCCAAGCCCAGCCTACGCCGCAGTGTCGGCGGTAGAACGCTGTCTAATAGACACAAGTCACGGCAATCTATTTATCTCATCCATAAAATAATAACGAATGAACCATGTTCAATGAATACCAATGAAAGTGAATAATATAAACTGAATGTATCCAAGATTCAATGTCAAGTTCGGTGGACACAAATCCACTACCAATAGACGAAAAGAGAAATAAATACATAAAATATACTATCTGAATACAACCTGCTAATCGAGATAATCTCCACTGCAAGGTACTACGGTCTATTGTTGACTCAAACCCCTCGTCTGCTCCTGACTCAAACTCGGCTAAACCTGAAGAGATCATCAGGTCCTCAAAGGACTAGCAAGATACATAAAATGAGCCTTTCTAATAGTTTATCATGCATGGAGAAAATCTAAAAATAAACAATTAAACTAAACAGTGATAAAATATGAATATGTGCACTGACTACGCATAATTGAACTGCTGAACGAAGACGAGAGAACTCAAGTCAAGATTTCAACGGAAAACAAAATCGAATACTCAAACCCTCGCCCCTAGTGTGGACTTGCAGGTTTGATCAACTACTAACCCTCGCCCCCTAGTGTGGACTCGCAGGTTAGCTTCAAGAAGTCACCCTAGCCCCAAGTGTGGACTCGCAGGTGTGGATCAAATACTACTAACCCTCGCTCCTAGTATGGACTCGCAGGTTAGTTTCAGGAATCACCGTAGCCCCTAGTGTGGACTCGCAGGTGCGGACAGATATCTACTAACCCTCGCCCCGAATGTGGACTCGCAGGTTAGCTTCAGGATTTCAAGACAAGGAGGTATAGCAGTTCAGTTCATGAATTCTTGACCCATGACACGACTCAATCAAAGCACAAGTATGAACTCGTTCAATAAAATCACAAGACTAACTGTAAGCAATGACTATGTATCAATGAAGTAAAATACTAACATGATATAAAAAACATATAGCAATAATAACTAACGGAAACAGGATAATGAAAGATAGAGCATGTACATAAAACTGAAAATAATGGCAAGGTATACTTGCCTTAGGTCCTGAGCTGTGGATACAGGTCGGAATCCGTATCGATGTCCAAGTAAACTGTTCGATGAATTTGCAATGTCAAAGATTGAACCAAACAGGATTATTCTAACTACATTGTTTGCTTAACTAGGATTGGTTGTTTTTAATTTACTATTTACAAGTCAACTATATACCACTGCTAAGTATTTCCCTAATCCAACTTGGTAGCTTATACTCGACTTTGCCTCTCTTGGTACTCACCTAGACATGTACTCCCAGATATTATATAACTTAGGTAGCCTATTTACCCATTTTTCCTACAACTCTACACAGGCTCCTATTTTAGCCTCCATCCATACTAATCCCTATGAATGCATTGATGTCATGTCCTCTATTAACCGGAAAGGTCTAAAGGAAATATGTAGTTATGATAAACTTTAGTCCAAAATAACATACACTCCTAAAAAAGGAAGACATTTATGTCAAGATCATTTAAACAGGAAAATACCCCATCTATGTCTATGACCCTACATCTTTGTTTACTCACTATGCTTGTAGGTGACGTCTATATACCCCTATCTCTTGATAGTATCCTTCCCTTGGTTTGTTACAACAGGTAAGGTCTTGGTTGTAGGATACACCTGACATCAGTAGGCATACAACCAAGTGTTTAATCATACACGATTGGTGCTTGCTATCAACACACACAGGTTTTTCCTAATACCTATGTGATATGCACGGCACAAGGCTAGCCCAACTTCTTTCTAGCTGTTTCCTAGCCTTTGGCAAGGCACGTGGCAAGTCTGTGGCCAATAGGCCACTACCAACTCAGGTAGCCCTAAGCCATAGGCATTATGAATACTCAGGTCCTGTTCTATTATCCTGATACACTAGTCCATGTCAACATATGGCAGTAAATCATACATAGAGGGGTGTTAGTGTGTAATCAGGTTTCCTATGTTTGCCCTGTTGTCAATGTCTAGGATATTGCCTAAGTGGTTAGACGGATGCTAGGCAACTTTGGGTGTGGGTGTATTGATGCCAGTTGAACCTGTGTCCTAGTGCCTAATATATAATTTCTAGACAGGGAGCCTATTAGTTCAGGATCCCCTGTTTAGATTGGCACTGCTATGTCAGATAAGTAGGTATTTGTCCTGTAGACTATATCCTAATTTTCCTGGTGTAGGGTATTGGGTTGAACTAGTGTGAGGAAACCAGTAGGTTAACAGGGTGGGTGGTTTCATGTTGGTTCACAATCACATCAACCTAACATATATCCCAGTGTTCCACTTGTTGTCAAATATCCCTATCATGCACCATGTATCCTAATGGTTTCTCTTAATTATTTATTGACATGCCCTTACAGCTGTAGCCCTGACTCCTTGCCCTTCCTTAATGGTTAACATGCCTAGGTCTGATACCTGTTGCCATATTTAGCTTGGGTTAGAGACCCTCCTATCTGGTATAGCCTATGTGTTTACATCAATATCAAAGCTTTACTTCCCTGTATTACCTAAGGGTTCATACCATGCTGTGCAAATCCAAGCAAGTAATAGTAATGCTGGCCTTAGAGTAACTTGGGGTCATGCCCAAACTGACCAAGGCTACTCTATGGTATCACAAGTCTCCTTATTTGATACGAGTGCAGTAGGGAAATGGTACAGGGTGTCTCATGGGTGAACCACCATGGTGGTATAAGGTACTGTCTAGGTCTCTAAGTGCAGGGCTCCATACTTCAACTATGGCTAAATCAGTTGATGTGTACAACCCCTTTGCTTATTTTTCAGTAAATCAGTGCTTACATTATCCTAATACCAACCCTGTTGCTCTGTAACCTACATACCACCCCTCCTCAATTTGCAAAAGCACCTATTTATCTGTCCTGATATCTACACCATAGAAGTTAGGCCAGGAAACTAATAGCTAAGGACTTGTATGGCCTGTACCAGTGTACAACTTCCATACTGACCATCAGTCCTATACTATGGGCAGTGCACTTTACAAATGGGGCCTTACCCTACATCAACAAGGTCGTCTGCTGGTAGGTGTTAGGATGTGATTTCAGAGATTGACAAGGTGAATTTGTTATATGACAGTCCAGTGGGTGAAGTCCAGGTCTCAGGATCTTGTGTAGGAGTTTGTTATCAATCATCTGTTTCAGCCTACCCTTTGTGGTGATCTGCTGATACAGGTTGTACACCCTATGTCAAAACGTAAGGGGTAAAAGTCCTGACATGATATTTATATGCATATAAAAACTCAAAAATAGATGAACAGGTACCCTCCTATTCCCTGTTCCATTATTCCATACGAAACTAACTTTCCTTCTTAAACTATTGGATTATCTAGTCTTATTCCCTGTTCTAATAGTCTGCTACTAAATAACAATATCGATTAAAGTCTCCTAGGCATTGTGTCGAACGCAGAGTACAATCAGATGTTCTAATGGGTGTTTGGGAATACCTGTACTGTAGTTGCAAGGATGGGATTGTTCCTCAGTCCTCCCTGGTTGTTTTGCTCCTGATATGTGATCGAGAGGTCTATTTAGTGTTTCAAGAGAAAACGTAGGAGAATCATCATGTATTTATACACAGGTGATATGGATGGGATCGAAGGAAGTTTAGGGAGATTCAAATTATTTGAATTGATCCTATGCTTATCTAATAGTGCTGCAGAACAATCTCTGTGTTCGATTCGAATTAGGACTATGGGTTCTATCTTAATAAAGTTTTAAATTTGAAAAAATGTCATTAAGGCCCCTGTACAATCTTCTATTGCAAAGAAACCCCTTGGTCCCCTTTTTGATATTTTAAGTAAAACACTATATATAACATAACAGTTATATATTGGACAATAAAAGAAAAATTTTAAAAAATAGGAAGAAAAATTGGTTAAGGGGTTGACAACTCTACCCCCTTTAACAAATTTCGTCCTCGAAATTAACCGTGATCTATTAGAATGAAAAGTCTAGAATAAATTGCTATGATAGAAATTCAATTTGAACAATTCAATTTAAAATATAGGTCTATCTTTACTACTGCTGTAAATCTCTACTAAAAATTTCTCCCATTAGCTCCTTGTGGTGTCGCCGCATCCTCTGTGGTGGGGCACTTGCGTTCCTCTTCGGACAATTTCGAGACAAATGTTGGTTGGATCCACAAGTCCAACACAACCCTAGTCTGTCGCGACAATTTTCTTGAGTGTGGCCTTTCTTCGAACAATACTGGCAAGTGGGAACATCTTGGACCTGACGTGGGGCTGCTTGTGGCTGCTTGTGGCTGTTTTTGATGGTGTTGTGCTGAGGTCTTCCCTGGAATGTTGGGACGTTTTGCCTGTGTTGATTGGTTGTTGCCCCCTCCGAATGCATCTCGATTCCTCTTCGGCTTGTGGCTCAGTTCTTCTTCAACAGCTAGGGTAACTTCTAGAATCTCCTCGTAAGTAGCGGCTCGACTGGTGGCGATGGCTAGACGAATCTCGTGAGATAGTACCTTTCTGAATCGTTGTACCTTATCTTCAGGGGTACTGACCATGTTCTCCGCGAAGCGGCTGAGGCGAGAAAACTCCGATATATACTCATCGACGGTGTGGTTGCCCTGCTCTAGGTGCTCGAATTGGCTCACCAACGCCTCTCGTGCTACGTATGGATAGAATTTCTTCTTGAACAGTCGCTTGAATTCCTCCCAAGATACATCTGGAGCAAAAAATCGACGCTCGCTTTGGTACCACGTCCGTACGATGTCAAAAAGTTATCCACTGGCTGACTCGATCTTCAGATCTTCTGGGACTCGGGCCATCTTCAGGTATCGGTCCACATTCTCTAACCACTCGTCAGCGTAGAGAATCCCCTCGATCCTATGGAATTCCCTGGGCCGAAGGTCCATGAAGTTCTTGGAAGTTCCGGGGCGCTATCGCAGAGCATCTCTAATCTGAAGAGCCTCTCTCAAAGTGTCGCAAAACATATTGGCTTACTGTTGGAAGATCCCGAGGAGTGTGACATTATCCAGCGCTGGTGGCGGAGGCAGAATAGGTGCTGGATACATCGTCGGGGCTGGATACATCGTCGGCGGTAGGTGCATGGCAAATGCTCGATACATTGCTGGTGCTGGGTGCATGGCTGGTACTGGACGTGGAACCCCTGGCGGTAGGACAGATGCTGGTGGCATAACGGGTGTCGGTGGTAGAGTCTGCGGAGGAAACTGTGGAGATGGTGGAAGGTCGTCTCTGTGGAATCTCGAGAGCTGTGGCTGATTGCCCGTATGAGTGAGCTGGCCTCCTTGTGTCGGTGGGGTCATGTACGTAAAAAAGCCTCCTGTAGCCGGTGGAGTGTTCAGTGTAGCGTTGTTCTGGTCTTGAGAGTCCATCTTAACTGTAACAAAAGAAGACACTTTAGCTGTTGAAGAATTTCAAACATGAAGCAAGTCGAGGAATTTAATTAAAAATTACGAATCGAATCAACAAAGAGTCAAGACACGTGGACAAGATCCTATGAGTCTAATCCTATTTGTAGGCTCACGTCGGTACAGTGACGTAACCGAGGTAATTAACGTGGAACTGCATGGGCTACCAAAAAAACTTGTCACGACCCGCACCGCCTTTCGGATACAAGATGTGTCCAAGCGCAGCCTATGCCGCAGTGTCGGCGGTAGAACGCTGTCTAATATACACAAGTCATGGCAATATCTCATCCACAGAATAATAACGAATCTACCATGATCAATGAATACCAATGAAACTAAATAATGTAAACTGAATGTATCCAAGATTCAATGTCACGTTCGGTGGACACAATTCCCCTACCAACAGACGAAAAGAGAAATAAATACATGAAATATACTATCTAAATACAACCTGCTAATCGAGACAACCTCCACTGCAAGGCACTGCGATCTGATGCTGAATCAAACCCCTCGTCTGCTTCTGACTCAAACTTGGCTAAACCTGAATAGATTATCAGGTCCTCAGAGGACTAGCAAGATACATAAAACGAGTCTTTCTAACAGTTTATCATGCATGGAGAAAATACAAAAATAAACAAGTAAACTAAACAGTGATAAAACACGAATCTGTACACTGACTAGGCATAAATGAACTGCTGAACGAAGATGAGAGAACTCATGTCAAGATGTCAATGGATAACAAAATCGAATACTCAAACCCTCGCCCCTAGTGTGGACTCGTAGGTTTGATCAACTACTAACCCTCACCCCTAGTGTGGACTCGCAGGTTAGCTTCAAGAAGTCACTCGCACCCCTAGTGTGGACTCACAGGTTAGCTTCAGGAATCACTCTCGCCCATAGTGTGGAATCGCAGGTACGGACAGATATCTACTAACCCTCGCCCCTAATATGGACTTGCAGGTTAGCTTAAGGATTTTAAGACAAGGAGGTATAGCAGTTCGGTTCATGACTTCTCGACCCATGACACGACTCAATCAAGGCACAAGTGTGAACACGTTTAATAAAATTACGAGACTAACAGTAAGCAATGACTATGTATCAATGAAGTAAAATACTGGCAAGATATAAAAAACACATGGCAACAATAACTGAAAGAAACTGGATAATGAAAGACAGAGCATGTACATAAAACTGAAAAGAAAGACAAGGTATACTTGCCTTAGGTCCTGAGCTGTGGATACGGGTCGGAATCCGTATCGATGTCCAAGTAACCTATTCAATGAATTTGCAATGTCAAAGAGTGAACCGAACAGGATTATTCTATTTACTTTGGCTTTGGTTCTTCAAGCTTATTCTAACTACATTATTTGCTTAACTAGGATTGGTTGTTTTTAATTTACTATTTACAAGTCAACTACATACCACTGCTAAGTATTTCACTAATCCAACTTGGTAGCTTATACTCGACTTTGCTACTCTTGGTACTCACCTAGACATATAATCCCAGATATTACATGACTTGGGTTGCCTATTTACCCCTTTTTCCCATAACTCAACTCAGGCTCTTATTTTAGCCTCCATCCATACTAACCCCTATGAATACATTGATGTCCTGTCCTCTATTAACAGGAAAGGTCTAAAGGAAATATGTAGTTATGATAAACTTTAGTCCAAAATCACATACACTCCCAGAAAAGGAAGACATTTATGTCAAGATCATTTAAACAAGAAAACTCCCTATCTACGTCTATGACCCTACATCTTTGTTAACTCATTGTGCTTGCAGGTGACAGCTATGTACCCCTATCTCCTGATAGTATCCTTCCCTTGGTTTGGTACAACATGTAAGGTCTTGGTTGAAGGATACACCTGACATCAATAGGCATACCACCAAGTGTTTAATCATACTCGATTATGGCTTGATATCAACACACACAGGTTTTTCCTAATACCTCTGTGATATGCACGGCACATGGCTAGCCTAACTTCTTCCTAGCTATTTCCTTGCCTTTGGCAAGGCACGTGGAAAGTCTGTGGCCAATAGGCCACTGCCAACTCAGGTAGTCCTGTGCCATATGCATTATGAATTCTTAGGTCATGTCCTATTGTCCTTATACACTAGTCCATGTCAACATCAGGCAGCAAATCATACATAGAGGAGTATTAGTGTATACTCAGGTTTCCTATGTTTGTCCTATTACCAATGTCTAGGATATTGCCTAAGTCGTTAGATGGATGCTAGGTAACTTTTGGTGTAGGTGTTTTGATGCCAGTTGAACCTGTGTCCTAGTACCTAATGTACAATTTTTGGACAGGGAGCCCTTTAGTTCAGGATCTCCTGTTTAGATGGGCACTGCTACGTCAGGTAAATAGGTATCTGTCCTGCAGACCATATCCTACTTTTTCTGGTGTAGGGTATAGGGTTGGACTAGTGTGAGAAAACCATTAGGTTAACAGGATAGGTGGTTTCCTGTTGGTTCACAACCACATCAACCTAACGTATATCCCAGTGTTCTACTTGCTATCAAATATCCCTATCATTCACCATATATCCTAATGGTTTCTCTTAATTGTTTATTGGCCTGCCCTTACAGCTATAGCCCTGACTCCTTGCCCTTCCTTAATAGTTAACATGCCTAGGTTTGATACCTATTGCCATATTTAGCTTGGGTTAGAGACCCTCCTATCTGGTACAGCCTATGTGTTTATATCAATATCAAAGCTTTACTTCCCTGTATTACCTAGGGGTTCATACCATGCTGTGCAAATCCCAGCAGGTAGTAGTAATGCTGGCCTTAGAGTAACTTGGGGTCATGCCCAAACCGACCATGGCTACTCTATGGTATCACACGTCTCCTGATTTCATGCGAGTGCGGTAGGGAAATGGTACAGGGTGTCTCATGGGTGAACCACCATGGTGGTTCAAGGTACTGCCTAGGTCTCTAAGTATAGGGCTCCATACTTCAACTATGGCTAAATTAGTTGATATGTACCACCCCTTTGCTAACTTCTCAGTAAATTAGTACTTACATTATCCTGATGCCAACCCTGTCGCTCAGTAATCTACATACCACCCCTCCTCAATTTGCAAAAGCACCTATTTATCTGTCCTAATATCTACACCATAGAAATTAGTCCAGGGAACTAATAGCTAAGGACTGGTATAGCCTGTACCAGTGTACAACTTCCATACTAACCATCAGTACTTTACTGTGGGCAGTGCACTTTGCAAATAGGGCCTTGCCCGACGTCAACAAGGTCGTCTGCTGGTAGGTGTTAGGATGTGATTTCAGAGTTTGACAAGGTGAATTTGTTATATGACAGTCCAGTGGATGAAGTCCAGATCCCAGGATCTTGTGTAGGAGTTTGTTATCAGGCATCTGTTTCAGCCTACCCTTTGTGGTGATCTGCTGATACAGGTTGTACACCCTATGTCAAAACGTAAGGGGTAAAAGTCCTGACATAATATTTATATGCATATGAAAACTCAAAAACAGATGAACAGGCACCCTCCTATTCCATGTTCCATTATCCTATATGAAACCAACTTCCCTTCATAAACTATTAGATTATCCAGTCTTATTCCACGTTCTAATAGTCTGCTACTAAATAACAATATCGATTAAAGGCTCCTAGGCATTGGGTCAAACACATAGTACAATCAGATGTTCAAATAGGTGTTTGGGAATACCTGTACTGCAGTTGTAAGGATGGGATTGTTCCTCGGTCCTCCCTGGTTGTTTTGCTCCTGAGATGTGATCGAGAGGTCTATTTAGGGTTTGTAAGGGGAAACGTAGGCGAATCATCATGTATTTATACACAGGTGCTATGGATGAGATCGAAGGAAGTTTAGGGAGATTCAAATTATTTGAATTGATCCAATGCTTATCTAATGGTGCTGGAGAACAATCTCTGTGTTCGATTTGAATCCGGACTATGGGTTCTATCCTGATAAAGTTTTAAATTCGAAAAATATCATTAAGGTCCCTATACAATCTTCTATTGCAAAGAAACCCCTTGGTCCCCTTTTTGATACTTTATGTAAAACACTATATATAACATAACAATTATATATTGGGCAATAAAAGAAAATTTTAAAAAAATTGGAGAAAAAATTGGTCAAGGGGTTGACAATGACCGTGGCAGTATATGATTCTCAGTTGGAAGTGGCACCTGAGAGGGTGTATTAGTTCTCTGTTTGTCCCCGGGTCTTGATTTACTGGAGCAGGGGCTACGGGTAGCAATCTGTCTTCGAGTTTGAAAACCACCCATGTCAAGGCTTGCATGGACTCGGTCAACATATGTAGGCCTATTTCGAGGGCCTCTATATGCTTTAGGTGGTTTAATTCTTCACTACTTTCCGTATTGTCATCCCCTATCATGTATACCAAAATTAGGTGGTAGAAAGTAGATGGTACAGTAGATCTTTCATTTTTTGGCTCAGATCCTTGGTCTTTGCCAACCGGAGCGAAGACAAGCAAGTTGATGTCATATTTTGATTCAAGGGAGTAGCTACCCCCAGCCTATCGATAATTTTGATCCACAGGGACATCTGTGTCAGTCCCATACAAACCCTCGTCTGGTGGGAATGATGAGCTGTCATTAAATTTTGGGGGCTGGCTACCCCTAGCTTGAACTATTGATAAAGCAACAGTTCCCTTCGATGAGGACTTGGCTTTGGAGCGAGTGTATTGGAACACACCCATGCTGGGCACCGCCAACTTGCTGCCTTGAGGTCAGCTCTTAGATGCACTAGCCAAAATATGAAGGTTTTGGAAGTTTTTTTGAGGGAGGGTGAGCTCTATGTAGCATTGCATAAAGTAACCAAAAGTTTATCCTCATCTTTTATCGACAACCTCTTGCCGAGTCCTTGTCAAACAGGTGCCAATGATCGAAGTTGTTGAAAAACTGACTACATTTTTGGTGGAGATGCTGATATCTAGTTACACAACAGTTGTTGATTATGTTGGCCCAAGTGTGCCCTGGAATAGGCATATTGTGCATAATAAGGGTCTTTCCTTCCTTACGTCTATCAGAAATTATGTTACGTAAGTCATCGGAGGAGATATTCACATTTACGCCCACTTCACGCGTCCAACCGATCTAGGCGCATGGCCGTAGATATAATGGATATGCCCTCGACGCAATTCCTATACACAAGATATGCTAAGGTCATGAGTGGGAGACTGCTTGTGAGGCAAGCTCACTTTACGTGCGCAGCCACACTGCTCACATGAGTCTGTCACCACAACATTTGTCCCCTGGCTTAGGTCATGTGCATGAGATGCACCTAAATGACAGGAAGACTTTGGGAACTGTATCATTCAAGGCGCAAAATCACCTGAATCAGTTCTTTACAGCTTGTCGTCATTTGTGGGCATTACTATCAACGCATGCTTTCGACTTGCTATTGGCAAGGCATGTTGGTCGCGCATGGCGCATGCTGCCTTGGACTTCTTCGTACTAGCCCTAGAAGGCGCATAGTACTCAGAGTCCAAATTTGCTTTACCCAAAGGGCAGGCAGTTCTGTCAAAGACAGAGGAACTTTCCTGCACCACTGGCCCCGTACGCAGGAGGGGTGCTGCGCCTTTCCTCTTGCGCTATGCTTTCGAATGGGGACATCTAGCCTGGAGAGGGCAGCCTACGCTGCACTACCAAGACCTTGGAGTTGACTGAGGGACTGCTGTAGGAATGAGTGCAGGTGCATGGAGTGTGCCTAGATTTTGTGATGCTTGGGCCACATACCCTTCAACGGTGCTGCTTAGCACAGTGGTCTTTGGCACCCAGGTGCGACGAGTCTTCTTTGGCTTTGCTACCCGCTTCGAAGGACTCATATTGCCTTCATAGAGCATGTTCTCAAAAGCTTGCTGATCGAAGCGTTCGACCAATATCTTTTGGGAGGATCCAAGCAAATTATTGTCAGATTGCATCACCACCTTCTTGTCAGAGGAGAAGGAAGTCCCTTGCAGAGTCTCTATTTTGTTTGCCATGAACAAAAAGTTGAAGAACTTTTGTGTCACGTCCCGATAACGTAGGATCGAAAACTATCCATTGAGCATGATGCGATACAAGTATAGATTGCACTTATACAAGGCAAAACCATTACAGTTTCTGGTATTTCTCAGAAAATAATGATAATGCAGCAAAACCAAGCAGACAATTTGAAGTCATAACAAGATATGAAGAAATATATCTCTTTATTGATAATTGTAATAGATTACATGCTTATTTGCAACTAGATACCCTCAATTGCCACCATTTTTTAATTTGATATTCGAATTTTTTTGTAGAATTTGATACCCTGAAATTTTTTTCTCGAAAATACCCCTTCCATCTCTTTCTTTCCTACCCCTTCCACCATCGCTGCCCCCTCACCCCTCCTTCGACCAACATCCGCCTGGCTCCTCCATCTGTGTGGCTCCCCCATCCTCCCCTCCTTCGACCGCCTCTCTTCACCCGGTCGCCCCCACCCGTGCGTCTCCCTCCTTCGGCCACTCCTCCGATCTGCCCGTCCTACGGTCGCCCCCACCCTCCTCTTGTCGTCCCCCTCTCTCCTCCTTCCCCCTGACCGCCCGTCCCTACCCGCACCTGTCATGACCGCACCCTGATTAAGGACACGAGAACGTGGGTACATCCAGCCTACGCCACAGTGTCGTCGGTAGAACGTTGTATAGGTCATTTATAATATCTAACATCTAACAACAATATATATAAACATGTCATCTCTGCATGAAGGTAATATAACATCTCTACTATATAATCTCAATCACAAGTCTAAGGAAGATAGAGCAAGGTATGGAATCAGATAAAAGGAAGAAACTGAATATAAATAGAGTTATCAAACCACACAAAATAGATGTCCAACACAAATAAATACAAGTCCTGAATATAAATAAGTCTCAACTAACAATCAGAATAATCTGATACAAACTGAAAGCTATAACTAAGCACACTCTACTGGGCTAGGTCCTCCTCTGGCTGCTGTGTACCACCCTCATAAGCCTCATAAAAGGTAGGACAGTCATCTACATCATCTGTAATATTTATCAACATATCCAGTCAGGTTGGAACGAGCACATCTCATCTAGAAATTCTAAGTAAATCACAAGGACTATAAAACAGTTATAGACAGTTATATTGATGAACATGGTAAGATAGACAAAAATATGTGAGAACAAATAATAAAAAAGAACTACTATATCAAGATAGAACAATGTAATGGTGAACTGAATATATAAAGCTATAATAGACATTATGTTTTGGAATACTAGTTGGATATGTGATTGGCCTGGGATATTCAATAATTTACACTAAGGAATGCTAGCTCAAACATACGTGCAATGTATGCTTAGCTAGTAGCCGATGATTTACACTATTAGCCGATAGTTCTTGATCACATATCTAACTAGTATTACCCCCGCCCCAATTGATACGATGAATCCAACCATGACACGCTACTAACCAATGTTATTCAATGTTATCCAATATTAGCCAATGTTATTCAATGTTATCCAATATTAGCCAATGTTATTCAATATTATTCAATATTATCCAATATTATCCAATACTAACAAGAATAGTGTTCGATAGCATCGATGATGTAAGGTAACATCTCATGACTGAAGATCAAATGATAATACCAATCCGTATACAATCGTGCCAAGAATCATAGCAGACATCCAATAGAACTAACTAGAACTGAAATACGGTAATCACCAGATAAATGAAAGAACTATCAGAGAATGTACTCGTCTGATATCCTGAATGATTGATATGAATAGATGTCGGAACTGATGTCACAGAGTCCTAATTAGAAAAACACATGTTATAAAGAGTTCAATTTGAAATGATAGAAATTTACAATACAATCTACATATTTCTAAGTCAATCTAGGTCAAAGTCAACTCTTGGTCAACTCTAAGTCAACTCTCGTCCACCTTGGATCAAACTAGGAGTCAAGGTTATGCTTCTAGGGTTTTGGTTAAACTTAGATTAGTGGTCAACATCTTCGATACTTAGGATATATTAATATATATACATACCACATATATCATTACCCATATAGTACCACCCTAACACATACATATAGATATCATATATCAAGTCTATACATATCCTCACTATGAACCATAACCTATATCTATATACTCTCATAATATATATAGATATTATATAACACAAAAAAATATATACATATCTATATAATCCTTCCACAATCTAATATCACCTACTCAAACTCAAACACTTAGATACTAACCCACTAACACTAGGATACCATATCAACCTTGGTCATATTGGCATCCCAATACCAATACCTTGGTTGGAATCCAATACCATAACTTACGTAAACATATACCTTACCTTGATATCTTGATACCTTACCTTGATATCTTGATACCTTACCTTGGTACCTTGATACCATATCTTGGTCATAAGGTAAACTAATTATTTACCTTGAAGGTAAAGGTAATTCATATTAACCTAAGATACTAACTTTGTATCTTGAGATACCAAGATACCCCTCAAATATCTAATTAACTAACTATCTAATTACTAACATAACATCTTAACTAATATCTAACATATAACCTATAGAGACTAACTTGCTAACATACCAATATCTAGAACTAGCATGTATAACCTGCTAACAAATCAATATCTAACATACTAGATATCTAACATCAAACTATCTAACAACATATCAAATATCTAACAAAATACTAACCTTTACTATCTAACTAACAATCATACTAAAAAATATTACATAACAATAATATATATATATATATATTTTTTATATATATATATATATTTATATATATATATATATATATAAAAATATATATATATATATATATATATATATATATTTATATATATATATATATATATATATATATATATATAAATATATATATATATAAATATATAAAATATATATATATATAAAATATATATATATATATATAAATATATATATATATAAAATATATATATATATATATATATATATACATATATATATATATACTATATCATACATAAAAAAATATGTACTATATCATACATATACTCGACAATCTATGGTACCTGCATGCACTTAATATCTATACTACATTGCCTCGTAGGTTACACAAAATGCCTATGTCATATAGTTACTCTTCTACTTAAAACTAATACTGTACCAATTGGGCCTTCAGTAAATTCTAGGATTAGAGTATGTTGTAGCCCTTCGTATTAGCTTTTTAAAACTTCAAAGGGATAACATTTTCGTGTCCGGAAGCTCCCAGAATCGCGAAAACACCGAAACACGTTCGTATTTCGTACAGCTAACACTCAAACAGTTGTACAGAAGGTTCTAGAATGCATTTGACCAACTAATACACATATTTGGTAAGCTAACTTCGATACGGTTCTTTTAAAAAAATGGGAGATTAATCGAAGTTCTGAGCTAAAAGTTATGGTATTTCTAAGTTACTATGGTTACTAAAAACGTGGATGAATATTATGACGAATTTGGGTTGTTTGGACAAAAGAAACACATCTCACTCTCCACACCACTCAAAACACATCAAACCACACTCCCCTCTCCTCTAACACAAGCACACCACTAACAACATATCGACACACGTCTTGTCACTCCCCGTTCCCGGAATACGTATTTTTATATACATGTACAACTCATGTGTATTTATTTAGTATTTATCATGTAGTATCCTGTATTTAAATTCCTCTAGTTCATGTTAATTAATTATCTGCTCTTTAAATTTTCATGTTAATTTTATTTCTGTAATTTTATTTCTGTAATTTTATTTCTGTAATTTTATTTCTGCAATTATATTTCGGCAATTTTATTACCTGTATTTTATCTGCTACTTTAGTGTATTGGGTTTCGGTTTGCTGGATCCCCTTAAACCCGGCCTACTAGCTTCCACCTACCACCACCCTTCCTATTTAAAGCTTCCATCTCTTTCTCTCTCCTCATTATTTCATTCTCACCATTACTTCTTCTCCTTCCTCTCATTACTCCCCACCACCTACCAGCAGCAGGAGAAGGCAAGTGCAATCTTGCTTCTTGCTTGGAGAACCATTTTTGTGGTTCATTTCCCTTCCTCTCATGATTCTGAGAGAGATTAGTTCTTAACGTTTTTGATTTCTGTGGCTGGTTTCTCCTAGATCTAATTTGTTATATTCTCGGTTGTCATGGGTTTTTGATCTCCCAACTTTGCGTGTATTTTCTCTGGCACTGGATCAAGGCTCCATGGGACTTGGGGTTTGGGAGATGTTTCACGCACACGTTCTTACGTCCTCGCGTAAACATCAGCCCAGTCACGCACACGTCTTTACGTGTTTACGTGTATTTTTAGTCACGCTCATGTCTTTACATGCGTGCGTAACTTTTGAGTTACGTTCACACTGTGCGTGTCTGCTTGACTTTTGAGTTACGTTCACACTGTGTGTGCGTGCGTGTATTTTTAGTCACGCACACATCCACGAGTCTGCGTGTATTTTTAGTCACGCACACTTCCATGAGTGCATGGATTTTTAGTCACGCTCTCTTGTGCGTGCGTGGATTTTCCCTTCACGCTCACGCTGTGCTTGCTTGCGTGACTTTTCACGTTCACGCTCGCCAGCGTGTATCACTTTTTACGCTCACTGTTCACGTCCATTTTCCACGCTCACCCCAGCTAGACTTAGCGTGACTTGTTGGTCTTAAGCATAGACTTCTTGCGTGACTTTTGGCCTTAGCATAGATTTGTTGGCGTGACTTCCTGACCTGGGTGTTTTTATTTATTTCTCAATATATTCATTTAATGATGGCATGATAAACTATTGCAAATCGATTGGCTGATCCCGAAATATTGACATACATGCACATGCAGGCTTCAATCTATTTATTTATTTATTTATCTATTTATCTATTTTCTACAAAAGAAGCATGTGTATCTTATGGTCAAGGCATGATTACCGTGGTTAGATTTGATTGTTGCATTACGCTATGTAAGACCTGCAACCTAACCGCACTGGTATCATTGTAGAGTTGTGCATATCGTACCCCGTACGAAAGTACTCATTTGAATGACCATCATCCACGGCTTGGGATTTCACTCAACGTAGGGACTATTAAGTTAAATAAAATAATGATTGCATGGAGAGAATGGATTTCCGAGTTCTTACATGGCAGCCCCCTTGGGACGAGTAGTACCCGACGGGCCGGCTAGTTCCCACAGATACTGTAAATCTGCCACACGGGCAGGGAATAGTATCTGCTTTTATTATTATTGTATATTGTATATTGACGGGCGTCCTGCTAGGACTCATCTAATTCATGCATGGCGCACATGATTGACTGGATAGACTAGCCTTGCTCGCACGTAGTAAGAACTGAGGAAACTTTATTGCATAATTCCAGGATAATTTGGGACTCATAATAGCAAGCCGTAGGAATTGATTGGCCGTTCAAGATGATTTGTTTGTGTACTGTACTACTCTGTTACCTAACTGGGATGATCAGAATGTCAGGACATGACGGGCCAACTTCTGTCCTTGTTTGGTTGGGAGGTTGGTTCAAAGTGTCGTGATATGATGTGAATCCTAGTGGCAAGCAGAGATCTATTATTATATTCTTTTACTTACTGGTTTATGTCCTTCATATCGTCCTTTCTTGTGGTACTTGCTATTAGAGGTCTAACCTCTCTGGTTTTGTATGGCCAGATTTAGAGCCGGTTCCCGAGGATCCAGCGTACTTCTACCTCCAAGATGGTCAATACTAGGAGAATGATCGCAGGAGGACTCGAGTGGGTTCCTTACTTCATCGCTCATTTTGTTATTTATCTTTATACTTAGCCGTTTGGCACCGACATGTTAGTCGGATTGTCTTGTACTTACTTTTACATAATTGTAATTAAGTCAGACTGCAACTGATAACAATTGTGGATACTTGCTATACCATCTGGCTATGTTTTATAAAGCCAGATCTCAAGGACATTTTGACTAAGCGTTCGGGACGCCTTACTGCTTTATCTTACATGTTCTCTATTTATGCTTCTTGATTGAATGATTGAGACAATAGATGTGAAATGACCATAGTAAGACCTTTATGTAGTATGCACCCCCTCGTCTGGTTAGACAGCATTGATCGTATTATACGGTATTTATCTACCCGTAATACGTAGCTGGCTGAGTCATTCCCCCGCTCTCCAGTATTCTGGTTCTGGGGCGTGATAAGGTTTTAGTGGTGGCCCATGCAGGTCTGATTTCAGACTTGTGGGGTGTTTTGATTTATAGGATGTCTCAATCACACATGTTTCCCCTTGATCTCCTGATTCGTTATTCTCAACTCTTGTTTGACATTCCGGTATCCTTTGACTTCATTGATCCTTCATGTCCGGTCGTTTGATTATTCTCTTGTTCCTTTTCTTAGGGGCACTTCGTCTGCAGTGGTCAGAGCTGGGCAGCAACAACAAAGGCAACAAGGATAACCTGACCAGGATGGTCAGCAACCAGGGCCAGTCTCACCTCAGGAGGCTATCCAGGAAGAAGTAATAGTAGAACCAGCGGTTGGACCGCAGTATCCAGATATTCCAGACCCACCCATAGTTCCAGCTACCCCTGTGGAAGTGGACACACCAGCCCTTCTGGAGATCATGAGAGGAATGATGGCTGCTCAGCAACATCAGATGTTGGCCCAGCAGCGCATGCACACTCAGCTACAAGAGTAGAATGTGTTGCTCAACCAAGGATTGCAGACGGGTTTGGAAAGAGGAGTGAGGGCTGATTCAGGAGCATCAGCCAGGTTTTGCAAGTACAACCTCCGTTGTTTCGAGGGCACGGAAGATGCCATTTCAGCGGATGCATGGCTTAAGGATATGGAGGCTATTCTGACAGCAGCTAAGGTACCGGCAGAAGAACGTGTAGATCTAGTAAAGTTGTTACTTCAGGATCTCGCACGTGATTGGTGGGAATCAGAGGAAGTGGGCATCAGACGTCCTGTGGCTTGGGACGATTTTACTGCAAGATTCAAGACCAAGTACTATTGAGTTGTGGCGCAGTTTGAGCAACAACAGAAATTTATCAACCTCAGGCAGGCCGGCAAGACTGTAGATGCTTATGCAGCGGAGTTCTGCAGATTGAGTAGATTCGCCCCAGAGATGGTAGCAACGGAGCGCTAGAGGGCCATGAGGTTTCAGCAAGGGTTTCATCTTGAGCTCTTGCAATTGATAGAAGGGCACAATTACCAAACTTTTGATGAGATATTGACGGCAACTCGAAGGCATGAGCTCACCATTCAGAGGCTTGCGACAAGGACTGGGGGTCAGAAGAGATCTCACAGTCAGATTGAAGAAGGAGGGGGAGCAGCGCCCCGAATGCCAGCACCATCTGCTGGCATTTGTATCCACGATGTGGCGATACGAGGGTCAGCACCACCCAGGCAGCAGCAGCAACAGCAACAGAGGAAGAACCAGCAACCCCCGGCGGGCTGCACTTATTGTGGGAAGATAGGACACACTAGAGATGTGTGTCGGACATTGAATGGACTATGTCTGATATGTGGAAATCCAGACCATCGGGTTACCACATGTCCTATGAATTCGAGGTCAGGAGGACCAGGGCAGCAGTTTCCTGCTCTGTCAGCACCAGGGGCAGGCCATTATCGAGGACCAGCAGTGGCAGTAAGGCCGTTGGCACAGCATCTATTAGTACCGTAGGCTCAGATGTTTCGGCAGTAGGGACCGCCGATGCAGCAACACCAGCATAGACCACCCCAGCATCATCAAGGCAGGGGCCAGCAGCAGTATCAGGCTAGGCCACAGCATAGAAATCAGCAAAGAGGTCGATGGCAGGCATTCACTTTGTTCTTGGAAGAGGCATTGGCATCGGGAGATGTTGTGACAGGTAACATTCTCGTCACCTCATATCCCGCAGTAGCATTATTTGATTCGGGAGCATCCCATTCATTTATATCTGCACGATTTGCGATACGACTAGGAATGGAGTTCGAGGCATTGCCAGGGAGGTTGAATATACTCACTGGTAATGGGCTCGTAGGAGTTAGTAGAGTTATTTTAGCGTGTAGCGTTGTAGTTTGCGGGCATTCTTTACCTGCCCGGTTGATAGAATTTCCTGTTGGAAATTTCGATATTATCTTAGGCATGGACTGGCTAAAAGACAGTCATGCGACAATAGATTATCGTAGAGGGAGTGTATCTTTTGATATTCCAGGCATGAAGAGGTTTACCTTAGTCAGATCAGAGGCAACTCAGCAAGAGCAGGGAGTAGTGGCGGCAATGGAGGAAGTTCAGATTCCGAAGGTAGTTGAAGAATTTCTCGACGTATTTCCTGAAGAACTTCCAGGTCTACCACCGGTTAGAGATATTGAGTTCAGTATAGAATTGGCACCAGGAACTAAACCGATATCAGATCGGGTTTACAGAATGGCGGATTCAGAGCAGGCCAAGGTATATCAGCATATAGAGGAACTGAAGGTGAAAAAGTTCATCCAAGCTAGCATATCACCATGGGCAGCACCAGTGGTACTTGTGGGAAAGAAGGATGGGTCATCCAGATTATGCATTGACTACAGGAAGCGTAACGCGGCAACAGTAAAGAACAAGTACCCATTATCCAGGATCGACGACTTATTTGACCAGTTGAGCAAGGCTAGAGTTTTCTCCAAGATAGATCTTCGTTCAGGGTACCATCAGGTGAGGGTTCGGAAGGAAGACATTCCCAAGACAGCATTTAGGTCGAAGTATGGGCATTACGAATTCTTAGTAATACCGTTTGGTTTGACCAATGCTCTAGCAGTATTCATAGATTTGATGAATCGTATCTTTATGCCATATTTAGACCAGTTTGTCGTTGTGTTTCTTGACGACATTCTCGTATACTCTGCTAGTGAAGAGGAGCATGAAGACCACCTCAGGAAAGTATTGCAGGTTCTGAGAGCGAACCAGTTGTATGCCAAGCTCAGCAAGTGTGAGTTTTGGTCGGATCACATTTTATTTTTGGGTCATATCGTATCAGGAGCTGGAGTAGCAGTAGATCCCAAGAAAGTAGAAGCAGTAGAGAGTTGGCCAGTACCCAAGACCGTAGCAGATGTACGGAGTTTCTTGGGGTTGGCAGGGTATTACAGAAGGTTTGTGTCAGACTTTGCAAGTCTTTCATCACCCATGACCCGCTTGACCCGGAAGGATGTACCATTCGTTTGGTCGGCAGAATGTCAGGCATCATTCGAGACTTTGAAGCAGAAGTTGATATCAGCACCTATTCTTACATTGCCAGTTGGACCCGAAAGTTTTACAGTATATTGTGATGCGTCAGGTAAGGGACTTGGATGTGTCCTTATGCAGCATAGGAAGGTGATAGCATATACATCTAGGCAGCTTCGGGACCACGAGAAGAATTACACAACTCATAATTTGGAGTTAGCGACAGTAGTGTTTGCTCTGAAGCTATGGAGGTATTACTTATATGGTGACCGAGTGGAGATGTACACAGATCATAAAAGTCTGAAGTACATCTTTACTCAGAAGGAATTGAACATGAGACAGAGAAGGTGGTTGGAGTTGATTAAGGATTATGATGTGGAGCTTCAGTACCATCCAGGCAAGGCTAATGTAGTAGCAGACGCTCTTAGCAGAAGAGGCGGCACATTTATGTTGACAACACAGAAGCACATCTTAGAAGACCTTCAGGAGATGGGCATCGAAGTTATACTTCCTAGTGATGTGGGAGTTCTAACTAGTCTGCAAGTTCAATCTGACTTAGTAGACAGGATCAAGGCAGCTCAGGCACAAGACCCAAGGATTCAGAAGCTTATGACAGAATGTGAGTCAGGACTCAGGAAGGAGATGAGGATTCATGAAGATGGTGCACTTAGGTTTGGATCACGTCTATGTGTGCCTAGTGGAGATATCAGACAGAAGGTCATGGCAGAAGCTCACAGTTCCCAGTATTCTGTTCACCCTGGTGGGACCAAGATATACCAAGATATCAAGCAACATTTCTGGTGGAACGGAATAAAGAGAGAGATAGCTAGATTTGTTTTCCGTTGCTTGGTATGTCAGCAAGTGACGGCAGAACAGCAGAGGCCAGCTGGATTATTGCAACCGCTTCCTATTCCGGAATGGAAATGGAAGCATATTACAATAGACTTTGTGACCGGTTTACCGAGATCACCAAGTGGTAAGGATGCTATTTGGGTAATAGTGGACCGACTTACGAAGGTAGCACACTTTTTTCCTTTCAGAGTAGGGCAATCTACAGAAAAGTTGGCAGAGTTGTATATGCAACAGATAGTCAGGCAGCATGGAGTCCCTGTTAGTATTATGTCGGATCGAGATACCCGCTTTACATCACACTTCTGGAAGAGCTTACATCATATTCTGGGTACCAAGTTAAGATTTAGCACGGCTTACCATCCACAGACGGATGGGCAATCAGAAAGGACAATTCAGACTTTAGAGGACATGTTGCGAGCTTGCACTCTAGATTTTGGAGGGTCTAGGGAGAGTCATCTGCACTTGGTCGAGTTCTCATACAACAATAGTTATCAGGCCAGTATCCAGATGGCGCCATTCAAAGCACTATATGGTAAGAAGTACAGGTCATCGCTTGCATGGGATGATATCGGAGAAAGGAAGATGTTAGGCCCAGAAATGATTGTTCAGACAGTTGAAGTAGTTAAGGGAATTAGAGAGCGACTTCGAGTTGCGCAGGATCGGCATCGTCATTGGGCGGACCAGTATCGTAGGCCGTTAGAATTCTCTGTTGGGGACCACGTATTCTTGCGGATCTCACCTACTCGTGGGGTCATTAGATTTGGCGTTCACGGGAAATTGAGTCCGCGGTACGTGGGCCCATTCGTTATCCTTGATCGGATAGGCGATGTTGCTTATCGTTTATCCCTCCCACCTTCGTTACGAGAGGTGCATGACGTATTTCATGTATCTCAATTACGTAGGTATGTATCAGACCCAAGCCATGTCCTCGATCATTCTGAGCTGGTTGTTGGTACCAACCTGTCTTACGAGGAACAGCCTGTGTCCATTTTGGACCGAAGAGAGAAGATACTCAAGAACCGAATAATTAGTCTTGTCCGTGTTGCTTGGGGTCATCACTTCTTGGGAGAGTCAACGTGGGAACGTGAGGATGATATCCGATCACGGTATCCACACCTGTTTGACTCATAAGGTATATCTCTTCCTGTATACCTTGATTGTCTTGATTTCTCATGCTTATCGCTTTATGGGTAGAACTGCCTGATATCGTAGATTGATGGATTTACATATATAGTACTTGCTTTTGATATGGTAACAATGATTGCTTGCTCACTAAAATTGCTTGTATTAGTTTAGCTCTGATATTTCTATCCGGCTTGGATTTGAAATTCCGAGGACAGAATTTTTCTAAGGTGGGTAGAGATGTCACTCCCCGTTCCCGGAATACGTATTTTTATATACATGTACAACTCATGTGTATTTATTTATTATTTATCATGTAGTATCCTGTATTTAAATTCCTCTAGTTCATGTTAATTAATTATCTGCTCTTTAAATTTTCATGTTATTTTTTTTTTGTAATTTTATTTCTGCAATTTTATTTCTGCAATTTTATTTCTGCAATTATATTTCGGCAATTTTATTACCTGTATTTTATCTGCTACTTTAGTGTATTGGGTTTCGGTTTGCTGGATCCCCTTAAACCCGGCCCACTAGCTCCCACCTACCACCACCCTTCCTATTTAAAGCTTCCATCTCTTTCTCTCTCCTCATTATTTCATTCTCACCATTACTTCTTCTCCTTCCTCTCATTACTCCCCACCACCTACCAGCAGCAGGAGAAGGCAAGTGCATTCTTGCTTCTTGCTTGGAGAACCATTTTTGTGGTTCATTTCCCTTCCTCTCATGATTCTGAGAGAGATTTGTTCTTAACGTTTTTGATTTCTGTGGCTGGTTTCTCCTAGATCTAATTTGTTATATTCTCGGTTGTCATGGGCTTTTAATCTTCCAACTTTGCGTGTATTTTCTCTGGCACTGGATCAAGGCTCCATAGGACTTGGAGTTTGGGAGATGTTTCACGCACACGTTCTTACGTGCTCGCGTAAACATCAGCCCAGTCACGCACACGTCTTTACGTGTTTGCGTGTATTTTTAGTCACGCTCATGTCTTTACATGCGTGCGTAACTTTTGAGTTACGTTCACACTATGCGTGTCTGCATGACTTTTGAGTTACGTTCACACTGTGTGTGCGTACATGTATTTTTAGTCACGCACACATCCACGAGTCTGCGTGTATTTTTAGTCACGCACACTTCCATGAGTGCGTGGATTTTTAGTCACGCTCTCTTGTGCGTGCGTGGATTTTCCCTTCGCGCTCACGCTGTGCTTGCTTGCGTGACTTTTCACGTTCACGCTCGCCAACGTGTATCACTTTTCACGCTTACTGTTCACGCCCATTTTCCACGCTCACCCCAGCTAGACTTAGCGTGACTTGTTGGTCTTAAGCATAGACTTCTTGCGTGACTTTTGGCCTTAGCATAGATTTGTTGGCGTGACTTCCTGACCTGGGTGTTTTTATTTATTCCTCAACATATTCATTTAATGATGGCATGATAATTCTTCTATTATATCCTTATGCTTTTTTGCGTGAATTTCTTGATAAATCATGATGTGTTAAATTTGTTAAAAATGGATTGTTATGTAAAATGCGCTTTGTGCCCTGATTGATCCATGGATACCCAGTATGACTAGAACTTGACCTCGAGAGTTATAGACTCGACCCTATTTGATGATAAATGACTTTCATGCCTTGTCACCATTAATGACGATGGTTATTTGACTAATTGATCATGCGTTCCTAGTTGGAACTAAGAGACTGGCTAGTCGTCTTATTAAAATAAATGAATAAGACACGTTCATGTTATGAACTATTGTAAATCGACTGGCTGATCCCGAAATATTGACATACATGCACATACAGGCTTCAATCTATTTATTTATTTATTTATTTATCTATTTTCTACAAAAGAAGCATGTGTATCTTATGGTCAAGGCATGATTACCGTGGTTAGATTTGAGTGTTGCATTACGCTATGTAAGACCTGCAACCTAACCGCACTGGTATCGTTGTAGAGTTGTGCATATCGTACCCCGTACGAAAGTACTCATTTGAATGACTATGATCCACGGCATGGGATTTCACTCAACGTAGGGACTATTAAGTTAAATAAAATAATGATTGCATGGAGAGAATGGATTCCCGAGTTCTTATATTGTAAAACCCCTATCTTTTATAATTATTATTTTTTTATTAGACTTAAAAATGAATTTATACAATTTATGGTTTTATTTTATTTTTTTGATGACCCGGGTTGGCCAATTCAGCCCAAACAGGGCCCGAACAAATTTAAGCCCATGTAGGCATGTGGTGGGACTAAGATGGCCATGTAGGAATATTTCATGTGTGTACAAATATTTTTTTAAATAATTTTGAGACTTGTTGAATATTTATTGACTTTCGGTACAAAATTTATATTTTAATAATAAAATAATATTTTACAAGATGGTATGATTTTTGGACCCACACATGGGTGAGCGGTAAAGTTCAACCATTGGGACGATTATTATTATTCTATTATAATTTAAGTTATTTTGTGAAAATTTATTAAACATTTTATCCTATTTAAATATTAGTATTATTTTGAGTTGAAATATTAAAGATTGAATTTATATATATGTAAATATGTTTAAATATATTAAAATATTGGATAGTTGACTCTTAAATGGTATTTAAATTTTAAATAAAAATTTTGGTGTATTTTTGAATATATACATATATATATATAGATATATATATATATATTAAAGATTAGGAATAAGAAAAGAAAAAAGAAAAAGAAAAAAAAAATTAATAAAGCAAGCCACCCACTTAAAGTGGGCGGGCCCCCCTCTCCCTTCATTGCTTCTATAGCAGCAATGTCCACGCACCCAACCCGTAGGAATTGTCCAATTGCTTAATTGTAATAGTGGTAGTATTAGGTTTTTCAATCAATTTGTTTTATATACAACTTCCTCCATAGACCTCAAAACCCTAGTCTCCCAAAATGAAAATTTTAGCAGAATATACCCTCTTAGCATAGGAGTTCGTTTCACCAGCGACAGAGTTGTGTGCGCGACGAATGGAGCATCGAAAGTCAGCCTTTCGTCACCCACGGAGCAGTTTTCCTACTCAAGGTACCCTACTTCCCGATGACGTAACTTTTTGCTCGTGACTCCGATTTCCGATCCGTAAAATGTTCTGGAAAGTAGACTTGACCCTCTTCGAGTTCCCCCAGGTGGATTTTGACATGGACATCCAACTTGCTCGAAAAATTGAGACAAAGTTGGAGAAAAACCCACTTTTCTGTATATTAAAAACTGTTTTGAAACACCAACTTGTCGGCCACTTTTCTTGCTGTCCATTAAGCTTTCGTAAAAAATAATTGAAGGTAGTCAAAGATAACCTAACCGAGATTGTAACGTACCTTCTGGATTCACTTTTCATCTAGTATGTAGAGAGTTACACGTTGTTAAAGTTTTCCGAAAAACTGTAAATTCTGTTTTCAAAAAGTGGAAAAACACCCGATACGGCGTGCGCCCCGACAAACCGGGAGACATGGTCGCGCACTATATGCATCAAAAGGTATGTATGGATGTTGTCGACGTGTGAGAACTGACGGAACTCGATTTCATTGCATGTGCGCGACGAAATCAATGCGTATCCGTCGAGATACCCCGTATCGACTCTTTGCAAATTAAGTCACAACTTTGTGTACACTCATCATATCGTGATGAAACTTGCGCCATTGGACTCGAAATATTTTTTTGTTCCTGTGAGCCAAGTTTGGTCCGATTCTGAGACCATTGATCGGGACGCTATTTTGGCGGGCCCACAATCCCACTCACCAGGTAATTTTGTGCACAGCCCACCGGAATCCAAAATTGGACATACCGTTGGGTTCGTCTCATCAAAACAAATTCGTAGACATGTAGTTTGGCGACTTTAGAGACCGTAGGTTCTGGCGCGCATTTCGGTGCAAAGCGGGTCCAACGGCGGACATCGTTTTAATCCGAAATTACGATTTTGCCCCTGTTCCAGAATTTAACTTTTGGACAGGCGTTTCCTAGGTATATCTTATATTCCAAACTCGTTCGTGATGTTGTTGCAGCATCCGGAGTCATCTATGGGATTTGGCTATTTCTGGCTTCATTTACTTGTTGGTTCGAGCTACTGGATTATTCTCTTTTGCACACAACCTCAGGCAAGACACCTTGCCTTTACTGTTTAAATTTCCTGCTCAATATCATGCATGTTTTAGTTGTTTCTTTTTTTAATTATATGTAAATGCAAATTACTATATTTTATACAATTGGCTTAGAGTTAAGGGACTACCATCAAATTTAGTGTGTCTCATTGACTTATCACGATTGTACACGAGTTGTGTGTGAGAGTTGTGAGTATCATATAGAGGTCACTTGCGTGTGGGCTGATCCCCCGTGCGCATGCGTTAGAATATAACTGCGAATAGATTGTGTAGAAGACTTTGGCAGTTATTAAGGATTAAACAGTGTCGTGGAGTCGACACATGTATAGTATCATTGGGGGGAGGGGACAGTTATTAGCGTAGGGGCTACATTTATTTTTACACACATTTTGGGCCGAGGGTGACTCTCATGAGCACTACCTTCTGCCCAGGTCGATAGCGTCTCGGATGAGCGCTACTTGCTGGCCACTTTCTACTACTTGCTTGCGTGAATCCGTTACAGCCCCTGCGTAAACGTTGTCCTCAAAATGCATGTCACATAGAATGGTTAGGAACATTTACTCATGCATACTTTTCTGTTGAGCTTATTTACTCAGTTTATTGGCATGATATTATGTGTCTTGTTACGTCCCTCTGAGGACCTGGTTTTTCCCCAGGTGTGTGTTCATGTTTTCTGCAGGTGCTCTAGCTAAGGCCATTCCTTCCTTCGCGATGACTGCTTTTGGACTTGTCATTGTTTCGCTCGACCAATCACTTTCTTTGTATATTTCTTCTCTATTTAAATTAGTTGGTAGTGGACTTTGTCTCCGTCCAACGATTGTATCATAAATATTCAAGTTGATTTCTTTATAATTGTTCCTTTCATTGTGGATGAGATTTAGTTGTCTTGAATTACTACATTTTATAGCTTATGTATACATACGAGGTCCATGTATTTCGTATGTATACAGCTGGCATGTCTACGTACTTGGTCCTACGTATTTTGGGACTGGGGCGTTACATGTTTTTGTGGTGGCCCATGCAGGTCTAGTTTGTCACTTCGGTTACATAATTGTACCGATGTAAGCCTGCAACATAGGATTAGAATCTAGGAATATCATCCATACAGCTTGACCTCTTCCCTTGGCTTCAAATTTCGAACTCTTGTTCGACCTCCTTGAACTGCATCTTGCTTGATTCCTTTCTACCGTCGATTCTTATTTTCGTGCTTAGTATCAACTAGGAAGATGACTACACTAGTGTATGTTCGTAGGTCAAACACATGGCTAGAATGGTTATTTTGGCAATTAGAATACATTTAAGACTAATTGAGTTAAAAGTTTTTTTTAAGAGTGTGATTTAATGATTAGTAATTTGTAAAGTAGGATACTACCAAGGAAGGTTTTAATCTTGAGATTTCTAATATAGTAAACACCATAGGATTGGTACTGCAGGAAAAAAAAAATAAAGATAGAATCTTTATACCATTGATTGGCTTTTTGAGATTTGATATTTATGATTTATTGGGTTATAGTTATACATCTTTCCACAAGTGTAAAAATCGATTTGCTTTTCGAGTTGTGATATTTATAAGTTTTGGATGATAGATATACATCTTTTGAACAAATATAAAATTTATTTGATTTTTGAGTTTTGATGTTTATTATTTATTGTATTATAGTTATACACCTATGAACAGCTATAAATTTGGTTGAAAATGATCTTAGCTTTTAAAAAAATGGCCATAGGAATTATTTAAAGTTGAGTTGTACAACTTGCGATTTTCGTGTTTAGTAAATTTTAAAATTTAAGTAGAAGTAATGACGGTAAATTTTGGTTTAAAAATATTTGGAAGTTATGAAAATAATTTTTTAAGAAATTTTATTTTAAATTGTGTCCTATGATTGAGGATTTATAAATCAATTTAGATTTTAGAGTTTTTGTTAATTGTGAATTTGGATATCAAATTTCGTAAAAAAAAAAATGATTTTTGACTGATAAGATTATTTGAAAATTTAGTTTAATGTGGGATTGCTAATATTGAATTTTTTTGAGAATTTTGAAGGATGTGATTGAAAGTTATTTTGATTGATTAAAGGAAGTTACCATTTAAAAGTTGTGATTTTGTTGAAATAACTTAGCATGAATAGAAGTCAAAATTGATGAGAGCATTGAGCTTAATTTTTGAGATTGCTTTTAATATGCTAAGAGTTTTATTATGAGTTATTTAGAAATTTTAGAGTGTTAAATTTTTGATTGATTGTGAAATCTTTATGGATTCGTGAATTAGGAACTCTTGAGTTAAATAGTTGAATTCAAACGTTAATTTTGGAAAAGGTTAGTAGTAACGCGATAAAAACTTTTCTTTGAGATTTATGAAAGTGATTTAAAAAAATTTTATATGATAAGTTTGAACAGCTTGGAGTGAATACAAATTTTGGGTGGTTTATTTTTGAAAGTTTAAATTTTAAAACTTTTGGAGGAAACTAGAGTTAAATTTTAAATGGTAGGCCATCAAGATAGCTCTAATTAGATAGATGTACTCCATACTAATTGCCATGTCACTCATAACCATGATAGTAGTATATACACAAGTGTTGCTAGTCATCTACCAAACTATATTGTATCTCAATCTATACTTGCTCGGTTTTCCCTCGAATCTCGATCTTTTATGGTAACCTTCTAACCCAGTTGCAAATTTGAATAATGATTTAATTGTTCCTTGACTGTATTCATCTAGAAGACTACATTCTCTCCGAAATTGTGTTCCTAAACTATTTTGCTGGATTTTTAATTAATTTTATTGCATGCTTTAACTTGATCTCCTTTATTTTTGGAGCATTATTATCACCTCGTGAACTCCCACTTTCTATTTTAGATCTTTTAGCGTCACTTACCGTGACTTGGATATTTGGAGCACAACACTAGACTTTTTCTCCCAACAAATTTTATACGTAAGACCTAGACGAGCCCACCTTCATGTAGATATATCATGTCCCACCAAAACCCATCTTCTTGTACTCTATTTCTTGATATGACCTTATGATCGAAATGGCCAAACTATAACCCTTACCATGATACCAATCTATTTTTCGACCACGAATAGGGATTCAACCTCGACTCAAGCCTTCGACCCGATATATGATTTTGTTCTACTTAATTCCGTAAATGTCTAACTTTGTGCTCACCTTGATTGCGTGACCCATTGTCCCATCACACTACTAGTTTAACTCTTGTAAGTTGGGTGGAATACATCACCACCTAACAAAACTTTTTCTTGTGAACCACATTGGTAAGTTCACTTAGACTATAAATTCGGAGGACCCTACCTTATCTAGTCTACCAAACCATAAATAAAGAAACACTAGGACAACTGTATAGGCCCACACTTCGGACAAGACTCGATTTTAAAAGATCTTTGACTATTTAAAATTTCCTTCATCAGTACCTCCCTTGCTCATATTTGACTATCTCATGCTGCTAATGTAGCTTCAGTTTTGCAAGCTTATTTCGTTATCAAGCTTGATCATGACATATTTTATTGGGTGCACCCACTAACATATTGTCTAATCAGAACCGGTGCATGATGGTCTGATCAACCTATTGCACTTTGGTTCGCTTTTCATGAATTATTCTACGTGGATGGAGGCATAGTTAAACCTGCCTTAGAGTCTCATCCGCGACAGCCTTGGCAATTCTCTTTTGAATTATTTTTGCCGTCTATGAACCCCGCAATTCGTACTCAATATATAACACCGTCCTTGAAACCTTTGTTGTTCTTGCCTTTTACTTATTTTGGAAAGACAAGGCACTGTACTTGCTAAGATAGACTCAAGGTATTATCTTTGGTTGCCCAATCGGTTAATTATACACAAATGTCGATAGCCACTGACCGACTCATGTGGCTATATCCTCGCCTTTAACTACTCCTCATTTCTCCATCCAAGAATTATTATCGTGCCCTTCCAAATGTTCTTGAGCACTCGTGAATGATTCTAATCATTCACTTAAATCAAACTCTCAATCGAGGCGATTAGTCTCCTGTTTCTCTCTAGGAATCATATCTCCCAAATATCTAATTTATTTCCTTTGGTCTACACATTTCCTTACTGTTCTTCTAAATTGGATTTACAAAATTTTGCTACCTTTACTGGCAACCCTTATTCCATTCCATAACCATGATATATTTTTGAATATATCGACTCCACAATTTTCTATTGCATGGTTGTGTTGAACGTCGTTTTATCGTCTCCACCAAAAATTTAATTGTATTTTGGTATTACCGAACTCTTCTTATCCCTCAACCCTATCTACACTATTAATCCTAAAATTTCGAGGACAAAATTCTTGTAAGTTGGGTAGGATGTAAAACCCCTATCTTTTATAATTATTATTTTTTTATTAGACTTAAAAATGAATTTATACAATTTATGGTTTTATTTTATTTTTTTGATGACCCGGGTTGGCCAATTCAGCCCAAACAGGGCCCGAACAAATTTAAGCCCATGTAGGCATGTGGTGGGACTAAGATGGCCATGTAGGAATATTTCATGTGTGTACAAATATTTTTTTAAATAATTTTGAGACTTGTTGAATATTTATTGACTTTCGGTACAAAATTTATATTTTAATAATAAAATAATATTTTACAAGATGGTATGATTTTTGGACCCACACATGGGTGAGCGGTAAAGTTCACCCATTGGGACGATTATTATTATTCTATTATAATTTAAGTTATTTTGTGAAAATTTATTAAACATTTTATCCTGTTTAAATATTAGTATTATTTTGAGTTGAAATATTAAAGATTGAATTTATATATATGTAAATATGTTTAAATATATTAAAATATTGGATAGTTGACTCTTAAATGGTATTTAAATTTTAAATAAAAATTTTGGTGTATTTTTGAATATATACATATATATATAGATATATATATATATATTAAAGATTAGGAATAAGAAAAGAAAAAAGAAAAACAAAAAGAAAAAAAAATTAATAAAGCAAGCCACCCACTTAAAGTGGGCGGGCCCCCCTCTCCCTTCATTGCTGCTATAGCAGCAATGTCCACGCACCCAACCCGTAGGAATTGTCCAATTGCTTAATTGTAATAGTGGTAGTATTAGGTTTTTCAATCAATTTGTTTTATATACAACTTCCTCCATAGACATCAAAACCCTAGTCTCCCAAAATGAAAATTTTAGCAGAATATACCCTCTTCGCATAGGAGTTCGTTTCACCAGCGACGGAGTTGTGTGCGCGACGAACGGAGGATCGAAAGTCAGCCTTTCGTCACCCACGGAGCAGTTTTCCTACTCAAGGTACCCTACTTCCCGATGACGTAACTTTTTGCTCGTGACTCCGATTTCCGATCCGTAAAATGTTCTGGAAAGTAGTCTTGACCCTCTTCGAGATCCCCTAGGTGGATTTTGACATGGACATCCAACTTGCTCGAAAAATTGAGACAAAGTTGGAGAAAAACCCACTTTTCTGTATATTAAAAACTGTTTTGAAACACCAACTTGTCGGCCACTTTTCTTGTTGTCCATTAAGCTTTCGTAAAAACTAATTGAAGGTAGTCAAAGATAACCTAACCGAGATTGTAACGTACCTTCTGGATTCACTTTTCATCTAGTATGTAGAGAGTTACACGTTGTTAAAGTTTTCCGAAAAACTGTAAATTCTGTTTTCAAAAAGTGGAAAAACACCCGATACGGCGTGCGCCCCGACAAACCGGGAGACGTGGTCGCGCACTATATGCATCGAAAGACGCGTATGGATGTTGTCGACGTGTGAGAACTGACGAAACTCGATTTCATTGCATGTGCGCGACGAAATCAATGCGTATCCGTCGAGATACCCCGTATCGACTCTTTGCAAATTAAGTCACAACTTTGTGTACACTCATCATATCGTGATAAAACTTGCGCCATTGGAATCAAAATATTTTTTTGGTCCTGTGAGCCAAGTTTGGTCCGATTCTGAGACCATTGATCGGGACGCTATTTTGGCGGGCCCACAATCCCACTCACCAGGTGATTTTGTGCACAGCCCACCGGAATCCAAAATTGGACATACCGTTGGGTTCGTCTCATCAAAACAAATTCGTAGACATGTAGTTTGGTGACTTTAGAGACCGTAGGTTCTGGCGCGCATTTCGGTGCAAAGCGGGTCCAACGGCGGACATCGTTTTAATCCAAAATTACGATTTTGCCCCTGTTCCAGAATTTAACTTTTGGACAGGCGTTTCCTAGGTATATCTTATATTCCAAACTCGTTCGTGATGTTGTTGCAGCATCCGGAGTCATCTATGGGATTTGGCTATTTCTGGCTTCATTTACTTGTTGGTTCGAGCTACTGGATTATTCTCTTTTGCACACAACCTCAGGCAAGACACCTTGCCTTTAATGTTTAAATTTCCTGCTCAATATCATGCATGTTTTAGTTGTTTCTTTTTTTAATTATATGTAAATGCAAATTACTATATTTTATACAATTGGCTTAGAGTTAAGGGACTACCGTCAAATTTAGTGTGTCTCATTAACTTATCACGATTGTACACGAGTTGTGTGTGAGAGTTGTGAGTATCATATAGAGGTCACTTGCGTGTGGGCTGATCCCCCGTGCACATGCGTTAGAATATAACTGCGAATAGATTGTGTAGAAGACTTTGGCAGTTATTAAGGATTAAACAGTGTCGTGGAGTCGACACATGTATAGTATCATTGGGGGGAGGGGACAGTTATTAGCGTAGGGGCTACATTTATTTTTACACACATTTTGGGCCGAGGGTGACTCTCATGAGCACTACCTTCTGCCCAGGTCGATAGCGTCTCGGATGAGCGCTACTTGCTGGCCACTTTCTACTACTTGCTTGCGTGAATCCGTTACAGCCCCTGCGTAAACGTTGTCCTCAAAATGCATGTCACATAGAATGGTTAGGAACCTTTACTTATGCATACTTTTCTGTTGAGCTTATTTACTCAGTTTATTGGCATGATATTATGTGTCTTGTTACGTCCCTCTGAGGACCTGGTTTTTCCCCAGGTGTGTGTTCATGTTTTCTGCAAGTGCTCTAGCTAAGGCCATTCCTTCCTTCGCGATGACTGCTTTTGGACTTGTCATTGTTTCGCTCGACCAATCACTTTCTTTGTATATTTCTTCTCTATTTAAATTAGTTGGTAGTGGACTTTGTCTCCGTCCAACGATTGTATCATAAATATTCAAGTTGATTTCTTTATAATTATTCCTTTCATTGTGGATGAGATTTAGTTGTCTTGAATTACTACATTTTACAGCTTATCTATACATACGAGGTCCATGTATTTCGTATGTATACAGCTGGCATGTCTACGTACTTGGTCCTACATATTTTGGGACTGGGGCGTTACATATATGGCAGCCCCCTTGGGACGAGTAGTACCCGACGGGCCGGCTAGTTCCCACAGATACTATAAATCTGCCACACGGACAGGGAACAGTATCTGCTTTTATTATTATTATATATTGTATATTGACGGGCGTCCTGCTAGGACTCGTCTAATTCATGCATGGCGCACATGATTGACTGGATAGTCTAGCCTTGCTCGCACATAGTAAGAACTGAGGAACCTTTATTGCATAATTCCAGGATAACTTGGGACTCATAATAGCAAGCCGTAGGAATTGATTGGCCGTTCAAGATGATTTGTTTGTGTACTGTACTACTCTGTTACCCAACTGGGATGATCAGAATGTCAGGACATGATGGGCCAACTTCTGTCCTTGTTTGGTTGGGAGGTTGGTTCGAAGGGTCGTGATATGATATGAATCCTAGTGGCAAGCAGAGATCTATTATTATATTCTTTTACTTATTGGTTTATGTCCTTCATATCGTCCTTCCTTGTGGTACTTGCTATTAGAGGTCTAACCTCTCTGGTTTTGCATGGCCAGATTTAGAGCCGGTTCCCGAGGATCCAGCGTACTTCTACCTCCAAGATGGTCAATACTAGGAGAATGATCGCAGGAGGACTCGAGTGGGTTCCTTACTTCACCGCTCGTTTTGTTATTTATCTTTATACTTAGCCGTTTGGCACCGACATGTTAGTCGGATTGTCTTGTACTTACTTTTACATAATTGTAATTAAGTCAGACTGCAGCTGATAACAATTGTGGATACTTGCTATACCATCTGGCTATGTTTTGTAAAGCCAGATCTCAAGGACATTTTGACTAAGCGTTTGGGACGCCTTACTGCTTTATCTTACATATTCTCTATTTATGCTTCTTGATTGAATGATTGAGACAATAGATGTGAAATGACCATAGTAAGACCCTTATGTAGTATGCACCCCCTCGTCTGGTTAGACAGCATTGATCGTATTATACGGTATTCATCTACCCGTAATACGTAGCTGGCTGAGTCATTCCCCCGCTCTCCAGTATTCTGGTTCTGGGGCATGACACCTCGATATATGAAATATATCTAACATACCTATTATATATATACAAAATAGTCCATTATATAAAGAGACACAAAAATGACAAGTTAAGGCTAAAAATATGACATGTTGACTAAAACACTTCGATCTAACGATGGGTATCCAAATGAAACTCATTCTAACCATCCTAACTAACATCAATCCATCCTCTAACATGTCTAAAACTGAAATTTAAACTAAATTAAACATATTAGACATTAAACCAAACACATGAGGTGTCCTAATTTGAGATCTAACAAGTAGGACACAAGACACAATTCTAACTTGCTTTAGAGAGCTCCAAATGGCTTCAAACTTGAATCTAAAGGGGTACATGCGTGGGGGTAGATCCTATGGATTCAAAACTAACTAATATGCGTAGGAAAATAATTTAGACGGTCGATTTTACCTATTGGGAGTGGAATCCTAACGATACTCTCAAGGACACGGCTCCGTTATGAAGATCCTTCCAAAATGGACACTCCTCCTTGCACTTTGCTCCAAATTTTAGCTAGCACCCTCCCTTGGTAGTATGAGAAGGTTGGATGAAGGGATGTAAGGATTTGGAGATCAAATCAAAGAGGGAAGCTCTCTAATTTGGAGAAGAACACTTTATGAAGGAAAAGAGGCAAGATGGAATAAAATAAAAGGAAGGGAGACTAACCTACCTATAGTGTCTGCCATTATTGCCCTATTTGGGCCTTAGGGGAGAGCACAATAAGGCCCCTACTAATCCCCTTTGGTTAATTTTAAGTTAGGTTCAAGTTTGGGATCAAAAGGGTTAAGTTTAAGCCTCTAACTTAACAAATCTAACAAGTGGGATTAATCTATGTAGAAGCATGGAATTTCAGAACCAGAAATCCTATGCGCTTAACATCACATGCGCCTGGGAGCTCAGAAGAAGTACTTGGCACAGCAAAGCATAGACATTAAAAGAAGATTTTTATTTCATATAAAAGTCTGTTACATGTCTTAAAAAGAGCTGTACAAAGGAGAATTTCTACAAAGAAAAGACCCTAAGTCTATAGCTAGGTGCAGCAACCACCATGCTCCCTCAAAACAGGCACATCTCGCCATGCGCTCTCAAACAGGCGCATCTCGCAACGTGCTCTTAGACAGGCGCATCCCTTCAGAAGCTCAGTTATGTGCATCCTTAGTTATGTACATCCCTTCAGCGGCTCAGTTATGTGCACCCCTTCAGCAGCTCAGTTATATGCCGCCCTTCAGCGTCCCACAGGCACATCATGAAGTGTCAGCATATGTTCCATCAAATGCGTCGACTAATGAAGCATTTATTGAGCAGAACGAGGGTGGCAATCAACCCTCTTGCTGGAGGAGGAGCTCTTCAGACGAAGAAAGAGAAGAGAACCGCAAATCAACCTGTGGCTAAAGGAGCAGCTTTCAACCCAACCAGAATGGGCAATACCCACTCTAGCAGGAGGAGGAGCTCTCCCAAAGGCCTAGGAAGATGATCAGGGCACCACAATTTCGATCTGTGGCTATTCCAGCATAATGGAGACGAGGCTCGAGCATCCCGATCTTCGGATGCAACAGGCACCTTCTGCCTGTCTCAGAAGCCCTCGACTCTGACCTTTGGATGTAACAGTCACCTTCAAGTGCATCAATGAAGACAATGCGTCGCATTTTCACCTTTGGGAGCATCTCGTCAACAGAATGTGCCCGAGCAAACAAGTTCATTTTCGGGAGGACGTGAGAAAACGAGAAGCAAACCCTCTCCATGCTACTATTTATAGGCCGGGCAAATCAAACCCATGTGCCAAGTGGCTGGCTCTCCGAATCCCATGCAATGAATTTGCATTAATGGTGATGAACCTGACGCTTCGAATTCAGCCAAGTCAAGAACGGCTATTTAAAGCACTCGAAGAACGTAATAGTCGGGCCCATAAAGGCGTGTCATGCAAAACGGATGCGCCGGCCAGACCGTGCATCATACTGACGCGTCCATCAGCCTCATAAGGATGCGCCCCCATGCGTCCCCATACGCCTAGTGGAACGTCGATCGATGCACCCACTCAACAACCTATCACCTGTTAAAGAACATTAAATGTTGAAGACTGACAGAGTTGGCAGCATGTCCCCCGAGGACTGAGCAGTTGACAGCTTTTTCAGAACACGAAGCATCGCCAATGTCAGCATCATCATCAAGCCACGTGGCCGCCAAACCACCTCGTATGCGCCTCCGCAGCCATGCACCCAAATCTCTGCATGCGCCTCAGAAGCCATGCGCCTCAGACTTTTTTCTGATCCCTAAAGACAGAAGTAAAGTCACTACTAAAGCCCCGCATGCGCCTCAAAAGCCATGCGCCTCGACTGATTCGTGACTCCTAAAGGTTACGAGCCAAAGCCTCCTCATGCGCCCAATCCCAGGTGCATCCTATCAGAATTACTCCCCACCAAATCTGAGATCTTCGAGCCATAGACCCACGACACGCGTCCTTTGACTTGATTCAGCCTATGAAGGGGTGCTAATCATCCAAGATCTCAGCAACAGAAAGTTCCTCTCCATTGCTACGTGTCAGTTCTGTCGCAGCCCACAAATGCAACAAGAAGAGTTCAACTCCTCAATCAGAGCGCATCATCAATGCGTCTCCATCAACCCACCACATGGCGCCCCCACGTACAGGCGCATCCTACATATGCGCGCATGAGCAACCAGCCTGCAAAACTATAAATAGAGGGATCATCTCCTTCTTACACAGACAGAGATCTACACACATCGCACAACCACTGATATACAGAGAGGCAGATACAGACACTCAATGTCTTCTTTCTCTCCGCAAGCTCCAGCACCCAGAGCAACTAAAACCTTCAGAGAACCGAGAACCGTCATCAGATCGTCAATGGAGTCAATGTATTACCACTTGCTCCATCGGCACAAGGGACCTAGATAAACAAAAATGTACTCCTAGGACTACGTCTAAGTCCTATATTGTAACACTATTTTGTTTGTATTAAAATTACATCAAAAGATTTTAATGGCAATCAAGCTGGCGACTCTGCTGGAGATGTAAGGGGCTTAACATGGCTCGGGCTGGTCTTTATCCTCTACCGAGAAAGCTGCATCATAATCCGACGACGTGAAGATAATAGAACACCATGTCAACATTGAACCTAACCAGACTATATGGGACATCCTTATAGTCCTACCGCAAGCTTGTTTGCTACTAAAATATTGTCACCATCGTCACTCTGGCCGACGTTCGGCTTGCGACGACTCTGCTGGGGACCTCTTTCTCCTCAACCGAGAAAGCTGTGTCGCAATCCGACGACGTGAAGGTGGGCTCCTCCCACAAGACGCTGGTCGTACGCCTCAATCAACAAGCGTATGAGGAGTTTATCTCTGAAGGCAGTGCGAGTCCTTCGAAGCGGCTGCCGAAGCCGAAGAAGACTCGCCAAATCTGGGTGCACAATATCGACGCCTCTGGCACCACCACCGAAGGGGATGTGCCAATTCAGCCTTTCCTTCCTGCTGACGTCCTCAGCAACCAAGATGCACCCACCGGTGCAGCGCATCTCTCGGGGAAACGTACGGCTGGCCATATTCCCCAGCCATCTCTCTCTCAGACGAGAAAGATGTATCGACGGAACAGGGGCGCAGCTAATGCCCCGTACATCACATCTGATGCACCGAAGAAGGTATCTGTCTTTGACGGACTAACTCGCTGTAGTGGCAAGAAGAATTTGGACTCTGAGTACTATAAGCCCTGGCGGGCTGGTACGAAGAAGTCCAAGGCAGCATGGGCCATGCGCCTCAAACGTGCTATGTCGGCAGCAAATCAGAAGCATGCGCTCACAATCATGCACGATGCTGATGGTAAACTGTATAAGGTTGACTCGGGTGCTTCTGCGCCGGAAATGAGTCGACCTTCAAAGTCCTTGTCTCACTGGGCCGCATCTGTTCCGTTCACAACGGAGTCGAGCAAGGCAAACCCTGTGGTCTTGAACTCCCGTGCCTCCTCTGGTTGTGCGTCTGAGGTTCGTTCAAGTCACTGTAAATGTTGTTCCTCCACTACTGATCTGAGCACTTATTTGGTGTTGTATCAGGGGGCGCAGCATTCACTTGACCACCCCGGCGCTTGGTATTGCCATGCGCCTGATAGGGGTATGAAGGTGGCACTCTCCTCCAACGATCTGCGTAACGTGATCACTCATAAACGCCGATCAGGAGAGTCAACTTACAAGCACAATGCGCCTCTCATAGGGCACACTTGTGCTGTAGTCACCATCAACTGCTGTTGCAAGGTAGTAGTTCCACCAAGACAGTCGGTGTTCCAGCGGCTGCAATCATCAACACCCCTCTGACGTCGCCTCGGGAAGAAGGTGTCAACAAAAGAGGAGCCAAAACTAAAGGTTGCTTCATGCAACATAATCTCTAACTCCTCCTCAGTCCGAAGGGCGATTGGTTCCTCGTCCTTGTCCAAGAGCCAGCCGAGGAAAACTAAGACAATTATTCCGTCTTCTGGAGTGTTCGAAGGCACTCGGGGGAGGAAGAAGATCTTGGAGGAAGCTGGGGGTAGTCAGGCCCTTGTTGATCCTCCTTCTGAAGACGAATATGTCCTCCAGAGTACAGCTTGGGTGGATCTTCATCCTGGAGATGAAGTCAGCCTCCCAGTTACAGCTGGGTGTGGTCTAGCCCCTGTGAATCTGTATCTCGAAGACGAAGAAGTCCTCGAAGATAGAACTGGGGGTAATCAGGACCTCGCGGATACTTCTTTCGAAGACAAGGTTGTCCTCCAAAACGTAGTTGGAGGTAACCAGGACGAAGCACCAGGGGAAGTTTTTCTCCTACAAGAGAGTGAGGCCGAGAGTGAAGCCTCAACTGATCCATCTGACTCCAGCTGTGTCATGACAGTATACATGACTGGGGGTGATACCGAGCCTGATGTGCCGCCAGCAGACCTCGTTCACCGCATGGATACCCTGGAGGGAGGACTCAAAACCCTCTCCGCCTCCATGCAAACACTGACTCAAGCAGTGTTCGAGATAGGGTCAGCTTTGGCCAGGGCACCTTCTATCGGTCCTGACCCAGGGGCCAATGGAGAGTCAAGTGTACCCCTTCAACGGGTATCCTTGGATACGGATTGCCGCGAAGCACCTCGGACGTTGGAGCCATCAAATTCTTAACCCCAGGCTGTACCACCTTTCCCGACTCCCAGCTCCACGAAAGACGTGGTGGAGATGATCAGGTACTTACGCGAGCGCTTTGAGTCCAAGAACAGACAAGAGAAGCGCCAAAATATGGGCATCCCCCAACCATATCCCCTCGAATGGAACAAAGTGGTTTATCCTCCTAAGTATAAACCACAAACATTGACGCCATACGATGGGAAGGAATCTCCGTATCGCTATCTGACGTACTTCCAGTCCCAAACGGGATATCTCCCGAAGGAGGATGCAGTACTCACCAGCATATTTGTCGGGGCACTGAAAGGAGTAGCGTACGACTGGTATTACAGCCTTCCCGATAACTCTATATCTTCCTTCGACGATCTGACGCGTCTCTTCCTCGACCGTTTCTACGACTGTGGGAAGGACATGACAATGGCGTCCCTCATAGAGATACGCCAGAGGGCGAAGGAAACAGTTCGAGTATTCATCGAACGTTTTCGACAGGCCTGCTTTAGACTGCCCCCAGGTATGCCAGAACACGCACTCCTCTCCTCCTGCAGCATGAACATGATGTCTGCAGTCAAACTCTGGCTCAACTCCACTCCTCCTCCCGATTGGAGTTCCTTGATCATCGAAGCCGAAGCAGCCGAAAAGAAGCCGTCCAATGCTCGCCTTCTGGGAGTTAGTTTCCCTGCCTTTGAGGATAAGGGGAAACGGCCTGCAGCCAACAACCCCGGACGAGAGACGAAAGGGAAACAGGCATTGACTATCAATGCCTCCAAAGGTGCATCAGCACCCACTCAAAATCCTCCACTTGCACCAAGGCCAAAGGAGGTTTATTCTTTCAACGATGAAGACACCCTGCAACTCTTTGAGATACTGAAGCAGGGTGACAAGATCAAGTTGCCGGACCCGAAGCGTCCCGACGAGGTTGGAAAAGTGGACAATCCGAGGTACTGTCACTACCATCGGTTTGTTGGACATCTAACCAAGGACTGCTATATCCTCAAAAACTATATCCAGCGCATGATCAATGCAGATGTTATCTCTATCGACTACGAGAAGAAAATGGTCTCAGCTAACCTGGTGTCACTCCAATTTGGTACCTTGCCGCCAACCATAACACAAGATGGCGTCGTCCCCATCCCTAAGGCGACAATGGAGGTGGTTAACTTACCACCTACTCGTGACAACGTGAGTGGACTCATCCCACTTACCACATCTCGAGGAGAGGTCTTGTGGGTTCACCCTAATCTCGTCTCCGAGGTTACTCAACCATAGGTACGCTCTGCCTCTAAAACTAAGGGCAAGAAGATCAAGTCTTGCCGTACGGTCTCTTCTTCTGCGGAAGAGGCACTTCCTGTACAGACACGTTCACATCAGAATGTCCAACCCAACGAAGCTGCCGTCGAGGTGGTACCTTCTTGTACTGTCCCTGCTGTCCAGGAAGAGGGCCCGTCCAAACCCCCAGCTGCCAATAAGAAGAAGCATGTAGAGGCCCGCTTCGATAGGCCTCTGCGAAAGAAAATGCTTCGGGGCTAGCCAAGCCCCACAACTTCGACATACTGGCACAACTTGCCAGTACCCTTGCCCGCCTATCTATGTTTGAGCTTCTTCGCCTTTCCAAGGACACTCATGAAGCTCTCTGTGAAGCTCTGAAGGATGCTGAGTCCTTCATCAGTCAGGTCAAGCAGCCTGAAGATCTCCAGACTACATGTGCGCACTGTCATTATGCTAATGATGTTATCCCCAACATAACCTTGACCCAACAAGACATGCTGCTAAAGCACAACCGACACAACAGGCTACTTTACTATACAGGGTATGTCGGTTCCGTCAAAGTGAAGCGGATTGAGATCGATCCGGGGTCTTCCCTCAGCATCATTTCGAAGACGCTGCTCTCAACACTAGGGATCCCAATGTACGAACTGGCACCTTCCAATACAACGATCAGTGGCTTCAATGCCAGCAAAAGAGAGCCGCTGGGCAAAATACAGCTGAAATATCATATCGGTAACCTCAGAACTGAGGTCACTTGCTATGTTGTGGACGCCGATGTCAACTACAACCTCCTACTGGTCGACCGTGGCTGCATGAGTACATGGTGGTACCATCCATACTCCACCAATGTATTAAATACGTGTCCACCAATGACGTCATCCGGACGGAGTTCGCGGACATCGACCCTTTCAATGGGGTTGAAGCCTACTTCACTGATTCCAACTTGTACAAGTCACCTGACGAAGAGGAAGCGAATGATGCTGACGATGAAGCGAAAACGGCAGCAGAGCCCGACATGGAGCCAGAGATTATTCCCGATGCTCCTTTAAAAATTCGACTCAAAGGGAAGCCGCCTCAGATGTTGCCTCCCATAAACATCAAGCTACCTGGAAAAGCACCAACTGCTCTAGGTAGAACACCTACTGAAGCTCCCTTGATGATACGGCTCAAGGGAAAGCCACCTCAAACATCGACTCCCCTTGTGGCAAAACTACAAGGGAAGGCACCAATTACCGAAGGCGCAGTTGAGGCACCTCTGAAGGTGTGTCCTAAGGGCAAACTGCCGCAATCATCTGTCTCATCCAAGCTGCCGGAGAAGGCCCCCATAGCCCGCTCGGACCCCAAGATCAAAGCTGTGGTGGACTCTCCCGATCCAATCTCAGTACTCACAGACGAAGAGCTAGAGGAATATATCTCTGCTGATGTAGATGCACCCTCTCTGGACAATGTAATCCCGTGGGACAAAATCTCGTATTTTATCAATAATAGAGTGTCTTTTAATTATTCTAGTCTTCCACATTGGAATACCATGTATACATTAGATAACGCTCTACGGTCGTTGCAAACACAAATAACGACCATCCATCATGTAAATCGAGTAGTTACATCCCAAGTGGTCTGTTTTGTAGTCCTACTGAGGAATCGAGACGAAGAATCCATCATCTTCGGCAAAGTCGAGCATCATCAAGACCTCCTGCCACTCGAGCAAGAACCAGATACCGGCAGAATACAAGTCTATCGATACACGGACAAGGCAAAGTACCTCATCCAAAAGATGGGTTACGACCTAAAAAGCAACAAAGGCCTGAACTACGGCAAGGGTCGACGACTTCCTCTCAGGCTTCCAACACCTAAAGAAAAGCCGTAGGACGACTATCATCGAACTCGACGGAGGGTGGGCTATGTCACGCCGCCATCAACTCCAAAGAGTTCGGAGACAGAAGAAGTAGAACATTCTCACTCGTCTGAAGCATCAACTTAGGATTTCGATACCAGTATCGGCTAAGTCTTCAAAAGAGTGCTATCAGCCAACATAACATCTGCACAATCTCAAGAAGATGAAGGCGAAGACCAAATGCCGAAATTCTTCGAAGAAGAACCCTGGACTCAACGCCTAGGAGAACAGTGGGAGTCTCGTTTTGAATTATGCGAACCCCCTACTGAAGATGAAGTTGAGCAGATCGACCTTGGGGATGGATCTTCTTCCAAACCCATCTTCATCAGCAAAAGCCTAAAGGGAGAAGATCGGGAATCTTTAATCCAGCTGGCTAAAGAATATATCGATGTCTTCGCCTGGAGCTACGAAGATATATCGAGACTTGATCCCTGGATCACGATGTATAGGCTTAACATCTTACCTGATGCCAAGCCTATAAAGCAACAACAGTGACGTTTTCGTCCTGACGTCATGAACGCTATCGACCAGGAAGTAGACAAACTCTTGACCAGCAGATTTATCCGTGAAGAACAACACCCGGATTGGGTGGCCAATGTCGTCCCTGTCACCAAGAAGAATGGGAAGATACGAGTCTGTTTCGACTTCAGGGATCTCAACACTGCTTGCCCGAAGGACGAATTCCCGCTACTAATCACCGACATTATGATCGACAACACATGTGGCTTCGAACGCATGTCCTTTATGGACGGGTATTCGGGCTACAACCAGATAAAGATGTTCCCGATGATGCAAGACACACTTCATTTAGGACTCCGAAGGGGGTTTTCTGCTACACAGTGATGCCTTTCGGCTTGAAGAACGCTGGTGCTACATACCAACGAGCTATGAGCACCATCTTCCATCAACATCTGTGCAAGACAGTCGAATGCTATGTTGATGACATCGCGGTCAAGAGTCGTCGCAAAGGAGATCATCTACAAGACCTCAAGACAGTCTTCGATCTCATGCGAACGCATCAACTTAAGATGAACCCCGCTAAATCCTTCCTAGGGGTTTTTAGCAGAAAGTTCTTGGGCTTCATTATCACGGCGAAAGGCATTCATGTCGATCCCGAGAAGACCAAAGCTATCATTGACATGGACCCTCCGAAGAACCTTCAAGAACTTCGAGACCTACAAGGGCGTTTGGCATACATCCGGAGGTTTATAGTAAACCTTTCCAGAAAATGTCAACCCTTCACCCAGCTCATGAAAAAAGGAGTCTCTTATGGCTGGACAGAAGATTGCCAAAAAGCTTTCGACATTTTTTCTTGGCTGCTTGGCCTGTAGTAGGTATCTGGTTCACTGCTTTAGGTATTAGTACGGAGATAGCGACATCAAGGCTTACTTGACGAGCCTGCCAGTCCTGGTAGCACTAGTCACTGGCAAACTATTTCTCCTCTACGTCCGTTCCATGGATCATTCCCTCGGTGCTCTGCTGGCTCAGAACAGTGATGCAGGCTATGAGCAAGTTATCTACTACCTCAGTAGAATACTAATCGGGGCAGAACACTAGTACAACCCCGTTGAAAAAGAGTGTTTGGCTTTGGTATTTGCCATCCAGAAGACTCGCCATTATGTCTCGGGCTAGACAATTCATGTTATCTCCCGAGTCAATCCACTCAGAGTTCTCATGACAAAGCCAGGGTCATTAAACTCCCGGCTAGCTACATGGGCGATCCTGTTAACGCCATACAACATGGTGTTCGTTCCACAAAAAGTCATCAAGGGTCAGGTTCTGGCTGACTTTTTAGCAACACACCCCATCCCAGAGTCCTCCAGAGTCTATGAAGACATCCCGGATGAGGTCCAAGAATCAAACGTCACCGTAGAAAGCTCCGTCTGGCGGATGTTTTTTTATGGCGCTTCAAGAACAGGCCCCAAAGGCTAAATCATCTTGGGAGTGGGGGTAGTCCTAGTCGCCCCATATCAGCTGGTCATCCAGCGCACCTACTCCCTTTCGAAGCCGTGCTCCAAAAATGTTGCCGAGTACAACACTCTCATCATGGGACTCCAGCTGGTACAACAGCTGGGGGTGGATCATCTGGAAGCCTACGATGACTCAAAACTCGTCGTCAACCAGGTCAGAGGGCAATACAAAGTTCGCCATGAAGATCTGATTCCTTACCATGAAGTTGCGTTGAACATCATTTCAACCTTCAACAAGTTCTTCATCGAACATGTACCTCATTTACAAAATTTGGAGGCTGACGCTCTGGCCGGCCTCGCAGCCTCATTGGCAGCACCCTTCGAGACTGAACACTACGTCACGGTAGTTGGTCGAGACTTGGTCTGTCCTAAAAACAACCTTTGCTCACAAAGGGCCCATGCCATGTCAACAAGTGCTGGTGTTAATGTTCGAGACTGGAGATTCCCGTTTATCAACTTTGCTGTGTACGAAATTCTTCCGGAGGACCCGAAAGAAGCCGTCTCAGTCAGGAGGCGCTCCCTTCGATTCTATTACGATACAGCTACTAAAATGTTGTACCGACGCTCCTACGATGGACTTCTCTTTCGATGTTTATCCAACGAAGAAGCAGCCGAAGCCCTTCGAGAAGCTCACGATGGAACCTGCGGGACCTATCAACCTGGCCCTAAGTTGCAAGATCGACTGTGACGTATGGGCTACTATTGGCCAACAATGGCAGCCGACGCTGTCGACTATGCTAAAAAGTGCCATGTGTGCCAGCTTCATGCTGACTTCATCAACACATCGTCAGAACCACTACATCCAACGGTCGCCTCCTGGCACTTTGAAGCCTGGGGCATGGATATTGTAGGACTGATCACCCCTCATTCATCAAGGGGACACCGCTTCATCCTAGCCATCGCCGACTACTTCTTCAAATGGGCAGAAGCAGTTCCACTGGCAGAAGTGAAGAGCTCTAGGGTGATCACCTTCATCAAGCACCATTTCATCTACCGTTTTGGGGTACCTCGAAGGATTATCCACGATAACGGTCCTCAGTTCATCAGCCATGTTTTCAGCAGGTTCTGTGACAAGAATCGCATTCAAAACGTGGCATCAACCGCCTACAATCCAGCAGCAAACGGATTGGCCGAGGCATTTAACAAGACTATCGTCAAGCTACTTAAAAAGGTCGTGTCATCCAACAAACGTGACTGGGACAAAAAGCTCGACGAATGCCTTTAGGCCTACCGCACAACGGTACGAACCCCGACGGGCAACACACCATTCTCCTTGGTCTACGGGAGCGAAGCGGTACTGCCTCTCGAGATCCAGATACCCTCACTCCATGTAGCAATCACCAATAAACTTACAGAAGAAGACAATCAACGCCGTCGCCTGCGAGAATTGGAGCCACTTGACGAAAAATGTCTCCTAGCTCAACAACGTTTCGAACTCTATCAAGCCCGTATATCACAGGCTTTCAACAAGAAGGTCAAGCAGAGGACTTTCCAAGTAGGCAAGCTGGTTCTGGCAGTCAGGAGGCCGATGGTGTTGACTCACAAGACACCGGGAAAGTTCAAGCCCAAGTGGGATGGACCTTTCATCATAGAGACGGTATACTCAAACGGTGCTTACCACCTCGCCAAACCCAATTGAGACTTGTTCATGATGTCCATCAATGGCAAGTTCCTAAAGAAGTACTACTTTTGACATTTTTTAGACATGTACTTCCACAAAAACCACGTCCATATTACCTCTGAGTTGTTCCCCTACAAAGCGGGATCTTACACTCCGTAAGACTACGCTACCCCACCATGTTTACCACGTCCACATTACCTCTAAGTAAACATCCCGTACAGACAACCCCTGTATTGCTGTACATTGATCGCAGAACTTTCACGTCCATATTACCTCTCAGTAGTTCCGCGTATCCCCCTAGAGTTGTTCCTACCACGTCCATAACACCTCTGAGTAGGAAGATTCTATCATTTGAATCCCATATTTGCCACGTCTACATCACCTCTGAGCAAACATGTCGATTCTCTCGAACTTATTATCTGTACCTGAAAACCAAGGTGCGCAAAAGATAATAGGTCCACACAAATAATCAAGTTCATGACAGCAAAAATGAACGCACCACAAAAACTCTGTATTCTTTATTTAAAAAAAATAAAGGATTACACCCCCAGCAAGAGTTGCAAATTACACAAAAAAAATAAAAAGAAGAGACTACAATCCCTAAACCTCCTCGGGATTGGCCGAAAGCTCTTCAATCTGACACCTCAAGTCTGTCGCCCGAGTCTCTACGGTCGCCAGGACCCGGCGTTCGGCTTTATGACGTATCACTTCTATGGCCTCAGGAGAAGTGTCATCCTCATGCTTCTCGTCCAACTGTTGCCGCTCCTGAGCCAGGGTAAGATCCCGGTGGGTGAAAGCTGCTTCCTCCTTCTTAGATGCTATATGTTCGGCCTGGACTCGCTCAGCATCTAATAAGAGTTGGGCCCGCTGGTCTTCAAGGAGGCGAATCTTGGCATCAACCTCCGCTATACTAGCGTTCAACGCGGCTGGCAACTCCACCTTCTCCAGCGTGATCTGAGATAGCCTCTCCACCGCAGCCTCAGTTTCAGCCACCTCGCGTTCCCAGACACCCACGGTGGCCTGATAAGAGGACTCAGCCTCAGCAATCAATTTCTTCTTTTTTGCGTCTATCAGGGCGGAGAGATCATTTCGCTAAATGCACTGAAACTCGAAAAGCAGCTGGTCCAGCTCGGCTACCGAGGCCTCCAGAATCTCAGCCATATGATCATAGCCCTGGTGGAGACGTATTAGACCGATGTGAGAAAGTACCATGGATTTTGCCATCGTAAAACTCCCATTGGAGTTTATCACTGTCGATACACCCTTCTGCAGCATCTTGTACACTGCCTCAACGATGAACTTCACGTACTCATCCGCATCCTCCAGCACATGTGGTATCTTGGCAGAAGTTGGAGGAGCTGCCCTATATGGCGGACCTTAAGAAGACCCACCGACCTCAATCTGCGAGGCTGAAACATCGACCTCAGCAGACCCTCCCACACCAGGGACTTGAATTCCGCTGCTAGCTCGAGATGCCAAGAGAGGAGAAGGAGTTGGGTGTGGTGTCGATATCGTTTCCCAAGTCGAAGAAACAACAGAGGGCTTCTGCACCAGCAAGCCCTTGCCCTTTTCCGTCTCAAGGGGACTATCATCATCCGGAGTTGTCTCCTCCACCGAGGCGTGACCTGTAAACAGCACAGAGCCTTCTTCTGGCAAGCTGGCGGGATCAACTCCAGTTTCCTTGTAGGGCACGTATTTTGGGGTCGGGCTCAGCAGACGAGTCTTCCCCTCATCATCGAATCCCTCCACGAGGATAGAATCTATCGCTACCTCCCGATCGACAGCCACCTCAGCCTCCACTGCTGAGCCTGGGGTAAGGCTCGACAACGCTACAGCCGACCTCCCCTCTTCATGACAAGGAGGGGAATCAGCCCTCTCATCTGTTTCAATCATGTCTGTTGCTCCCACAACAGACTCACGTATCTCTGGAGCAACGTCATCTGATGACGATGAACTCCACTCCACTTCCTCATCTGGAAGCCCCGTGTCTGCTAGACCCTCATCGACCAAAGTCCCCACGACGGGTGGCACCATTCCGGGAACTGCTTCAACCTCAGCTTCCCGTCTAACATAATTTGGAGATGCTGAAATCTCCGCCATAACAACATTGTCAGGATTCTCCCCTACGGGAGACATTACAATCGGTAGAATGCACTCATCAGAAGAGCTTGCCACCTCCTTCAGTTTACGGATGCCCGATTTCGAAGCCCGAGTCTTCTTCTTCAACGGTTCCTACAAAAGGAAAGCATATGTCAAAAAAAATATAATGGCAGAAGTAGTCAGATCATGAAAGATGTCTTTACCTCAGCAGGAACTGATCCCATTGGCATTACTCCCGTAGCCTTTGGAGTCGTCGTTCTCCTCGGCCTTTTTGGTACAGATAAACCAGCTTCTACGTTAGCCCGTCTCTTCCCAGCAGGGGGATCTTCCCGATTACCTCTCGTTGATGTTACAGCAGCAACCCGATATCCTGCCAACTCTGGTGGACGATATGACCGAGCCGCAACCAACATGTTCTTCGTAGCCTCTAGCTGAGTTCTAATGATGAAACTGGTCTCCCTATCATAATCATGAGGCACAGTATTCATGGTGCAATACAGCTTAACGGCCGAATACAGGATTTGTGGCCGAAGGTTACGGACTGGCGTATTGAAACGAACACCAGTGCACCCGGCATTGTAATATTGCCAACCCCGGGCTCCATCCAGTAAACTCTCCACAAACCCCAGACTGCTACTAGTGTTCCGTAACATTAACTGGATGTAACAAAACTGTCGAAAAAAGTGGACTTGGCAAATATGGCTCCAGATAACACCTATTTTGGTTGCGGTAGACCAAGTGGGAAGGCCGAATACTCTGTAACCAACAAAATCCCTATTTCGGTAGGGTGATCGCATCCTCACCAGAGTCTTCCAAATCTTGGTCAGCCTCAAAATCTTTGAAGATGGGACTGACCTTGACGATCTCCCACCCCTGAAGATAAGACAAGACTCTCCTGCAGACGGGGACGCCGGTGTGCAACCACTTCCTTTTGTAGAAGCGACAGATAAAGGCGTCGCCTTCAACATGATCCTCTTCAGGACCCGAACTCATCACGTTCGGGTGAGACAGTATCAACCATCCCACCAGATAATGGAATGCTAGCTCGGCCCGGGGAAGTTGTCGTTCCTACCTCTCCCATGGATCACATCATCAGCAAAAGTCCTCAAGCCCCACAATAGATTACACACCATCGCAGGGAGGAGAGCCAAAGGGCGACCAAAAACTAATTTCACTGCTGGCAAAATGAGGTTCCGATGTACCCTCTCCACAGTGCCAGACCCGCCTAAGAACACACAATCCCGGAGCTATATCATCAAGTATGCAGTCAATACTGCCTTGGACGACATCCGGTGCACACAGTGCCTGAAACAGCTGTACGCATCTTCGCCACTCTCATTTGAACGGAGGGCCCTCTCGTCTAGTCGGCTCATTTTGGATGTTACTTTCGTGGGTTTCAGCCCCTGCAAAGTCATAAATCGGATCTTTGAGGAGTCCGCCAAGTCCTGCTTGAAGACATAATCCCTCCAAGCAGTTACATGAGGCTGAGACTTGCCTCTGTCTTTCCGTTGCATCGAATAATGATGGCTCGCCACCTCTTTGAAAATAGCCATCATCTCCGGGTCCTTCCTTTCCAGAACGACGATCTCTTCGTTTGAGGGGAAGTATTCCTCGTACGGTTCTGAGCCCCAGGGAAGCTTGGATACCTCGTACATCTCATGGAGAGCCAGTCCCAACTCCCCTACTGGAGTAAAGAAAGTGCCAGTCTGGGTATTGAACGTCTCCAAGAGTGAAAGAAACATATGCTTGTTGAGATCCACGCCGGCCTGTGTGGCACAGATAGCGGCCGTCAGCCCAATCTCTTTATGCTCAGTCGTGAACTTCGATAACATCCAAAGGGTCAACTCGTCCCACTTCAGCACATGGTGACACCAACCCTCAACCATAAAGCTGCCTTTCGGATACATAACCTTCGATGTTAGCATTCGATTCGCAAAAGTCGAAGCACTAAAGGCAAAGGTGTCATTAGGGACCTCACTACAAAGGCTCCCAGGACGCAAAGTTCTGCAACTGAATAAGGAAACGGTTCGCAAGGCGGCCAAGGTATCCCTTTGATTCGAAGTAACATCAATCGAAAGAGTACCCCCTACTGCCCCTCCTTGAAGAGGAGTAAGTTCCCATGACATCCTTCTCTTAGAAGCCAAACGGCAGAAGGCCGTCAGTGGCAATTGGCGTTCAAGTTGTCGCATGTACCGAACCATGCCCTTCGCTGAGAAGAACCAGTCCTCTTTGATCTTCAGTATCTTCGCCTCGGTAGAGATCAGTCGGTCGTCGAACAGAAAGGCAGGTTTCAAGAAGGTCACATCATCGGACTCAGCAGATTCCAGTTTGACGTTCTCCATCATACTCTGGAAGAAAATAGGCGATTGATTCTGGATTTGCAGCATTCTCTCGGAAGGCTGATCCAGCGTGATAGCAGCCTTCGCAGGATTAATAACCTCCTCATCGAAATCAACTCCCATTTGACAAAGAGAAGCATCCAGAAGGACTTCACTTAGTAGAGGGATAGTCATCGACACTGATACAGCAAAAACAAAAGTCAGGCAAGATAAGAAAACAAAGTATGTCAATCAGCCGGGCGCATCATCAGGGTCTAAACCCATGTGCGCCAGCCGTAAAAGCTTCGGCGCATTATCAGGATGTAAACACATGCGCGTTAGCAGTAAAACCTCGGCACATAATGAGGGCATAAACCCATGCGCGTCGACAGAATAGCCTCGGCACATCTTTAAAACAGAAGTCCACGCGCGTCGACGACAAAGAGTTAGGGCACAATACTTAGCCATGTGCTCCAAACCCATCTAAAAAGGTTGAAAGATGGCACCCACCCGTCACCATAGGCCGAACGTCGGCCGGAGTCATAATGGTGATAGGAGTGTCCTCCTCGATAAATTCTACAGGATTCTTTCCCTTGCCAGCACCACCGCGAGGAGTTTTTGGAGCCATTACTTGAAAGAAGAAAGTTAGGGTTTTTCAAAAAAGAACTCTAAAAAAAAGCAAAGAGAGGAAGAACTCTCTCTCTCTCCATCTTACGCCTATTTATAGTCTCAGTCGCACGCGTGAACCGATGAAGTGTGACCTCAACCGCCGCCTCGTGTTCTGAGAAGAGATAAATCCAAAAGGATCATCATTAATCTTCTTAGTTATCGAAGCGTTATCATTTGTATTTACTGAAAGAAGCATGCGCCCCATCACTGATGCACGAAGTAATCATGCACCCGAACAGTCGTGCGCCCCGTAGAAGACGCCACCATGCTTCTTATTCAAAGTATTCCAAAACTTGACAAAAAGTTTTGAAAACTTTGAAGGGGTCTTGTAGAAGCATGGAATTTCAGAACCAGAAATACTATGCGCTTAACATCACATGTGCCAGGGAGCTCAGAAGAAGTACTTGGCACACCAAAGCATAGACATTAAAAAAAGATTTTTATTTCATATAAAAGTTTGTTATATGTCTTAAAAAGAGCTGTACAAAGGAGAATTTCTACAAAGAAAAGACCCTAAGTCTACAGCTAGGCGAAGCAACCACCATGCACCCTCGAAACAGGCGCATCTCGCCATCCGCTCTCAAACAGGTGCATCTCGCCACGCGCTCTTAGACAGGCGCATCCCTTCAGCAGCTCAGTTATGTGCATCCTCAATTATGTGCATCCCTTCAGCGGCTCAGTTATGTGCACCCCTTCAGCAGCTCAGTTATGTGCCGCCCTTCAGCGTCCCACAGGCGCATCATAAAGTGTCAGCATATGTGCCATCAAATGCTTCGAATAATGAAGCATTTATTGAGCAGAACGGGGGTGGCAATCAACCCTCTAGCTGGAGGAGGAGCTCTTCAGACCAAGAAAGAGAAGAGCACCTCAAATCAACCTGCGGCTAAAGGAGCAGCTTTCAACCCAACCAGAATGGACAATACCCACTCTAGCAGGAGGAGGAGCTCTCCCAAAGGCCAATAAAGATGATCAGGGTACCGCAATTCCGATCTGTGGCTCATCCAGCATAACGGAGACGAGGCTCGAGCATCCCGATCTTTGGATGCAACAAGCACTTTCTACCTGCCTCAGAAGCCCTCGACTCCGACTTTTGGATGTAACAGTCACCTTCAAGTGTATCAATGAAGACAATGTGTCGCATCTTCACCATCGGGAGCATCTCGTTAACAGAATGTGCCCGAGCAAACATGTTCATTTTCGGGAGGACGTGATAGAACGAGAAGCAAACCCTCTCCATGCCACTATTTATAGGCCAGGCAAATCAAACCCATGCGCCAAGTGGCTGGCTCTCTGAATCCCGTGCATTGAATTTGCATTAATGGTGATGAACCTGACTCTTTGAATTCAGCCAAGTCAAGAATGGTTATTTAAAGCACTCGAAGAACGTAATAGTCGGGCCCAAAAAGGTGTGTCATGCAAAGTGGATGCGCCGGCCAGACCGTGTATCATACTGACGTGCCCATCAGCCTCATAAGGATGCGCCCCCATACGTCCCTATGCGCCTAGTGGAACGTCGATCGATGCGCCCACTCAACAACCCATCACCTGTCAAAGAACGTTAAATGCTGAAGACTGACAGAGTTGGCAGCACGTCCCCCGAGGACTGAACAGTTGACAACTTTTTCAGAACATGAAGCGTCGTCAACGTCAGCATCATCATTACTCCCCTCCGGCGGTTACAAGCCACGTGGCCGCCCAACTACCTCGCATGCGCTTCCGCAACCATGCGTCCAAATCTCTACATGCGCCTCAGAAGACATGCGCCTCAGACTTTTCTCTAATCCCTAAAGACAGAAGTAAAGTCACTACTAAAGCCCCGTATGCGCCTCAAAAGCCATGCGCCCCGACTGGTTCGTGACTTCTAAAGGTTACGAGCCAAAGCCTCCTCATGCGCCCAATTCTAGGCGCATCCAATCAGAATCACTCCCCACCAAATTCGAGATCTTCGAGCCATGGACCCACGACGCGCGTCCTTTGACTTGATTCAACCTATGAAGGGGTGCTAATCACCCAAGATCTCAGCAACTGAAAGATCATCTCCATAGCTACGTGTCAGCTCTGCCGCAGCCCACAAATGCAATAAGAAGAGTTCAACTCCTCAATCAGAGCGTATCGTCCATGCGCCTCCATCAACCCACCACGTAGCGCCCCCACGTACAGGCGCATCCTATATATGCGTGCATGAGCAGCCAGCCTGTAAAACTATAAATAGAGGGATTATCTCCTTCTTACACAGACAGAGATCTACACACATCGCACAACCATCGATATACAGAGAGGCAGATACAAACACTCAACGTCTTCTTCCTCTCTGCAAGCTCCAGCACCCAGAGCAACTCAAACCTTCAGAGAACCGAGAACCGAGAACCGTCGTCAGATCGTCAACGGAGTCAACATATTACCACTCCCTCCATCGGCACAAGGGACCCAGATAAACAAAAGTGTACTCCCAGGACTACGTCTAAGTCCTACATTGTAACACTGTTCTGTTTGTATTGAAATTACATCAAAAGATTTTAATGACAAACAGTCTAAACTTACTAACTTAATTAGTGGGGTTTGTGGGCCATGACTAACTAATATTAGGGTACCGTCTAGAGTCTAAGCTACCCGGGTCACTAACACGAGTCGAAACGAGATAAAAATTGAACCCGACTTAACAAATCCTATAAAATCAATATTAAAAAAATATTAAAATGCAAAAAGATTAAAATATAAAAAATGACCAAAATCATAATACATCAATTTAAATATTATTAAAATAATCTAAAATTCACCAATTAATCAAAATCCTAAATAATTTAAAAGTCAAAAAATGACCAAAATTCCCTTAGCCTAAAAAGTGGTAATTAGCTAATCTAATCACATCGCTTAAGCCTCCAAGGTCATGGTTAGTCTCTAGGCTAAACAATTCTAAGGTTACACTAACAAAACCTCAAAATCATAATACACTAATTTAAATAGTTTTAAATTAATTAAAATTTACCAAAAATCATTATTATTAATATTAAACGATAAATTTTTATAAAAGTTCAAAATTACCCTCATTTTAGAAAAGTGGTGGTTACAAATCTACCATCCTTCAAAAAATTTCGCCCTCAAAATTAAGATGGCTATACTGTCAGCCCCTATTTTTCAAAATTAATTAAATTAAAATTAATTAGTTGCTAATGACCTGTTTAGCATTAAAATAATTTATTATAATTTTTAGAAATTTTTCTAGAATTTTTAAATGATTTTAAAATAAGTTTTAATAGCTAAAATACTATTTTGTAATTTATTAAAATGTTTTAATATCATTTTGTAATATTTAGAATTGTTTTAATATAGTTTTGTAATTACTTAAATAGTTTTGATAGCAATTTATAATATTTAGAATTGTTTTAATGTCAGTTTGTAATTTATTAAATTGTTTTAGTGCGGGATGCAATTTATTTTTGCATTTAGTCACTGTTAGGGGCCTACTTGTAAATCCTAAAACTAAGAGGACCTAACTGTAATCCTAATTCTACCCACCCCCGACGACCGACGATCGGCCAGCTGACCCGCCATTTCCGGCCGACCTCTCACCCATATAAAATGACCCCCTCACTCTCCCCGACCCAACCACCACCACCCCGACCCATCTCCGACCATCACCGCCCATTTCTTCCCCATTAAGCCTAAACCCTAACCCTAACTCCGACGAACCCCCGTCCAGCTACCACAGTCATCATCGTCGTCTTCGACAACCATCGATCGATTCGCCGCACTGAGGCGAGGCCAGCACCACCTGAGCGCTACCGCCACGACGTCTCCTCCGCCGAGTCGTCGCCCGAAGTAGCCCGCTCGACTTGGACACGTACGTGTCTTTTTGTATCTCGTGTCCTATTGTGTCTCGTTTTCACGTACGGGATTCGCCAACATACGACGACTTTAGTGGTAAGTGTGGACACGGCAACTCGTGTCGTACGTGTCGTAAATGACCCGGACACCGCCCCCCTTCCCACCCCACCGCCCTTCTCCCCCTCCTCCTCTTCGTTCACCTTCGCCATCCCGCTCCGGTCCTCTCCCCCGATGGCGCTCCCCTGGCCCCCCGAGGTGCTGGCCCTGATCTGCCAGCTCCTCCCTGCTGCCCTCCAATCCCGCCCTCCTCCTCTACCCCCTCTGTTCACCCCCTCGCCGCCAACCATTTCCCCCTCCGTGCAGCCAGGCGCGCTCTCCAGACCTCCTGCTCCCTCGCCATGGGGAGGCCACTCCTTCCTCTCCTCGCCGAGAGTATCCTCCGGTCCCCCGTCCTCCTTCGCCCAGGCCAGCGGAGCAGCCGCCCTCGTCTCTACTCCGCCGCCGCACCCCGCTCCCGCCTACTCCCTTAATTCAAAATCATCCTTCCCCCCTCGGGAGGAGAGCTCCCTAGCTGCTCAGGCCTCGGGCCCCCCCCGCTTCTCAGCCCCTCGGGAACGCCACTCTTGGCGCTCATCTCGAGGTGGCCCTATCTGTTTGCGCAACAGGCCCGGAGCGTTTCCTCAGTTATTTCCCTCCTTCTCCTGGTGGGACCCAGCCGGAGTGGCCACCTCTTCATTCATCCCCAACTGCGCAGCCGGAGTGGCCACCTGTTCCTTCATCCCCAACTGCACAGCACCTGGCATCCCAATCCCTCCTTGCATAATTACAGTAGCCTGCTTCAACCTTTGGTGGCCCCTGCCCTCTTGCGCAATCCATCCCGGCTCCCGTGCGCATTCCCTCCCAGCTTCCTTTCTATCCCCCACCACCTAGTGCGCCAGCGCTTTCCAGCCTCCCCTCTGCGCAATCCGCCCAACCCCCTCCAGCTCTTCACTACCCCCCTCCAGTCTTTCACTCCACCCCACCATCCTCCAATACGCTCCCATCCCCCACCCTTTCCCTTTGCGAAGATCTCTCGCCATCTCCCGCCCCCTCCCTGACAATCCCGGCCCCCTCCCCTTCCTCAGGCCGACCAGCTCGCCCTAGCTCGACCCCGGCGCCTCCCGTTTCCCCAGCCCCCTCATCCGCCCTCGTCTCCTCTCCGTCCCCCGCGGCGGCCCTCACGGTACCAGCTCCCCTGACGTCCTTCTCCGCTCCCGTCTTAGTCGGCCTCGTACCGCCTCTCGCGGCTACCCGGTCATCCCTTCCTCTCTGGCGGTTGCTTCGCCGCAGCTCCCCATCGTCCCTACTGGCGGAGTAGCGGCCGCCGTCGCAGCCACCCCCGTCGCCCCGGCTCCCCCCCTCAATATTGTTTCCGGGAGGCCTTCCCCGGCTACTTCCTCCCCCCTACCCGCCAGCACCGGGCTCATCCTTCCCCAGAGTGGCCCCTCGCAATCCCGTTCCGGCCCCTCGGGACCTTCGGCTCCTGGACCGTCCCAACCTTACTATGTCGCCATGCTTCGTCCAGATCTCAACCCCCCGAAGGGCACTATTATCCCAGACGTCCATCTGCCGGACATTGATTATTCCCAAGAGACCTCCGCTCCTGTCATCCCCTTCTCCGACATGGAACTGTCGTCGCTGTCAGCGGCTTTTCCACACACATTCATCCTAAAATTTTCCACCGGTTGTCCAAACTTCCCAAGGTGCAGGAAGCGATCGCCAAATGGAATCTCGCGTCCGAATACCGAGTGGCCCCCCTCGATCCCAGACACATTCTCCTACACCTATCGTCAGAAAGTGACCACAAGACTGTGTAGTCCAATGGCACTTGCAGTATTGACACCCACCATAAGAAGATAATCAAGTGGTCCCCAGGGTTCAACACCAAAGAAGATTCAGCCACGGTTACTGCTTGGGTTACCCTCCCTAACCATCCTCTCATTTGCTTTGTCCCAGCAGCGCTAAGGCGCATCGCCAACTCCTTCGGGACGTACGTGGCTACGACGCCCGAGACCAGTAACCTAACCAAAGCCCACTACGCCAAAATCTGCGTTGAACTAGATCTTACATCAGAACCACCCAACTTTATCACTATCGAGCTAGGCAACCACTCCCACACCCAACAAATCCTCTACGACAACCACATATTGTTCTGCAACCACTGCTACCTAAGAGGCCACCAACCCAAGTACTGCCATCGCCTTCATTCGGAGCTCAAAAAAAAGTCATCCAGAAAATACAACGATCTACCAGTTGGAAAGCCCCCCAAGTCGCCCATCATCCCTCTTCCAAATTCCCACATTCGATTCGATTCCAGCAACGGAGAGCCAGCCTCCAACGATCCACCGAGCAGGGCCCTGATCCCTTTCATTCCCCAACACATAGCGATTTCCAACCAATTCTCCATTCTTGACTCGAAGGATCTGGACTCCGACAGCTCTCTAGAAGGCTCCAGCATTCCCGAGCTACCGCCCCTCCCTTCCACCTACTCGCGAATGGAGGAGGCTACCGACTCAGGCAGCGCAGAACACCAGAACCCCTCTATTGGTTAAGGAGCTGTCCCCCTGATACCTCCCCACAACTATGAAGCTCACCAACCCCCCAGCACGAACCTAGTTGAAGACGCCCTAGCCATCCTTGGCCCCGACCAAGCGAGGAGAGGGCTGCAAGTCCTAGCCGCAGGATTCCCCCTACAGCAACTGTTGATCGAGAGTGCGCACGACTCCCTAGCCATACCCTCGGAGGATCCGATAGTCGACTCAGCTGGAGATCTGATAGGCCCCTCCTCAGGTCTGCTCGAGAGCCACAACCACAATCCTACCACAACATCAAACTCGGAACCATCAAATTCCCAGCAGAGCGAATCAGGTACCGTCAAAACTGCCACCATCCAAACCAGATCTGCCGTAAGGCGGAACAAAAAACACTCCCACAATCTTATAAATGCTTAACATCCTATCTTGGAATGTTCGAGGTCTGGCTAACAAATCGACATTAAGGAGAATTTCCAGTCTTTGGAAAATTCATAAGATCGACATCTTCATCATCATTGAACCCAAAATCCCCTCCAAACGACTAAAATCTACCCAGTTATCACTGGGTCTCCCCACGACGATTGCTGGCAGACACGACATTTGGATTCTCGGATCGAAGGATATTAAACTCGAAATCATTCAGGACTCCCAACAAGCACTCTATTGCTGGGTCACTCACCCCACGCTACCGGAGCGGGCCATTCTTTCAGCGATCCACGGTAGCTGTGTCATCGCAGAACGTAAACACCTCTGGAACGACCTTCTCGATACCTATCTCCACAATACCAACACCCCCTGGCTTTGCATAGGGGACTTCAACGCCATCACCTGCAGAGACGAGAAGATTGGAGGTCGTCCCACGTCCCTATCAGCCATGCAAGACTTCAACGACTTCATATTCAATGCTCATCTCACTCCTCTCCAGTTCAAAGGCAGCAAATTCAACTGGTGTAACATGCAGGACGACGACCGTCGTCAATATTTCCGTCTGGACAAAGCCCTCACCAACGTACGCTGGCACGGTATGAGGATCAGCTCCACCCTGTCCCACCTCAACTCTACTGAATCTGACCACGCCCCTATCCTGGTGGAAATCAAAAAACAATACCTACCCACCCAAAAAGATCTTCTAATTCCTCAACTTTTGGACTGACCACCCGCAGTTCTTGAGCATCGTTACAGAAGTGTGGAATAGTTAGGACTCCCCTAATCCTCTCACTCGGGTTAGCAACAAGCTCAAAGCCACCAGGAAAGCTCTTTCCAATTGGAGCAAACAAGCCTTTGGGGACATTTTCCAAGCGATTCGAGTCGCAGAAGATGATGTAACCCGAGCTGAAGCTTTATTCCTATCCGATCGATCCCCAGCGGCCAGGAGAGCCTTGAACCTAATCAAGGCGTTGCTCAAATTCAGGCTTAAAGTCGAGACCGATTTCTGGAAGCAGAAAGCCAGACTAAAATGGGACTACGATGGGGACAAAATCTCTAAATACTTCCATGCCTGCGTCAATGGTAAAAGACACAAACTATCGATACATCATATAGCCGACGAGCACGGCATCATCAGAACAGACCACAAGAGGATACAAGAGGCGGCCGCCGATTACTACGCCAAATTATTCACCAAGGAGACGGTCCACAAAGACACATCATTCCTTGACCAAATTCCTACTATCATTAATAACGCCGATAATGCTTTGCTGGAGCGCACCATGTCCGACCAGGAAGTGAAAGACGCGGTGTGGACCTTGAACGAGCATAGCACCCCCGGCCCAGATGGCTTTACTGGCATCTTCTTTCGCACCTGCTAGGATATTATCAAGCGAGACATCACCGAAGCGGCTATTGCCTTCCTTGAAGGAGCACCTTACCCCAAAGCAATCTCCAGCGCCAATCTCATCCACATCCCGAAAAAAGACAACCCTAACTCCTTTCGCAATTTTCGACCCATCACTCTTTGCACATTCATCAACAAAATCATATCCAAGATCATAGCTACTAGAATGACAGACACTCTCCCCAAAATTATCTCGAAGGAGCAAAGCTGATTCGTTCGCGAAAGGAACATCCAGGACAACATCATGCTGGCTCAAGAACTTATCACCTGCATAAAATTTCTAGCTAGAGGGGGCAACATCGCCATCAAAATTGACATGGAAAAAGCATACGACAGACTCGATTGGCAGTTCATGATCTGGGTCTTCAGAGCTTTCGGATTCTTAAAGAATTGGACCAACATCGTGTGGAGATCCGTCTGCAACTCATGGTTCTCCACAGTTATCAACGGCCAATCTGAGGGATTTTTCAAATCCAGCCGCGGAGTCAGACAGGGCGACCCTCTTTCGTCTACGGTCTTCATCATTGCTGCTGACGCCCTGAGCAGAAACCTGAACAACATGGTCAACACCCCTAACTTCCAGCAATACCACACATCCAGCGGATGCCCCACCATCACCCACCTGGCCTTTGCCGACGATTTACTCATCTTCTCATCCGGGGATGTCGGATCGATAAAGGTGGTTCATAACACCCTGGAGCGGTACTCAGGTGCTCAGGCCAGAAGATCAACCAATCCAAGAGTGCCATCTACGCCCACCACAGCATCAAAATTGAGAACGCAACCAAACTCACCAATCTAACTTCCTTCACGGTAGCACATCCTCCTTTCAACTATCTAGGCTGTCCCCTGGTGTACGAGAAATCTAACGCCAGCATCTTCGAGAACTTGATCAACAAAATTAGGAACAAAATCGAAGGATGGCATAACGCCACCCTATCCTAGGAGGTAAAATTATTCTCATCAAACATGTACTCAACTCTGTCCCCATCCACACCTTAGCTGCTTGCTCCCCGACCATGAAGGTTACCGCGTCGATTGAGCAGATCTTTTATAATTTCTTCTGGGGGCACAACAAGGGACAAAACAAACACTACTGGGCCAGCTGGGAAACTATGGCAGCCCCGATCGCGAACGGTGGGCTTGTATTTACCAAACTCGATCACATCGTCAAAGCGTTCTCGATGAAACTGTGGTAGAAATTACGCACAAGCCAAAACCTGTGGACCAGGTTTATGAAGGCCAGGTACTTCAAACACATCCACCCATCGATGGCCACAGCTAACAGCAGATCCTTGGCGGCTTGGCGTCGTATTTTATGAGGCTGAGAACTGGCAGAACCACCGATCAGACTTCATCTGGGTTCATACGAGGCTAACCCCTTCCTGGAGAGATGGATCGGAGACAGCCTTATCCCGAACATTACCGATTCCTCCAGAAATAGCAAGATCAATGACCAGTGGAACCCCAACAATAACGATTGGAATTAGGACAAGATCCGCGAATGGTCCGACAACGAAACGGTTGACAACATTCGTCAGCACGGACTTATCCTAGGGCCCGATGCAGACAAGCTAAGGTGGTCGCTGGAAACTTCTGGAGCATTCTCAGTACGATCGACGAGATTCATGATCCATGAGAACGGACAAGAACACCTCATTGTGCGATACTGGCATTCTTGCATCCCAAAGAAATGGTCCTTCCTCCTATGGAGAGTCATGAAAAAGAAACTGCCAACCGACGATATCCTTAACTCGATCGGCATTAGCCTGGCGTCTGCTTGTAATTGCTGCACCGAGCGTCAGACGGAGACTATTGACCACATATTCCGGGAAGGAAGCCTCCCTGACAAAATCTGGAGCACCCTCAACCACAACTACAACACTACCCCAGGAGAAGGGCGCTTTATCGATCTTCTGGCCCACTGGAGAGTTGCGTCCCACGGCCACCAGATCGTTGCAGCGGCCGCTACCTGGACAATTTGGAAAAATCGCAATAAAGCGAGATACGAGGGACATCAATACTCTACCGAACAGCTAATCCGAGAAATTCACCGGCAATGTCGCAAAAGGAGTTCACTTTGCTCCCACAGCTCTCCGGCTTTCTGGCAACCGTACATCTCTTTGTTTTGGCGGCCGCGGTCGCTCCACCCCCCTCTCTCCCGTCTTTCCTTTTGGTGGTATACTTATATCAGCTTTTCCCTTGTATACGTGTCAGGCTTCAGTATTTTGAGCCTTGATTAATAAAAAGAGGGCTTTTCTTCAATATATATATATATATATATTTTAATAAAAAACTCCTCTTTATTCCATCTTTAAAAGTATAAGGACAACTACAAAAAGTTGCAAATAACAAAACAACTAGAGGAGAGGGATCTCAGCATGAGAGCATCGGATCATGGCCTTCATCACTTGGCGCTTGACTTCGAGAATCAACTGGGACGGAGAGTATGTATAAGCTTCGTACCTAAACTTGTTACGATTCTTCCACAGAACCCAGCATATCGCGCCTATCACCACTTGCTTGACATGTTTCTGCCTCTTCCTCCACCAGCACTGGAATCTCTGTAACAAATCCCTTCGACTAGCCCGAACCCCAATGATCACCTGAAAGTAAGTCCAAACTTCAGTGGCCAGCTCTCCTTCTCCGAAGATGTGTGACACAGTCTCTCTATGAGGAACCGAACAGCAGTGGCATGACGAGGCTAAGGAGAAACCAAGCTTTTGAACATTGTCGTCAGTAGGCAATTTGTTAAAAAGAATACGCCATAATAGGATAGACCATTTAGAAGGCATACACTTGTTCCAAATATTTTTATAGTGACTACTTTGAGGATGGTGAGCACGGATTTGATCCTAAGCCGAAGTGATGGAGAACTTACGGGATGGGTGAGAAAGCCAAATAACGTTTCCTTGGTCATCCTCCTGAATGAACTCTTCTCCCAACTGACGACCGCGAATAAGACGTTTCCAGACATGAGAGGCTGCAGAAGTGATCTCCACCTGTTGAGGGTTCACTAAAGCACAATATTTAGCCTTCATAAACCATGTCCGCAACGAGTTTGTAGAACGAAGTTTCCACCATAGTTTAACTGTCATAGCATCTAATACATCCCTTAATCTACGAACCCCAAGCCCGCCTTCAGAAGTAGTACGCGCGAGACGCTCCCAACATAACCATGATCTCTTAGAAATGCCATCCTTCGAACCCCAAAAGAAACTATCCAGCATACTTTCGATACGATTGAGAACAGATATCGGAGGATTGTAAGCTGAAAGACAGTGAACAGGAATAGAGGAGAGCACTGACTTGATTAGGACTAACCTACCACCAAAAGAGAGTAGCTTGTTATTCCACACAGAAATCCGAGCATGAATTTTCTCGACCAATTTATCATACATAGCCGCGTTCCTGCGACCCACCATAATAGGACATCCCAAATACACCATAGAACCATGATGAAGTTGGAATCCCGTCATTTGTTGTAGTTCAGTCACCTTATCTTGAGAAACTTTCTCAGATAGCATCATCGCCGATTTAGCCACATTAACAAGCTGTCCCGAGTTAGCTTCATACTTGCCAATGACCTGCATAAGAAGCTGAACAGAACGTTTGTCTGCTCCAGAGAATATAAGCACATCATCGGCATACGCCAAGTGAGAGACTCGAGGGCATCCTCTAGGAGAGTAATAGCCAGAGAAACCCGTCACAGAGTTCAGTTGAATGAGACTTCTACTCAATGCTTCAGCAGCAATAATGAATAGTGCAGGGGAAATTGGATCTCCTTGTCGAATTCCACATTGACCATGGAAGAACCCCGAAGATCTTCCATTAATCAGTGTAGAGAACCAGATGTTATCTACCAGATGAAGGATCAAGGTCCTCCATTCATTATAAAACCCAAATTGTTTCATAACCTTCAGAAGAAAAGCCCAACTAACACGATCATAAGCCTTACTCATGTCAAGCTTAACAGCCATGTTTCCACCCCAATATTTGTGATCAATAGCCGAAATCATCTCCTGAGCCATGATAATATTATCAACAATCTCTCTTCCGCGGACAAAACCACTTTGTTCAGGGGAAATGATCCGAGGAAGAATATCAACAAGTCTTTGAGCCAACAATTTAGCAATAATTTTGTTAATAAAATTGCACAAACTGATCGGGCGATAGTCGGGAATAGCTTTGGGATGTTTTGACTTGGGAATGGGCAACAAGAAAGTGCTCGTGATCGACCGAGGCAAGGAAAATCCATCCATGAATAAACAAACAGCTTGGAAAATATCCTGGCTGATAACCGGCCAGCAAGATAAGTAAAAATGCCCAGTAAATCCATCTGGCCCAGATGAGCTATTAGGATCCATACTCTTGACAGTATCAAATATCTCCACCATGGATGGTTTAGCGATCAAAAAGTCATTATCCTCTTGAGTAATAAGAGTCGAAATGTGATCAAGGTATCCATCTTGAATAGAAAAGTGAGGAGCAGAGAATACCTTAGTATAATGTTCATTAGCCTCATGTTGGATATCCTGCAGTGAAGAGAGAGTCACACCAGTAGAAGACTGAAGATGATGTATGTGTAAACGATTTCTTTTCGAAGAAACACAAGAGTGATAGAATTTTGTATTACGATCTCCAGCCTCATCCCATTTAACTCTAGCTTTTTGCTTCCAGTAGGCATCTTCTATACGAAGTCGTTGCTTCAACTGCACACGGGCAAGCAACCACTGAGGACGTAACGCAGGGTTGGTCTCATACTCCGCCTCAATAACAGTCACCGCATCTTCAGCTTTCTTTACTTCTTGAAATATATCACCAAACGTAGCCCGACTCCATGAGAAGAGAGCTCTTCTCGTGGCCCCAAGCCGAAGCCCAATACGAACGAGAGCATTCACATGATCAATAGACGACCAAGCAGTCTCCACCACCGAGAGGAAAGTATCATGGTCTTTCCAGAAGTGAAGGAAACGGAAAGGCCTTGGAGAAGAAGGATGTTCACTGTCCAAAGATAGCAATATAGGAGCATGGTCAGATTCAGTTCTATTTAAGTGCATAGATGTCGAAAGAGGGGCCCAATTCAGCCATTTAGAATCAAATAATACTCTATCAAGCCGCGATCCCAATTTAGGAGACCCACATTGCCTGTCAACCCATGTGAAACAATTGCCAGTGTACGGTACCTCATGCAAGCCAGCAGCCAATTGAAACTCGTGGAACTCCTTCATCGACACCGAACAAGGAGGAAGACCACCAAATTTCTCCTCAATACTAGTAATAGCATTGAAATCACCACTGAGAAGCCACGGGTAATTCCATCTCTGTCGAACTAATAAAAGTTGACGCCATAAAAGTCTTCTACCCTCCTTTGTGTTACTGCCATGAACAGCGAATAATAAAGATACCTCCGGCAAGAATGGAGAGGTAATAGTCACAGTAAGACATTGATCAGAAGAATCAACCACAGTAATATCTGATGATTGTCGAGCTATGATCCAGATATTGCCTTTACTATTACTCACAGAAGTTTGAAAACCCAGCTTAAGCTGATTTGAGAGAAGCTTGTCCGACTGAACTTTAGGTTCAATAATGATAACTATAGGCACTTTATTAGTACGATATAAAGATTTAAGTCTCTTAAAAGCCATAGCATTTGCTATACTCCGAATATTCCAACTAAGGATTTTAACCATGAGAGGAGGAGGAGGGTTGAGTGTTGGTAACCTTAGAGGAGGATCTCAGTAGTCGGGGCACTGGGGGTGGAACCGTCTTCTTCTTCTTTTGACCACCTTGAAGAGCTGGGGGATGAGAAGGAAGAGTCTCTTGCGCGGCGATCGTCGAAGTTGGGGTAGGGCCATCCTGAGCTTCCAGCGTATTTCCTTATATATACATATATGTTATATATGTATATGTATGTATTAACTATTTAGCCTATATAATTTACGTGATATTGAACATATATTATACTTTAATATCTGTATACTTGTCATTTTCATATGACTACTATGTATAATTTCACATAGTTAAAATATTAGTATCTATTATGTACTTTTACCTCTTTGTATTTTTGTGTATTTTAATTACTGCAACCATTTGGTGTCCAAGCCTAGCATAGATTTTTGGGCTCAAATATGTTTTCCCACATTCAAGAACTGTACAAATCATATTGGACTTGATTCATGGCCTTCGGTCCTGTATTTGAACTCTGGTTCAAATTATGTACATGGACAAAATACGCAGATAATTAATTATTTAATTTCATATTTATGTGCCATGTTGTTTTTGAATTTATAAAAATACTATAATTACTGTTAAAATTCTAGAAAAATAGTATTTAGATACTATGTTAATTTAGCTAATTTATCATAATGTTTATAGTATTTAATTTACAGTTTTGCCACTGTTTTGGCATATGAAACCAGAACTCACTTTTTGTGTACTTATGAAAACTGATTTTTATAAAATACATGTACTGGTTAATAAATTCTAGAAAAATTATAATAAATTTCTACAATTAATAAGGATCATTTTGGTACTTTACTTTATGTAAAATTGAGCTTTTGTCTATTTCAAAAATTGTTGGAACACAATGGACAATTGATTTATTTATTGAATAAATACGACTTGCAACTTTTTGTATTATTTTGAGTTTTAGTCGTAATGAACCTCACCCTACACTAGTGTAAAGACCCTAGAAAGTTAGTTATAGTATTTTGTCACCCCATATTGGTCTCCTATGCTAAAGTCACCATTTGGCTAGGTGTCCAATCAGAAAGTCGTATTGCACCACTAGTATCTTAGTGTTTAACTTAGTATAAAAACTAAGTTATGTATTTATCTCTACAGTGACGAGTTACCAGGCATCTATAGCATTTTTATCACTGTTTTGCTTTGCTATAACAATAAACTGCAATTTACCAACCATGTTAAATGCTGATCCTTGGGGTAGCAAGTTAAAACTTTACATGTTGTATTACTTTCAGTCTCTACCATGCTTAGGACAGTATCTCATATGTCTCACTTGTTTAAATAACGAGTTAAGGGAAAACTGTTAGTAGTGTACGTGATCATGACCCCCTTCTCCGTATGTATTTACCGCGCTCGGTGACATTCTATATGTGACCTTGTCGTATGTTCTGATCCCGCATTTGTGTATGGATATACACCGATGCCGTTCGTATACGTATGTCCATGCCAGAAAACTTGATATGTACCACTGTACATCCTATTCACCTATTGACCGATTCACGTACATACTACGATTTTAAACTATTAATCTATATGTTGTTATTTCTAAAAAGAACCAATTAAACCGTGATATGCCATGATTCCAGTTTATTACATTCCTATTCATGCTTCGTATATTTAGTTCGCTAGAATCAGTACTTGCTCCCGTCCTGACAGGATAACGTTGTAGGTATCCTTACTGAGGAGGAGTTGCTCTGTGACCCATATTATAGAGTTACTTCCGAGGACCAGGCTTTGTCTTACGAGGATGTACCTACGGGGAAACTCGTCTAGTTTGCGTAGTTGCTTGCGATATTTAGTGTAGTCATGTATTAGACTACGTATTTTGTAACTGGATATGTATCCAATTTTATATTTCAGACTTGTACCCGAACTCACTATTCTATGAGAGAACTTTTGTGTTTGTAGCATTTATGACTCTTATTTACTTATAGAACTGTTAGCACATTTAGTCTTATCTTATTACTTCTAGAACAGCTTACTGCATTTTATCTCAAGCGTAGGTTGGACATGACTCGGCCCGGCCTAACAATTTGGGTAGCGGGTCGTGTCATGTTTTTAGTGGTGGCCCATGCAGGTCTCTGACTAAATTGTTTGGTGATATTATTGTACCAAGCATGCCTGCAATTAGGAACTTAAAGTAATTAGACACATTAGGAATGACGCTTAGAACACCTAAAGGAATACTAGGATTGCAACATAGTAAATACATCACATGCTTGCTATTATAATTAGATTTTCTTGCCTATGATTGCTTACTTTAAAGAGTCCTTATAAGTCCTTTTTATTGTAATTAGATGGTGCTTACTCGTTCATCCCAGTATGTCACATCTGAGAATGGCACACTCCATATCCAGTCAGCTGACCAGTTGACTGATACACCTCCACCTACCACATTCCCCCACTCCACAAATCTACAAACCCAGATGCCTCCACCACCTTCCACATCGCAGTCCCAGCAGGACCCGATACTTCTACCACCCCGTATCACTATACCTACCCAGGCTTCCGTCACACTCGACGGGAACCAACTGCTCACTTTGATCCACGGGTTCCTAACAACCCATCAGGAGCAGACTACCCTACTCCGCCGGAGCATGGAGCGTTCTGAGGAACGTACCATGGTCCCACTACCTGTAGAGCCACGGCAGAGAGCGAAGACGATCAAGGACTTCATGGGTCTGAACTCTAAGGAGTTCTCAGGGACTGAGGGCATAGTTGTAGCAGATGATTGGCTAGACTCGGTAGAGAGGATGCTCCTTGGAGTTAGGATGTCGGATGACCTCCAGGTCAAGGCAGCGGGATTTCTGCTGATAGACTTAGCAGGAGTTTGGTTCCATAATGAGCCGTTATTTGCGAGAGAGAGGGCCACTTGGGATCAGTTCAAGACCCAGTTCAAAAAGTAATTCTTCTCGACCACCGCTAGAGTAGCCATGGGGCTACGATTCCAGAATATCCAGCAGGAAAACCGTTATGTCGACGAGTATACGGCAGAGTTTAGTCGCCTGAGCCGTTTCGCTCCTAGTCTAGTTGCTGACCCTGAGGAGATGACGCGTAGGTTTTGCCATGGTCTAGTTCCAGACATTGGCATTCTTATAGTGGCGAACGGTACAACTGACTACTACTAGAGCCTAGAGTTAGCCCGGAGCATTGAGGAGCGTCTTCTGTCTTACAAGAGGCCGGCTTTTGTACACCTCGAGGGACCGTCCAAGCGTCAGGCTTTTCAGCAGAGAGCACCGATGCCGCACCAGCAGACTTACCGTCCCCGTACACCACTTCATCCGACCCCGCCAGTTAGAGCCGCGGGACCCCGACAGCAGCAGAAGGGAACCTTGTGTACATTTTGTAAAAGGGTAGGCCACGACTCCTTCATTTGTAGGAAGAGGTTGGGGCAATGTTTGGCCTGTGGGTCTGCCACCCATCGGCTTCGAGACTGCCTAATAGCGAAGACTAGAGGGCCGCTTCCGACTCAGCAGCAGAGGTTTGGGCAACATCTGCAACAACAAAAGGGACCCCAGGGGAAGGCGTATAGTCTAGCTCTTGAGCCGGAGCCGGAGCAGGTTTCGGAGCCAGATTATTTGGCTGACGTCATCACAGGTCATGTTTATTTGCAAACTTTTCTAGCTCTATTCTTGTTTGATTCTGGTGTATCTCATAGCTTTCTGTCATTAGACTTTTTGCATAAACACCATTTAGTAGCTACACCTACCGCGGAGATTAGTAGAGTGATGACGGGAGGAGGACCAGTGCCTATTAGAGCTATCTATAGATTCTCTATTACTATAGCCGGAAGAGAGTTCACGGGACAATTCTTTGTGATGCCACTTCCCGTTTATGATATCATATTAGGGATGGACTGGCTTAGCTATGCCCATGCAGCTATAGACTGTCATGAGGGTAGTATTCTGTTCAGTCCCCCAGGTACAGCACCATTCAGTGTCAGGAGGACAGGGCCGGAGATCAGCCTAGAGCCGAACTGTTGTGCGACAGTTGGGGACGTAGCACCGCCATACCCTATCATTAGAGAGTTTATAGATGTATTCCCAAAGGATTTTTTAGGACTTCCGCCTGACAGAGATGTGGAGTTTACCATAGATTTAGTACCGGGTTCATCACCAGTATCCCGGGCTTGCTATAGAGTGAACCCCAAGGAGGCCGTTGAGATGAAAGAACAGATTGATGACCTGTTGAAAAAGGGTTTCATTCGATCTAGTGCTTCTCCATGGGGAGCGCCAGTGCTCTTTGTGCCTAAGAAGGATGGTACAGTTAGGTTGTGTATTGACTACCGAGTGTTGAATGCCATCACCATCAAGAACAAATATCCTCTGCCCTGGATAGATGATTTGTTCGACCAGTCGAGTGGGGCAAAAGTGTTTTCCAGGATAGACTTGAGATCCGGGTACCACCAGGTGAAGGTCAGGGCAGCAGACATCCAGAAGACGGCGTTCAACACGAAGTACGGGCAGTACGAGTTTTTGGTGATGCTATTTGGTCTCACAAATGCGCCAGTTGTCTTTATGAATTAGATGAATAAGATATTTCACTAGTATCTAGATAAGTTCGTCGTAGTGTTCATCGACGACATCCTGATATACTCGAAGATGCCGGAGGAGCATATAGAGCACTTGCGGATAGTTTTAGGGATTCTGAGGCAAGAGAGGTTGTTTGCCAAATTGTTGAAGAGTCAGTTTTTTTAGACCGAGTGGAGTTTCTCGGCCATGTAGTTACTGGAGAGGGAATCTCGGTGGATCCCAGGAAGATTGCTGCAGTTGAGACATGGAAGGCTCCGACGTCAGTTTCAAAGATCAGGCACTTTCTGGGTTTAGCCGGGTATTATAGAAAGTTCGTCCAGGACTTTGCTAGGATAGCTGATCCCATGACGAAGCTAACGCAGAATGATACAGAGTACATCTGGTTAGA
>JANAVB010039219.1:11090095-11205095 GCA_029216955.1 Iris pallida | reverse complement strand
TATATTTAGTTTGCTAGAATCTGTACTTGCTCCTGTCCTGACAGGATAACGTTATAGGTATCATTACTGAGGAGGAGTTGCTCTGTGACCCATATTATGGAGTTACTGTCGAGGACCAGGCTTTGTCTTACGATGATGTACCTGCAGGGAAACTCGTCTAGTTTGCGTAGTTGCTTGAGATATTTAGTGTATTCATGTATTAGACTACGTATTTTATAACTGGACATGTATCCAGTTTTCCATTTCAGACATGTACTCGAACTCACTATTCTATGAGAGGACTTTTGTGTTTGGAGCATTTATGACTCTTATTTACTTATAGAACTGTTAGCACATTTAGTCTTATCTTGTTACTTCTAGAACAGCTTACTGCGCTTTATCTCAAGCGTAGGCTGGACATGACTCGACCCAGCCCAACAATTTGGGTAGCGGGTCGTGACACATACTCCTTCTAGGTTAAACCCCCAACAATCAAGGTCAAGATAAATATATCTAATAACATGGAAATTGCACTCCTACTAGTCGTAATTTCACAGTCTCAAACATGGTCACTATACTATCTATCACAGTACAAAATATCCTAGCAGGTACTAATGAAATCACACATCAAGATGGAAAAGAAGAACAGGAAAGACATACCTGCTAACCTGTCACCTGCAGCGTCGGTCTCCTCGACCGTTAGCGTAGAACCCTGTCCCTCTAGTGCTTGGAATGGTTCTGCACCACAGGTGGCCTAGCTCCCTCTATCTACTTCATGATACTCAAGTAACATCCACACTGATATTCCACTACATTATACTAGGGCACCATCTATATTGTATCTATTCTGCAATCTGATAATCATATACGTATAACTAGAACCATGTTATGAGAATCCTCATCACACCAGTAAGTATGGATGCAATAATCCATAGAGTCCGTAACTAAGGTACATACCTCTAGAATCATGGTATTTAAAATTTTTGCATTACCACTAGCTTGGTTGCGAAAACATAAAATTCCCACAACCGAGAAATACATTCAAAAATCAGACTCTATACCTTCGCCTTGCCAGCTAGTATGACTGTAGAAGACTCTTGTCATGACTCGTACCCGATTTTTGGACGCGAGCTCGTGAGCAAGCCATCTACGTATCGAGCGGACTTCAGCCCGACTCGAGTACGTATAAGCAGTCAAGGTCATGGTATCATGGCTAATATGGTAATCTACAGTGCATCTCAATCCACAAGAATATATAAGACAAGAGTGAACAACTATGGGTCATGGTCTGCAACCCATTAGCATATTATCCGACTAGACTACAGGAATGGTATGAGTCTATAAAATAAGCAAAATATATCATAGTAGGGAATATAAAGCAGGATAGGGTAATGAAGAAATATCACAAGCAAATACCTGTATTACTGTAGGTGTAGTCACTATCATCATGAGCCGCTATCAAACTCCATGCAATCAGCTACCTGAAGAGATCATCAGGTCCTCAGGGGACATAGCAAGATACATAAAAACTTGCCTATCTAACAGTTTAATCATGCATTACTATAAACAGGGTATAAATAGAAAATAGACATGAGGCTGACATGTGGCTACTGACAGAAAACTATGAACACGGATACAGGATCAACTATGCATAAATGAACTGTTGGAAGAACAAAAGATCAATGGAATGTTAAACCCTCGCCCCGAATATGGACTCGCATGTTAGTTTCAAGACAAGTCACCATCGCCCCATGTGTGGACTCGCAGGTACAAACGATCAACCCTCGCCCCATTTGTGGACTCGCAGGTTGTAAGAAATCGAAATAAGGAAATAGCAGTTCAATTATACATACTTGTAGACATGACTCAGTCAAGATACATGTGACAATACGGTACAACTCAGTCATGACACAGGTAAGGACAACTCTAGCATGAATCATAATGTGGACAAGCCTGGTGTACCTACGCTATCAATTCAGGTAATACTGATATACAAGCAAGACAATAACTAGTAAAAATGGTACATAAAAAATATCTGAATCGATATCAACTAGAGTAACTAAATGATAACATACTAAAAACAGAAGAACTATCAGTATGAAAATAAAGTATAGAGGGAGGCAAGTTATCTTGCCTAGAGATTGCACGGAGATCCAACAAAATATAGTCAACTGCTAATCCATAACGTCCGAATCATCACAACTGTCTCCGAAACCTGAAACAAATATTACCAACATTCTCAAAATAGTCAAATTAGCTAGGATTGTCTGTCCTTAAGTCCAATTCTTGACACAGGAGCAAAACAATAATTTTGGGCCAAAACGATGTCCGCCGTTGGACCCATTTTGTACCAAAAAACGTGCCAAAGTCAATGGTCACTAAAGTCGTCAAACTATATGTCTACAGATTTGTTTTGATGATACGAACCCAACCGTATGTCCAAAGTTGGATTCCGACGGGCCGTGTACAAAATCGCCCGTTGAATCGTACCGTAGGGCCCGCAAAACGGCGATCCGATCAACTATCTCAGAATTGGACCAAACTAGACATACAAGACCAGAAAAATGATACAGTTCTGTTGGCATAAGTTTTGTCTCAATCTGACGAGTGTGCACAAAGTAATTGAGAAATTTGCACAGAGGTCGATACGGTAAATTTTGACGGATACACATCAAATTCGTCGCGCACACGCGACCAATTTGAATTCCGTAAAAGCCCACACATCCACGAAGTCGATACACACCTTTTGATGCCTTCGGTTCGTGACCACGGCACCCGGATTGGCAGGACGTATGTCGTATCGAAGAGTTTTTATGATTTTAAGAACAAGTTTTTCCTCAATTTCCAATCGATTTTATTTTCTGGATACAAAGCTTTAAATAAAACTAATAATGGGGTTTACATCTCAGTCATATTGCCTTCAATTCTATTCTAATGGTTTTCAAAATTATTCAGGGATCCGACAGAAATTGGCCTTCCAAATCAAGTTGTTGGGACTGAATACATGTTCTGTTTTGGCAGTTTTTTGTCGATCTTGGGTTCGATTTCTCGACAAGTATATTACGTATCCTCGAAAACTAATTTATATACATGGAACAGGGTTATATTGGCCATTCGTATGATTTCATAGTTTGAAGTTGGTGAAGTCTGTACGAAGAATTAATACCACAAACATGGGTACCTGGCAGTTCTCGAACTGCTGTTGCTGACGTCGTAGCTTGGTTTGGCCGGCCTTCGGCGGCGCTCACGGCCGTGCGCGGCGGTCCAGGGGCGCACTGGGATGGATCACCAACCAAAGGATCGAGACTATGGTTAGGGTTTTGGGTTTTGCGTATCGAATCCTTTCTCTCCCTCTCAGTTCTGTCCATAGATATATACACTGATTTGTTCGATTGTGAACAGGGTTCGGGCCTAAGGCTCTTGGAGTTGGGCTCGGTTGCTAACTGGCTGGGCTTTGATTTTGGGCTGGGATGGTCAGCTGGGATGGGATCGGGCTTCACAAGCTTGGTTGTGCTGCGGCTGAGGCTGGGCTGATGTGGGGTTGCCCTAATTCATTTACTTATTTAATTCATACAAATATATATATATATATATATATATATATATATATTTTATATATATATATATATATATATATATATATATATAAAATATATATATATATATATATATATATATATATATATACATATATTTATATCAATGGGTGTGTCTTGCACCTATATATATAAATGACTATAAAATATCCATATATACATCTACAATGGATATATACAATACTCGTATAATATATTATTGGACCATTAAATATATATAGGTACCTATTTATATATATATATATATATATATATATATATATATATATATATATATATATAACCACAAAATTATATATTAACATATTTTCTAACTTATAGTAATATTGCAATCATAAAATATTTTTCAAGCAAATTACTCATGTGCAAATATTAATCTCGTGCTTGTTAATCTTATTTGTCCGCAGAAAATATATATTTATTATAATACCGAATATGCAATTACCAAATGCATACTGAATAATATATACTATATAATAATTCTTTATAAGAAAAATAATACTTATTTGAACGGTTAAAATAGATTACGAAATATGTATCTACATGGACATCATTGCACACACTTTATCACTGCATGGGCTTGTGCTTAGCTTGAGTTCAGTCCGGACTAGTTGGTTTCAACCGGGTCTTCTACAAATCAATAAATCCTAATAATATAATTAATAAATAATTAAAATATTCTATAGGAGTTAAGTCGCCACTTGGCCCGGTTTTCCTAGTTAGAACAATCCTATGGCTCGGCCTTCCCCTACCATAGCTAAACACCAGCCAAAGCACGCCACTGCACTATCCGTATCATGATTTCTAGTCATCATGTACTCTAATTCCTAACCATGACTAAAATTACTACCGTAATAATTAACTAAATAATTATTTATAAAAATCTAAAAATCACCATTTAAATCAAATAAATAATAAAAAAATCATTAAAATTTTCCGGGAAGGGAGGCTACAACTCTAGATTCCATAACTGAGGCAACCTATCCCATAAGATTTATCTTCATAGAAAATCAAGTCAACAATGATCACCAAGAATCAAAATCAACAACGAACAAGGAAAGGTAGACAGAAACTGTCGGAATCAAATTTCGAGACAGTTCATAATGAGATCCTCAAGGGTTATCCCAGGAATCTTCTCAAGTAGTCCTAACTGTGATTGAGAAACTCTTTATACTGCCTATCCTATATCCTAGCAGCAGGCTCATAGCAACACACTAAGTTGATTACCACAACGAAATCGTACTAGTTGCGACTCTGACCTACATGGGCCATCACAAAAATGTGTCACGATCCGCACCCTATTTAGGGGAACGAGAACGTGGGTACGTCCAGCCTATGCTATAGTGTCGACGGTAGAACGATGTATAGGTCATCACAACATCTAACATCTAACATCTAACAACAAGATATATATAAACCTGTCATCTCCATACGGAGGTATAATATAACATCTCTACTATATAATCTCAATCACAAGTCTAAGAAAGATAGAGCATGACATGAAATCAGATAAAAGGAAGAAACTGAATATAAATAGAGTTATCACACCATAAAAAATATATGTCCAACAAAAATAAATACAAGTCCTGAATATAAATAAGTCTCAACTAACAATTGGAATAATCTGATACAAACTGAAAGCTATAAAGTACTAAGCTATAACTAAGCACACTCTACTTGGCTAGGTCCTCCTCTGGCTGCTGTGTACCATCCTCATAAGCCTCATAAAAGGTAGGACAGTCATCTATATCATTTGTAATATTTGTCAACATATCCAGTCAGGATGGAACGAGCACATCTCATCTAGAAATTCCAAGTAAATGACAAGGACTATAAAACAGTTATAGACAGTTATATTGATGAACATGCTAAGGTAGACAGAAATCTGTGAGAACAAATAATGGAAAAGAACTACTATATCAAGATAGAACAATGTAATGGTGAACTGAATGTATAAAGCTATAATAGACAATGTGTTTTGGAATACTAGTTGGATATATGATCGGCCTAGGATATTTAATGATTTAAACTAAGGAAAGCTAGTTAAAATATACGTGCAATGTATGCTTAGCTAGTAGCCGATGATTTACACAATTAGCCGATAGTTCTTGATCACATATCAAATTAGTATTACCCCCGCCCCGACTGATACGATGGATCCAACCATGACACATTACTAGCCAATTTTATTCAATGTTATCCAATATTAGCCAATGTTATTCAATGTTATCTAATATTAGCCAATGTTATTCAATATTGTTCAATGTTATCCAATGTTATCCAATACCAATGATAACAGTATTCGATAGCATCGATGATGTAAGGTAATATCTCATGACTGAAGATCCAATGACAATACCAATCCATGTAAAATCGTGCCAAGAATCATAGTAGACATCCAATATAACTAACTAGAACTGAAATACAGTAATCACCAAGTAAATGAAAGAACTATCAGAGAAAGTATTCGTCAGATATCATGAATGACTGATATGAATTGATGTCGGAACTGATGTCACAGAGTCATAATTAGAGCAACATATGATATAAAGAGTATAATTTGAAATGATACAAATTTATAATATAATCTAGATGTTTCTAAGTCAATCTAGGTCAAAGTCAACTCTTGGTCAACTCTAAGTCTACTTTGGTCCACCTTGGACCAAACTAGGAGTCAAGGTTAAGCTTCTAGGGTTTTGGTCAAACTTAGATTAGTGGTCAACAACTATGATACTTAGAATAGATTAATATATATACATACCACATATATGCTTACCCATATAATACCATCCTAACACATATATATAGATATCATATATCAAGTATATACATATCCTCACTATGAACCATAACCTATATCTATATACTCTCATAATATATATAGATACTATATAACCCAAAAATATATTTACCTATATATATAACCCTTCCACAATCTAACATCACCTTCTCAAACTCAAACACTTAGACACTAACCCACTAACACTAGGATACCATATCAACCTTGGTCATATTAGCATCCCAATACCAATACCTTCGTTGGAATCCAATACATTAACTTGGCTAAAACTATACCTTACCTTGATATCTTGATACCTTACCTTGATATCTTGATACTTTACCTTGGTACCTTGATACCATACCTTGGTCATAAGGTAAACTAATTATTTACCTTGAAGGTAAAGGTAATTCATATTTACCTTAAGATACTAAATTTGTATCAAGAGATACCAAGATACCCCTCAAATATCTAATTAACTAAATATCTAATGTACTAACATAACATCTTAACTAATATCTAACATATAACCTATGGAGACTAACTTGCTAACATACCAATATCTAGAACTAACATATATAACCTACTAACATATCAGTATCTAACATTCTAGATATCTAACATCAAACTATCTAACAACATATCAAATATCTAACAAAATACTAAGACTCATACTAACAAATATTACCTAACAATAATTTATATATATATATATATATATATATATATATATATATATATATATATACTATATCATACATATACTCGACAATCTATGGTACCTACATTCACTTAATATCTATACTACAAAGGCTCATAGGTTACACAAAATGCCTATGTCGTACAGTCACTCTTCTAGTTAAAACTAATACTGTACCAATTGGGTATTTACTAAATTATAGGATTAAAGTATGTTGTAGCCCTTCGTATTAGCTTTCTAAAACTTCAAACAGATCGCATTTTCGTGTCCGAAAGCTCCCGAAATCGCGAAAACACTGAAACACATTCGTATTTCATACAGCTGACACTCAAACAGTTATACAAAAGGTTCTAGAAGGTATTTGACCAATTAATACATATATTTGGAAAGTTAACTTCGATCCGGTTCTTTTAAAAAAAATGAAAGATTAATTGAAGTTCGGAGCTAAAAGTAATGGTATTTCAAAGTTGCTATGGCTACTAAAAACGTGGATGAATATTATGACAAATTTGGGTTGTTTGGACAAAGGAAACACATCTCACTCTCCACACCACTCAAGACACACATCAAACCACACTCCCCTCTCCTCTAACACAAGAACACCACTAAAAACATATCCACACATATCTAAATATATGAAATATATCTAACATACCTATTATATATATACACAAAATAGTCCATTATATAAAGAGACACTAAAATGACATGTAGACTAAACCACGTAGATCTAACCATAGGTATCCAAATGAAACTCATTCTAACCATCCTAACTAACATCAATCCATGCTCTAACATGTCTAAAACTGAAACTAAAATACAATTAAACCTATTAGATATTAAACCAAACACATGAGGGGTCCGAATTTGAGATCTAATAAGTAGGACAAAAGACACAATTCGAACTTGCTTTAGAGAGCTCCAAATGGCCTCAAACTTGAATCTAAGGGGTACATGCATGTGGGTGGATGCTATGGATTCAAAACTAACTAATATGCATAGGAAAATAATTTAGAGGGTTGGTTTTACCTATTGGGAGTGGAATCCCAACGATACTCTCAAGGACACGGCTCCGATACGAAGATCCTTCCAAAATGGACACTCCTTCTTGCACTTTGCTTCAAATCTTTCCTAGCACCCTTCCTTGGTAGTATGAGAAGGTTTAATGGAAGTTTTGTTGAAGGGATGTAAGGATTTGGAGATCAAATCAAAAAGGGAAGCTCTCTAATTTGGGGAAGAACACTTTGTGAAGGAAAAGAGGCAAGATAGAATGAAATGAAAGGAAGGGAGGCTAACCTACCTATAGTGGCTGCCATCATTGCCCTATTTGGGCATTAGGGGAAAGCCTAATAAGGCCCCTACTAATCCCCCTTGGTTAATTTTAAGTTAGTTTCAAGTTTGGTATCAAAAGGGTTAAGTTTAAGCCTCTAACTTAATAAATCTAACAAGTGGGATTAGTCTAAACTTACTAACTTAATTAGTGGGGTTTGTGGGCCAGACTAACTAATCTTGGGGTCTCGTCGAGAGTCTAAGCTACCAGGGTCACTAATACGAGTCAAAATAAGATGAAAATCAAACCCGAGCTGACAAATTCCATAAAATCAATATTAAAATATAAAAATTCCTAAAATATTAAAATATAAAAAATGACCAAAATCACAATACATCAATTTAAATATTATTTAAATAATCTAAATTTTACCAATTAATCAAAATCCAGAATAATTTAAAAGTCATAAAATAACCAAAATACCCTTAGCCTAAAAAGTGGTAGTTAGCTAATCTAATCACACAGGTTAGGCCTCCAAGGTCATGGTTAGTCTCTAGGCTAAACAGTTCTAAGGTTATACTAGCAAAATATCAAAATCACAATACACTAATTTAAATAGTTTTAAATTATTTAAAATTCTGCATAAATCATTATTATTAATATTAAATGATAAATTTTTACAAAAGATCAAAATTACCCTCATTTTAGAAAAGTGGTGGTTACAGCACCCCCACCCCTCCTCCCACCGCTCGTCTTTATTATCGCGCACCACCGAAGAGGATGGGTGGAGGCATCGATCTCCATAGTGGAGGGGGAGGGCATCACCGAAGAGAGAGGGGTGGGAGGAGAGAGAGAGGGCTTGGGTATTTTTGGAATTTGTTTATTTTAGGGTATGCATTTAAAAAAGGTGATAGTTGAGGGTATCAAGTTTTTGAGTAAAAAAGTTAAAGGTATCAAGTTGAAAATGGTGATAGTTAAGGGTATCAAGTTCCAATTAAACCTAGATTACAAGACTTACAGGTGGATACAGAGTTTACAACAGATTACAAGACTCTTGAATAGCCAACTGAATATATATTTGCCATTTAGGCTTTACAACCGAACATGCCGACTTTGTTTACAATCTCACCGGTACAACTGAGATACCCTGTTCCATACATTATGTCCCATCTAACAAAAGGCATCATCCTGCAAGAAGAGCTTCTGCACACACATCTGATTCATCAATGCCAAGCACTGATCAAACGATTTCCCTGATGCACGAGCACCTGAAATGTTGCCCATAATGTGGGTCAGTACATGATCTATGTACTGGCAAGCGGTACTGGCCCATCTCACTTAAGAAGACAACACTAAGTAATCATGTTATAGAAAATTATTAAAAGTGGTCTTTCTCGTTGCCTTAGGGTCAATTGGCAGTTCATATGCGACAGAAATAAAGCATACAAATCTCATAGCCAACATAATGTAAAGCATACAGTTTATATAGCATCATATGGCAAACATATGTGATATCACCCTTTTGGTGATTCTTATCCATCGTCATGTAGCCATCCCTGTATATCTATAATACTTACTATGCCTGCAAGACATTGTTAGGAACAATATCATATTTATCATATTGGTCAGCGTTCAGGTGATTTCTTACCAACAACCGACATCATTCCCCATAATTGAGCAATAACTTACTCCGCCTGTATAAGACTGTAGAAGCATAAAAAAGTGTAGGGTGACACAAGGCGCAGGTGGGTACTCCCGCTACCTACCGTTCTTCTTAAAGGTGCAGATGACGAACGATACAGGTTGGTGCTCTCGCTACCAACCTGCTTCACTGAAGCGCAGGTGGTCAAGCACGCCAATAGAAAAGATAAACAAAAAACAGAAGAAAAGTTCAAGAAAAGTTCTTTTTATTAAATCATGGCTACAAGAGTCTATTACAGATTCGTCACTATTACATAAAAGAAGACTTTCTAATTACAAGGATTTGTTACAAAGTACTTGTTATTACATACGCTAAACTAAAAACTCCTACGGATCTATGCTAGGGTTCACCTTCACAGTGTAATCATCATGAGAGGAGAGGCTGTGGATAGAAGATGTGAATACAGTAGCCATCAAAGTCTGTCACCATAGCACCCCCACTCAGACGCGCAGCTCTTCCTGAAGCAGCTATTGGCCCGAGCGAGAACTCAGTCCACAGCACGACAGGAGGCCATTTTCAAAAGAGCATCAGCTTCTTGGGCTCTTTTAGCATAACGAAAGCGTACAGCCGCCAATGAGCAGGAGAGAGCATAACCTACGGGGCTTTACGTTGGCAACCAGACCAAACTTGGTCATCAGGACCTCCAAGACCTCCAAGATGTCGCTCAGGTTCAAACTCCCCATGAGAAGCGTTCCAGCACATCCCAAAGCTCGACAATAGCTCTTCTACAAAGGCACAGCTCCTTTGAACGAAAGGATCCTTAACCAAAATCCGACTTTGGCAAGGCCAACGGCTGCTCGAAGCTAAGTCTGGATCCAGTATGGCTTTGAAAGACAAAAAGGAGAAGACGTGACTTATCGGAAGAAACTCCCTCTTTATATAGGAAAAGAGTGGTCCAAGACATAGGCCACGGGGCGGTCGGTCAAAATTCCCACATTAATGGGTTGAACCTAAGACTCAGCACAATGAACCTCATTAAATGGGTTCAGTCGACTAAGTCTTAGACCATTAAAAGACCCTTTGAAATTCCCCAAGTAACGGTGGCAATTAAGAGGGAGTCGGTCCTTAAAGAGCTGTCATTAATTTCTCTTAAAGAAGACTTCAAAGACAACATCTTCAAACCGGAAGCGCAGCTACAATCCTGCGCTAGCAGGAGACACAGACTTGTGATGACTTCACATCATCCCAGTTCCAACGACACAGAACTCTACTTCGACCCAGAAGATCAACCACCTTCATCAAAGACTTGGGAAGCCCCGTTGCATCAAATACAAGTCCGCTTGTAGCTCCAAAAGCACAGTAACCTCGTTAGCCTGAAGCACATCCTACTCGTTGCCTAAAGCACAGTGACTTTACCACTTGAAACACAGCCTACTCGTCGCTCAAATGCCCAAAGGTTTCATCGTCTTCGAAACATAGTCCACTCATTACCTGAAAGCGCAGAGGCTCAGTTGTCCCCAGATAAACAGTCTACTCGTCGCACCAGAATCGCAATAGCATTAAGGCCTCTCTAGAGGCGTAGGTTGCATGGTTCCACCCAATTGGTTTGTTTAAACAGCCACTCTCAAAGATAGGACAAAGGTTGGTCATATTGATAAGTGTTAATATCTTATCAACTGGTTTAAAACTCAGATAAAGATGAAGTTTGCTCTTTTGATAAAGGCCGTATCTAGATGGTTTATTTAAATCGATCGCATCCTGAAGATCAAACAGAACCTACTCTGAGATGAAATCCAAGATCTACTCGGCTTCATCTAAACAGAGGATTTCTAGCAACAGACACGCGCCACGTGTCTCCTCCTTCTGTTATTTTGATAACCACCTGTGACGACCACTTTTCTAAAATAAGGGTAATTTTGAACTTTTGTAAAATTGATCAGGATAGTAATTAAATAATAGATTTAAATCATGTTAATAATTAATTAATAAATTTTTGATTATTTTATAATATTTAAATTGATGTATTATGATTTGTCCCTTGCTCGTGAAACCTTAGAACTACTTAGCCTAGAGACTAACCATGTCCTTGGAGACCTAACTAATGTGATTAGATTAGTTCACTACCACTTTTTAGGCTAAGAGATTTTGGTAATTTATGAATTATTATTATTTTTGAATTTAATTTAATAAATAATGTGCTAAGTGTTATATTAGGTCAAATCATAGAATCGCCTAATCTAGATGTTGATCAATACCCTAGAAACTTAGTTAGTAAAATTCAAGTAATTAACATAGCCCTAAAATATCTAGATATTATGTTATGATCAAGATATTTGTAGGAAACCCTAATTTGTTTGGCCCTTTACTAAAGAGGTTTGATTTCAACCTAAGGAAGGCCTTAAACCTAACTTGGACGTAACCCTAACACTAGATACAAGTGTGGCTGGCCAAAAAGGTTCCCCTCCCCCTATATAAGTTCACATTAGCTCCCTCATTGCCTCTTTCATTAAACCCATAACCCTAATTTGTGTTCTTTCCCAAATTTGCCCTCTTTCACCAAATCAACTCTAAATTGGACCAAATCAATTGCAATACACTCCCCTAGAGTAGAGGAGGTCTATATTGGCTATCAAGCAAGGATCTAGAGCAATTTGACTATAGGAATTGGTGTAGGTTTATTTCAAGTGTAATTTCATTGAGATTCCAACTCTTAATAGGTAATGATCACTAAACCCATTAGTTTCCTGATTTCTCACCATAGATGCATTCATTTAGGGTCCCCCTAGCCCTAGGCCAAGTTTGGTAAGAAATCAAATCTATTTAGGATACGTTTCGGAGGAGTAACGGAGAGTTATGCAAGATGTTTGATGAAATGCCTCTTAGAACTTTTTAATCTTGGTTTTCAAAACTAATTACAAAATTTTGTAGCTAATATTGAGTAGATTATTTATCTTTGTGACTGAGTTGATTTTAGGGAGTTTTTTGTGTCAAATTTGGACAAAGGGATACACGTACAGTACAATGCCCTGCTACTATGTGTCCAGTGCTCACTGGACACGACACGAGATAGGGTTACACTTGTTGGGTTGGTAGGGCAACCACTGACACAAGGCTCAAGAAGTTTGGTTGGATTTGATTGGGTAATCTGTGAGAAATTTCTCACACAGATCCTAGCTTTATTTCTGTACACGCAGACACCAACTTATGACACTTACTGTCACACACACATTCGACACATGGATTTGGACAGGTTATTGATACTATATGGACACAATGATACCCTAACATGCTAGAGTCAACTATTTAGACACAACATGACACATGGACATATGATTACTGCAAGACACATCTCCACCCAAAAATGCCTGATAATGTCAGATACCAAATGTTTGATACACATGCCTTTCACAATGTTTGACACCTCAATAGACACTAGGCTTGACTCTGGGACACAAGATAACATACTAGACATGTTGACACAATAGTTAGCTAATTGCCATGATAATATGAATACTATATGAATACGTCACATGCTCGAACTCACCCACACTGCTCAATACCTATGATACTGAGTTCATGCTCTGTCACTTGTACACTTTACACTAGTTTTGACACTTCTTGATAGTTGTTGGATACTGGCATATTGACACTTGTCCTGACACTCCACTGAATACCATTTGACACACTCTGATACATGCTAGTCACACTCACCCATTGTTAACGCATATACTTACCTGTCACACTTAATTGTCTGATACTTTGCTATATATACCAAAAATTCTGACATTGCATAGACACATGATATTGACACTTACTGACACATCTGTATATATTTTGCCTGAACACTTGTCACTCGATCACAATCTCTCACAGTTCCAGATACATTGAGCACTTCATACCCTCTGTGACACGGGTACAGCACAACCCCTTTCCCTATTATGATATTCGACCCATTGTATGTATCAGTTTGGATTGAAATGCATTGAGTTTTGTTATAGTTTATAGATTCAGCTTTGATGGGTTTGTAAGGGTGTATGTATATATATTTATGTTATGTGATATGTGAGTATTTGTTGAGTTTACTGAGTTGAATTGAACTCAGTTTCAGAGGTAAGGTAATGAGTTGGGCTATATTTGAGTTTGATATATACATTTGACTTTTGTGTTAGTTTGTTTAATTGATGCTTAGATGTAGAGGTATAGACTTGGTCTTGTTTGAGAGTATATGATATACTTATATAGGTAAGGTATATGAGGGTAGTTTAAATGTGTGAGGTGTTAGATATTTGTGTATGTTACTTATTGGGTTCGAGAGTCCAGTTTTCAAAGTGGTATAGGTATGGTTTATATGTATGTGATATATATATATATATTAGAGTTTCCAGTTTCTTAGTTGGGTTGTGGATATATATATATATATATATATATATATATATATATATATATATATATATATATATATATATATATATATATATATATATAGAGAGAGAGAGAGAGAGGGCTATATGTATATAGGTTAGGTATAGCCTATGGGCTATGGGGTTTGAGTATGAGGGTTTACCTTCTTATATAGTTGATATATACATGTGTGGATATGTGGTACATACTTGATGTTTGTACCTAATACCTTGGTATCCTAGTATATTTAGTCTTACCTATAGAATGACCTAGAATTCACCAATATAGGCCTAAATGAGCTAGTGGACTAGAGTTTAACCAAACCCTAGACAGTTGACCTACTGTTGACCTAGTTTGACTAAAATATTGACCAGAGTTGACCAAGAGTTAACTTTGACCTAGAATGACCTAGAATCATGTAGTTTGCATTGTAAACTTCAATTATCATATATTGAACACTTTGTAACCTGTGTTACTCTAAATAGGACTTAGTTACTCAGGTTCGGACATCTATTCTCACTAGTCACTTAGGATATCAGGTGAGTACATGCTCTGATCATTTCATACTTGCTAGCGTTTATATTCTTGCTCTAGACTACTTTACATGATATTGACATATTGTTTACACGGATTAGTACTATATGGATCTTTTCTTAAGATGTTATCCCCTCATCGGGTGCATCGGCTACTTCATGTCTTATGCTATTCATGTGCACCCTGCACTCCTTGCTCTCGTGTTATTCGTGTACTCACGTGTGCTCTTATGTACTCTCATGTTCACAAGTGCTTCGTGTATAACCAACAAATTATGTATGTAACGTAACTAGAATGGATCCTTGTGTATTGATTGGTGACGGGGGAGTAGAAGTGGTTATGTGAACATTCCTTTAGTATACTCATGTACAAACTCTATAACTTATGTGTGTGCAAATCAAGCCGGTTATATAACCATCTTGTGCTCTAAATTACTTATATTATTTACAGTTTTTACTTTCACAAATATTTTATGTACTCAGATTTATCTATTTTTACTACTCATGTACATTTATTACAGCGTTTCATGTATTTTATTCTATTGCTTGTTCTATATTTTCTGCCATGATATGGACTGTATGAGAGTAATATATTCACTCATGTCCTGACTGGACCTATTAAAAATATTACAGAGAACAAAGAGAATTTTTGCCCTACCTACTACGGAGCTGGTATAGATGACACTTGTGGCATGGACCCTCAGGAGGATCCAGCAGTTGCTGAGGATATTACCCTATTGCCTAGGCTAGACAGCTAGGCTGTATCTTAATGTTATTTGTGTTGTCTTTTGAGATATATTATTTCAGATGTTGAGATTTGGTGTTTGTCACGCCCCAGAACCAGAATACTGGAGAGCGGGGGCAGACATAGCCAGCTACGTATATCGAAATGGAATCCATCTCGCTATACGATCACGGCTGTCTAGATACATGAGGGTTTACTACAAGCCAACAGTCTCTTAAGGTCATGAACAAGCCTATTGTCTCAATCACAAGCAAGTGAGTAAAAGTTACAAGATGTATGATCATTAGATATACAATAATAAGACGTCCCAAACATTACATATTCAGCTGATCATGAAGCTAGTCGTTACAAAATGTTAGGAGCAAGAGTTTTAGTCATACATGATCAACCCTAGGATCTGTCAATCATGTTACAGCCCGTAGGCAGACAGTAAGTAAATGCAATCGAGCTAAACAGGTGCTCGTCGGCTAAACGCCTCAAAAGAATATTTTTACAATAGAGTGGGGGAGCCAAAAATAACCCACTCGTTGCCATGGTTACGTCTAGTCGCCACCATCGGGCTGGAAAGACAGGACTGGTTTATTTGTACAAGCACAATCGCCTACGGTGTCCATGTTATTTATACAGGTCATGTCATGCCAGGTAGCCGTCGCAACAGCTTATCAAGATATATCATGTCAGGTCATCATGTCAAGTGTACTTGTCAGGATTGCGCCACGGCGGGCTACTATCATGTCATGTCAGGTTACTAGTCACACCATGTCATGTACAATTGTCATTTCAATCAAATCGTGATTTATCAAGTTCAGGACAAAAGACGTAAAAATATACAATAAAGGTAAGGTGTATGTCATAGGAACTCAAGTTATATTAAGAGCTACATGGCAGGGGTATAATAGTAATAATTAAAATATTCATAAAATACAAGCTATTAAAGAGTCATACGGCTGGGAGTGATGGGCGCACATGCGGCTGGCTGGGTTCGGCCTTATGCGGCAGTGGGAGCCTGCGGCTTATGCGACCAGCGGGTGCTTAAGTTAATACGGCTCAGGGTGGGTGGAGTCCCATACGACAGCGGGTAGCAATGCCTATGCGGCTCAGAAGGAGAGAGTACTCATGCGGCCGAGAGGGGCTGTACAAATGCGGCTGGAAGCGAATGGATGCGTATGCAGTTCGAGAAAAAGGGGCCTCATGCGGCAGGCTGGAAGTCGAGGAGAAGAGCCATGAAATCCACAGCTTGAAAGTTTCACAATTCCTTCATCCGAGGTTGGAATCCAGACTTCCATAGGTCAAAACAGGGCAGAATGAAATACTCTACCACATGGAACCATCAAAACTAAGAAATAACAAGATTAAATAGATCAAAACCCAAAAATTTTGAAAGTAAGATAAACATGGATCTACAAGAATCTAGCCTTGGAAGGTTAAAATGTCAAGTACTAAAGTGAGTTAAAATGTTGTAAGGAAGAGAATGAAGCAATAAAATTTGGGTTCCTCCATGAAGCAAGATGCACTTGCCTGGACCTCTCTCTCTCTTACTCTGGTACGTACAGGAGTTAATGGAGAAGAAGAGTAATGAAGAGAGAGAAAGAAGAATGGGTTAATAAATGGTAGTGGTGGTGGTAGGTAAGAGGGTTCACCCCTTTGGTTCATAATGAACCAAGGCAATCCCAAACCGAACCAAGCCAACCCGAACCAAGAATAAACCAAGCCAAGCAAATGAAACACAAGATAGAATTTGCACACGTATTCCAAAATACGCAATACGAACAACAGACATTACAACTCTACCCACCTTAAAAGAATTCTGTCCTCGGAATTTAATTAAGAGGCTAGAGAGACGAAGGACAAGCTATATTAATCAAAACAAGCATTAACTAGGCAATCAATCAATCAAGCAAGCAAGGAATCGAAGGCATGAGGCATAAGGAAGACATTATACCTCACGAGTCAAACAGGTCGGGATATCGCGATCGGATGTTATCCTCACGCTCCCACGTTGACTCACCCAAAGAGTGATGACCCCAAGCAACTCGGACTAACTTGATAGTCTTGTTCTTGAGTATCTTCTCTCTCTGGTCCAATATAGACACGGGCCTCTCCTCATACAAAAGGTTGGTACCAACAACCAATTCTGAATTATCTAGGATGTGGCTCGGGTCCGGAATATACCGTCGTAATTGGGATACATGAAACACGTCATGTACCTCGCTTAGCGACGACGGAAGAGCGAGACGATAGGATACATCTCCTACTCGCTCCAGAATATCGAATGGCCCTATATACCTAGGACTAAGCTTTCTCCGTACGCCGAAACGAATGACGCCACGGTTAGGCAAAATTCTCAGGAATACATGATCGCCGACCGAAAACTCGAGAAGACGCTGATGAGAATCGGCCCAATGATGCTGGCGATCCTGGGCAACTCGAAGATGATCTCTGACTCGCCTGACCACTTCAACTGTCTGAGCAATCATTTCTGGATCGAGCATCTATCTCTCTCCAATATCATCCCAGGCTAACGGGGATCTGCACTTCCTGCCATACAGTGCCTCGAACGACGCCATCTGGATACTGGCCTGGAAACTGTTGTTGTACGAGAATTCTACCAGGTGCAAGTGATCTTCCTACGAATCACCGAAGTTAAGTACGCAAGACCACAACATATCTTCAATAGTCTGGATCGTGCGCTCTGACTGACCATCTGTCTGCGGGTGATATACTGAACTGAACTGGAGATGAGTCCCCAAACTCTCTTGCAGGCTACGCCAAAAGTGTGACGTAAATCTTGAATCTCCGTCCGAGGTGATACTGACTGGCACACCGTACAATCTGATAATCTGCCTGAGGTACATCTCCGCTAACTGAGCTGTCGACTGACCAACTCTGAACGGAAGGAAGTGAGCTACCTTCGTGAGCCGGTCAACTATAACCCAAATAGCATCTCGACCAGCTGGGGATCTAGGTAATCCAGTCACAAAATCCATGGTCACATGCTCCCACTTCTATTCTGGAATCGGCAAGGGCTGAAGAAGTCCAGCCGGTCTCTGATGTTCGGCCTTAACTTGTTGGCAGACTAAACAACGAGAGACAAACCGGGCTATCTCCCGCTTCATACCATTCCACCAAAAATGCTGTCGGATATCACGGTACATCTTCGTACTGCCAGGATGGATGGAATACTGAGAACTGTGCACTTCCGACATGATCTCCTGCCTGATATCTCCACTGGGTACACAAAGACCCTTACCATGTCGAAGTGTACCATCTTCAAGAATGCATAACTCGGGTCGCCGTCCTGCCTCACACTCTGCTCTTAGTCGCCGAAGCTTGGAATCTGTTGACTGCACCATCCGGATCCTCTCGACTATAATAGACTGAACTTGCATACTGGCCATCAATGCCACACTGGAAGGGAGAACAACTTCTATACCCATCTTCTGAAGATCTGCTAACAGCTTTGGTTGCGCTATTAGGAAATAAACTCCGGCTTTTCTACTCAATGCATCTGCTACAACGTTGCCCTTCCCAGGATGATACTGTAGGTTGACATCATAATCCATAAGAAGCTCTAGCTATCTCCTCTGACGTATGTTAAGATCCTTCTGAGTGAAAACATACTTCAGGCTCTTGTGGTCGGTGAAAATCTCTACCCTATCTCCATACAAATAGTGCCTCCACAACTTAAGTGCAAACACTACTGCTGCCAGCTCCAAGTCATGGGTTGGGTAATTTCTCTCATGATCACAAAATTGTCGTGATACATAAGCTATTACCTTCCCATGCTGCATTAGAACACATCCTAAACCTCTGCCTGAAGCATCACAATATACTGAGAATCCTCCGGTTCCATCTGGAAGCGTGAGAATGGGTGCCGTCATTAAGCCTCGCTTCAACTTCTCAAATGAATCCTGATATTCTGTTGTCCAAGCAAACTGTACCTCCTTGTGGGTCAATTGGGTCAATGGCGCTGAAATCCGAGCAAAATCTGAAACAAACCGCCGGTAGTAGCCGGCCAATCCAAGGAAACTGCGAACTTCTGCAACGGTGCTGGGCGCTGGCCATGACTCAATAGCCACAATCTTCTGGGGATCCACTTCTACTCCTCCTCTGGTGATGATATGACCCAAGTACGAAATGCGATCGAGCCAGAACTCGCATTTACTGAACTTGGCATATAACTGGTGCTCTCGGAGAATCTGAAGGACCACACGGAGATGCTGCTCATGCTCCGCCTCACTCTTGTTGTAGACCAGGATGTCATCCAAGAACACGATCACAAATTGATCCAAGTAAGGCATGAAGATGCGATTCATGAGATCCATGAATACCGTCGGCGCATTGGTTGCTCCAAAGGGCATAACAAGGAACTCCCAATGCCCATATCTCGATCTAAAAGCTGTCTTCGGGATGTCCTGCTCTCTGACTCTGATCTGATGATATCCTGAGCGCAAGTCGATCTTCGAGAATACTGATGCCCCCTTGAGTTGATCAAACAAGTCATCTATCCTCGGAAGAGGGTATCTGTTCTTGATTGTCACTGAGTTCAAGGTACGATAATCAACACATAACCTGGACGTACCATCCTTCTTTTTCACAAGAAGCATCGGGGCTCCCCAAGGCGATCCACTAGCACGAATGAATCCCTTGGTTCAAAGTTCTTCAATCATCTTGTACAATATCTTCAACTCTGACGGTGCCATCCTGTAGACTCTTTCTGACACTGGGGTTGTTCCGAGAATTAAGTCTATGGTGAACTCGATCTCCCGCTCTGGCGGTATACCTGGAAGCTCTTCTGGGAAAATATCTGGAAACTCTTATCCTGGGCAACTGAGCTGCTGCTACTGCCATCCGCAACACTGGACGAGAAGGTTCAACTTCGCCTCGGGAGAAGGAAAACTCTGGCTCGCCTGGAATGCTAAAAATAACACTGCCAATGTGGCAGTCTATTATAGTATACTGGTTCCTCAACCAATCTATCCCTAAGACCACATCATAATCGGCCATTGGGAACTCTATCAATCTAGCAGAAAATTCTCTACCGCTAACTACGATCCGATACGAGAAAAATACTCTATCTACTCCCATAAGTCCGTTACCAGTAAGTATATTGAGCCTTACTGATAATGACTCGGGCTCCAATCCTACCCGTGTCGTGAATCGTGCAGACATAAAAGAATGTGATACACCAGAATCAAATAAAGCTGAAGCTGGAAAGGAGTTGACGAGAATAGTGCCTGCCACTACCTCTCCTGGTGCCAATCCTTCCTCCACGGTCATCACCATAGCCTGACCATGCCCTCGGGGTGCTGGTCCCCTCTGCTGAAATCCTCGCTGCCTATTCTGACTCAAGGCTTGGGCCTGAGTATGCTGCTGGAGGTGTTGTTGCTGGAACATTTGGGACTGAGGCGGCAAGGGCCTCGGCAATGGATACTGCTGCTGCTGGACCGGAGCTGGTCCTCTCACCGAAGAGCTAAAAAGGTTGGACAATGATGAACCACCCCTATTCGGGCAGGATCCAACCCTATGGTCTGCTGCTCCGTAAGCCAGACAAAATCCCTGTGCCCTACGATACTCTGCCACTACATAGCCTGGCTTCCGACAATGAGAACATCCCACTGCGGAAGACTGCTTCTGCTTCTGCTGCTGAGGGTACGTCGGGGTGGAATGTTGAACCGACGTCACTGAGGCCGCCCGCCTCGGAGCTCCAATAGTCAAAGCCCTGGCTGCCGGGGCTGGTGCTGAAGATTGGTTCATCTGGCCGTGGGATCTCTTCCGACCTCCGGACCTATCCACAATCCTCTGGAAGGTATACTCATGCCTCCTAGCTGCTCTCAAGACTGTATCAAAAGTCTGATGCTCAAACTACTCAACTGCCAACAATATCTCCAAGTGAAGCCCTTGCTGAAATTGCTGGACTGTATCATACTCGGTTGCCACCAAGGTAGAAGCAAACCAACTAAGTCTCGAAAATTCGGTCGTATATCCGTCGGCCGTCCTGTCCATCTGCTTCAGATTGGTGAACCTCGTATGTAGATCGTACCGAGCTATAGCATCAAAATACTTGGTCTGGAATCTCTTCCTGAATACCGCCCAAGCAATGGGTACTACTAATCCTACGGCCTGCACCGTCCACCAGCTGCAGGCAAGATCCAATAGCTGCAGGCGCACCACGGCTACCTTCTCGTTTTCTGGGGTCCTGGCTGCTTGTAGAATCATCTCTGTATCCTGAAGCCAAGCATCTGCTGCGATACCATCTTCACTACCGTCAAAGAAGGGAGGGTTCAAGCGTTTGAAGCTGTTGGCCGCGCTGTTACCCTGATGACCTCCTCTGGTCAAGGCATCCATCACTGCCTGGTGCAAGGCATCTCTACGACGATCTTGGGAAGCTATCAAGGTCCTGACGAGACCTACCAAAGTGTCATCATCAGGTTCTACAGGCTGGACTGGCTGGACTGGTGGCTCTCTGCCAGAAGGCACGACTCTGGAGGCTACTCCGGAATGCTGGGCTTGATCCCCGAGTTGCTGCTGATCCACGGAAAGTGCTCCACCTTGCTGACCGACTGGTCCAGAAACAATGCCACTGAAGAAGACGACATAGGGAACAATAAGAAAGGACCAGGACAGATCAACGATACCAGCATATGATCAAGACAAGAATCCAGGGGTTCAGAAGATACGAGCAGAAATCAAAGGCGAATACTGATTGAGACATCTATTCGGTAAACTTCCATATATCTTGATTTTCAAGACCTGCATGGGCTACCACTTAAACCATGTAAACCCAGAACCAGAATACTGGAGAGCGGGGGCAGACATAGCCAGCTACGTATATCGAAATGGAATCCATCTCGCTATACGGTCACGGCTGTCTAGATACATGAGGGTTTACTACAAGCCAACAGTCTCTTAAGGTCATGAACAAGCCTATTGTCTCAATCACAAGCAAGTGAGTAAAAGTTACAAAATGTATGATCATTAAATATACAATAGTAAGGCGTCCCAAACATTACATATTCAGCTGATCATAAAGCTAGTCGTTACAAAATGTTAGGACTAGCAAGAGTTTTAGTCATACATGATCAACCCTAGGATCTGTCAATCATGTTACAGCCCGTAGGCAGACAGTAAATAAATACAATCGAGCTAAACAGGTGCTCGTCGGCTAAACGCCTCAAAAGAATATTTTTACAATAGAGTGGGAGAGCCAAAAATAACCCACTCGTTGCCCTGGTTACGTTTAGTCACCACCATCGGGCTGGAAAGTCGGTAGATCCTCTGGAGCTGCTCCGAAATCTGGCCATACAAAACCAGCTGGGTCAGACCCCAGAAAGAGCAAGTGCCACAAAGGAAGCTTCACTTAGGAACTAAAACCAGCAATTAGCATAAAATAACAATAAGGTAATAAATGAGACAGGAGTTAAGAAAAACATAGCAGGGTGATATACGATGAGATAACCATGGGATTATTCAGGCAGCCAGGTTACAACCCGTAAACCAAACAAGGACCGGGGTTGTAACCCTTCGTCTGAACAGAACTTGGATTCTTACAATTTATCGGTAAAATAATTGCAGGTATTCAGGTCATGCAGTAATCTGGAACAGAATCAGGACAAGACTAGACTGGTTAGACTCCATCTAATCATTCACGGCCAAGCAAGAATTTATGGCTTGATACTTTAACTAACTAGGGTTGTCACAAACCTAATTAATAATAAGATATAGTGAGATTATTCCACAGCCACAAGCCCTGCAGACCATCCAGGTTACCCGGGTTGAAAGATTAGGGTTGAATTTAGGTGGGTACATCGTCCAGGAAACGCATGTACCCTTAGGTAGCTTGAAGGGTACAACACATGACAGTGTACTGGAAATGTGCCCTACTCGACGACAAGCTACAGATCCCAAGGCGCGCCCAGGTAACGGGATTGCCTATAGCTGGGAGATCTCTTTATGACTAATGTATTAATCTAGTTATTTAGCCTTAGTCTATTTTAGTAGATACTCCTGACCGTGGTACTCAGGAGTCCCTGTGCTAGACACGATGCAAGACAGGACTGGTTTATTTGTACAAGCACAATCGCCCACGGTGTCCATGTTATTTATACAGGTCATGTCATGCCAGGTAGCCGTCGCAATAGCTTATCAAGATATATCATGTCAGGTTATCATGTCAAGCGTACTTGTCAGGAGTACGCCATGGCGGGCGAATATCATGTCATATCAGGTTACTAGTCATACCATGTCATGTACAATTGTCATTTCAATCAAATTGTGATTTATCAAGTTCAGGGCAAAAGGCGTAAGGATATAAAATAGACGTAAAAATATATAATAAAGGTAAAGTGTATGCCATAAGAACTCAAGTTATACTGAGAGCTACATGGCAGGGGTATAATAGTAATAATTAAAATATTTATAAAATACAAGCTATGAAAGAGTCATGCGGCTGGGAGTGATGGGCGCACATACGGCTGGCTGGGTTCGGCCTTATGCGGCAGTGGGAGACAGCAGCTTATGCGGCCAGCGGGTGCTTAAGTTAATGCGGCTCAGGGTGGACGGAGTCCCATGCGGCATCGGAGAGCAATGCCTATGCGGCTCAGAAGGGGAGAGTACTCATGCGGCCGAGAGGGGCTATACATATACGGCTGGGAGCGAATGGATGCGTATACGGTTCGAGAAAAAGGGGCCTCATGCGGCAGGCTGGAAGCCGAGCCTATGCGGCTGGCTGGAAGCACTCATACGGCCAGGTCGAACGGAGTCTTATGTGGCCAGAAAGAGATGGGTCGCATGCGGCTCCGAGGTAACCGGGCTTATGCGGCTGGCTATGAGCAGAACTCTATGCGGCTAGGAGAGTCTCAGCCGCATGCGGCTGAAGCTAAGTTCCAAGCGGCTAAAGTGGCTTATGCGGCAAATATAGCCATGCGGCCAGAAACTTACCGCATGAGATTTCATGCGGTCAAGTACTGCTCTTCTTCCTCACTTGTCCGAGGAGAAGAGCCATGAAATCCACAACTTCAAAGTTTCATAATTCCTTCATCCGAGGTCGGAATCCAGACTTCCGTAGGTCAAAACAGGGCAGAATAAAATACTCTACCACATGGAACCATCAAAACTTAGAAATAACAAGATTAAATAGATCAAAACCCAAGAATTTTGAAAGTAAGATAAACTTGGATCTGCAAGAATCTAGCCATGGAAGGTAAAAATGTCAAGTACTAAAGTGAGTTAAAATGCTGTAAGGAAGAGAATGAAGCAATAAAATTTGGGTTCCTCCATGAAGCAAGATGTACTTGCCTAGACATCTCTCTCTCTCACTCTAGTAGGTGCAGAAGTTAATGGAGGAGAAGAGTAATGAAGAGAGAGAGAAAGAAGAATGGGTTAATAAATGGTAGTGGTGGTGGTAGGTAAGAGGGTTCACCCCTTTGGTTCATAATGAACCAAGGCAATCCCAAACCGAACCAAGCCAACCCGAACCAAGAATAAACCAAGCCAAGCAAATGCAACACAAGATAGAATTTGCACACGTATTCCAAAATACGCAATACGAACAACATGCATTACAGTATTGTTAAACACTTAGACTTATTTCTTTCTGGTTGTATCTCTCGTTTGTGGATTTCATATCTATCTTATTATGCCATTTATCTACCTCTAGTTTATGTGATTTAGTTGTATCTTCTGAGATTTGTCCTCCGTTTGGAGAGTATATTATATTGTGTTTAGTTGTGGTTGTGACCTAGAACAACAATATACCGTCGATATTACAACGTAGGCTAGACGTACCTGATGGAACTGGAGATTCCCAGGACCCTTCCTTTGGTGTGCGTATTGATCGATAGATAGTTAAACAGATCTAATACGTGTTCTAACCCTTCATAGACGAAAACTAGGGTTCACAAATTATACCTACGACGGAAAGGAGATAAGTAATTCCTGGCAATCTAGAGCGGACGACCCCAAGATCTTCTGCACGTATTTCTTCCTCGAGTTGGACGTCGTGTGGGCGACGATCTTTCAACCTTTTCTTCTCCTTGGTAGCCCTCTCTTTCTCTCCTTACGTGAATCGCGAATTTAGAGAAAATTTTAGATTTTTGATCAGTAATCTGGCGGCCAGAGAATAGAGGATATATATAGGCTACGGCAAGAACCATGAGGAGAAATTAGGGTTAGGCCTCCTAATGGATCTGGATATCCCATATTCAGCCCGAACACACAATCCAGGCCCATTAACAATAGCTCGGTCCGCTAATGAGCTATTGTTGCACTACCTCCCTAATCCCAAATTATGTTTGTAGGCTCCTTTTATTATATGCACGTTTGGCTCCCCATGTTAAGATATCGTATGTCCGTCGATCAAATTAAGTTACTGACAACTATATTGATTCGACATCTTCTATCCTTAAGTAGTACCGCTCAACTTTATTTGTCATGTCGAATATAATCCACCTACAGGGTTTACATGACAAACCTTATGAGCTCCTTAAGAGGACATCATCAACCCGATGTATCGGGACATAGATTCTATTTATAATCAACAGCCCATCATACATACAATGTTATTACCCAATTCATAGAGGTTGTTGATCCATAATGAATCTTACTCTTTTATGAGTCAAAGTAATGTACACAGCATATACATGTCCGTTATTATATCCGGATTAAGAGCACAAGCATCCATAATAACAGAGGTGTTTGTTCTCTTATGTAGTCAGTATAAAGAGAACAACCTCAAGTGGTCATGTTTAATACACACAAAGTATACTAGTGTAAACCTATAGTCAATATAGACTAATACCAGATTACACTACAACCTTTCCAATAGATTGTCCAAGTCCATCTAGGTTGTGAACTATTTATATACTCCATAGGAAACTGATAATATGATCTTCTGTGTGACACCACACACCATATTATCTATAATACTGAATATCAGACATTTGCATTAATATTTCCAACAAATACAATATGCAAACATTTGAGCGTATGATTCTCATTCAAAATTTAAGGAAATAAGGTTACTACAAAAGTGATGCTTTTAGTATATAACCCTAAAAATCTCCCACTTATACTCAAAGCATTGCATTTTTAGTATACTGTTACAAATCTCCTACTTATACTTAAAGCCATGTTACTAAACATATGACTCCCATTTCCTCAACATGACTGTCAAAAGCCTTAGCTGGTAAGCTCTTTGTAAAGGGATTAGCTAGGTGGTCGGCTGATGCTATCTTGATCACAACAACTTTTCTTTTCTTAACAAAATCTCGTATCAGGTGGTACTTGCGCTCAATGTGTTTGCCTGTCTTTTAGGCTCGTGGTTCCTTCGAGTTTGGAACTGCACCACTATTATCACAATAAAGTGTAATAGACTTAGTCAAACTAGGTACCACATCCAAGTCCAACAGAAAGTTTCTGAGTCAAACCGATTCTTTGGCTGCCTCAGAGGCTGCCACATACTCGGCTTCCATGGTAGAATCAATAATACACTTTTGCTTGATACTCTTCCACACAATGGCTCTACCTCCCAAAGTAAACACATAACCTGAGGTAGATTTCCTGGAATCCCTATCTGACTGAAAATCTGAGTCTATATACCCCAAGGGAACTAAACTATCTGCCTGGTAAACTAGCATATACTCTTTAGTCCTTTTCAAGTACTTCAAAATATGCTTTACGGCAGTCCAGTGCTCTTGTCCTGGGTTAGACTGATATCTGCTGACCATGCCTACGGCAAAGCAGATGTCTGGTCTCGTACATAGCATTGCATTCATTAAGCTTCCTACTGCTGAAGCATAAGGAACTGCCTTTATGTTCTCTATCTCTTTAGGTGTCCTCGGACACTACTCCTTTGATAGAGCAATTCCATGTCTAAATGGTAAGAAACCTTTCTTAGAATTTTGCATACTAAAACGAGTTAGTACAGTATCGATATAGGAAGCTTGGGATAAGCCCAACATCCTTTTCTTGCGATCTTTTAGAACTTTGATCCCAAGGATGTGACCTAATTCTCCCAAGTCCTTCATATCAAACTGTTTGGATAACCATACCCTTACGTCAGATAATACCTTCACACTGTTTCCAATGAGCAAGATGTCATCCACATAAAGTACTAGGAACAGCACCACATTTCTGTCACACTTTCTGTATACACATGATTCATCCTGACATTGATCAAATCTATAGGATTTTATCACCTGATCAAAATATATGCTCCATGATCTGGAAGTTTGCTTAAGTCCAAATATGGACTTCTTGAGCTTACAAACAAGATGCTCCTGGCCCTTTTCAATGAACCCGTCTAGTTACTTCATATAGATTTCTTTCTCAAGACTTCCATTAAGGAAAGCTGTCTTGACATCCATTTTCCAAATCTCATAATCGAGATGAGCTGTAATAGATAAAAGAATCCGAATAGATTTAAGCATGGCTACAGCAGAAAAGGTTTCCTCATAATCGATACCCTCTCTTTGAGTAAAACCTTTTGCTACAAGTCGAGCTTTAAAGGTTTCAACCTTACCGTCTGATCCTCTTTTTCTCTTATAGACCCACTTGCATCCAATGGCTTTTACACCAACGGGTGGTTCTACAAGCTCCCAGACCTGATTAGAATCCATATATTCTATTTTAGATATCATTGCTTTTTGCCAAGACTCTGCATCTTTATCTTGGAGTGCTTCATTGTAAGTACAGGGATCATAATCTTGTTCCTCAGGGATGAAGTCTGACAACTCTCCCAAGAACATATATCTATCAGGTTGTATCACAACCCTCCCACAACGACGAGGCACTATCGGTTGTGGTGTAACATTTGTGACACGTTGTGCAGTTATTTGTGGTTCATCCTCTTGTACTGTTGGTACTGAAGTACTTGGTGTCTCATGTCTCAGTTCTTCTAGAACAACTCTACTTGTGGGTTTATGGTCCATCATATAGTCTTCCTCTAAGAATCGGGCATTGGTGCTAACAATGAACTTCTGATCCTTAGGACTATAAAATAAACCTCCTTTCGTTCCTCTTGGATAGCCTACAAACAAGCATACTTCTGTACGAGATTCCAACTTATCTGCTTTTCTATTCAGCACATGTGCTGGACTACCCCAAATGCGAATATATTTCAGACTAGGCTTACGCCCAATCCACAGCTCTATGGGAGTAAGAGGTACTGACTTAGAAGGAACCAAGTTCAAAATATAAGCTACAGTCTCTAAGGCATATCCCGAAAACGAATCTGGCAAATCCGAATAACTCATCATTGATTTAACCATCTCCATAAGAGTTATATTCCTTCTTTCGGCTACACTATTCTGTTAGGGCGTTCCAGGTACTGTGAATTGGGATGCAATCCCAGCCTCTGATAAATAATCCCTAAACTCTCCAAAGAGGTACTCGCCACCATGATCTGATCGTAATGACTTGATACATTTTCTATGACGTTTCTCCGTTTCAGCCTTGTACTCTTTGAATTTTTCAAAGCACTCAGACTTATGGCGCATCAAATAAATGTATCCATACCTTGAATAATCGTCAATAAATGTGACAAAATATTCAAAGCCACCTCTAACTTGGATAGTCACGGGTCTACACAAATCAGAATGAACCAATTCCATCACATCTTTGGCCCTATACCCCTATGCCGTAAAAGGCCTTTTGGTTATTTTACCTTCCAAGTAGGATTCACAGACTGGTAGTGCCTCCACTTCCAATGAACTCAAAGGTCCATCTTCAACCAGTCTTTGAATCCTTCTTAGGTTAATATGCCCCAATCGCAAGTGCCAAAGATATGTTTGGTTCATACAAGAAGGTTCCTTTCTCTTATTTATGTTGGATGACATATTATTCATTTCCATAAGTTGCATTGTGGGCAAAATAGGATTAATGACATACAAATTATCAACCAATGCACCAGAACAAATAAAATGTTTATTCTTTCTAATAACAATATTGTCATTAAAATAAATTGAATATCCATCCTTAACTAACATAGAAACAGAAACTAAATTTCTTCTAAGTGAAGGTGCATAAAGACAATCTCTCAATGTCAAGGACTTATTTCTACCAAAAGATAAAGTAACATCTCCTAATGAAACGATCGATACTTTTGTAGCATTACCCTTGAACAAGCATATCTCTCCATCACTGAGCCGTCTGGTTTCCTGAAACCCCTGCAATGTATTACATACATGATTAGTGGCTCCTGTATCTACACAACAGGTGCCGGTAGATAACACCGCTAAACATGTTTCAACTACTAGTAAATGAGATATACCTTCTTTGTTCCTTTGTTTGAGAAGTAGACAATCAGTCTTCCAATGTCCTGACCCTTTGCACTTAAAACATTTGCCTTTCGGTTTTTTCACAGCGCCTTGAGGTCCTATGCCCTTTTTTGCTGAGTTTGTCTGTTTCTGAATGTTATTCTTCTTCTTACCGCCTTTTGGCTTAGAAATAGAAGCCTTTTCAGAAACAAAAACATGACCACTCTGCCTAAAAAGAGATTCAGCATCCTGTAGCTCTTTTGCGATTTCTGCCAAACTATACAACCTTTTGTTTATGTTATAATTAATGCAGAAATTGTCAAAATTTTTAGGCAGTCCCGAGAATGATATCAACCTGGGATTCCCCATCGATTTCAGCTCCAAGGATCTCCATCTCATTCAGATGACCCATCATCTTGAGAACATAATCCCTTACTGGTGTACTCTCTGCCATTTTTGTATTCATCAAACATTTCATAGCAAACTGCCTAACTGCTCTACTCTGATGTCCGAAGAGTTCCTTGAGGTTATACATCATGTCATAAGATGTGGCCATGGCCTGATGCTGATATTGCAGTACATTTGACATAGATGCCAGAATGTAACACCGTGCTATCTCATCTACCTTTTTCTACTTCTTATAAGCCTCTTTGACCGCTTCATTAGAGTTAGCATCAGGCTTAGGTGGGCATTCCTCAACAAATACATATTTGTACTCCTCAGCAGTCAGAACAATGTCCAAATTACGTTTCCAGTCAATATAATTAGGTCCAGTAAGTTTGTTTTCATTAAGAATCACCATAAGTGGACTAAAAGAACCCATTTTAAGATCCTAAGAATCACATAAATAAAATTATGTAGGACAAAAAAAAACTTCTCGAATTAACTAAATATTGATTTCCTCAAAATAATAATAAAAAATTCAACGACACCTTGAACACCATAAATTTAGCATGCCACGATAGTGTGGACGTATACAAATTCAACTTTATTCAAGTATATTTTTCTTATTAATTTTACTATCATGTCAATATAACTTTATAAAATATAAAATTAATATGCTAGCCTTGCTCTGGTCATACAAATAATAGCAGTGACTCCGATGGGGAGGATACCATTATTCGTATCTAAGTGTATACCATTACTAAATACTAAGTCCATTACCTTGTAATGAGTTCCTTCAGATGGAGAAGTGAACACATACTAGGTAACTTTCTACAATTATCCATAAGAAAGATTGTACTGGTGATCCATAATTATACTCATCCGATATGAAGAAAAGTACTAAAGCCAACACGCAAGTATAATTACATCACCTATAAACTAGTAATGGAGTCCATAGGATTTATACTGAATAAAAATCCTCTCTCACTTAGTTATTTAACAATAAGGGTTTTTCTACTAGTTGATATTATGTCCATGTTGTCCATTATTAATGTAGGCTTGGTTTTTCAAAAAAACCACACAATAATAAACATGCATAATCAGAAAAAGCAAAATGACAAAAATAAGAGAAAATATCCAACTATTATGGTCATCTTTGCTGCTCCGTCCTCAACTATCCGAATCCAAAATCTGGCGCTGTATAGATCTATTCGGGGACTGCTTAAAACTAGCATCTCATCCGACGTCAGAAATGGCCACCACCGCCATCATAATTGATAAAAAAATAATTAAAATTACATCAATCCTATGCCTCCTGAAGGAGTTCACACATAATCTAGATTAAAAAATTAAAATAATTAGCACGATCAACCCTCGTGATTTTAATTACATCCACAACAACAACAACATCTACGACATGTCCGTGGTTTAAATAACAAATCAAAAAACATGCATTGGACCATAATTGTTGAATCTAAGATGCCTGCAAAACCGAGTTAGAATAGATCTACATCTACCGACTATTACACAGCGCATATTTTATTAGATAACATGGACGTATCAATCAATACGTAGATCCAAAGTGGCTCTGATACCAATTGATGGAACTGGGGATTCCCAGGACCCTTCCTTTGGTGTGCGTATTGATCGATAGAAAGTCAAACAGATCTAATACGTGTTCTAACCTTTCATAGGCAGAAACTAGGGTTCACGAATTTTACCTGCGGCGGAAAGGATACAAGTAATTTCTGGCAATCTAGAGCGAACGACCCTAAGATCTTCTACACGTATTCCTTCCTCGAGTTGGACGTCGTGTGGGCGACGATCTTCCAACCTTTTCTTCTCCTTGGCATCCCTCTCTTTCTCTCCTTACGGGAATCACGAATTTAGAGAAAATTTTAGATTTCTGATCAGTAATCTGGCGGCTAGAGAATAGAGGATATATATAGGCTACGACAAGGACCATGAGGAGAAATTAGGGTTAGGCCTCCTAACGGATCTGGATATCCCGTGTTCAGCCCGAACACACAATCCAGGCCCATTAACAATAGTTCGGTCCACTAATAAGCTATTGTTGCACTACCTCTCTAATCCCAAATTATGTTTGTGGGCTCCTTTTATTATATGCTCGTTTGGCTCCCCATTAAGATATCGTATGTCCGTCGATCAAATTAAGTTACTGACAACTATATTGATTCGACATCTTTTATCCATAAGTAGTACCGCTCAACTTTATTTGTCATATCGGATATAATCCACCTGCAGGGTTTACATGACAATACTTATGAGCTCCTTAAGAGGATATCATCAACCCGATATATCGGGACATGGATTCCATTTATAATCAACAGTCCATCATACATACAATCTTATTACCCAATTCATAGAGGTTGTTGATCCATAATGAATCTCACTCTTTTATGAGTCAAAGTAATGCACACTGCATATACATGTCCGTTATTATATCCGGATTAAGAGCACAAGCATCCATAATAACAGAGGTATTCGTTCTCTTATGTAGTTACAAAGAGAACAACCTCAAGTGGTCCTATTCAATACACACAAAGTATACTAGTGTAAACCTATAGTCATGATAGACTAATACTAGATTACACTACAACCTTTCCAATAGATTGTCCAAGTCCATCTAGGTTGTGAACTATTTATATACTCCATAGGAAACTGATAATATGATCTTCTGTGTGACACCACACACCATATTATATACAATATAGAATATCAGACATTTGTATTAACACTTGCAACAAATACAATATGCAAACATTTGCCCATATGATTCTCATTCAAAATTTAAGAAAATAAGGTTACTACAAAAGTGATGCTTTTAGTATATAACCCTAACAATACCCACGTACTCGTCCCCCTAAACCGGGTGCGGGTCGTGACACATTTTTAGTGGTGGCCCATGCAGGTCGAGATTCATATTTGTGTGATATCGTGGTTGTGCAGCGACTTAGTTGTACTACTACGAGCCTGCAATAGAGTATAGGAAGTATGGTATTAGAATGAGAGGATACACAATCATAATTAGAATTCCCTAAGAGATTCCTGGGATGATCCTTGTGAATCTCATTACAAACTATCTTGAAATTCGATTTCAATAGTTTCTGTCTACTTTCCTTGTTCGTTGTTGAATTTGATTCTTGGTGTTCATTGTTGATTTGATTGTCTACCAAGATAAATCTTCTTGGCTAGGTCGCCTCAGTTATGGAATCTATAGTCTTCTACAGCCTTATTAGCTGGCATGGCAAAGATATAGAGTCTAATTTTGGATGTATTTTTCGGGTGTGGAAATTTAAATTTTTGTAGCCAAGCATGCGGCAATGCAAAAATTTTAAATACCATGATTCTAGAGGTATGTACCTTAGTTGTGGACTCTATGGATTATTGTAGCCTTGCTTACTAGCATGGCGATGATTTTGAGTATCATGATTTTGGACAGACGCATATGATTATCAGATTGTATCTTGAGAAGGTTCTTAAAGTACAACCTCTACCGTTTCGCTTAAAAAAATTATTGTTTTCCATCATCAAGTAGCTTAGGATTAGGGATAGTTTTAGTTATTTAGTCTAATTCTTTGTAGACTTCATTTAGTTATAATTCTTTCTTAGTATAACGAATTGATAGCTTGTGTTAGGCCTTCATCTTAGAAATGAACGTATAGCTCTGGCATTAGAATGGTAAACCTTGTAGCTAGTTCTCTGCTGATTATAGTTACCAGTTTTTACATCAGATGATAGACTGCCTTATAGCCTTAATGATTCATTATTTTCCTTATCTTTTCCAGTATGGCACCCATGACCCGAGCCTGTCCCCTGAGCGTAGCTGCAGTTTCAGATATGACTGAGAGCGTATTTCCACCTCCTACTACTCAGGAGGTAGTGACCCCTCTGGCTGACCAGAAGGATTGTAGGATATATATATTGATGGTTAGAACAGTAATATTTTGTAGGTGTACTTTAGAAATAACAAGGATATTCGAGGTCGGTTTGTTTTTGTAAACTTGAATAATTGTAGGGTATTGATTCTCGAGATTTTTTCACTTAAGGTTGTGATGCTAAATTTAGGAATTTAGAAATGGAGAAGAGAATTTAACTATAATGCGATGATGATACAAAATTGAATAAGATGTTGGTAAGAGGATGACTAGGAACAGAGTGAGCACATGGATTTTGATTTATAAAAAAATTAATTAAAGATTTTGTGGAGGTTTTAAAAATTTAAGAAGGATAATATTTGAAGGTGTACGTGAAGGAAATATGAAGGTTAATTTTATAATGGAGAATAAGTTCCTGCATGACATAGTATATTAGCTTCGAATAATTTCGATAACAGTTATTTGAACAAGTTCGAGGATTTCATAAACTTTGATTTAGAGATTTCGGATCTAAGTTAGGACAAGTTGTAGGAATTTAAATTTTGGGATGATTAAGTTGACAGAGGAGAATAAAATAAAATAAAAAAGAAGGAAGAAGAGTTTTAACAAGAGCACGATTCATGAGCAGTGACTTGGGGATTAAGCCCCCGCCTCTAGGAGGGAGTTCTAGTAACCAGACCTAGTTGGAGGTGAGTTCTTGACCTTGACCTTAGCATGTCCTTTGAGATGTTTTGATGCACTATACATTATTTGTATATTTTTGTAGGTGAGTTCTTGACCAAGACCTTAGCATATCTTTTGAGATATTTTGATGCACCTTATACTATTTGCCTAGTACTGTAGTATGACTAGTATAACTAGATGAGACCCCAGACTGATATTGCATGCCATGACCCCGTAGGTTATTCTTTCAAATTGTATGATTTAGATAAAAAAAAATTTGAGACCATGATTGTTGGGGGCGTGACCCAAATAGGAGTACGACCAACAAAAATTTTGAGGACAAAATTTTTTAGGGGAAAGGATTGTAACTACCATTTTTCTAAAATGAGGGTAATTTTAAACTTTTGTAAAATTGATTAGGATAGTTATTAAATAATATATTTAAATCATATTAATGATTAATTGGTAAATTTTTGATTATTTTATAATATTTAAATTGATGTATTGTGATTGTGTCCCTTGCTAGTGAAACCTTAGAACTACTTAGCCTAGAGACTAACCATGACCATGGAGACCTAACAATTATATTAGTTCACTACCACTTTTAGGCTAAAGGTATTTTGGTATTTTGTGAATTATTATTATTTTTGAATTTTATTTAATAATTAATGTTCTAAGTGTTATATTAGGTCAAATCCTAGAATTACCTTATCTAGATGTTGATCATGACCCTAGAAACTTAGTTAGTAGAATTCAACTAATTAACAAAGTCCTAAAATATCTAGATATTTTGTTAGGATCAAAATATTTGTAGGAAACCCTAATTTGTTTGGGCCTTTACTAAAGAGGCTTGATTTCAACCAAAGGAAGGCCTTAAACCTAACTTGGACCTAACCCTAACCTAACCCTACAGACAAGTGTGGCCAGCCAAGAAGGTTCCTCTCCCCCTATATAAGTTCACATTAGCTCCCTCCTTGCCTCTTTCATTAAAACCCTAACCCTAATTTGTGTTTTCCCCAAATTTGCCCCTTTCACCAAATCAGCAACAAATTGGACCAAATCAATTGCAATACACTCCCCTAGTATAGAGGAGGTCTCTATTTGCGAGCTAGCAAGGATTTGGAGCAATTTGACCATAAAAATTGGTGTGGGTTTGTTTTAAGTGCAATGTCTTTGAGATTCTAACTCTCAATAGGTAATGATCTCTAAGCCCATTAATTTTCTGATTTCTCACCAAAGATGCATTCATTTAGGGTCTCCCTAGCCCTAGGACAAGTTTTGCAAGAAATTAAAACCATTTTGGATGCGTTTTGGGGGATTATCGGAGAGTTATGCAAGGTGTTCGATGAAATGCCTCTTAGAACTTTTTAATCATGGTTTTCAAAACTAATTACATAATTTTGTAGCTAATATTGAGTAGATTAATTATCTTTGTGATTGAGTCAATTTTATGGAGTTTTCTGTGACAGATTTGGGCACAGGGACACACGCATAGTACAATGCCCTGCTATTGCGTGTCAAGTGCTCACTGGACACGACACGATATGGGGTTCCAATTGTTGGGTTTGTAGGGGCAACCACTGACACAAGGCTCATAATGTTTGGTTGTATTTGATAGGGTAATCTGTAAGAAATCTCTCCTACAGATCCTGGCTTCATTTCTGCACACGCAGACACCACCTTATGACACTTACTGTCATACACACATTCGACACTTGGATTTGGACACATTGTTGACACTATGTAGACACAATGATACCATAACATGCTAGACACAACTATCTCAACACACCATGAGACATGGGCACGTAATTACTGCTGGACACATCTCCACACATAAATGCCTGATATTGTCAGATACCAAATGTCTGATACACATGAATTGCACAATGTTTGACACCTCATTAGACACGGGGCTCGACACTGGAATACAAGATAACATGCTAGACATGTTGACATAATAGTTATCTAATTGCCATGCTAATATGAATACTTTATGAAAACTTCACATGCTCGAACTCACCCACACTTCTCGATACCTCTGATGATGAGTTCACGCTCTGTCACTTGTACACTTTACACTGGTTTTGATACTTCTTGATACTTGTTGGACACTCGCACATTGACACTTATCCTGACACTCCATTAAACATTTGACACAATATGATACATGCTAGCCCAACTTACCCATTGTTCACACTTACACTTACCTATCACACTTACTTGTCTGATACCTTGCTATGTACACCTAAAATTTTGACACTACATAGACACATGATATTGACACTTGCTGACACATCTGTATACATGTTGCCTGATCACTTGTCACTCGAGCACAATCTCTCACAGTTACAGATACACTGAGCATTTCACACCCTCTGTGACACGGGTACAGCAGAACCCCTTTCACTCGAGCACAAAAGCAAGGAAATGTGGATCCCTCCTCATATATATATATATATATATATATATATATATATATATATATATGTATATATATTTTTTTTTTTTTGTATATATATATATATATATATATATATATATATATATATATATATATATATTTGTAAATCCACCTTTCTAAACATTGGAAATTTTAAGAATTTTATATTAATTAAATAAGTTGGAATTTTTTTATATATGTGAAGTTATATATATATATTTTATTTATCATTTAATGTTCAGCTTTGGGCTTAATTCTACTTAAACCTATCATTAGGGTTGGGCCCATCACTGGAAGCCCAAACCAGTGTTTTTTTAGTCTTTAGAAAGGAATTACTTTTCCATCTCTAACTAAACCTTCTCAGCAATGTGCAACTTTCTTTCAAATTCGACTTTTCCTAACGGCCATGGCGCGGCAGGCCATATGCCCTAACCGAAAGGCCATGGAGATTGGGAATTCTGCTCGAGTAGCTTAATTCCTACGCTACTCTTAAAACCAACCGCCTATATATTCAGGTTCATCTTTACCTTGCCCTAACAATTGTAGCAGCCTCAAATTTCCTCTCATTCTTCTCTTGGCTGAACAACAGAGCAGCCATGGCAATGTCGGCTAATCTCTTAAAGAATTTGCTGGCATATGAAGACTGGTGATCGACGAGATTTTCCCTCCTTCTCGTTTCAACAATTTCCTTTCCTAAGATTTGGTAAGTTTAAATCCTTCTCTTGAGATTTCTCATTTTGGTGAAGAACACTAGGATCAAATTGTGATTGTTCTTCATTTTGAAACCCACAGATCTGAAGGTTCCAGGACCATCGGTCTAATTTTGATCAGGAGTTAGAAATTTCTATTTCAACGATCGACCTAGGTAATTTCAGTCTCTGTTCGAATTAATTACAGATCAGGAAATTCTTATAGAGTTTCTCATTTTCTTCAACCTAATGTTAATATTTAAATGCTTGGGAGAACAAATAGTGAAGGCGTAGCCTAGTATTTAAATTTAGCCTATTCTATTTCGATTCAAACAGGAGTAGCAGTAGATCGAGAAGGAAATTCTTAGTGTCGATCTAATTTGGTCAGTTCTCTCAATCGAGTTGTTGCAGGTACAATCTAAACTCCTTCATGAAATTTATTTGCTATAGTCTCTATGATGGAATATAGGAGAGGGCTGTTACTTCTTCAACCATGTGATTCCATATAGGCTCTGATATGAGGGAATTCCTATGGCATTGATATGTGAACTCCTATGGCATTGATGTGAGAATTTCCATGGCTTGATATGTGATTTCACATAGCCTTGATATGAGAATTTCCCTGGAAATGGCATGTGGTTTACATAGCACTGATATGTGGATTCCCATGGTATTGGTATGTGATATTAACCTGGGGATTGTGTTTATGGAATGATAGCTTGTGATATGTTAGTCCTGTTTCAGGACTGACCACTTGAACCTGTTTTGTTTAGATGACATTCTCTGATATTGACCTGGGACTTTGAATCTGGGATTAGGTGCCTCATTAATGAGTAGGAAGGAATGATACCTAGGTGAAGACTAAGTTGATATCAGTCATGTTAAGACTGAGAAACAATGTCCCAAGACTGATGTCTCAACTAAGGTTTAAGTAGAAGTTGGCTTTGGTATTTCGAACTTGTAACCTGAATCAAATCAGGTTTGAGACTGAGATAAGGGGAATTGGTTGGTTACTTGAACTAAAGAATCTCATTGTAATATATTAACTCTTGAGACTTTAAATGCAGTAGAATGAATCTGAGATTGTATGTGTCATGATTCAGTCTAGTGAGCATGAACTGTTGACAGTGCTGGGTTCTATAAGAGATTCATGAACATTCTGAGAACCTTGTTTTGAATTATATTAGAGAATGTTAGTTAACAGAAAGGGTTGTTCTGATTTCTGAGACCATGTTCAGAGAGGATATGTGCATAGTAATCCTTATTCTAATTTCTAATTTCAATTAGCTTAATCATTAAGGGTTTATACTAAGCTTTAGTCTGGGTTGTATAGTTACGTCCAATCTCTGATATTGTTAATCTAGACTCTGAAATGGTTGTCCTACCTCGGTTTGGGATTATTATTTCCTGTTTTTCTGAATCAGCATTGTTAGAACCTTGTGTTATCTGTGGTTTAGATAAATGTTCATCATGACTCAACCTTCTAAGACTGAACCAGGGGTAGGAGTACGTGAACTGGTTCTCGATCTAGTTTGGGTTGGGTGAGTGTTTCACTTTAAAGGGTCCCTTGCCTATTTCCTATGATCTATCCGTATCTTAAATATTGATTGGTTAATTGAAAGGGAGTTGGAGTGTATGTTGGTAGCAGTGATAAATATCAGGTTGTTATTACCTCTGTGTAGGTACAGGACAAGCGTTGTCAGTGACTATTTAGTGGCCAGTTGAAGTTTTAAGCAAGGAACATTTAGGTAGCTGTAGAGTAATGCAAGGGAGTTAATGCTTACTTTTACCTTCATGAACATTCTTAGGCTATACCATGTTTTCTGATATCATAAATCATTGTAGCACTTCTAGTTATTGTTGAAAGACTATGGCAAGTTCTGCCACATTGAAGAACAAACTGATTCTGGATCGAGAGAGAGATTACTAGGATTATAGGCAGGATTGGTTACTGCTAATAGGAAGGCCCTGTTGGTAGTTCTTTTGTCCAAATTCAATGAGGTTTTTTGGTTGATTTAGAAAGGGGTTCAGCTGGGAGTATGGGAGAGGCCAGGGTTCAGTAGCTTTAAGAGTAAGTTCTAATCTTGTCAATAAGAGAATAGGTCCATTTGGTTAACCATTTTGAGAAGCCATGGCACATGTGGTTTAGTAATATATGGTAGGAATAAAGAATGGTTGATCTTCTATTTTGGAATATTATTCTAAAGTTGTACATAAAGATTACTTTAATTGTGTAGATTAACATGACTTAAATGGAAGTAGTATAAACTAAGGATTTTTGTTAAGTAAATTCTAGATTAGAAATAATTATCTTACATGGTTGACTTATAATTTATAAATCATAAAACAGGAGGATTTCCAGCTTTACCACCCTTTCTCGATCACCCGGAGCAAGGCAAGTATACTCCTCGGATTTGTTCATTTCTCAGGTCTTTCATATCCATTCTTGTATCCTCTTGATGACACGATGTATCACGATATTGTCTGGTTTCATGTTCCATGTATCATTGCGTCTGGGAGGGGAAATACTATAGATATGTGATCAAACCCTGTTACTACTCATGTGAATAGCTTGGGTCCCGCACCGTGCATGCGGGGCCAAAGCCGTACCATTTCAGGTTTATTGCATCTACCCAAGCCGATCACACTCTAGAAGTATTTCAAATATTGTACATGTCAGGATTCAGTTTGTATTTCAGGATTTCATAGTTGTATTTCATGTTCAGGTTGTACTTCATGTTCAGGTTGTATTTCATGCTCAAGACTCTTACCATGCTCCCTGTTTTACTTTCAGTATTTCCTGTTCAGTTTTATATCTTGTCTCATTTTCTGTACTTTATATTTATTCCTATTTTCTTGATTCATACCATGATGTACATGATCATTTCTCTGGATATACTAGCTCCGCTCCTGACTGGATAAGTTGCAGGTGAGTTGGAGGCCTTATGCGATACATTCTATGGCGAGGAGCCTATTGATGCAGGAGAGCTAGCTGGTGCTGCTCATGACTTAGAGGCTCCAGAAGTCTAGAGTTTCCTTAGTTTTCCCTATTATTTTCATGTATTGAGACTAGTAGACTTTCTGTCATTTTGGAATGTAATAAATTCTGATACCTATATTTTACTCTGGGATACATTTATAAATGCTGTGTTTCATACTTGTCTTGATATCTGGTTAGTTTTCCTAGATTGGTACAGCTTACTTTGTTGTGTCTAATGACAAAGGCTGGGCGTGTCCGACTCGTATCCGGTTATTCGGGAGCGGGTCGTGAGATGTTATTAGTGGTGGCCCATGCAGGTCTATCTTAATAGTACCTAGTTCTTAGAGTACTATTGAGGGACTTGATTACACTAGGAAAACATGAACACCGTATAGAAAAATCGGGAATTAAGGGTATATCAGGTTTATCAGGTTTTCAGGTGCATTGATATTATAAAAATATTGTTTATTAGGTTTTTAGGGTTTGTCAATCAAAGAAGTTTTTATTCTATTACAGGATGGTCGCTACGAGGAAGATTGCGGATCAGCCCAGAGTTACAGGCAGTTCCGGAGTTGCAGGCAGTTTCGATCAGCAGGCTGCACCAGACGTTCAGGCAGATCAGCTTTCGCCAGTGCCTCCTATCTTTCCATCGCTGCCTCCGACGATGATGTTTGATGGCGCCCAGGTGATGGCGATGTTTCAGCACTTTCTGGAGGCCCAGAACCACCAAGCAACGCAGTTCAGAGCGACTGTGGTCGACGCGGTCAGGACTAGAGAGCCGGCAGCACCAGCAGCACCTCTAGCACCACGAGCACCGAGACCAGGGACGGCCAAGGAGTACCAGAATCTCTGCCCGATGGACTTCTGGGGCAACAAGGGGATCATCTATGCAGATGAATGGCTAGAGAATGCAGAGAAGACCTTGAGGATGGCGAATATTCCGGATGACATGAAGGTGGAGGTAGCCAGCATGCGACTCTTCGACTTAGCGAGAGCGTGGTACCGGGAGGACCCCCAGTTAACGGAGCCCCATGTGTCTTGGACAGTTTTCAAAACTCTGTTCAAGGAGAAGTTCTTTCCAGAGGTGGAGCGCGATGAGCTGAGGATGCAGTTTGAGGCGCTGCAGCAGGGGACTATGACGGTCGCGGAGTACACTTCGGAGTTTACCAGACTCAGTAGGTTCACAAAGAGCCTAGTCAGAGCACCAGAGGACAGGGCCTGGAGATTCAAGCAGGGTCTAACCAGGGAGCTGCGACATGCAGTAGCTATTAGCCAGGCGACTACCTACTCTAGCATCCTTAAGATCGTCCAGGCAGTTGAGAAGGAGATAGACCCGAGGCCCAAGAGGGTTAGGGACGTCGGCAGCAGCAGTTACCAGGAGCCAGCGAAGAGGGTACAGATACAAACTCCGGTGAGGCCATATCAGCAAGCAGCAGTTCAGCACCGTTCTGCCAGAGTTCCAGCAGCTCAGCATCAGAGGCAACAGGGGATCACTTGCATATATTACCATCGGCCGGGACACTACGTGGAGGTCTGTCGTAAGAGGCTCAAACTTTGCCTCTTTTGTGGGTCAGACACACATCAGATGAGGGACTGCGTTCAGGCTACAACTAGACTAGCAGGAGGACCCCGAGGAGTTGGAGGACCACCGCCTGCACCACCCAGAGCATTATCTACTGCACCCCAGAGAGGATGAGCTCTACCACCCCAGCAGCAGAGGTTTCCACAGCACCAGCAGCAGCAGAGGGGAGGAGCACAACAGGGACATGCTTACGTCTTGGCCGCAATTGAGCAGGAGGAGGCAGCTCCAGATGTCATCACAGGTTCTGTTATCATTCATTCATTTCCTGCCATTGTCTTATTTGATTCTGGAGCGACACATAGCTTTGTATCATATAAGTTTCTGCATAGACACGGCTTCACACCCAAGCCCACTAGGAGGAACTATTAGATTATAATAGGAGGTGGGATTGTGCCAGTTAGTGAGATGGTAGATTGCCCTATCTCTGTAGCTGGACGGGATCTTAGCGCTCGACTTCTAGTGATGCCTTTGCCCGGATTCGACGTAGTCCTTGGTATCGACTGGATAAGAAAGCAGTTTGCCCTAATAGACTGCCATGAAGGGAAGGTGACTTTCAGCCCGCCAGGACTTCCACAGTTCGAGATCAGCAAACGAGTTACAGAGAGACCAAAGGGAATCTACTTCGGAGTAGTTGTAGAAGATCAGGAGTTGCCGCATCCACTGATTGCAGAGTATCTCGACGTCTTCCCCGAGGAGTTGCCAGGATTGCCACCAGATCGAGACGTGGAGTTCAGCATCGACTTAGTGCCCGGATCAGCACTGAAGTCCCAACATTGTTACAAGATCAACCCGAAGGAAGCTACAGAGTTGAAGGCCCAGATTGATGTTCTGGAGGGCAAGGGTTTCATTCGGTCCAGTACTTCACCCTGGGGAGCACCGGTACTTTTTGTGCCCAAGAAGGATGGGACAGTGAGGATGTGCATTGATTACCATAAACTCAACAACATCACGATCAAGAATATGTACCCTTTGCCGCAGATTGATGAGCTGTTTGATCAGCTGAGTGGAGCGAGTATCTTTTCCAAGATTGACCTTCGGTCGGGGTATCACCAGATGAAGGTACGAGAGCAGGATATTTCGAAGACAGCTTTCAACACCCGATACGGCCAGTATGAGTTCTTGGTAATGTCGTTCGGACTCACCAATGCCCCTGCAGTGTTTATGAACTTGACGAATAAGGTTTTTCACAAATATTTGGACAAGTTTGTCGTAGTCTTCATTGACGACATTCTGATTTATTCGAAGACCGAGGAGGAGCATGTGGAGCACCTGCGGATTGTATTAGAGATACTGCGGAAGGAGAAGCTGTACGGGAAACTCTCGAAATGTGAGTTTTCCTGGACCGAGTGCAGTTTTTGGGGCATGTGGTGAGAGAAGAAGGGATTTCTGTAGATTCCAAGAAGATTGAAGCAGTGGAAGCTTGGGCACCTCCCACATCAGTAGCTTAGATTCGAAGTTTCCTCGGGCTAGCAGGATACTACAGAAAGTTCGTAAAGGACTTTGCCAGGATAGCAGAGCCTATGACGAAGCTTACGCGGAAGGACGAGGAGTTCATGTGGAGCGACGCCTGCCAGTCAGCATTTGAAGAATTGAAGAAAAGACTCACGATAGCGCCAGTTCTAGCTTTGCCATCGGGATCGGGAGGATTCGTCATCTACAGCGATGCTTCAGGGAAGGGTTTGGGATGTGTGCTGGAGAAGAACAAGAAGGTTATAGCTTATGCTTCTAGACAGTTGAGGCCCCATGATAAGAATTACCCCACACATGACTTGGAGCTTGTAGCAGTCATATTTGCCTTGAAACTGTGGAAGCACTACCTGTATGCAGAGCGAGTAGACATCTTCATGGACCATAAAATCCTGAAGTAGGTCTTTACTCAGAAGAAGATGAATATGAGGCAACGTAGATGGCTGGAACTCACGAAGGATTTCGACATCAGTCTGCAGTACCACCCTAGAAAGGCGAATGTGGTTTCAGATGCTCTCAGTCGATATCCTATTGCTATGTATCTCACTATGGACCGACATCTATTGGAGGATCTTGAGAGTCTTGGGATTGAAATTATTCTACCAAGATATGGAGGACAGATGATGCATATACAGATACAGTCAGGACTGATAGAGAAGATCAAGGAGACCCAGTTTCTTGATGAAGGACTCCGATGTCTTAGAGCTCAGGCGGAGGCAGGATTGCTCGACGATTTTACCATTGCAGAGGATGGATCCCTGAGGCACGGGAACCAGTTGTGTGTGCCCAAGGATCTGCGGGAGGAAGTGATACAGGAGGCCCACCAGTCGCAGTATTCTATACATCCTGGGTCTACCAAGATATACAAGGATCTGTAGGAGTATGTTTGGTGGTATGGGATGAAGAGAGAGGTCGCCAGATTTGTTTCCAGATGCCTTGTGTGCCAGCAAGTCAAGACGGAGCGCCAGAGACCAGCAGGACTACTACAGCCCTTACCTATTCTGGAATGGAAGTGGGAGCATAACATCATGGACTTCGTCTCTAGATTACAGTGTACTCCCAGTAGCAAAAACGCTATCTGGGTGATCGTGGACAGACTGACGAAGTTTGCTCATTTTATTCCATTCAAGGTTGGGCTGTCGACTGAGAAGCTTGCAGACCTCTACATGCGTCAGATCGTGAGGATTCACGGGGTGCCAATGAGCATCGTTTCAGATCGAGACAGCCGCTTCACATTACACTTCTGGAGGAGTCTATAGTTGAGCTAGGGATCACAGTTAAATTTCAGCACCGCCTATCATCCACAGACAGACGGGCAATCCGAAAGGACGATTCAGACGCTGGAGAATATGCTACGAGTTTGCGCACTCGACTTCGACGATTCGTGGAAGGATCATTTATACCTTGTGGAGTTTGCCTATAACAACAGTTATCAGGCTAGCATCGAGATGACCCCATTCGAGGCGCTGTATGGACGGAGATGTCACACGTCGTTATCTTGGGATGACGTCGGTGAAAGAGCTTTGCTTGGGCCAGAGATGGTGGTAGACTCAACTGAGAAGATCAGGCTGATCAGGGATCGTCTCAGAGTTGCACAGGATCGGCAGAAGTACTAGGCGGACAGTAGCAGACGGCCATTGGAGTTCGCGTTTGGCGATAGAGTGTTCCTAAAGATCTCACCGACCAGAGGCGTCATTCGGTTCGACAGAGACGGGAAGCTCAGTCCGAGGTACATCGGGCCTTTTGATGTGATGGCACGGATTGGCGAGATGACGTATCGACTAGCGCTTCCAGCTAGTTTGGAGGGGGTACACAACGTCTTCCACGTATCTCAGCTTCGACGTTACATTCCAGACCCGAGCCATGTAGTAGACTACTCAGAGTTAGAGGTGGGTCCGAGCTTGACCTATGAGGAGCAGCCAGTGGAGATCCTGGACCGGAGGGAGAAGCGACTACGGAACTAGACCATTCCTCTTGTCCGCATCACGTGGTGACACCACTCTCCGGAAGAGTCCACATGGGAGCGCGAGGATGAGATACGAGAGCGCTACCCTACATTGTTCACCTGATTGTATTCTTGTATTTTGAACTTCCAATTTTCAATAAATATTTCGGGGTGTTCCGTGAATCAATTTTAAACTATTTCTGAATTTCCAGGGCAAAAATTTTCAAGGGGGAGAGATTTGTAACTCCACCTTTCTAAACATTGGAAATTTTAAGAATTATACATTAATTAAATAAGTTGGAATTTTTTTATATATGTGAAGTTATATATATATATATATATATATATATATTTTATTTATCATTTAATGTTCAGCTTTGGGCATAATTCCAATTAAACCTATCATTAGGGTTGGGCCCATCACTGGAAGCCTAAACCAGTGTTTTTTTAGTCCTTAGAAAGGAATTACTTTTCCATCTCTAACTAAACCTTCTCAGCAATGTGCAACTTTCTTTCAAATTCGACTTTTCCAAACGGCCATGGCGCGGCAGGCCATGTGCCTTAACCGAATGGCCAGGGAGATTAGGAATTCTGCTCGAGTAGATTAATTCCAATGCTACTCTTAAAACCAACCGCCTATATATTCAGGTTCATCTTCACCTTGCCCTAACAATTGTAGCAGCCTCAAATTTTCCTCTCATTCTTCTCTTGGCTGAACAACAGAGCAGCCATGGCAATGTCGGCTAATCTCTTAAAGAATTTGGTGGCATATGAAGACTGGTGATCGACGAGATTTTTCCTCCTCCTCGTTTCAATAATTTCCTTTCCTAAGATTTGGTAAGTTTAAATCCTTCTCTTGAGATTTCTCATTTTGGTGAAAAACACTGGGATCAAATTGTGATTGTTCATCATTTTGAAACCCACAGATCTGGAGGTTCCAGGACCATCGGTCTGATCTTGATCAGGAGTTGGAAATTCCTATATCAACGATCGACCTAGGTAATTTCAGTCTCTGTTCGAATTAATTACAGATCAGGAAATTCTTATAGAGTTTCTCATTTTCTTCAACCTAATATTAATATTTAAATGCTTGGGAGAACAAATAGTAAAGGCGTAGCCTAGTATTTAAATTTAGCCTATTCTATTTCGATTCAAACAGGAGTAGGAGTAGATCGAGAAGGAAATTCTTAGTGTTGATCTAATTTGGTCAGTTCTCTCGATCGAGTTGTTACAGGTACAATCTAAACTCCTTTATAAAATTTATTTGCTATAGTCTCTATGATGGAATATATGAGAGGGCTGTTACTTCTTGAACCATGTGATTCCATATAGGCTCTGATATGAGGGAATTCCTATGGCATTGATATGTGAACTCCTATGGCATTGATGTAAGAATTTCCATGGCTTGATATGTGATTTCACATAGCCTTGATATGATAAATTCCCTAGAATTGGCATGTGGTTTACATAGCACTGATATGTGGATTCCCATGGTATTGGTATGTGATATTAACCTGGGGATTGTGTTTATGGAATGATAGCTTATGATATGTCAGTCCTGTTTCAGGACTGACCACTTGAACCTGTTTTGTTTAGATGACATTCTCTGATATTGACCTGGGACTTTGAATCTGGGATTAGTTGCCTCATTAATGGGTAGGAAGGAATAATACCTAGGTGAAGACTAAGTTGATATTAGTCCTGTTAAGACTGAGAAGCAATGTCCCAAGACTGATGTCTCAACTAAGGTTTAAGTAGAAGTTGGATTTGGTATTTCGAACTTGTAACCTGAATCAAATCAGGTTTGAGACTGAGATTAGGGGAATTGGTTGGTTACTTGAACTAAAGAATCTCATTGCAATATATTAACTTTTGAGACTTCAAATGCAGTAGAATGAATCTGAGATTGCATGTGTCATGATTCAGTCTAGTGAGCATGAACTGTTGACAGTGCTGGGTTCTATAAGAGATTCATGAACATTCTGAGAACCTTGTTTTGAATTTTATTAGAGAATGTTAGTTAACAGAAGGGTTGTTCTGATTTCTGAGACCATGTTCAGAGAGGATATGTGCATAGTAATCCTTATTCTAATTTTTTATTTCAATTTGCATAATCATTAAGGGTTTATACTAAGCTTTAGTCTGGGTTGTATAGTTATGTCCAATCTCTGAAATTGTTAATCTAGACTCTGAAATGGTTGTCCTACCTCGGTTTAGGATTATTATTCCCTGTTTTTCTGAATCAGCATTGTTAGAACCTTGTGTTATCTTTGGTTTAGATAAATGTTCATCATGACTCAACCTTCTAAGACTGAACCAGGGGTAGGAGTATGTGAACTGGTTCTCGATCTAGTTTGGGTTGGGTGAGTGTTTCACTCTAAAGGGTCCCTTGTCTATTTCCTATGATATATCCTTATCTTAAATATTAATTGGTTAATTGAAAGGGAGTTGGAGTGTATGTTGGTAGCAGTGATAAATATCAGGTTGTTATTACCTCTGTGTAGGTACAGGACAAGCGTTGTCAGTGACTATTTAGTGGCCAGTTGAAGTTTTAAGCAAGGAACATTTAGGTAGCTGTAGAGTAATGCAAGGGAGTTAATGCTTACTTTTACCTTCATGAACATTCTTAGGCTATACCATGTTTTCTGATATCACAAATCATTGTAGCACTTCTAGTTATTGTTGAAAGACTATGGCAAGTTCTGCCACATTGAAGAACAAACTGATTCTGGATCGAGAGAGAGATTACTGGGATTATAGACAGGATTGGTTACTGCTAATAGGAAGGCCTTGTTGGTAGTTGTTTTGTCCAAATTCAATGAGTTTTTTTTGTTGATTTAGAAAGGGGTTCAGCTGGGAGTATGGGATAGGCCAGGGTTCAGTAGCTTTAAGAGTAAGTTCTAATATTGTCAATACGAGAATAGGTCCATTTGGTTAACCATTTTGAGAAGCCATGGCACATGTGGTTTAGTAATGTATGGTAGGAATAAAGAATGGTTGATCTCCTATTTTGGAATATTATTCTAAAGTTCTACATAGAGATTACTTTAATTGTGTAGATTAACATGACTTAAATGGAAGTAGTATAAACTAAGGATTTTTGTTAAGTAAATTCTAGATTAGAAATGTAAAACCCCTAAATTTCTACTATATTTTTTATCGATTTTGGTACTGATTTAAAATTTTTGTATTGTACGTCGCGTAGTCGTATTGTACGTCGCGTACGAAATTTACTTTTCGTAGTTGCTCGTCGAGTACGAATATGTGCGAGCGTACATATTTTTTTTAAAAATATTTTTTTCTATATTTATAGTTCAAATAATAAATATAATTATTTGTATTGTGTTTTGCTTAAGGTTATGAATTGAGATGACCAAAATCTTATTACCTTTTTATTTATCTATTTATTAGTAAAAATTTGGAAAACTATTTTATATTCCTTGCATATGAGGTACATTAAATTAAATTTATATATTTTTCTTATTTTCAAAATTATTAATATTAATACTTTATTATTCGAAAAGATATTTAAAAATATTTATTATTTTCAAAATTATTATTATTGGTATTTTGAAAAATATATTTGGAAGTTATTGTGGCAATTTAAATCTTGATTTCATTTTTGGATTTATTTAAATAGATTAAATTAATAACTACATTTGGAATTTGAATTATCTCAATTTGTTTTAAATAAAAGATGGATTTTAAATTATATTTAAATTGGATTTTGTTTGGATTTGAATTTATTAAATTGATTTAAATAAATAAATAAATTATCTATTTGGGTTTTAAATTAATTCTAATCCTATCCTAATTGGGAATTCCCACATCCTATAAATAGGCAGGTACTCCTCCATAATTTTTATCATTCACCAATAATCCACAAATATTATCCCACCCACGTGCACCGTGTCCGTGTCCCCTTCCCATCCACTATTTTCTTTTTTTTACACATACATTATTTCGTCCCGTCCGACAATCCCGGACGTCCACCCAGCCGTGTCGGACACTCCCGACACGACGTAACCCAATTCGACATTTCAAATCCTCTAACCCTAATCCCAATGCCCCTTGTCTTGTCCGACACCTGGACACGACGACACCAATTACAGCTATCCCTAATCCTAACCTAACCACAGCCGAGAAATCTCGTCGCTGCCATCGCCCGGCCTCCTCCCATAGCCGCCATCTCCAATCAGCACCACCCTCACCACCTAAAACCTCCATCATGACTCCGATCACCGGCCAACCCCGGTCGAGTCGGCCACAGCCACCACCGCTGCTGCCATCACCCCGTCCTTCATCCCGATCCAACAGCGCAACACCACCACCATCATCACCACCGCCGACTTCGTCCAACCCCCATAGTTCGCGCCCCCGGCCAAAACCCCACATAAACCACCAGTTAAACCACCACCACAAAGGAACAAGGAAGAAGAACTAAACCCATACCTCCTTCGACTCGTCCCAGCCACCAGGAGCCCAGCCACCAGGTCCTTTCCGTGCTCCGCGCTCGCAGAGGAGCCTCCACCGCGTCCTCACCACCGCCGGTGAGCCCCCGCGCGAGCCATCAACCGCCTCAGCCTTCTTCCGCCGGACCACCGAAAACCCTCCGCCCTAACCGCCACCTTGGCCGGCGTCGAAACCCCCATCCTCTCCTCCTCACCTCCCGGAAAGATCCGTGCCCGCCAAAACCCTCCACTGTCGAAACCCCTTCGCCGGAGCCCCTTTCTCCTCCGCCGACAGGTCGGCTGCGCTTCCTGCCGGCGTAGATCTCCGTAGCCGCCGCGTCCGGCCAGACCCCCCAGCCGTGCCAAGCCCGACCCCCCTCCGCTTCCTCCATCGCCCCTTGCGGTGCAGCGCTCCCCCGTCCCTAGCCTCGTCGCCGGCCGATCCACTCCGCCCTCCGCCTCCTTCTCCCCTTTCCTCCGCCATCCTTTTTCTCTCGAACTCCCCGTCGTCCTCCTCTCTCTTCCTCTGCTTACTTCCTCTCTCGCCTCTCCACCCTCTCTCTCCCACTCTCTAAAGGTCTGTCCTTAGCTTTAGGTTTTAATTTATTTTCTATTACAGATGTCCCCGAAGGGACAGGACTTAACTGGTTCCTCCATTGATTTTTATTTTCTTTTTATTTTTTTATTTTATTTTTTTTGTTTTATTTTATTTCGTTAATTATTAGAATTATTATTATTATTATTATTATTTTTATCTTTATCATTATAGTTATAGATTTATTATTATTATTACTTTTATCATTATCATTATCATTATCATTATCATTATCATTATCATTATTATTATTATTATTATTATTATTATTATTACTATTACTATTAATTACTACTGCTATTATAATTAGTTAATACCATTTGATGCATTTTTACAATATTAGGTTACCAGTATCAATATTTAATAATTTCAATTCTAGTTTTATTCTATACTTAAAATATATGATCATATATTCTTTGGATATGGTGAATGTTTTACCTAAATTATTTTTGACACTATTTTTCAATAAACATATATATATATCTTGACTAGTAAATAGTGTTTTGAATATTTTATAAATATTTTTTGATTAAGTTAATTAAAATATTTTTTTGACTAAATATAGAATATAGTTTCCCCTACCTAAAATTGTATTTTGACAACTTAGAGTTTTTTTTACTGAAAATGATTTTTCTTGACTTAAGTATTTTTGTATTTCTCCTAAAATACTTTGACTTACGAAAACTAGTTTTAGGAATTATTTTCTAAAAACTTGTACATATAAATATTTATTTATCCATTATTCTTTGATTTTTTTCTTATGTCCGTATCCAAGTCCTATTGTTCCTATTCCTTCTCCCATTTCATACTACCATATGTCCACCCTAACTAATTTGAACCTTCTGGACACAATGGAACCGACAGTGTCACCATCCGTGGTCTTCTTGTATAGTTGTTGTACCGAAGTCGCAGTTCGTGCCACCGTGATCATTACAGTACACCAGGCGCTCTACCAGGCAAGACACCTTGCCGTTACTGTTTAATTCCTTGCTCAATATCATACATATTTTTACTTATTCTAAAAAATATAAATTGTACTTGCAAATTATTATATTTTAGTTGCATATGGCTTAGAGTTAAGGGACCACCTTTGTTTGTGTCGCATTCATTGGCCCGACACTTGTGTATCACGAGTCACGAGTCTCATATAGATCTCGGACGTACGTATCGACTGGCCATCGGTGCGCACATGCCGTGCGATAGGCAATAACTGCTAAATAGTTATGGTTGTCTAGAAGACTTAGCGACTTAGCAGTTATTAGGAATATCGTGATGTAGATTCAGTACGAGTAGTGCATGGGGAGGGTGAAGACAGTTATTAGGCGCAGGGGCTTTCACTCCTTTACTTTTCTCTAGATGCCATTTGTGACTCAGTCGAGAGACTAGTGGCCATGCATTTATTTACTTTTCTCTAGATGCCACTAGTGCCTCGGTTGAAACACAAATGTGCCGTGCATTTACTTTCCTCTAGCTGCCGTAGTGACTCACCCAAGAAGTTAGTGGCCGTGCATTTATTTTTCTCTAGACGCCCCTTAGTTCTCGTTCGAGTGCTAATGGGCCGTGCATTTACTTTTCTCTAGACGCCACTAGGGCCTTGGTTGAAAAGCTAACGTGCCATAATTCTAGCTTCGGGAGCCATTGTGTGGAACGTTGTCTTCAAATGCATTAACACATAGAATGGTTAAGGACCTTTATTTGTGTAGTTTTCTGTTGAGCTTTATTTATGCAGTTATCGGCATGATATTATGTGTCTTGTTACGTCCCTCTGAGGACCTGGTTATCTCGCCAGGTGTGTGCTATTGTCTTTCGCAGGTGCTTTAGCTCTAGCCGTGTTCATTGCTATTTCTCGAGGATGATTGCACTTGGATCGTCTTCACTTCGCTCGCCAAAATCTTTCTTTTGTTATGTATTTTTTTTCATCGTTGGTAGTGGATTTGTCTCCGCCCAACTACATGTACCAAATGACAATTTCATGGTTGATTATATGATATCATTTATTCATATATTTTTGTGGATGAGATTAGTATGGTTCTACTGCATTTTACAGCTTATGTATTTATACGAGGATTTCCATATATTGGAGTATACTTCGTATGAATACAGCTGGCATGTCTTCGTTCCTAGTCCTACGTATTTTGGGACTGGGGCGTTACATATTTTTGTGGTGGCCCATGCAGGTCAAGATAAATTATTTGGTTACTTTACCATACCAAGCAAGCCTGCGTGTAGGATTAGAAGTCTAGGATCTCATCCACATGCTTGACCTCTTTCCTTGATTTTATCTACCGTTTGACTCATCAATTGCATCTTGCTTGCTTCCTTCCATCCCTACTCTTATCTTCCCTTCGTGCTAGTTAGAGAGTGACCCTACTAGTTAATTGTCCCAAAACACCTTTAGTTTAATTTTTTAAGTTGGGTAGAATACCTTATGAACTAGCAACCCTTTGACCTAGTGACCTATATTAGCAAGCTTATTTAGATCCTAGAATCTAGAGGACCTAAAACGTCTAGCCAACCAAGGACTTGGACAAGAAGCCTATAGGACGACTATATGACTTAGAATCATTCTACCTTCTTTAAATCTTAATCTCTCGTGCCTATGTATTTACCATTTTGACTAATGATGCTAATGTAGCCTAGTTTTTGCAAGCTTATTCTTTATCGAATTTGTTCATGACATATGCTATTGAGCGCTCACTAGCCTGTTGTCTAATCAGAACCGGTGCATAATGGTCTGATCAACCAAGTGCACTTTGGTTCGCTTTTATCTATCGTCTACGTGGATGGGGACATAGCTAAACTTGTCCTCTAGAATCCCATCCACGAATGCCTTAACAATTCCTTTGAAATTATTCGTTCGTCCTTGAAACACGTATTCGTATTCGATAATGCCTCCTTCGAACTCTATATTGCATTCGCCTTCACTTATTTTAGAAGAACGAAAGCGTTGTACTAAAACTTCCTCTAAGCCTTCATATCGATTATGACCATACCGTATTATTTTTCTATGATATAGATCGCGATTTCTTACGGCATGATTTTGTTATCGATTGTTCTTCATCGATACCCCCTTGTGTCTTCTCACCCCCCTCCTAATTCTTAATTTCGAGGAAGAAATTCTTTTAAGTTGGGTAGGATGTAAAACCCCTAAATTTCTACTATATTTTTTGTCGATTTTGGTACTGATTTAAAATTTTTGTATTGTACGTCTCGTAGTCGTATTGTACGTCGCGCACGAAATTTATTTTTCGTAGTTGCTCGTCGAGTACGAATATGTGCGAGCGTACATATTTTTTTGAAAAATATTTTTTTTATATTTATAGTTCAAATAATAAATATAATTATTTGTATTGTGTTTTGCTTAAGGTTATGAATTGAGATGACCAAAATCTTACTAACTTTTTATTTATCTATTTATTAGTAATAATTTGGAAAACTATTTTATATTCCTTGCATATGAGGTACATTAAATTAAATTTATATATTTTTCTTATTTTTGAAATTATTAATATTAATACTTTATTATTCGAAAAAATATTTAAAAATATTTATTATTTTTGAAATTATTATTATTGGTATTTTGAAAAATATATTTGGAAGTTATTGTGGCAATTTAAATCTTTATTTAATTTTTGGATTTATTTAAATAGATTAAATTAATAACTACATTTGGAATTTGAATTATCTCAATTGGTTTTAAATAAAAGATGGATTTTAAATTATATTTAAATTGGATTTGAATTTATTAAATTGATTTAAATTAATAGATGAATTATCTATTTGGGTTTTAAATCAATTCTAATCCTATCTTAATTGGGAATTCTCACATCCTATAAACAGGCAGGTACTCCTCCATAATTTTTATCATTCACCAATAATCCACAAATATTATCCCACCCATGTGCACCGTGTCCGTGTCCCCTTCCCATCCACTATTTTCTTTTTTTTACACATACATTATTCTGTCCCGTCCGACAATCCCGGATGTCCACCCAGCCGTGTCGGACACTCCCGACACGACGTAACCCAATCCGACATTTCAAATCCTCTAACCCTAATCCCAATACCCCATGTCTTGTCCGACACCCGGACACGACGACACCAATTACAGCTATCCCTAATCCTAACCTAACCACAGCCGAGAAATCTCGTCGCTGCCATCTCATGGCCTCCTCCAATAGCCGCCATCTCCAATCAGTACCACCCTCACCACCTAAATCCTCCACCGTGACTCCGATCACCGGCCAACCCCGGCCGAGTCGGCCACAGCCACCACCGCTACTACCATCACCCCGTCCTTCATCCCGATCCAACAGCGCAACACCACCACCATCATCACCACCGCCGACTTCACCCAACCCCCACAGTTCGTGCCCCCGGCCAAAACCCCACATAAACCACCAGTTAAACCACCACCACAAAGGAACAAGGAAGAAGAACTAAACCCATACCTCCTTCGACTCGTACCAGCCGCCAGGAGCCCAGCCACCAGGTCCTTCCCGTGCGCCGCGCTCACAGAGGAGCAGCCGCCGCGTCCTCACCACCGCGGCGAGCCCCCGCGCGAGCCATCAACCGCCTCAGCCTTCTTCCGCCGGACCACCGAAAACCCTCCGCCCTAACCGCCACCTTGGCCGGCGTCGAAACCCCCATCCTCTCCTCCTCACCTCCCGGAGAGATCCGCGCCCGCCGAAACCCTCCACTACCGAAACCCCTTCGCCGGAGCCCCTTTCTCCTCCGGCGACAGGTCGGCTGCGCTTCCTGCCGGCGTAGATCTCCGGAGCCGCCGCGTCCGGCCAGACCCCCCAGCCGCGCCAAGCCCGACCCCCCTCCGCTTCCTCCGTCGCCCCTTGCGGTGCAGCGCTCCGCCGTCCCTAGACTCGTCGCCGGCCGATCCACTCCGTCCTCCGCCTCCTTCTCCCCTTCCCACCGCCATTCTTTTTCTCTCGAACTCCCCACCGTCCCCCTCTCTCTTCCTCTGCTCACTTCCTCTCTCGCCTCTCCACTCTCTCTCTCCCACTCTCTAAAGGTCTGTCCTTAGCTTTAGGTTTTAATTTTTTTCTATTACAGATGTCCCCGAAGGGACAGGACTTAACTGGTTCCTCCATTGATTTTTATTTTCTTTTTATTTTTTTATTTTTATTTTATTTTGTTTTATTTTATTTCGTTAATTATTAGAATTATTATTATTATTATTTTTATCATTATCATTATCATTATAGTTATAGATTTATTATTATTATTACTATTATCATTATCATTATCATTATCATTATCATTATCATTATTATTATTATTATTATTATTATTATTACTACTAATTACTACTGCTATTATAATTAGTTAATACCATTTGATGCATTGTTACAATATTAGGTTACCAGTATCAATATTTAATAATTTCAATTATAGTTTTATTCTATACCTAAAATATATGATCATATATTCTTTGGATATGGTGAATGTTTTACCTAAATTATTTTTGACACTATTTTTTCAATAAAAATATATATATCTTGGCTAGTAAATAGTGTTTTGAATATTTTATAAATATTTTTCGATTAAGTTAAATAAAATATTTTTTTGACTAAATATAGAATATAGTTTCCCCTACCTAAAATTGTATTTTGACAACTTAGAGTTTTTTTTTACTGAAAACGATTTTTCTTGACTTAAGTATTTTTGTATTTCTCCTAAAATACTTTGACTTACGAAAACTAGTTTTAGGAATTATTTTCTAAAAACTCGTACATATAAATATTTATTTATCCATTATTCTTTGATTTTTTTCTCCTGTCCGTATCCAAGTCCTATTGTTCCTATTCCTTCGCCCATTTCATACTACCATATGTCCATCCTAACTAATTTGAACCTTCTGGACCCAATAGAACCGACCGTGTCCCCATCCGTGGTCACCTTGTATAGTTGTTGCACCGAAGTCGCAGTTCGTGCCACCGTGATCATTGTAGTACACCGGGCGCTCTACCAGGCAAGACACCTTGCCTTTACTATTTAATTCCTTGCTCAATATTATGCATATTTTTACTTATTCTAGAAAATATAAATTGTACTTGCAAATTATTATATTTTAGTTGCATATGGCTTAGAGTTAAGGGACCACCTTTGTTTGTGTCGCATTCATTGGCCCGACACTTGTGTATCACGAGTCACGAGTCTCATATAGATCTCAGACGTATGTATCGACTGGCCATCGGTGCGCACATGCCGTGCGATAGGCAATAACTGCTAAATAGTTATGGTAGTCTAGAAGACTTAGCGACTTAGCAGTTATTAGGAATATCGTGATGTGGATTCAGCATGAGTAGTGCATGGGGAGGGTGAAGACAGTTATTAGGCGCAGGGGCTTTCACACCTTTACTTTTCTCTAGATGCCATTTGTGACTCAGTCGAGAGACTAGTGGTCGTGCATTTATTTACTTTTCTCTAGATGCCACTAGTGCCTCGGTTGAAACACAAATGTGTCGTGCATTTACTTTCCACTAGCTGTCGTTAGTGAATCACCCAAGAAGCTAGTGGCCGTGCATTTATTTTTCTCTAGACGCCCCTTAGTTCTCGTTCGAGTGCTAATGGGCCGTGCATTTACTTTTCTCTAGACGCCACTAGTGCCTTGGTTGAAATGCTAACGTGCCGTGTTTCTAGCTTCGGGAGCCCTTGTGTGGAACGTTGTCTTCAAATGCATTAACACATAGAATGGTTAAGGACCTTTATTTGTGTAGTTTTCTGTTGAGCTTTATTTATGTAGTTATCGGCATAATATTATGTGTCTTGTTACGTCCCTCTGAGGACCTGGTTATCTCGCCAGGTGGATGCTATTGTCTTTCGCAGGTGCTTTAGCTCTAGCCGTGTTCATTGCTATTTCTCGAGGATGATTGCACTTGGATCGTCTTCACTTCGCTCGCCAAAATCTTTCTTTTGTTATGTATTTCTTTTCATCGTTGGTAGTGGATTTGTCTCCGCCCAACTACATGTACCAAATGACAATTTCATGGTTGATTATATGATATCATTTATTCATATATTTTTGTGGATGAGATTAGTATGGTTCTACTGTATTTTATAGCTTATTGTCATGTACAAAAGTTTGCGCCCCACCGAGACGGATTTGCATGACTTTGCACGGGCCAAGGTTATGCGGGAAGCTTCCAGAACATTCTAGAAGATGGTGGAAGGCTCTAGAAGATTGTGGATCTCTCCGGAAGGCCAAAGATCGTTCTAGGAGGCCCAAGAAGCTTCTGGAAGGCCCTTGAAGTTTTCCTTTATGTCGCTAGGGAATAAACCTGGAATATGCCATTCCAGTTATGGTAGAATGTAATAATCCTTGGAATATTCCTTCCAGGACTTTCCTTGTATTGCTCTATGAGCACTTATAAAAGGGGGGAGGCTTTCATTTGTTCCTCACCACCCAAAGTTGTAGTCTTTTCTAGTATAGTGAAGTTTTAATCTTCTACTCTCTCTCTCTTTTGCTCCACATTGTTCTCAATATCGCCTTAGCGATCTAGCTAAGCGGGTTCGGGAAGGCTTGTACGACTCTTCGAAGAGGAAGATAGTGCGCCGCACGGGACGAGGTGCTAGCAAAACACTAAGTCCGTGACAGGTGGTATCAAAGCAAAGGTCGGTTGGTGCCATGTCGACATCCGAGAACGTCCAGGAGGGACCCGCGTCGCCTAAGGAGGGGCACGCCAAGACGCACAAGAGGGGCAAGAGCAAGGAGTCTGCGGTGGAGCGTAGCCTTGCCGGTCTTGTCGAACGTGTCGAGGTCTTGGAGACGGGTTCGAGGGACATGAAGATGCGCATGGGCTCCGTGGAGCAAAGCAACACGAGACTAGAAGAGTACTTCGATGGGATGGAGAATGACGTCGCTTCATCCATGGCAATCTTTCGGGAGCAATTCCAAGAGGTCCGATCCGCACTTGAGAAGGAGCTCAAAGGGCATCGCACGGAGATTGAGGACTTGCGTAAGAAGGTCCAAGGCTACGAGGAGCTGAAGATCGTGGTCGAGAGTTGCGGAGAACTCAAGACCAAAGTTGCCATCTTGGAGAAGGCCGTTGCGAACGGTGGACCTTCGAGTAGGGAGGCACCAAGGCGAAGGAAGATCCCTGAGCCAAAATCCTTCAGCGGGGTGCGTGATGCCAAAGAAGTTGAGAACTTCTTGTGGAACGTGGAGCGATACTTCAAGGCGTTGCACATCAACGATGACGCCGAGAAGGTGGATATTGCTCCACTCTACTTCACAGACGATGCGATGCTGTGGTGGCGTCGAAGGTGCACGGAAGCCGAGAAGGGTTTGTGTTCGATAGAGACTTGGGAGGACCTCAAGAAGGAGATCAAGTCCCAGTTCTATCCAGAGAATGTAGAGTTTGCAGCGAGGCGGAGCTTGCGGCAACTCAAGCATACTGGGACGATCAAGGAGTACGTCGCGGAGTTTACACGCTTGATGCTCACGATATCTAGCATAGGCGAGGAGGATCGTTTGTTCTACTTCTTCGATGGACTCAAACCTTGGGCGGCTCGAGAATTGCAACGACAGAGGGTGCAAGACTTGAACACCGCCGTGGCAGCAGCTGAGCGGCTCGTCGAGTACATGTGGGACGACAACGATGCCGAGGCCAAGCCAAAGTCCACCAAGAAGAACGGTGGGGGAGAGCATGAGAGCTCTCCTAAGGAGGGTCCGTCCGAGCGAAAGAAGCACGAGAAGGCCCAATCCGAGCGAGCTGTTTCGTGCTACATATGCGGAGAGAAGCACTTTGCTCGGGAATGTCCGAGTAGGAACATGCGTGTAAATGTCGTCCAAAGCGAGGAGGTGGAGGACGAAGAGTGCGAAGTAGAAGCACACATGGGAGCGTTGCGCTGAACGCCGTGAAGACCAAGTCTGCTGTGTCGAAGACTCCGAGCAGGGGACTCATGTATGTTGATGCGAGGATCAATGGCATGAGCACACAGGCGTTGGTTGACACGGGCGCCACTCATAACTTCATCACGGGCGCGGAGGTCCGTCGCTTGGGTCTAGCCTTGGAGAAAGATTCGGGCATGATGAAGGCCGTCAATACGGAGGCACGCCCCGTGCAGGGGGTAGCCAAGGGGGTCCGCATAGCGGTAGGAAATTGGTCAGGTGTTGCCAATTTCACCGTTACGGCGCTGGATGACTTCAAGATGATATTGGGCATGGATTTCCTTATCGCGGCTAAGGCGATTCCGATGCCACATTTGGGAGTTGTCGGTTTCATGGAAGAAGGCTCATCGTGCATGGTGAAAGGTATACGAGGTAAGTCTTCGAGGGGGAAAGCTATCTCCGCTATTCAGCTCAAGAGAGGTGGCAGAAGGGAGACGGCATACCTAGCGGTGCTCGAGAAGAAGGAAGGCTTCGAGGAGAAAAACCTTTTGTGCGAGGCCAAGGGTGTTGCAAAGGGGCGTCCCGAGGAACCACTTCCGCGGAGGGAGGTGGACCGTGCTACCAGGCTGGGCTCGAGGGCAGAGAAGCATGTCGCAAGCTGCACGGAGGCAGAAGCGACGAGGCGGAGTAACTCGCGCAAGGAGTTGCTCAAGGCTCGTGAGGGACATTCGGGTCGACAGGCTTGCAAGGGGGATCGCATGCGCGAAGGTGTGCAAAACCATGTGCAGCCACGAGACAAAGGGAAGCACCGCACGAGACTTGCTGCACCCGTCGACGAGGGCGTCGACGAAACAGGTGGGGGAGAATGTCACGTACAAAAGTTTGCGCCCCACCGAGACGGATTTGCATGACTTTGCACGGGCCAAGGTTATGCGGGAAGCTTCCAGAACATTCTAGAAGATGGCGGAAGGCTCTAGAAGATTGTGGATCTCTCCAGAAGGCCCAAGATCGTTCTAGGAGGCCCAAGAAGCTTCTGGAAGGCCCTTGAAGTTTCCCTTTATGTCGCTAGGGAATAAACCTGGAATATGCCATTCCAGTTATGGTAGAATGTAATAATCCTTGGAATATTCCTTCCAGGACTTTCCTTGTATTGCTCTATGAGCACTTATAAAAGGGGAGAGGCTTTTATTTGTTCCTCACCACCCAAAGTTGCAGTCTTTTCTAGTATAGTGAAGTTTTAATCTTCCACTCTCTCTCTCTCTTTTGCTCCACATTGTTCTCAATATCGCCTTAGCGATCTAGCTAAGCGGGTTCGGGAAGGCTTGTACGACTCTTCGAGGAGGAAGATAGTGCGCCGTACGGGATGAGGTGCTAGCAAAACACTAAGTCTGTGACATTATGTATTTATACGAGGATTTCCATATATTGGAGTATACTTCGTATGAATACAGCTGGCATGTCTTCGTTCCTAGTCCTACGTATTTTGGGACTAGGGCGTTACAAGAAATAATTACCTTACATGGTTGACTTACAATTTGTATATCATAAAACAGGAGGATTTCCAGCTTTACCATCCTTTCTCGATCACCCGGAGCAAGACAAGTATACTCCTCGGATTTGTTCATTTCTTATGTCTTTTATATCCATTCTTGTATCCCCTTGATGACACGATATATCACGATATTGTCTGGTTTCATGTTCCATGTATCATTGCGTCTGGGAGGGGAAATACTATAGATATGTAATCAAACCCTGTTACTACTCATGTGAATAGCTTGGGTCCCGCACCGTGCACGTGGGGCCAAAGCCGTACCATTTCAGGTTCATTGCATCTACCTAAGCCGATCACACTCTAGAAGTATTTCAAATATTGCACATGTCAGGATTCAGTTTGTATTTCAGGATTTTATGGTTGTATTTCATGTTAAGGTTGTACTTCATGTTCAGGTTGTATTTCATGCTCAGGACTCTTACCATGCTCCCTATTTTACTTTCAGTATTTCCTGCTCAGTTTTATATCTTGTCTCATTTCCTGTACTTTACATTTATTCCTATTTTCTTGATTCATACCATGATGTACATGCTCATTTCTCTGGATATACTAGCTCCGCTCCTGACTGGATAAGTTGCAGGTGAGTTGGAGGCCTTGTGCGACACATTCTATGGCGAGGAGCCTATTGATGCAGGAGAGCTAGCTGGTGCTACTCAGGACTTAGAGGCTGCAGAAGCCTAGAGTTTCCTTAGTTTTCCCTATTATTTCCATGTATTGACACTAGTAGACTTTCTGTCATTTTGGAATGTAATAAATTCTGATACCTATATTTTACTTTGTGATACATTTATAGATGCTGTGTTTTATACTTGTCTTGATATCTGGTTAGTTTCCCTAGATTGGTACAGCTTACTTTCTTATGTCTAATGACAAAGATTGGGCGTGTCCGACTCGTATCCGCTTATTCGAGAGCGTATTGTGACAATATATATATGTATATATATATGGGAGATCACGCGTTGCCCTAGAGCGTCGCGCCTATAGCTCCTGGTAGATCTCCGCTCCGTTCGACTCCGACTTGGCCTCTGGCCGGGCCGACGTCTTCATGGCCAAATCATTTACAGCAGTATTTTCTAAAAGGGTTGAGGATCCTCCTCCACTGGCTCCACGAACGGTGTCATCGTTTAAAGGAGCCCCAGTGATCTCCTTTTCAGAGGAAGAAGAACAAACTCTCTCAAGCCATCTTCGTTATGCTCTCATTGGGAAGTTTTCTCATACCAACCCGTCGATAGAGGTCATCTGTAAGGCTTTGTCGGGGTTTCAATTCCAGGGACCTATTAAGGCTGGGGTTATTGACCGTAAACATATTCTGATTCGACCTTCTGTTGAAGAAGATTATCTTCGTCTTCAATCTAAAGATACATGTTTCCTCTTGCGAGCCCCAATATGAATCTTCAAGTGGGAACCTGATTTCTCGCCTTCTTATGAGTCTTTCCTCATGCCTGTGTGCGTGGATCTTCCTGACCTACCTCATCACTTATATGACAAAGAGGCTTTCTTTTCCATTACTTCAGCGATTGGCTCACCGTTAAAAATAGATAAGGCTACTTCTGAACTCTCTCATCCAAGTCGAGCAAGGGTATTTGTTGAAATAGATGCTAGCAAGCCTTTACAGCAGCGTATCAGAATCGACCTTCCTCGTGTCAAAGTTTCTGGCAAAACTTGGAATATGAGTATATACCTTTGTATTGCTCACACTGTCGTCATCAAGGACATGATGTTAATCGCTGCAAATTAATGAATAAAAGCAAAGAAGTTGTGATTGAGGAAGCTATGTAGGACAAGCCAAAGTCGGAAGAGGACATGCGTCGTCTTCAGAAGGATTTGGTGGCCACTAAAATTTTACAGCGTCCTAATGAAGGTAGTTTGTCAATTAATGACGGTGATCATGGTCTTAACTCATCAACCGAGACTGCCATCAATAAAGCGAATAATATTATGCAACGAGAAGATGCTGCTCTAATTAATCCAAACCTACCACCCCTAACTGATCAACGGGCCACTCCCTGCGAAGCTCTGGTCATGAGATCGGAGGAGATTGATTTGCATCAACATGTCACATTGGACGAGACAGACAAAGAAATGGCGGTTATAGGAGTGGATCAAGTGGCTCCGACTGATGCTCTTGCAACTTCGTTGGCAGCCATAGCGACTGAAGCCCAGGTCACTGCGACGGAATCTGATCTGTAAACTCCCATAATTTAAAATTGATTTTTATAATTTAATTAACTTTCGTTATGCATTTCATTATTTATGGATTTATTTACTACTAGTTTATTAGTATAATTAATGTATGTGTGTATATATATATTATTATATGTGTGCATGTTCGTATTTCTATTAAATAAGGATATAATTAAATCTAGGATTTTTAGGAATTTATTGTTATTTTTTTTGAGATAATTTTGTTAGCTTAATATATATATATATATATATATATATATATAAATAAAATATATATATATATATATATATATATATATAAAAAAAAAAATATATATATATATATATATATATATATATATATATATATATTTTTATTTATATATATATATATATATATATACATATATATATATACGTAAATGTTTTAAGTAAAAAAAAAGAGAAGTGGGGCCGGCCACACCCCAGCAGGGGCGGCCATGGCCGAGTTAGTCTCAGCCTAAGTGTTGGAGAATGCATAAAGTAGTAAAAACAAAAAAGTATATATATATATAAACATCCAACCTCCCACTTAATGTAGGCGGGCCCCACCCAACCCTTTGCTTGCTGCATGCAGCAGCAAGCTCACCAAACGACACCCAAAACCGTGGGATTACTTAATCCTAAACCCATTAGTAATAGGTTGGCTACAACTTGTTATATAGGTAACTTCTTCCACAAACCTCAAAAACCTAAACTTCCAAAATGAAAGTTGTGGCTGATCATACCCTCTTCGCCTACGAGTTCGTTTCACCAGCGAGGGAGCTTTGTGCGCGACGAACGGAGCATAGAAATTCAGCCCCTCGCCACCCAAGGAGCAGTTTTCCCACTAAAGGTACCCTACTTTCCGACGATGTAACTTTTTACTCGTAGCACCGATTTTTGATCCGTAAGATTTTTTGGAAAGTAGACTAGACCTTCTTTGAGATCCTTCAAGTGGATTTCGAAAGAAATCCATCAACTTGCTCGAAAAATTGCGACAAGGTTGAAGAAAAATTTGTTTTTTGTAATACTAAAAACTATTTTAAAACGACAACTTGTCGGCCAATTTTCTTGCTGTGCAGTAAAGAATTATAGAAACTAATTGAAAACAGTGAAAGAGAACATAACCAAGATCACAACGCATCTTCTGGATCGTAGTTTTCATTAACATGTAAAAAGTAAATCGATGTTGAAGTTGAAGAAAAACCTGTGTTAATTTTTATAAAATTTAGAATTCTGTCCGATACGACGTACGCCCCGACAAAACGGACGACATGGTCGCGCGCAATATGCAGCGAAAGGCGCGTATGGACGTTGCCGATGTGTGGGAACTGACGAAACTCAGTTTCTTCGTATGTGCGTGACGAAATCAGTCCGTGTCCGTCGAGATACCCCCGTATCGCCAATTTGCAAACTTCGCCCTAACTTCGTGTACAGTCATCAATTCGAGACAAAACTTGCGCCAACAGGTCCAAATCGAAATTCTTGTCCTGTGTGCCATGTTTGTTTCGATTCTGAGAAGGTCGAATCGGAATCCCTTTTTGGCGGGCCCGCGACCCACCTAAATGGGCGATTTTGTACACGGCTCATCAGAATCCAAAACTGGACATACCGTTGAGTTTCTCTCCTCAAACTGAATCTGTAAACATGTAGTTTGACGACTTTAGAGACCATAAATTTAGCACGTGTTTTGGTGCAAAGCGGGTCCAACGACGGACATCATTTTGACCCAAAATTACGATTTTGCCCCTGTTCCAGAATTAGACTTTTGGACGGGCGTTTCCTAGGTATATCGTTTACATCGAGTGCATTTTTGATGTTTATTTCAGCGTCCGACATTGTTTGGAGATTGTGACGTTTCTTGGTTGACATTGTGATTTTCGGGACTTGCCATTTTGCACCATCAGGCAAGATACCTTGCCACCTTACTCTGTGATTATTATATTTCTTACTTTTAGTTGTTATTTTCAGTATTTCTTATTTTTTGATATTTAAACTATACGTCCAAGTCACACTTGGGTGCAAGCGACTCTATCGGTCGTTTTTCTCGCTTTATTTATTTCTCTGGCATTGACTTAGTCTAATAACCACCCATTGATGATGAGGTATTGGTATATCTCGTACGGCCTTGATACTTGCTTTACCACGTGATGTGAGTCACATGTAGGACACGTATCTGCGTAGTCGGCTTGCCACCGATACGTATGGAGCGTGTGACGGATAGGAGTAACTGCCAATAGAATTGCATGCTAGAAGACTTGGCGGTTACTAGAGGTACATGTCAGTCATGGAGATGATGATACTAGGCATTGGGTGGGGAGAACAATACCTGACGTATGAGCTTCGATTGCACTTCTCTTGTAACCCGGAAGCTCCGCTGGAGATACGGGTATGTTTAGCTTCTCAGGTTGGCCACTGTCGTTCTTGGAACGTCATTCGCTTGGTCACTAGTGGACAAGAGGGGACTATACCGGATCCTATTTTCAGCCAGGGCTCATGCGTCGAAGGATTGTATCTCAACTGCATATTCACAGTAGAATGTTCATGACCTGATTGTATGCATGCTTTTTTCTCTTATTATATTATCATAGTCTATATGGCATGGTGTTTTCTTGTATCTTGCTACGTTCCTCTGAGGACCTAGTTATCTCTCCAGGGTTAGATGATTTTCCACAGGAGTACAGAGCGGCATTGGAGCTATCCTGCATCGATGACGAGGCAGTACCTTTTGACTTCTAGTCTATTCCTTATCTGAGACAATTGTAGACATTATTTTACATCTCTTTTCTTTCTATTTACGGAGGTTGGACTCGGATCTTGTGAGACTATTTTTCATAGCTGTTTGGAGTGAGAATGTTCACCCGGCTATCTTTTGACACTCTTATTTATTTATTTGGACTATATTATCTTTTGTGTTGAGCTGTGATGAGATTAGATTATATTATTCTGGCCTGTGATTATTTTATTTACAGCTTATGTGCATATATGAGGATTCCATATATTGAAGTATTCTTCGTACATGTGCAGCTGGCATGTTCACGTTCTTGGTCCTATGTACTTTGGGACTGGGGCGTTACATGTTTTTGTGGTGGCCCATGCAGGTCAACGTTAATATTACTGGGTTACATGACTGTGCCCAACAAGCCTGCATATAGGAATAGGAATATCTCATCCAGAAATACTACTACCTCTTGACTTCCAATCTTTTTGAAACTTCCTTGATTATTTAATTTACCTCATATCTAATCTTCTTAATATCAACTTATCTTTCTTGTGCCAACAGTATGCATTTAAGAAGCGGACGTACTTCTGCCTTGGCCCTCACATCTGGTGAAGAGGCTACTCCGGAGGGACAGAATCCTCCCAGGACTCCAGCAACACCATACCAGTCAGGACAGTCGCAACCTACTACGATACCGCCGACGGAGTACCCAGAGATCGTAGCACCCCAGGCAACCAGGCTGGACAGACCACTACCATGCCACCGGAAGGAAGTGTACTACTGCCACCTCTACCACCATTCCCTCAGCAGTTTCCTCCACAGTCGGGACCTCAGATGCCTCCACCACCGACTAATGGGAGCCCTACTTCCCAATTCATGTACGCCATGATGCAGGCTCGGTGGCAGCAGACTTAGCTGATGATTGAATGACAAACGATGATGGCAGCATTGGCTAGACCTCCACCACCACCTCCAGTACCAGCACCAGTACCGACCTTGCATCCCTATGAAGGCTCTATCAAGAATTTCACAGATATGAACCCCAAGGCCTTTAGAGGAACGGAGAAGCCACTAGCGGTGTCAAAGTGGCTTATTAGTACAGAAAAGCTACTGAAGGCATCCCAGTTGCCAGCTAGAGATTGGATGACAGCAGTAGACCTACTATTAGAAGATAATGCTCACCACTGGTGGAAGGCGGAAGAGAGACGATTAGGCGTCGGGATCACTTGGAAGCAGTTCTATGATGTATTTTATGGAAGATTCTTCCCTATTCATGTTCGAGATGGTCTCTATGACCAGTTCCTCCATCTGAAGCAAGGAAATATGACAGTTGATGAGTATGACTCAGAGTTCAATCGTCTGAGTAGATTTGGTACGGGATTGATACCGACAGAGTTAGAAAAGGCGAGGAGATTTCACCAGGGGCTTGCGCCAGAGCTCAAGTCTTATACGACTACCCAGTCTCTAGTCTCCCATTCAGCTGTCTTGGAAGAAGCTCATGCTCAGAAGATTCTTCGTATGGAGCAGCAGACATCGATATGTCATACACCAGCAGTTACACCAGCCCAAGCTACTCAGGGAGGACCTATCAGGAGGACCATAGGATAGTACCAGCAGAGGACTACTCTCTACCAGAAGCCTACTTGCCACTATTGTGGAAAGCAGGCTCATACCAGAGATGATTGTCAACTTCGTTTGGGTTTATGTATGAGATGTGGATCAGGACAGCACTTGGCCAGAGATTGTCCTGAGCAGCAGGCTCTAGTTCATGCACATCAGGCCAAGAAGCACACAGCCCCAGCACGTCGTCTACCTTTACCACCACAGACATCTCAGTACCATAAGGCCAGAGCTCAAGGCCCAGGACAGAACTATGGAAAGGCATTCTCTCTAGCTGTTGAGAATGTAGAGACAGAGACAGAGGTCATAGCTGGTATGGTTTTAGTTGCATCATTTCCTGCTATTATATTATTTGATACTTAAGCCACACATTCGTTTATTGCTACAAGTTTTGCCACTAGACACAGCATTCCTATCACACACTTAGCTAAGAATGTTAAAATCCTCACTAGAGGAGGAGTTGTACCTGTTAGTGGTGTTTGTAGACTTTGTCCTGTAGTGATAAGTGACAGAGAGATGATTGCACGACTTCTTGTATTCCCTATGCCGACATTTGATTTGGTTCTTGGAATGGACTGGTTGAGCCAGCATTTTGCTCTCATAGATTGCCATAGGGGCAGTATTATCTTTAGACCACCGACTGCGGCAGAGTTTGAGTTCACCAAAGAAGACGGAGAGAGTTGTGATGCACATGCATCGGGCACTCATATGATGATGCATGACACCCCACAGCACCCTATTATCACTAAGTTCGAGGATGTATTCCCCGAGGAATTGCCAGGACTGCTACCTGATCGAGATATTGAGTTTTATATTGAGCTTATTCCCGGAGCTGAGCCTATTTCATCTCGAGTATATCGTCTGGCACCCAAGGAGTTGGTAGAGATAAAGACGTAGATTGATGACTTATTGGAGAAGGGCTTTATTCGTGCTAGTGCGTCACCGTGGGGAGCACCCATTCTTTTTGTGCCTAAGAAAGATGGGACAGTGCGCATGTGCATCGACTACAGAGCATTGAATGCAGTGACGGTGAAGAATAAGTATCCCTTGCCGCGTATAGACGATCTATTTGATCAATTGAGTGGAGCAAAAGTATTCTCCAAGATTGAGTTATGTCAGACTATCACTAATTGAAGGTTCGGAAGGAAGACATTACAAAGACGACTTTTCAATCAAGGTATGGACACTACGAGTTCTTGGTCATGCCTTTTGGTTTGACCAATGCCCCCGCAGTCTTCATGAATTTAATAAACAAGATCTTTCACCAATACTTGGACAAATTTGTAGTAGTCTTTATAGACGATATCTTGATTTACTCCAAGAGTCAAGAGGAGCATGAGCAGCACCTACGGATGTTTTTGGAAACGTTAAGGAATGAGCGACTTTTCGTGAAGCTTAGCAAGTATGATTTCTTTCTCAAGGAGGTATCATTTCTTGGTCATATTATTACGGGTGATGGTATGTCAGTGGACCCTAAGAAGATCACAGCAGTCGAATCATGGCCCGCTCCCACATCAGCTTCTGAGGTGAGAAGTTTTCTCGGACTTGCGGGTTACTACCGACGGTTCATAGAAGATTTCTCTCGAATAGTGGGGCCTATGACTCGATTAACTTGCAAGGATCAGGAGTTTGTATGGACAGACGAGTGTCATCCGCATTTGACGAGTTGAAGAAGCGATTGACCACAGCACCAATCTTGACACTACCATCGGGCCCGGAAGGATTTGTGATCAACAGCGACGCATCCGGGAAGGGATTAGGATGTGTATTGATGTAGCACAGTCGGGTAGTAGCCTATACATCGCGACAGTTGAGGGTGCACGAGAAGAATTATTTGACCTACGATCTAGAGCTCGCAGCGGTTATCTTTGCTTTGAAGCTATGGAGGCACTACTAGTACGGCGAGAAGGTTGATATCTATACTGATAATAAGAGCCTCAAGTACGTGTTCACACAGAAAGAATTGAATATGCGACAACGACGTTGGTTGGAGTTGATGAAGGATTACGAGATCGAGCTACACTATCATCCGGGCAAGGCTAATGTCGTGGCATACACATTAAGCCGTAAGCCCATGGCAAACTTTTTGACTACGCAGAAGAGATGATTAGAGACTTGGAGCATCTAGGTATTAAGGTAGTATTGCCTGGAGCAGACGACGTATTAGCCAACCTCCAAGTGTAATCATCATTGATAGAGCGCATCAAGGCAGCATTGCCCAATGATGCTAGATTTCGACGGCTCAAAGGAAGGAATGAAGCAGGAGAGCAGACGGGATTGCGGATCGACCCCGATGGGACATTGCGATGTGGCGATCGCATTTATGTTTCCAATAAAGAGTTATGACAGGAGCTGATGGCAGAGGCTCAAAGTTCGACTTACTCTATTCATCCCAGAGGAACCAAGATGTACAGCGACTTACGACAGTATTATTGGTGGCACGGAATGAAGCGAGAAATAGCTCGTTCTGTTTCCAAGTGCTTGGTATATCAACAAGTGAAGGCGGAGCACTAGAGGACGGCCGGATTATTGCAGCCGCTACCCATTCCCGAGTGGAAGTGGGAGCATATTACTAGGGATTTTGTTACGGGTTTTCCTCGGAGCCCGACGGGACGTGACGCAGTATGGGTGATTATGGATAGACTTACCAAGTCAGCCCATTTCTTACCTTTTAGAGTGGGCTAGTCGACAGAGGTATTGGCAGAGATATATATAGAGCAGATTGTGAGATTATACGGTGTGCCTGTTAGTATTGTGTCAGACCGTGACTCGAGATTCACCTCACACTTTTGGAGGAGCATACAAGAGAGTTTGGGCACCCGATTGAAGTTTAGTATGGCGTACCATCTGCAGACAGACAGTCAGTCAGAGCGTACCATTCAGATACTAGAGGATAGGTTGAGAGCATGCATGCTTCACTTTAGCGGTTCATGGGAGGACCATCTTCATCTTGGTGAGTTTTTCTACAATAATAGCTATCAAGCGAGCATTCAGATGGCTCCGTTTGAAGCGTTGTATGGTAGGAAGTGTCGGTCTCCTATTTGTTGGAACGACATATGAGAGCGACAGCTATTGGGTCCCGAGTTGGTTTTGAGCACAGTGGAGACGGTGAAGAAAATTCAGGGCCACCTGCGAGCAGCGCAGGATCGTTAGAAGCAGTGGGCAGATAATCGTCGTCGACCCTTAGAGTTTAAAGAGGGCGACCATATGTTCATGAAGATATCCTCCACTAGAGGCACGATTCTATTCGGAGGACGTGGCAAGTTGAGTCCAAGGTACATTGGGCCTTTCGATATCTTGGAACATGTTGGAGAGGTTGCCTATAGATTGGCCTTGCCACCGCCGCTAGAGGGAGTACATGACGTATTCCATGTATCTCAGCTGAGGAGGTACGTGGCGGACATCATTCATGTGCTTGATCACTCCAAGATCATAGTTGGACCGAGCTTGTCGTACGAAGAGCAACCAGTAGGCATTCTTGATCGCCGAGTGAAGGTGTTGCGGAACCAATCTATACCATTGGTTCGCGCGGCATGGAAGCATCACTCGCCAGAGGAGTCTACTTGGGAGCACGAGGACGACATCCGAAAACGCTACCCGCATTTGTTCGAAGACGAAGGTATGTCTTGCATTAAACTCTTGAATTATTATCAATTTCCTTGCATTGCATTCGATCCCCCGTCTTAATTTAATTTCAAGGACGAAATTTTATTTAAGTTAGGTAGGATGTAAACCCCCATAATTTATAATTGATTTTTATAATTTAATTAACTTTCGTTATGCATTTCATTATTTATAGATTTATTTACTACTAGTTTACTAGTATAATTGTCACGACCCGCACCCTAGAGTAAGGGCACGAGACGTGGGTACGTCCAGCCTACGCCGCAGTGTCGGCGGTAGAACACTGTCCTAGGTCACAACATCTAACAATATATCTCTAAACAGTTTATACTCCCCGAATGGGGTGACAAAGCAGTAAAACTCAATCACAACTAAGGAAGAGATAGCACGATATGAAATAGAACTCAAGGAAATAAAGAGATAAAATAGTCTAAGATAATCCCAGCAATATCTAGAGAAATACAAACTCAGCTACAGCATGAAAGAATATATACATCTCAGAGTAAGTCTAGCTAAAACATGTCTCATGACTACAAAAGAAAGATAAGCCTAACTAATCTAGACTAGGCAGTCGGGGGAATATCCTCAGCTACAGCTGGGTCCTCCTGGGAGTCCAGCTCAAAGGTGTCATCTAAGGCTGCCCCGTAGTAAGTGTCCAGGCAAGCCTCCTTCTCGTCCTCTGTAATATTTTTAACAGGTCCAGTCAGGACAGGAGCGAGCACAGTACATCTCAACAATTCATAGCAGGTTAGAAAATATAAACATGCAGTAAAGTAAGATACAAGTACTGAAAGAAGTACAGTATAAAAACAGAGAGAGAACTGTAATAGAAATATCTACTATACATAGAGAACTAGCAGTGACTAGTGAGTCAGAGTACAACATGAACATGTAAATGGCCTGGAATGATTCAATGAAGACACTACGGAATGATTCAATGAAGATACTACTGGTGTATTATTCACATGTCCACTTCTACTCCCCCGTACCCCCAATCAATACACAAGGATCCAGCCAGGTTATGTTATATGATTCCATGCACGGCCCTCGAAGGGTGATACATGGATGTCCCATAAATGGGGAGTCTGGGGGTTACCCAACTGTGTAAGATTCAAGAGACTCTGTGATCATGAGGGTACATGTCACAAGTAATCAAGTGAACCAAGAAGTATAGTGATACGCCATGTAAGTGAAACGCACAGAACACGTAGTACCCGATGCTCCCTAAGGATAACATCTCAAGAAAGGATCCATATAGTACCAATCCGTGTGACTGTCGTGAAAGTACAAGTAAAGTAATCTACTGCAGGAAATAATTCTAAGAAGATATGAAATGATCAGAGAATGTACTCGCCTGTATCTGAGTGTCCGATATGAAACGTACTGTCCAAGGAGTGGTGTCTGGCTCCTAATCAGAACATCACAAGTCACAACAAGTCCAGAAAAGTGAAATGGAGTCCTACTATGCATTCTACATGATTCTAGGTCAATCTAGGCCCAAGTCAACTCTTGGTCAACTCTGGTCAACCCTAGAAGTCAAACTAGGTCAATCAAGTCTAATTAAGTTTAAACTAGGCTATTCTAATCTACACTAGCTAACACAATCCTAACAAGGCTAGGCAAGCCTATACTAGCTATATCACAATATAGCTAGTAGCAAAATTCTAGAATATCTTAGCAAGTCTACAACCTTACCATTACACCCATTGATTTAAAATACCATGTAATTTATATCACATATATCTAGGCTAGAAATAAATCCTACAACATTAGCTAACATAGAAGTATTGATATATACTCATACAATTTACACATATATTATTGTATATACCTACATACAACCATAGCCTTATACATGTAAGGACTTAGAAATATAGAGAATGAGAGAGAGAGAGAGAGTGCTTGTGTGTGACAGGATATGGTGTGTCAAGTGACATTGTGGGTGTATTAGAAGGTAAACCAAAATGCAGGAATACATCTCAGTGAAAAGTGTGTGCAATGCTGTCAAGATCAGGAAAAATATTGTATGTGTGTGTACTGTATTTGCAGGCAGTAAAATCAGTGAGTAAGTAGAAGGTTTGTGTGTGTGTGTGTACTGTGTCTAGGAATAGTACGGGAACACAAACAGTGAAGAAGAGGGAAGCATGTGTGGTGTGTAAACATGTAAGGGTGAATGCTCAAGACAGTGAATATAACAAACAGTGGAGTGACAGTGTACAAACTGCTATAGGTGTGTGTGTGTATAGCACATAAAACAGTGCAACATTCAACATGTATAGGTAACTAGTGTGCAGGAAATACCCAAACAGTGAAGGAACACACAGGAAAGGAAAAATCAGTACAAACATGCATTGTATTAAGTTTATTGTCCCATGTGTTTCAGGAAATGTAATTTGTGTTTAAAGAACCTGTAGATAGGTTGGGTGTCAACTCAGTGTAATGTAATATCAATGGTCTCAGGAATTCAGAAAACAGTATAACTTGGGATTAGTAAAATGTGCACATATTCTCAGGAAATGAGTTCCCTTGACAGTACTAAGTGTGTAGGCAATGCAACATGTATGAATATGACAGCAAGAGTGACTATTCTCAGTTAAGAAGGAAAAGAAGAGAAATTAATTTATTGCCCTTCCTCAACTCAGATTTAAAGAATACCCAAACAGTTATTAATCTCAGGTTGTACTTCAAGTCGAACCACACATTATTTAAGGGAAAAAGGAAAAGAAATCAGTTCATAACTCAACTGAGGAAGCAAACTAGTATTTTCCAGTTTTCAGTCCAAAACCTCATTCACAGTGCAAAACAGTTAACATGTAAACCTATATTAATGTTAACCTGTTGAACTTAATTTAAACATGTTCTCAGTTTCAATTAATATCAGGAACTCAAATAAACTCAAACTTAACATTATCTACTTATGACCTATACTCAGATTTCAAGTGAGGATGAACTCAAAAGCCAAAACTTCCAATTCACAACCAAAACCTATAATTGAATATAAAAACTGAGCTAACATCTATTAGGATATGTGGAAAGCAAAATAATTTAAAAACATAGCAATACTGGGGTTAATATAGGTTGGAATCACTGGGCTTCCACAGTATCACATCACGTATCAGGAAGACAGTGATTCCTCCCATTTTGAATCCAACATTCCACACAAAACCCAACTTAAGACCTGTAAACCAAATATACATACATTATACAATATTTTAGGATCATAATTAACAAGCTAAACACGAATTAAACCATGAGAAATCAAATCAAAACAGCAATAGAAACCAATGCACTGCAACACACAGGCCTTCCACATGCACACAAGATTTCGTATCCGACACGACACCAACTGACACGAGGCTTGGGGAGTGTCATGACAGATACTGCCCCTTGCTCAGTGTCAAAAATCACGTGCTCTCGTGTTCTGTGCAGCCCGCACGAGCATGCTGGTAGCAGGGGAGCTACAGTGCTCGTGCGCGCCATGAACCCGCGTGTGCACGTGTCGACCACGACTCGACACAACATAGAAAGCACAAAAAGACACTCGAATCCTCTAAGCAAACCCTAGGACTATATTCCTATTCAAAAACTTCCCTGAAAACTGAACGAAGTGTCCTTTGGGACATTTCGTCGAACACCTAGTCCTAGCTCTGATACGTGTCCAGAATGGACACGAATCCTCCGATACTTGACACGAATCTTACCCAGACCTTAGGGGGACCCTTAGGGCTTCCTATACATGAAGACTAATCGAAAATCCATTGAGAGTTGAAGAAGTTACCTCTTGTTGAACTTTCAATAGAAACCCCCTATTCAATGCTCTCCACTTGATGACCCAATCAATCCAAAACAACTTCACACTAAAAAGAGAGCTCAACAACAGCAATAACAGTCCTATTAGAACCTATTGGAACAATTTAGAAAGAAAAAGGAATAGGAAAGGAGCTCTAGAAATTAAATGACAATAGAACTCACCTCCTTGAAATTAGGGCTCTTCCTAAGAAAGAGGCAACCCTAGATTTGGGAGGGGTTTTATATGGTGGGAATCCCTAGGTATAGGTGTGGCCGGCCACTAAAGCTTAGGGTTAGGGTTTTGTCTAAACATTGGACTTTGGGCTAAGTTACAAAGGCTAAGGTAGACTAAATTAATTAAGGGTTCTAAAACCATAAGTCATGACTTATGACTTCCTAATCCTTTTGCTAAAATGACTAAACCAAGTGCTAGGCTAGGTTAGACTAGAGTCACTTGACCTAACAATGACCCACTAACTAGGGTTAGCTTCTAGGTTGGTCTACAATGGTCAATACTAGTCAAAAGTCAACCTAGTTCAAACAATCTCAAATAATTCCTAAAAATTCCCATAAATTCTAATTAATTCTAATAAATTTAAAGTACCCCAAAAATGACAAAAATACCTTCACACTAGAAATGTGGTAGTGACAAATCTACCCTCCTTAAAAGAATTTTGTCCTCGAAATTGAAAGACGAAATGCAACTGATGAGAAGGATAGAAAGTATACCTCAAGGTCCAAAAAGATAGGGGTACCGCTCGCGCATCTCATCCTCCCGCTCCCAAGTAGACTCTCCTGGAGAATGATGCCTTCATGCGACACGTACCAAAGGTATCACCTGGTTCCTCAGAACCTTCTCCCGTCGATCCAACACCTCCACTGGCTGCTCTGGATAGCTGAGAGAAGGCCCAACCTCTACCTCCGAATGATCGAGCACATGGCTAGGGTCAGCCATGTACCGTCTCAACTGTGATACATGGAATATGTTGTGGACCCCAACAAGTGCAGGTGGCAAGTCTAGCATGTAAGCCACGTCATCGACTCTCCCGCTGATAACGAAAGGGCCGATGAAGCGCGGGCTAAGCTTTCCGCCTCCACCAAAACGTATCGTACCACGAGTCGGAGATATCCTCAAGAAAACCTGGTTTCCGACCTAATCATAAGCAAGGTCTCAATTAATATAAATAACAAACATGATAAAAAAAAACAAACAACCTAAATCTAATCCTACTCTAATCTGTACCTCAAACTCCAAGGGCCTCCGGTGGCTATCGGCCCAATGCCGATGTCTGTCCTGCACCACGCGAAGTCTGTCCCTGATGAGCTTCACCTTCTCGGCCGCATCAACAACCATCTCTGGCCCCAGTAAAGCTCGCTCACCAACATCATCCCAGGATAAGGGTGTACGGCACCTACTCCCGTACAGAGCCTCAAAAGGTAACATTTCAATGCTGGCCTGGAAACTATTATTGTAGGCAAACTCCACCAAATGAAGATGATCCTTCCAGGAACCTCTAAAGTCTAGGATGCACGTCCGTAGCATATCCTCAAGGGTCTGAATAGTTCGCTCTGACTATCCGTCCGTCTGGGGGTGGTATGCAGTACTAAACTTGAGCTGAGTGCCCAAGCTGGTCTGCAGACTCCTCTAGAAATGGGAAGTAAAACAGCTATCCCGATCTGAGACTATGTTGACCGAAACCCCGTGGATCCTGACTATCTGCCGCATATACATCTCCGCCAGCCTCTCTGTAGACGTACCCACCTTGAATGGCAAGAAGTGGGCCGATTTGGTCAACCTGTCCACGATGACCCAAATCGTGTCTTTCCCTCCTGGAGTATGCGGCAATCCTGAAACGAAGTCCATCGTGATATGCTCCCATTTCCACTCGGGAATGGACAGCGGCTGCAACAATCCACCGGGCCTCTGTCTCTCTGCCTTGACCTGCTGACAGACCAAGCACCTAGCTACGAAGTGGGACACCTCCCGCTTCATTCCTGACCACCAAACATGCTCCCGCAGATCTCGGTACATCTTGTTGGCACCCGGGTGTATAGAGTACTGAGATCTGTGGGCCTCCTGCATAACCTGCTCTCTGAGCTCCCCGCTAGGCACACATAACCTGGTACCGTGCCTCAGGGCACCATCCTCTGCAAGTGAAATCTCAGCATCCCCTACTCCTATACTGATCTGCTCTCTGATACTCTGCAAATCCACATCCTCGAACTGGGCCATCTTGATCATGTCCACCAAGTCTGACTGAATCTGCATCCCCTATAGCTGCATCTGCACTCCCGGCACGATCACCTCAATCCCAAGGCTCTCCAAGTCGGCAAGCAAATGCCGATCCATGGTCAAACACATGGCTGTCGGATATCTACTCAAGGCATCGGCAACCACGTTGGCCTTCCCTGGATGATACTGCAGTGCAATGTCGAAGTCCTTCATCAACTCCAACCATCTGCGCTGTCTCATGTTCAACTCCTTCTGAGTGAACACATACTTTAAACTCTTGTGATCTGTGAAGATCTCCACCCTCTCACCATACAGATAATGCTTCCACAGCTTCAATGCAAAAATCACTGCTGCCAGCTCCAGGTCCTGGGTAGGGTAGTTCTTCTCATGGGGACATAACTGCCTAGAAGTATAGGCAATCACCTTCCCGTGCTGCTGCAATACACAACCCTGCCTCTTTCCTGAAGCATCACTATAAATAGTGAATCCACCTGATCCTGAAGGCAACGTCAGAATCGGAGCTGTCGTCAGCCGCTTCTTCAACTTATCAAAAGCTGCCTGACACTCCTCTGACCAAACATACTCAGCATCCTACCGGGTCAACCGTGTCAACGCCTCTGCAACCCGGGAGAAATCCTGTACGAATCTCCGATAGTATCCTGCCAGCCCCAGGAAACTCCTGATCTCTGCAACTGAAGTCGGCGCTGCCCATGCCTCAACTGCTACAATCTTCTTGGGGTCAATTGAGATACCATCTCCAGTCACAACAAGCCCTAAGAAGTCCACCCGGTCTAGGAAGAACTCACATTTGGAGAGCTTCCCGTAAAGCTGCTCCTTCCTGAGAATCTCTAGTACTATCCTCAAATGCTCTTCGTGTTCCTCCTTAGTCTTGGAATATATCAAGATATCGTCAATAAACACCACCACAAACTGATCCAGATACTGATGGAACACCTTGTTCATAAGGTTCATAAACACAGCTGGTGCATTGGTTAGCCCAAACGGCATAACCAAAAACTCGAACTGCCCATACCGCGTCCTGAAAGCGGTCTTGGGAATATCCTCCCCCTTCACCTTCACCTGGTGATATCCTGACCTCAGATCAATCTTGGAAAATACCCGAGCTCCGCTCAACTGGTCAAATAGATCGTCGATCCGCGGCAGTGGGTATTTGTTCTTGATCGTGAGGTTGTTGAGTGCCCTATAGTCAATACACATGCGTACTGACCCATCCTTCTTCGGTACGAACAACACTGGTGCTTCCTATGGCGACGAACTCGAGCAGATGAAGCCCTTGTCCTGAAGCTCATCCACCTGCTTCTTCAGCTCCACTAGCTCGCTGTTGTTTACCCGCTAGACATGCTGAGAGATGGGTTTCGCTCCTGGAACCAAGTCTATCGAGAACTCTATGTCCCTGTCTGGTGGCAGTCCCGGCAACTCCTCTGGGAAAACATCCATATACTCTACTATCAAGGGGTGTGAAATCGTCTGCTCCTCGACCGAGACTCCACAGAAGACTCCGCTGCTCTGCTCTGCCTGACATCCGGAGTACTCGAACTCTGGCTCTCCCGGCGCTCTGAGGAGAACTTTACCCCCTCTGCAATCAATGCTGGCGTGGTGCCTACTCAACCAATCCATACCTAGTACTATATCATAATTCGGCAATGGCATTACGAGCAGGCTTACCTCCAACTCACGGCCTCCCAAAACTACTCTCCGACCCTTACAAATATCACTCACGAGGATAATACCACCCCCAGTCGTGATCTTGTAAGTCCTAGGCAACGATTCAGCTACGATACCATGCCTAATCGTAAAAGATACTGATATAAAGCTATGCGAAGCACCGGAATCGAATAAGGCAAATACTGGACTGGAGTCAAGAAGAATCGAACCTGCAATCAGCTCCCCGATGGCCTCCGCATCCTCTGCTGCCATGGCGAATCCTCGCCCCTGCTGGCCTCCCCTGGCCTGCTGCTGGTGCTGAACAAATCTCTGCTGCTGCGTCGGCAGGGCTGGTCCCCGCTGCTGACCTGCTGGAGCCCTGGCTCCTCCTTCCGGGCCTGCTCGTACTACGCGACACTCCCTCATCAGGTGGTCTGCTGAACCACACTTCAGGCACTGGCCCAGCCTCCTTCGATACTCATTAGCGACATGCCCGAGCTTCTTGCAATAGGCACAAGTAACACTCTGTCTCTGTCCCTGCTGGTGCTGCCTCGGCTGCTGCTGCTGAGGGGCTGGCCTCTGCTGAATCGGCTGCGGCTGAAACTGCCTCAGCTGCTGATGCTGAAAGTGCGGCCTCTTGGCCGGTCCTCCGCTGCTGCTGCCTCCCTGGGAGTCTCGTCCCCTCTTGAGCATAAGCTCAAGATCATCCTCTGCAGCTAGTGCGTCCACCAGTATCTCCTCAAATGTAGTACTACGGGCGTTCTTGGTGTAGGACTTGACCTCCTTTACCAAGCCCTTCCGGAACCTCCGGGCCTTCGTCGTCTCTGACAAGTCCTCTACAAATCTGCCTAGGCGACAGAACTCTCCTGCATACTCCTCCACAGACTGACTCCCCTGGACTAGGGCCTCGAACTGAGTCTCGAGGGCTCCCAGCGCTGCCTCCGGGAAAAACTTATCCTTGAATAGCTTCTTGAATGCTGCCCAAGTCTGTCCTGCTGTGCCGACCCTCGGGTCGGTCTGGTACCATGTACGGGCCAGATCTTGTATCATACTGGCCGTTGCCTCTATCTGGAGCCTCGTCGGAATCTCTGCCAGCCTGAAGATCTCCTCCATATGCTCGATCCACTCATCGGCATACAGGATCCCCTCTGTCCCTCGGAAGTCTCTCGGGTGCATCTTCTGGAAGTCCTGGATGCCTTTCTCCCGTGGCTGGTGCGGCTGCTGGACTGCTGCTGGCTGAGCCACGACTCTCTCCACTACTGTCACTGCCAGCTCAATGCCTCGAGTGAGCTCTGCCGTCAGCCTCTGCTGCTGAGTCTGCTGACCCTCCATGTACTGCCTGAAGAAGGCCAACAGCTGAACGGCGTCAACTGTCCCTGCAGGTGGCTGCTGGTAAGGATCCTGTGGGAAAACTGGGTCCTGCCTCCGAGCCGGTGGATGCATGTCCCCTGCTACGGCTGCCGAGGTCTCAATACGAGCTGAGGTGGCAGGAGCTGCAGTCTCCTAGCCTCGCCATACTGGCTGGGAGGTAGCAGTCCCCTCCATAGCATCCCCATGGATGGTACGCTACGATCTAGTTTCTACCATCCTGAAGATAGACAAACAAGAGTATCAATTTATGAGAAGAAGCGAAATAACAAAGGCGAACAATTATAATTCAAAAGATCAGCTGACAATAAGAATTTAGATGGCAATAAAGAAATTTTTCCTAATGTGATTGAGTACCCTTAAAAAAATTTATGTCCTATATCCTATAGCAGGCTGTAGTGATACTTCTAGTTCGAGTACCACCACACTTCTAGTCTAGACCTGCATGGGCCACCACTAAAAATGTGTCACGACCCGCACCCTAGAGTAAGGACACGAGACGTGGGTACGTCCAGCCTACGTCGCAGTATCGGCAGTAGAACGCTGTCCTAGGTCACAACATCTAACAATATATCTCTAAACAGTTTATACTCCCCGAATGGGGTGACAAAGCAGTAAAACTCAATCACAACTAAGGAAGAGATAGCACGATATGAAATAGAACTCAAGAAAATAAAGAGATGAAATAGTCTACGATAATCCCAGCAATATCCAGAGAAATACAAACTCAGCTACAACATGAAAGAATATATACATCTCAGAGTAAGTCTAGCTAAAACATGTCTCATGACTACAAAAGAAAGATAAGCCTAACTAATCTAGACTAGGCAGTCGGGGGAATATCCTCAGCTACAGCTGGGTCCTCCTGGGAGTCCAGCTCAAAGGTGTCATTTAAGGCTGCCCCGTAGTAAGTGTCCAGGCAAGCCTCCTCTTCGTCCTCTGTAATATTTTCAACAGGTCCAGTCAGGACAGGAGCGAGCACAGTACATCTCAACAATTCATAGCAGGTTAGAAAATATAAACATGCAGTAAAGTAAGATACAAGTACTGAAAGAAGTACAGTATAAAAATAAAGAGAGAACTGTAATAGAAATATCTACTATACATAGAGAACTAGCAGTGACTAGTTTGTCAGAGTACAACATGAACATGTAAATGGCCTGGGATGATTCAATGAAGACACTACGGAATGATTCAATGAAGATACTACTGGTGTATTATTCACATGTCTACTTCTACTCCCCCGTACCCCCAATCAATACACAAGGATCCAGCCAGGTTATGTTATATGATTCCATGCACGGCCCCCGAAGGGTGATACATGGATGTCCCATAAATGGGGAGTCTGGGGGTTACCCAACTGTGTAAGATTCAAGAGACTCTGTGATCATGAGGGTACATGTCACAAGTAATCAAGTGAACCAAGAAGCATAGTGATATGCCATGTAAGTGAAACGCACAGAACACGTAGTACCCGATGCTCCCTAAGGATAACATCTCAAGAAAGGATCCATATAGTACCAATCCGTGTTACTGTCGTGACAGTACAAGTAAATTAATCTACTGCAGGAAATAATTCTAAGCAAGATATGAAATGATCAGAGAATGTACTCGCCTGTATCTGAGTGTCTGATATGAAATGTACTGTCCAAGGTGTGGTGTCTGGCTCCTAATCTGAGCAGCACAAGTCACAACAAGTCCAGAAAAGTGAAATGGAGTCCTACTATGCATTCTACATGATTCTAGGTCAATCTAGGCCCAACTCTTGGTCAACTCTGGTCAACCCTAGAAGTCAAACTAGGTCAATCAAGTCTAATTAAGTCTAAACTAGGCTATTCTAATCTACACTAGCTAACACAATCCTAACAAGGCTAGGCAAGCCTATACTAGCTATATCACAATATAGCTAGTAGCAAAATTCTAGAATATCTTAGCAAGTCTACAACCTTACCATTACACCTATTGATTTAAAACACCATGTAATTTATATCACATATATCTAGGCTAGATATAAATCCTACAACATTAGCTAACATAGAAGTATAGATATATACTCATACAATTTACACATATATTATTGTATATACCTACATACAACCATAGCCTTATACATGTAAGGACTTAGAAATATAGAGAATGAGAGAGAGAGAGAGTGCTTGTGTGTGACAGGATATGGTGTGTCAAGTGACATTGTGGGTGTATTAGAAGGTAAACCAAAATGCAGGAATACATCTTAGTGAAAAGTGTGTGCAATGCTGTCAAGAGCAGGAAAAATATTGTATGTGTGTGTACTGTGTTTGCAGGCAGTAAAATCAGTGAGTAAGGAGAAGGTTTGTGTGTGTGTGTACTGTGTCTAGGAATAGTGCAGGAACACAAACAGTGAAGAAGAGGGAAGCATATGTGGTGTGTAAACATGTAAGGGTGAATGCTCAAGACAGTGAATATAACAAACAGTGGAGTGACAGTGTGCAAACTGCTGTGGGTGTGTGTGTGTGTGTATAGCACATAAAACAGTACAACATTCAACATGTACAGGTAACTAGTGTGCAGGAAATACCCAAACAGTGAAGGAACACACAGGAAAGGAAAAATCAGTACAAACATACATTGTATTTAGTTTATTGTCCCATGTGTTTCAGGAAATGAAATTTGTGTTTAAAGAACCTATAGATAGGTTGGGTGTCAACTCAGTGTAATGTAATATCAATGGTCTCAGGAATTCAGAAAATAGTATAACTTGGGATTAGTAAAATGTGCACATATTCTCAGGAAATGAGTTCCCTTGACAGTACTATGTGTGTGGGCAATGCAATGTGTATGAATATGACAGCAAGAGTGACTATTCTCAGTTAAGAAGGAAAAGAAAAGGAATTAATTCATTGCCCTTCCTCAACTCAGATTTGAAGAATACCCAAACAGTTATTAATCTCAGGTTGTACTTCAAGTCGAACCACACATTATTTAAGGGAAAAAGGAAAAGAAATCAGTTCATAACTCAACTGAGGAAGCAAACTAGTATTTTCCAGTTTTCAGTCCAAAACCTCATTCATAGTGCACAACAGTTAACATGTAAACCTATATTAATGTTAACCTGTTGAACTTAATTTAAACATGTTCTCAGTTTCAATTAATATCAGGAACTCAAATAAACTCAAACTTAACATTATCTACTTATGACCTATACTCAGATTTCAAGTGAGGATGAACTCAAAAGCCAAAACTTCCAATTCACAACCAAAATCTATAATTGAATATAAAAACCGAGCTAACATCTATATGTGGAAAGCAAAATAATTTAAAAACATAGCAATACTGGGGTTAATATAGGTTGGAATTACTAGGCTTCTACAGTATCACATCACGTATCAGGAAGACAGTGATTCCTCCCATTTCGAATCCAACATTCCACACAAAACCCAACTTAAAACATGTAAACCAAATCTACATACATTATACAATATTTTAGGATCATAATTAACAAGCTAAACACGAATTAAACTATGAGAAATCAAATCGAAACAATAATAGAAACCAATGCACTGCAACACACAGGCCTTTCCCATGCACACGAGATTTCGTGTCCGACACGACACAAACTGACACGAGGCTTGGGGAGTGTCATGACAGACACTGCCCCTTGCTCAGTGTCAAAAATCACGTGCTCTCGTGTCCTGTGCAGCCCGCACGAGCATGCTGGTAGCATGGGAGCTACAGTCCTCGTGCGCACCACGAACCCGCGTGTGCACGTGTCGACCACGACTCGACACGACACAGGAAGCACAAAACGACACTCGAATCCTCTAAGCAAACCCTAGGACTAGATTCCTATTCAAAAACTTCCCTGAAAACTGAATGAAGTGTCCTTTGGGACATTTCGTCGAACACCTAGTCCTAGCTCTGATACGTGTCCAGAATGGACACAAATCCTCCTATACTTGACACGAATCCTATCCAGACCTTAGGGGGACCCTTAGGGCTTCCTATACATGAAGACTAATCGAAAATCCATTGAGATTTGAAGAAGTTACCTCTTGTTGAACTTTCAATAGAAACCCCCTATTCAATGCTCTCCACTTGATGACCCAATCAATCCAAAACAACTTCACACTGAAAAGAGAGCTCAACAACAGCAATAACAGTCCTATTTGAACCTATTGGAACAATTTAGAAAGAAAAAGGAATAGGAAAGGAGCTCTAGAAATTAAATGACAATAGAACTCACCTCCTTGAAATTAGGGCTCTTCCTAAGAAAGAGGCAACCCTAGATTTGGTAGGGGTTTTATATGGTGGGAATCCCTAGGTATAGGTGTGGCCGGCCACAAAAGCTTAGGGTTAGGGTTTTGTCATAACATTGGGCGTTGGGCCAAGTTACAAAGGCTAAGGTAGACTAAATTAATTAAGGGTTCTAAAACCATAAGTCATGACTTATGACTTCCTAATCCTTTTGCTAAAATGACTAAACCAAGTGCTAGGCTAGGTTACACTAGAGTCACTTGACCTAACCATGACCCACTAACTAGGGTTAGCTTCTAGGTTGGTCTACAATGGTCAAAACTAGTCAAAAGTCAACCTAGTTCAAACAATCTCAAATAATTCCTAAAAATTCCCATAAATTCTAATTAATTCTAATAAATTTAAAGTACCCCAAAAATGACAAAAATACCCTCACACTAGAAATGTGGTAGTGACAATAATTAATGTATGTGTGTGTATATATATTATTATATGTGTGCATGTTCGTATTTCTATTAAATAAGGATATAATTAAACTAGGATTTTTAAGAATTTATTGTAATTTTTTTTGAGATAATTTTGTTAGCTTAATATATATATATACATATATATATATATAGATATATATATACATATAAATATATAACTATATATGTAAATGTTTTAAGTAAAAATAAAAAAGAAGTGGGGCCGGCCACACCCCAGCAAGGGGTGGCCACGGCCGAGCTAGTCTCAGCCTAAGTGCTGAAAATGCATAAAGTAGTAAAAAGAAAAAAGAAAAAAAAATATAAACATCCAACCCCCACTTAATGTGGGTGGGCCCCACCCGACTCTTTGCTTGCTGCGTGCAGCAGCAAGCTCCCCAAACGACACCCAAACCAGTGGGATTACTTAATCCAAAACACATCAGTAATAGGTTGGCTACAACTTGTTATATATGTAACTTCTTCCACAAACCTCAAAACCCTAAACGTCCAAAAGAAAGTTAGGGATGATCATACCCTCTTCGCCTACGAGTTCGTTTCACCAGCGATGGAGCTTTGTGCGCGACGAATGGAGCATCGAAAGTCAGCCCCTCGTCACCCACGAAACAGTTTTCCCACTCAAGGTATCCTACTTCCCTACGACGTAACTTTTTACTCGTAGCAGCAATTTAGATTTTCTGGAAAGTAGACTTGACCCTCTTCGAGATCATCTAGGTGGATTTCGAAAACAACCTGTTAACTTGCTCGAAAAATCGAGACGAAGTTAAAGAAAAATTTGTTTTCTGTAATACTAAAAACTGTTTTAAAATGATAACTTGTCGGCCAATTTTCTTTCTGTGCAATAAAGAATTGTAGAAACTAATTCAAAACAGTAAGAGACAACATAATCGAGATTGCAACGCATCTTCTGGATCGTCGTTGCGATTAACGTGTAAAAAGAAAATCGATATTGAAGTTGGAGAAAAATCTGTGATAATTTTTATAAAATTTAGAATTCTGTATGATACGGCTTACGCCCAGACAAACCGGGTGATGTGGTCGCACGCTATATGCATCGAAAGGCGCATATGGACGTTACCTACGTGTGGGAACTGACGAAACTTAGTTTCGTCGTGTGTGCGCGACGAAATCAGTCCGTGTCCTCGAGATACCCCCGTATCGCCAATTTTCAAACTTTGCCTTAACTTTTTGTATAGTCGTCGATTCGAGACGAAACTTGTGCCAACATGTCCGAATCAAAATTCTGGTCCTGTGTGCCAAGTTTGGTTCGATTCTGAGAAGGTCGAATCGAAACCCCTTTTTGGCGAGCCCGCGACCCACTCAAACGGGCGATTTTGTACACGGCTCATCGGAATCCAAAACTGGACATACCTTTGAGTTCCACTCCTTAAACTGAAAATCTGTAGACATATAGTTTGACAACTTTAGAGACCATAACCTTTGGCACGCATTTCGGTACAAAGTGGGTCCAACGGCGGATATCGTTTTGACCCAAAATTATGAAGTTGCCCCTGTTCAAGAATTAGACTTTTGGCGGGCATTTCCTAGGTATATCATTTACACCGAGTGTGTTTTTGATGTTTGTTTCAGCGTACGGAGTTGTTTGGAGATTGTGACATTTCTTGGTTGATATTGGGATTTCCGGGACTTGCCATTTTGTATCAACAGGCAAGATACCTTGCCACCTTACTCTGTGATTATTATATTTCTTACTTTCAGTTGTTATTTTTAGCATTTCTTATTTCTCGATATCTAAACTGTGCGTCCAAGTCACACTTGGGTGCAAACGACTCTATCGGTAGTTTTTCTCGCTTTATTTATTTCTCTAGCATTGACTTAGTCTAAAGACCACCCATAGATGATGAGGTATTGGTATCTCGTACGGCCTTGACACTTGCTTTACCAAGTGATGTGAGTCACATGTAGGACACATATCTGCGTAGTCGACTGGCCACCGATACGTATGGAGCGTGCGACTGTAGAAGCATGGAAAATGATCCATGCGGCTAGGAAATCTCATGCGACTCAGAAAGCCCATGCGGCTCAGAGAGTCATGCGGCATAAGGGACTATGCGGCCCAAGACATCCCATACGGCTCAGAAGACACGTGGCATAACAGTGTTCCCCTCCGCCCTATGGTGCATTAATTACTTTGATGGCTGACAACTCTGAAAAAAGTGACAGCCCTGACACAAGAGAGGCAATTATGACTGTCATAATGACAGACCCCTAGGGAAGAGAAAGAGATCTCTAACATAATATCCCGAGATCCATAAAAATTCCACGTGGCATTGCCACGTGGGCGTTCATATGCGGCTCGAGCAAAGACTTCCCATGTGGTTCAGAATGAAGCCGTCCTATGCGGCTCAGGCCAAAACAGTCTCATGCGGCTCAAACGGAGGCCTTCCCATGCGGCTCGAGCGGACCATTTCCACGCGGCTCAGGCGGATGAATCCTTATGCGGCTCGCAATGATCACCTCCATGCGGTTCAAAAGTTCGAGGGAGGGCCACTACCCGAGCAGCCCTGACACGTGGCCTAAACCTTATGCGGCCCAAATCTTATGCGGCTCAATCTTCATACGGTTCAGATCCCCCCAGTGGCTCCTAGGACACGTGTTCTATGCCGATCAATTTCCCAGATTTATTGCAATCAGAGATTGGGTCAAATCCCGATAATCTGGGACACGTGGCAGGAGAATAAATCAAATTTATTCGCAGACATCAGAAGATCATTATGAGAAAGATTTATTCCAATTAGCATTAATTGCTGATGAGATTTGGTGTAATCTACACTTAATGGTCCAGATTCATCACAATCAAAACGAATGTCCTAGATTGACCAATCCACAGGCCGCCGCCATCTCCAGGAAGCAATCATTGGCAACCCTAATGATCACACCCCATTCTTATAAATAGTAAGGTGCCATTCCCTTAAAAATATATACATTTCCTGGCAATATACACAACGGAGAGAGTTTGACCAGAGAGGCCACTTTTCGAGATCAAAGAGAGCACCACATACTTGGGGAGAAAAAGTAGAGAGAGAGCAAAGAGAGCATTTCTTCAACGCTGAACAAATCTTCTGGAGCCAAGGCTGCATACCGATCGTCCAAGGAGTAAGGCAGGGCTGCCGTCGCCTTCCCGAGCCTCTATCGTCACCTCCCAGAATATAAAATAAACAATTGCACTTAGTCTGCTATACCTAGGCTTTCGTCCCTAGGCTTTCCTTGTACAAGCGAGTTTGTATTGTGAGTCTAAGTTCAGTCCTCCCATAAAACTGTTCTGTACTTTTATAATCAATGGCAAACACGATGACGACTCTGCTGGGGACAAACTTCTCCACGGCTGAGGAGTTGGTGACGCAGTCGGATACAGCCAAGCTTGGCTCCACACAACAGAAGATGGTCGTCCGTTTCGACCAACAAGCGTTTGAAGAGATGCTCTCTGAAGGAAGTGGTGGCCCGATCCAGAAGCGAACCCGCACAAAGAAAGCTCGCTGCGAGTGGAGGCCAAAATTGTTTGCCCCTCCACAAGCTCTAGACGGGGTACTCTCTGCTACACAAGGCGGTGAAGGTGATTCTTATACGGCTCCACGTCGAGCCGTAGAGAACTCTGCTGTCCCCGAGTCTGACAGAGGAATGCATTACGATGTCGAACTTGCAGGGACAAAGAGCGACTCTATGTGCCCCAAGAAGAAGCCAAGCACTCCTGTGGCCAAGTCTGTCAACCACATACAGGAGGCTCATGCGGGTGGATCCACCGGCCGCATGAAGAAAATCCACGCGGCCAGATCATCCAGCCGCGTGATGAAGACTCATGCGGCTGAGACTTCCAGCCGCATGAAGAAAGCTTATACGGCTACGTCTGCCAGCCGCATACGGACCAATGATGACAGCCGCATGACGCCTACTCCCCGCGGCTCTGTCTTCGACCGCCTCTCGTACGGTCCTGATCTCATGTGCTCCCAAGAAGATATGTCTGACTATCTCTAGTATCACTTAGACTCTTCCTACTATGTGCCTGTGCACACTAGAGCGAAGAAGTATAAAGCAGCGCGAGCCTGGCGAGTTCGGTCCGCTGATTTGACCTCTGACCATTCGAGCGTTCTGCATACTGCTATGCGGGCCTCGGATGGGAAGTTGAACAGAACCACTCGAGTCCAGCCCCCGACGGCAGACGGACAGAGATGTTTGCAAAAGTCTCCCAAAATCTCGGAAGCAAACATGGTCGGTCCAGACCCATGTGACTTGCGTGAGGCCATCCTCCACAAACGCAAGGAAAGAGAAGATGCATCGGGGTGCAAATAGTCCTCCCACGGACGTCACTGCACCCAAGTTATCGTCAACTGCTGCTGCAACAGCGCGACGATACGAGAAGACCGGCAGCCTGTCTTTCAAAGACTGCAACAGCCATCTTCATAAGACGAGGTACTGCCCGTCGCCTCCTGCAACTCCACTCGCAAAGTCCCCGCTGATGGAAGGGGAAAGATGACAAATGTTCCTAGTCCGAAGATTTCAACCACTGCGACTAAAAGACTGTCGTCCAAACGGGTGCCCACCACCGGAGTTTTCCAAGGTACGCGATCTAAGACAAAATCTGCTACAGTGGGAGATTCATCGTCCACAACGCAGGGGGTTGCTGGGGCTGAGGGTAGCACCCCTCCGAGCCTCCACAGCAATCCGATGTTCCAAGAAGACGAGCCAGGGGAGACAACTCTCCCATCGGATACAACAAACCTTGACGTCCCCGAGGACGTCCACAACTTCTAAGACGAGGCAAACTCGAAGACTGGGGGTACTGTTCCTTCCGAATCTGAATCAGAAGGGAACATACCCATATACCCCGATGACTTCTCACTACAGGGGTACGATTCGGAGGGCGCTTCCTCCATCGCTCCGTCTATCTCTCCTCATGTGAAGACGGTATTCATGACAGACAGCAACCAAGGTGGTTCCAGTGATCGCCAGCGCATCGACAGTCTCGAAGCCATATTGCTTGCTTTGGTCAAGTCTGTAGACGAGATTAAAGCGGCCCTTCCAACTCTGCAAGGAGGAACGCCTGGCCAAACAAGCGCGGGTCCCGCGGTTAATGCAGACTCAAATTTGGCGGCACCAAACCCGGGGAATGATCCTCCTGAAATAACGGCCCCCACCGCCGTGGATGAGGCCCGCGAAGCGAGAAGAGAGGTCCAAGAGCTCGAGCCATGTTCCACGCTCGAGAAAATTTTTAAGACCTCAGAATACGGTAACCATACCCTGCTACATAGAGGGACGTTCCATTCCTACCAAGATATAAGCCGTTCAACATCAATCCTTATGATGGCAAGACCTCAGCAAGTCGATACATCACTTACTTCGAGGTCACTACCGACCATCTGCCCCATGATGATGCAATTCTCACACGATTATTCATCGGGGCACTGGAAGGAGTCGCCTTCGACTGGTATAGCAATCTACCGGACAACTGCATCCACTCCTTCGCCGGCTTCAAGCGCATGTTCTTGGAGAGATTCTAGGAAGTAGGGCAGGACATCACCATGTCTACCCTCAAGGACGTCGTCCAAGGGGAAAAGGAGCTGACAAGAAACTACATCGAGAGGTTCCGCCAAACCGCCATAAAGTTGTCCTCTGGAAACCCAAATTCCTCCTTAATTAAAATTTGCTAAAAGAGACTGCTTCCAACAATCAGTCTCTGGATGGGCGAAAGTCAATTCAAGGATTAGAAGACGTTCATCATCAGTGCCACAAGCGCCGAAGAACGACTGAAGAAGGCTCGCCAACTGGGATTGCACATCTCGGACGGAGAGAACAAGGGCAAGCGTCCCAACAACGATAATGGGGGTAGCCCCTCCAACAATCAGGACAGCAGGGGAAAACAGGCTATGGTGGACGATATAGCACAAAAACCTGAGCTAAAGCCAGCAGACAAACAATGGCCGCAAATTACTTACTCCTTCGAAGATGGCCACGTCAAGCCCATCTTGGACATGCTCATACAAGGAGACAGAATTCAGCTTTCTCCACCGAGACAGGAACCGCGGCAGGCAGAGATAGAGAACCCAAAGTACTGCCATTATTACCGCTACGTCCACCATGCTACACACGACTGCTACCAGCTAAATCGGTACATCCAAAACCTCATCGATTCGAATGCCCTGGCTATCAATTTCGAAGAGGTAACCGTGGCAGCCAACATGGTGTCAGTATAATTCGGCAGTTTTCTTCCGACAGAAACTCAAGATGGTGTGATCCCCATCCCTCTGGCAACAATGGAGATCGCTAATCTTTCACCTCCCCGAGATCAGGCTGCTGGTCTAGTGCCCCTCACCACATCACGAGGGAAGGTCATGTGGATCCATCCAGACTTGGTATCGGAAGTCACTCGATCCACACCATCTTCCATCTGCAAACAGAAGAGTGGTAAAGTCAGGTCCTGTCGTACAATTTTGGCTAACATCGAAGAAGCTACAGCCGTAGTCACGCAGTCCGGGGCACAATCCCAACCTGTGGCTGACAACCCGGCTGAAGATCATCAGCCCGCTACAACCGACACTCCGGGACCGGCTCAGCCTCCGACGACCGACAAGCCTAGGCCAAGGAAGGCTCGCTTTGATAAATCCCTCCGAAAAGAGACATCACAAGGACTGGAGAAGCCCTACAACTTTGACATCTTAGCGCAATTGGCCAACACATCGACCAAATTGTCATTATACGAACTTTTGAGACTCTCCAATGATGTACGAGCAGCTTTAAGCGATGCACTCCAAAATTTCGATGCATACCTGGCTCAGGTCAACCTCACGGAAGAGAACCCGCCTGCAGATCTCTAAGACAGCGCTTGCACGGGAGCAATGCCCAACATCGTCTTCACTCCGCAGGACATGCTCATCAAAACCAACCTGCACGATCGCCCGCTATACTACACTGGATACATCGGCGACGTAAAGGTGGATCGGATGCACATTGATCCTGGCTCTTCCATAAGCATTATCCCGAAGGGTCTGCTGCATCATCTCCGCATCCCAATGCACCGCCTGACGCCTACAAGCACCGCCATCAGCGGTTTCAATTCGGACAGGAGCTACCCAATTGGGAAGATTCGTCTAAAGTAACAAATTGGTGACCTCCAATCCGAAGTCACCTGCTATGTCATAGATGCGGACACTTCTTACAACATCCTCTTGGGGCGTCCATGGATACACGATTATATGATCGTGCCTTCCACGCTGCACCAGTGCTTCAAATATGTCGACAAACACGGCTTCGTAAGGACGAAATTTGCTGATATCGATCCCTTCAAAGGGGTCGAATCCTACTACTCAGACTCCTGCCTATACGAAAAGTCGAAGAAGCATCTTGGTGAAGGAGATGTACAAGCTAGTACAGAGACAACCACAGGATCAGAAAAGCCTCTGACGATCCACCTCCAAGCTCGCAAACCTGGCAAGTCAGCACCCCTTACCGCCACTCTGCGTAAGGACGCAATCAGCCTCTCGGCGCAAGAAGAGCAGATGATAATCCGGCTGCCAAGGTCTGGCCAAGTGCCAAGATCCACAACGGAGCCGCTGACAATTAGGCTGCCGAGAGCTGGCCAGCCTCAAACGGAGAAGCTCAATCCCTCCGACAAGACAATAACGATACTTCTTCCCAAGAAGGGTCATCACCCCGACGCAAGGCCTGGAACTTCTAGTGAACCAACCACTCCCCGTCCAACATCGAGTGCCAAGCTGGGGGTCGCTAGTTTGCCAACAACTCCATGCTCTAAACCGCTCACGATCAAGCTGCCCAGGTCGTCCTCTCAGTCTTTGTTTATACAGAGGGTAGCTGAAAAGGAACCGGAGCTAGCCAAGTATGTGGCTGCCCACACTGATGTTCCCTCCGCAGATAATGTAATCCCCCTAGAAAAGATACCTTACTTCATCAATAAAGGGCTATCTTTGAACTACCTCGAGCTTAATAAGCTCTGTACAATGTATGCTATGGAACACGGTATAGGCACTCACCTCCACACACAGGTAACAAATATGTACACCGCAATCCAGCTTACTCTAGTAGAAGATGCTTACCGCATAATCGAGGGAGGGGACCACCCAATCATCTTCGACCGGAAGGACGATCCTCATCCCTTCACCATAGAAGAAGTCGACCTTGGATTAGATGCCGGGAGACTGCCTCTGTATCTTTATAGCCCCCAATCTAAATATCACATACAGAAATAGGGGTATGATCTGGAGACGACGCCAGGCTTGAACTACGGTACTGGATGACGATTACCTTTGAAGCCACCGGTACCGGCAGGCAAACCACGGGACTACTATAGCAAGACTCGATGTAGATTAGGGTATGTAACACCCATGACGACCCTTGAGAGTTTAGATGAAGAATGTGACCTGCATTCACATTCGACCGGGTCACCAACTTCTGACTCAGATACCAGTATCGGAGATATATTCAGACAAGTCCTGTCGGTCAACATGGCATTCGCCGACGCTTATGAAGAAGATGAAGACATCCCTGAAATCTTTGAGCTAGAGCCGTAGGCCCATCAGTTGGATGCGCAATGGGAAAAGCGGTTCGAACTGAGGGACCCTCCTACTGAAGATGAGGTTATCCAGGTCGACCTCGGCAGCGAATCTTCCCCAAAACCAATCTTCGTCAGTAAAAGTTTAACAGACAAGGAGCGAGAATCAATGCTGGAACTTGTCAAAGAGTACATTGATGTGTTCGCATGGAGCTATGAAGACATGCCGGGGTTAAATCCCGATATTGCTCTTCACAAACTCAACATTCGGTCGGATGTAAAGCCAGTCAAGCAACAACAGCGACGCTTCCGCCCAGGCATCATGGATGCGATCGAAGCCGAAGTCAACAAACTGATAGCCAGCGGCTTCATACTGAAGAGCAATATCCCGACTGGGTCGCCAACATAGTACCGGTCCTCAAGAAAAATAGAAAGATTCGAATCTGCATCGACTTCCGCAATCTGAACGAGGCGTATCACAAAGATGAATTCCCCCTCCCTATCACAGACATCATGATTGACAACACTTGCGGCTTCGAACGCATGTCATTTATGGATGGATTCTCGGGGTATAACTAAATAAAACTGTCTCCTGACGACGAAAAGCATACATCATTCCGAACACCAATTGGCACATACTGTTACACAGCCATGCCTTTCGGTTTAAAGAATGTTGGCGCCATATATCAACGAGCCATGAGTATCATCTTCAGAGAACACTTGTGCAAGATGGTGGAATGCTATATTGATGACATCGCCGTCAAGAGTCGCCGCAAGGAAGACCATCTACAGGATCTGAGGACGGTATTCGATCTGATGTGAGCGCACAATTTGAAAATGAACCCTACAAAATCTTTCTTAGGCGTATCCAGCGGAAAGTTCTTAGGTTTTATCATCACCGCCCAGGGTATTCATGTAGACCCTGAGAAGACGAAGGCAATTATGGAGATGGGTCCTCCGAAAAATCTCCGCGAACTCAGAGGCCTTCAAGGAAGGCTAGCTTACATCAGAAGATTCATCTCTAACCTCTCCGGGCGATGTCGACCATTCACCCACCTCATGAAGAAAGGTGTCTCGTTCGTGTGGGACGAAGAATGCCAGCGTGCCTTTGACAGCATCAAAGAATATTTGTCAAATCCTCCAGTCCTGGTGGCTCCGATTGCTAGAAAACCATTCTTGCTCTACGTACGTACAATGGAGCATTCCTTCGGAGCTCTGCTGGCACAAAACAACGATGCAGGCCATGAGCAAGCCATATATTACCTCAGTCGAATGATGATTGGGCCAGAGCACCGATACACCGCTGTGGAGAAGGAATGCCTCGCCCTGGTGTTCGCCATTCAAAAGACGCGATACTATGTTACTAGACAAACCATACATGTGATCTCACGAGTCAACCCTCTCAGGGTCCTCATGACTAAACCAGGGGCACTCAGCTCTCGCCTCGCTACATGGGCAATATTGCTGTCCCCTTATCATATGATCTTCATCCCGGAAAAGGCTGTCAAAGGTCAAGCCCTGGCAGACTTTTTGGCAGCCCACCCGGGCTCAGAGTCGTCCAGGATATATGAAGAAATCCCAGATGAGGTCGTCGACTCGAATGCAGCCTCTCACGATAATATATGGCGGATGTTCTTCGACGGTGCTTCAAGAACAGGACCCAAGGGCAACATTATTGTTGGAGTCTGGGTGGTGCTGGTTTCTCCTTCCAAATTGGTGATTAATCGCGCTTACTCCCTCATGGAACCCTGCTCTAACAATGTGGTCGAGTACAACGCTCTGGTCATTGGCCTCCAACTTGCAAGGGAGCTGGGGGTAGAATATCTCGAAGCATACGGCGATTCTCAGTTAATCGTCAATCAAATCCGGGGATCATACGAAGTTCGCCACGAAGACATGATCCCCTATCACCAAATAGCGATCGACATTATCTCGTCATTCGAGGGGTTCTTTATCGAACACGTCCCCAGACTCTGAAATATCGAAGCCGATGCCTTAGCAGGCCTGGCCGCTTCCCTAGCAGTGCCGAATCATACCCATCAATCGGTAGACGTGATAGGCCACGAGCTTGTCTGCCCCAAAAACAATATTCAATTCGTGGCAAGTTATTCTGCTCAGGCGATTGATGATGCCCCAGATTGGAGACAACCATTCATCGACTTCGTCGCCTACGACATCCACCCCAAGAACCCAAAGGAGGCCACCTCCATTAGACGACGTTCCCTCAGATTCTTCTACGATACAGAGACAAAAATACTGTATCGGCGATCCTACGATGGATTATTACTTCGGTGTCTGTCAAACGCAGAAGCCAAAGAAGCCGTACGAGAAGCGCATGACGGTGTCTGCGGGGCCCATCAGCCTGGTCCTAAATTGCAAGACCGTCTTTGCCGAATGGGCTACTACTGGCCCACGATGTTAGCGGATGCGATAGACTATGCAAGAAGGTGCAAAGCCTGCCAAGTCCACGCGAACTTTATTCACCAGCCATCCGAATTTCTACATCCGACAGTGGCATCCTGGCCCTTCGAAGCATGGGGAATGGATATCATTGGTCCAATTACTCCACCTTCCTCCCGTGGACATCGCTTCATACTTGCGATCACGGATTACTTCTCCAAATGGACAGAAGCTATTCCACTTGCAGAAGTCAAAACTTCGAATATAATCAGCTTCCTCAAGCATCACGTCATTTATCTCTTTGGACTGCCCCGTAGGATCATCAACGACAATGGTCCGCAGTTTGCAAGCCACATCTTCTACCAGTTCTGTGATAAGCACCGCATCCAAAATTTTGCTTCGACACCATACAACCCAGCAGCAAACGGGTTGCCAGAGGCATTCAATAAAATAATCATCAAACTCCTCAACAAATTTGTCTCTTCCAACAAACGCGACTAGAATGAGAAACTCGGTGAATGTTTATGGGCGTACCGTACTACAGTCCGAACAGCTACCCGGAACACACCATTCTTCCTGGTGTATGGGAGTGAGGCAGTTCTCCCATTAGAAACCCAAATAACCTCACTCCGCGTTGCCCTCACTTATCAATTGACGACGGATGATAACTACCGACGCCGACTACAAGAGTTGGAGGCCTTAGATGAAAAGCGCCTCCTAGCTCAGCAAAGGATCGAACTACACCAAGCACGCATCTCCGGAGCCTTCCACAAAAAGGTCAAGATCAGAACATTCCAGGTGGGCGATCTCGTTCTGGCAGTACGGAGACCAATGGTCATGACTCACAAGACCGCCGGCAAGTTCCAGCCAAAATGGGAAGGCCCATTTGTCATTAAGGCCGTATTTTCCAACGGAGCCTACCGCCTCACAAAACAGAATGGGGATTTGCTCATGTTGCCCGTCAACGACAAGTTCCTGAAAAAATACTACGTCTAAACAACATTTTCCAGATTTTCGAGTCATGTGCCCGCTGGTACCGCTGAACTCACCCTCACAATTTTCCAGATTTTCGAGTCACGTGCCCGCTGGTACCGCTGCACTCACACTCACCATTCTCCAGATTTTCGAGTCATGTACCCTCTCGTGCCGCTGAACTCACATCCACAACATCCCAGATTATCGAATCATGTGCCCGCTGGTGCCACTGAACTCACACTTTCATAAATATCGAGTCATATACCCGCTGGTGCATCTGAACTCACATCCCGGTCACTCTTTCAGATAGTAAGTCATGTATGATCATACCTCTGAACTTTCTTCCTGGAAGAGATCCTCCCTCATGATCCAATACCCGCACTTCCAGTGCACAAAAAGGGTAAGTGATCCACAAATTTCTAAAACGGCCATGTCCTCATTACCTCTGAGTCGTTTCACTTCCGCCAAAAACAAATCACCCCCTACATAGAACTTCCATGTCCTCATTACCTCTGAGTCATTCTATGTACCCCCTCTTCATTGAGCCCACTCCTCCCATGTCTCATTACCTCTGAGTAGGAAGGCTCCGTAGAAGAAACCTTCATACTTGCCATGTCCTCATTACCTCTGAATAAGTATGTCGATTCCCTTTCAACCTATTATCTGTACCCACAACCGGAGTACGACAAGGATAATAGGTCCACAAATGTCCTCTGTTGACCACAAATGTCCTCTATTGACCACAAATATCCTCCGTGAATTCACTCATGCCATGTCCTCATTACCTCTGAGTAGGAAGATTCTACGATAAAACCCTCATGCTTGCCATGTCCTCATAACCTCTGAGCAAGTATGTTGGTTTCCTTTCATCCTATTATCCGTATCCTAAGCCAAGGTGCGCCAAGGATAATAGGCCCACAAATATACTCTGCTAAGTTTCTTAGCACAAGCCCACCATCTCATCATGCCCCGGGAGCCCAGCTGCTCTACGGCATTCTTTTTCCCGATACCGAGAACACCTATGAGCACTTTGCCATGGCTGTTCCAAGTATCCTAACATAACTTGTTATCCGTACCTAAAACCAAGGTATGCCATGGATGACGAGTCCACAAACAAGTCCCCCGTGCGGGGCTGACACCACCATCATATCATGGATACAACAAGCAATGCAAATGAAGGGTAGAATGGAAAGTACTCTTTAATTGAAAGAAGGAAAAAGCATTACATCTTTTGGGACCACGTCCCTCTCAAAAAAAAAAACAAGAACAAAACAAAAGAAAGAAAAGCCAACTACATTTTGGCATTACTCAATTCTAGGAGACAGCTTCTCACTGAGGTGGTCTCCCGCTCAATCCGCTGTCGAGCCCGACGCTCAGCCTCTCGGGATAACCGCTTCCCATCGTCCAAATCTATGAGCGCCTGGCAGTCGTCTTCCAACTTCTTCAGGGCAGTTTCCAGGTCAGTTGAAGCTTGATTAACCCTGTCAGCCTCCCGATCAATCAGCCCCCTGTCAGTACGGGCAACCTCAGGTTCGGACTCCAAAAAAGTCAACTTCCTCTGAAGCGCGAGAATCTGCTCCCACGTGTCAATAATCTCACGAGAGACAGTCTCCTCCCGGGCTGTGACGTCTTCATTCGCGTGACTCAATTGATCATACCGATCAGATAAATTGCTGAGGTCCTTCAGTATGGCCAACCTGGTTTTATCCCGAGCAGCTTTAGTCCTCTCTATGACGGCGACAAGGGAACCCCGCTCCTCATTTATAACAGCAGACAGATCAGCCTGCCGCAATACCCGGAGCTCGACCACCAGCCGATCAGTCTCTAACAATTTTGCCTCCAGAAATACGGCCATCCCTGCATCACCAGGAAGATTCCTAAGGATATCGACTTGACCCTGGGCGCATTGCCGGGCCAAGGTGAAGGAGGTCCCTCTTTCCATGGCAGCTTCTATTCCTCTCTTTAAATGACGATGAAAACTGGCAACTACATCCTATAACGCATCGTCCAAAACTTCTGCAGAGGATGGCGTCAAAGGAAGCGAGGACGGCAACATCGGAGGAGTGACGCTAGAGCTTGCCACCAGAGGAACAGAGTCTGAGCAGAACGATGCATGAATGGCGGCCAACTCGTCTTCTGCCGCTCGGAGAGCTTAGATACTCGGTAGGGCAGAAAGGTCGATTCTCGGAGCCACCGGAGCAGAGGATGACGCAAGGACCATCGTTCCCTGCCCCGACTGCCCCGATACCTGGCCCGCTAAACTCGAGCCTCCAGAAGGCCCATCAAAATGAGTCAAAAGATGAGGAGGTACAACCCTCTCTACCAGTGCCCCTTCAGCTGGGTTTGTCTCAACAATGTCCATCCTCGGCACGGAAGAGGCAGGACCTGTATGCCCAGAATAACAATCAATCGACGTAACCCGAAGGACGTGATGATAGAGCAGATAGGCCCCCTCACAGGTTAAGATTCGGCTTATCATACCAAGGGTGGAGCATGGAGGCTGCAGCTCATTCACAACTGGCATGGTCCCCTCATCCATAATCTCTAAATTAAGCTCGGCAGCGTCCTTTGTCCCCGACACCTCGAAGGGGGATACGGCTCGATCGGCGTCGTCTCGAGGAGATTCCGCGATCCCAGAGACAGACTCACCGAAGCCCCCACCATCCCAGGTCACCACCTCGACATCTTGAGACTCCTCTTCTTCTCTTGACACCTACAAGTGGGAAAGAAGATGATTAAAATCAAAGCTAAAAGGAAAGAAGGAAGGAAGAATCGGGAGCGGTTTGGTTACCTCTGACATGGGATTGACCTCTTTTTCACTTTCTCTTATAGTTAGCTGGCGGTGTCTGGTTGCAACCAGCTTCCGGGAGCAAGATATACCGCCAGCAGGAGAATCTTGCCTGCTACGCTTTAGAGCAAGGCCAAGCGCAACGGGTGGCTGATCCTCCAACATCTCATCTGGCAAGATTGGCGGCTGATCCACCTCTACGTCTGCCGCCGGAAGGGTAGAGTTATCTCTATCATGCTCGTTGCCCTCATCATCCTCAGCCACAGAATCCAAATCTGGCACTTCGACTCTAGTCTTTCTCTTCTTGCCTCTTGAGACCCTTCCTCCAGGCCAGTACCAACAATAAAACTGGCACCCGGGTTAAAACCGACCGGAGGTTTGTTCGCCATGACATGGTACAAGGCTGCCATGTACAAGATCTCCACTGACGCCTTAATAACAGGGACTAAGAAAATGGTACGGGTATGGAATGTGTCGTAGTATTGCCAAGCCCTGATGCCATCAAGAAGGCTGCCCTCAAAGCCCAGACAGGAGCTGGGATTGTCTAAACAAAGCTGGTTGTATCCAAACTTACGGGCAAACCTGCTAGGCAGATAAGGCTCCAGAAAAACAGTATTGCGGTTGCGATACACCAGATGTGCGGGGCGGATGTTACGCAGCCATAGGAGCATCTGGCCGTCCAAAAGTTGAGGGGGCGCAATACCGTCAAGATGTACAGCCTCTATGTTCCTGGCAGTAAAGTGAGGGACGGATACGAAAATATGATACATATCTGCCATCGCCAATACCATCCGGCAAGCCCGCATGGTCTCACACTCCCAAGGTTCGTCACGATAGCAGAAGATAAATGCGTCATCATCAGTCACACCATCTTCAGAGCCCGGTCTCATCAAAGACGAATAATGTATCAACAGCCACCCCATCAAATAGTGATAGGGCAACTCAGTTCGTTCAAAATCATTAGTTACGTCGCGAGCAATGACCTTAGAGGTGAAGGTACGAAGGCCACGGTGTATGCTGCATACCATGGCTGGGAGGAGAGCTAGAATGATTCGTAAAACTAACTTTACAGCCGGAAGGATGAAGTTACGACTGATTCTCTCGATAGAACCAGCTCCTCCAGAGACTACACAGTTTCGCAGCCATACCATTAAAAATCCCGCCAGAAGCACTTTTTCTGACAACTCTTGGGTATCCTGGTAGAAATAATCGAAAGAGTCGATTTTACTCCCAAATCTGTCACTGGTGGCGGCCACCCTCTTAGCCGACGACACCAAGTCTTTCACCGCCTCCCGGGATCGAGGGCGACGGAAAGTAATTCGTCCTGAAGCATCTGTAGGGAAGAGATAGTGCACCCAGTCCTTGGTATGGGGAGCATTCCCTTCCGAGTTGTTATCTTTTCTGGCCGTCTGATGACATGTGCTGTAGTGGCACAATATCTCTTGATAAAGGAACACAAAGCCTAGATACTGTCTTTCCAAATCTTTGAACTCCTCATTCGTGGGAGTATACGCCTCAAAAGCTTCGTCCCCCCAAGGAAGCTTGGAGTTCGCGTGTATTTCGTGGAGCGCAAGCCCCATTTCCCCTATCGGTGTATAGAAAGTTCCTGTACGGCAATTATACATCTCCAGCAGAGACATGAACAACTTCTTGTTTATGGGCAAGCCATGGCTGGTGCCCCGAATAGCATGGTAAAGGCCAATCTCACACAAAAAGGCCTCGTACTTTTGTAAGATCCATGTAGACAGATTGGTCCACGAGGGAACAGGATGTGTCCAACTAGGGAGCGTCAACCGGCCGATGGGGTAGGAGCCCTTCCGAGCAAGTTGATTTATAAGAGTGTCGGCAGTAGAAAATGTAAAATTGGGGCCCGGTACGTTCAGGAAAGTACCCGGGACCAATCTCGTTATAGAACAGCTGGTGTGCACCTTGCCTGTAGTCACTGACTTCATGCTGTTGTTATAATGGATGTCTCCCACAAACATCCCACCTCGGATAGGAGTTAAAGTCTCTTTCATCTTTCGGTCTAGTGGAAGCATATTGAACCAAGATAACGGGAAGTGTCGCTCCATTTGGGGGATGCGGCTCGCCATCCCGTTAGAGATAAAACTCCAGTTCTCCGACACCTCCAGAACATGACTGTTCTCTACGGTCAAGGCGTCTCCAAAGAAGAAAGCAGGCTTCAAATATTTCTCTTCGAATTTCTCGGAGTTCATCATAGCGTTAAGAAAATAGAAAGAATGGTGCTTGATGGCATTCAGTCTAGCCAGAGGCTCATCGCTCGGAAACTGGTCCGTCATATGCTGAACAATATGGTCGTACCTATAGCCGAGAGCGGCTTGGGCGCTACCCACCAAGAGTTCTGCAGCAGCGTTAACCGGCAGATTTACTGAAAAAAAGATAGAGAAAGATAAGTTAAACGGATGGATAAAGAGAGCTGATTGGGTACTTCCAAGCCTCATGCAGCTCAGAAAAACATCCATGCGGCACCATGGAGCCTTATGCGGCTCCGAAGCCTCATACGGCTCCAAAAGTCTCATATGGCTCAAGCTCAGAAGAGCACTTATGCGGCTTCGTTCAATAAAAGTCTATGCGGTTTAGCGTCGCTTATGCGGCTTCGTCGACGAAGCGCATATGCGGACACGGTGGTTCTCTTATGCGGCTCGCAGCTCAGCTGTAGGACGAACATGCAGCTCGCAAAAACTCGTGCATAAAGTATACGACGTAGCCATGGCAATTAGGGTTCTTTAACTCATACATTGTACTTACCAGTAATAGGGGGATTAACGTCAGGATGAACATCGGCTACGACGACCGGCGGAGGAGCAGCCGCAGTCGAGGCGGAAGTAGAGGCTGCCTTCTTGTCCTTTGCTGCCACGGTCTTCTTGGGAGCCATTAGTTATCGAAGAGGAGAAGGACAATCGAGATAGAGAAGATTTGAGGAAAAAGAAAGAAAGTAAAGAACTCCTCTCTCTCTCAAGCTCCTCTTATTTATAGGAAGACGAGAGGGGGAAGACACGTGGAGTAATAAACCACCTCGCCTAAAGACAAAACCGACTCCTCGGATTTCGCCCCCTCTTCCATAAAAGGAGATTCACCCAGGGCATAAAATCCCAAGATTTAATGAACCAACCCTTGGAATTCCCCCTAAAGACGGCGGTAAAAGCAAATTTGAGGCAATTAAAGACCCGCACACGTGGCAAGAAGCTATATGGCTTGAAAGTCTCTGCGGTTAACATCTCTGCGGCTGAACAAATCTATGCGGCCAAGACATCTTTGCGGCTAAGAAGAACATACAGCCATGCTTCTTATTCAAAGTATTTCAATTTTGCAAATTGAAAACTTTGAAGGGGGTCTTGTAGAAGCATGGAAAATGATCCATGCGGCTAGGAAATCTCATGCGGCTCAGAAAGCCTATGCGGCTCAGAAAGCCTATGCGGCTCAGAGAGTCATGCGGCATAAGGGACTATGCGGCCCAAGACATCCCATGCGGCTCAGAAGACACGTGGCGTAACAGTGTTCCCCTCCGCCCTATGCTGCATTAATTACTTTGACGGCTGACAACTCTGAAAAAAGTGACAGCCTTGACACAAGAGAAGCAATTATGACTCTGTCATAATGACAGACCCCTAGGGAAGAGAAAGAGATATCTGACATAATCCCCCGGGATCCATAAAAATGCCACGTGGCATTGCCACGTGGGCGTTCATATGCGGCTCGAGCAAAGACTTCCATGCGGTTCAGAATGAAGCCGTCCAATACGGCTCAGGCCGAAACAGTCTCATGCGACTCAAACGGAGGCCTTCCCATGCGGCTCGAGCGGACCATTTCCATGTGGCTCAGGCGGATGAATCCTTATGCGGCTCGTAATGATCACCTACATGCGGTTCAAAAGTTCGAGGGAGGGCTACTACCCGAGCAGCCCTGATACGTGGCCCAAACCTTATGCGGCCCAAATCTTATGCGGCTCAATCATCATGCGGTTCAGATCCCCCCAGTGGCTCCTAGGACACGTGTCCTAAGCCGATCAATTTCACAGATTTATTACAATCAGAGATTGGGTCAAATCTTGATAATCTGGGACACGTGGTACGAGAATAAATCAAATTTATTTGCAGACATCAGAAGATCATTATGAGGAAGATTTATTTCAATCAGCATTAATTGCTGATGAGATTTAGTGTAATCTACACTTAATGGTCCAGATTCATCACAATCAAAACAAATGTCCTAGATTGACCAATCCACAAGCTGTCGCCATCTCCAGGAAGCAATCATTGGCAACCCTAATGATCATACCCCATTCTTATAAATAGCAAGGTACCATTCCCTTAAAAATATATACATTCCCTGGCAATATATACAACAGAGAGAGTGTGACCAGAGAGACCCCTTTTCGAGATCAGAGAAAGAACCACATACTTGGGGAAAAAAAGTAAAGAGAGAGCAAAGAGAGCATTTCTTCAACGCTGAACAAATCTTCTGGAGCCAAGGCTGCATACCGATCGTCCAAGGAGTAAGGCAGGGCTGTCGTCGCCTTCCCGAGCCTCTATCGTCATCCCTCGGAATCTAAAATAAACAATTGTACTTAGTCTGCTGTACCTAGGCTTTCGTCCCTAGGCCTTCTTTGTACAAGCGAGTTTGTATTATGAGTCTAAGTTCAGTCCTTCCATAAAACTGTTCTGTACTTTTACAATCAATGGCAAACAGCGACGGATAGGAGTAACTGGCAATAGAATTGCATGCTAGAAGACTTGGCGGTTACTAGAGGTAGATGTCAGTCATGGAGATGACGATACTAGGCATTGGGTGGGGAGAACAATACCTGACGTATGAGTTTCGATTGCACTTCCCTTGTAACCCGGAAGCTCCGCTGGAGATACGGGTATGTTTAGCCTCTCAGGTTGGCCACTGTCGTTCTTGGAACGTTATGCGCTTGGTCACTGGTGCCCAAGAGGGAACTATACCGGATCCTATTTTCAGCCAGGGCTCATACGTCGAAGGATTGTATCTCAACTGCATATTTACAGTAGAATGGTCAGGACCCGATTGCATGCATACTTTTTTCTCTTATTATATTATCACAGTTTATATGGCATGATGTTTTCTTATATCTTGCTACGTCCCTCTGAGGACCTGGTTACCTCTCCAGGGTTAGACGATTTTCCATAGGAGTACGAAACGACGTTGGAGCTTTCCAACATCGATGACGAGGGAGTACCTTTTGACTTCTAGTCTATTCCTTATCTGAGACAGTTGTAGACATTATTTTACATCTCTTTTCTTTCTATTTGTGGAGGTTGGACTCCGATCTTGTGAGACTATTTTTCATAGCGATTTGGAGTGAGCATGTTCACCCAGCTATCTTTTGATACTCTTATTTATTTATTTGGACTTTATAATCTTCTGTGTTGAGCTGTGAAGAGATTAGATTATATTATTCTGGCCTGTGATTATTTTATTTACAGCTTATGTGCATATATGAGGATTCTATATATTGGAGTATTCTTCGAACATGTGCAGCTGGCATGTTCACGTGCTTGGTCCTATGTACTTTGGGACTGGGGCATTACATGATCAGCTAGAGGAAGGCGAGGTTCGTAACCTAGTTCGTAACTGGGCCGATGAAGCCGAGAGAGAAAAGCTCGATATGTAAAACCGACACAGTGAAGATGAACGTCGGGACACCAGAAGAGAAGCTCAGAATGCGACCACAGCAACAATACAAAGAAGGAAGAAAACAAAGTAGACGGTGGAGCCTTCCAATCGTGTCACTCGTCAAACAGCAAGCTCAAACTTTACAAGTAAACCTCAAGCCTCTAATGTTTAACATTTTAATCTGGAATGTGCGAGGAATTGTAAACAAAATGACTCTTAATAGAATCAATCCTTAGTGAGGATTCATAAAATTGTCTTTATTTCCATTATTGAGCCTAAGGTGGACGTTCATCAGCTTGCTTTCTATAAGTTAAATCTTGGATTTTCTTCTGCCTTTGCTAATGAACGTGGTAATATATGGGTGATGGATAAAGTGGCATATGATATATCACTTCGAGATTCTTTTGATCAAGCTCTCTATGTTACTATTGCTCACCATTTGTTGCCATCAGATGATATGTTTACTCTGGTTCGTGGTGATAACACGAAAGAAGGATGTAGCTTGCTTTAGGACAGACTATCTAAGTTTCAAGGGACTCATAATCTTCCATGGGTGGTTGGGGGTGACTTCAATAATGTGTTAAGGTCGAAAGAAAAGATCGGAGGTGGTAATGTTGATCCAGTCTCGATTTAGGAGTTTATAAACTTTAAACTAGCGCCTGGATTAGCTGAACTTCCGTACTCAGGGAGGTGCTTTACATGGTTGAAATCTATGAAAGATGGCAGGTGTGGGTCGCGTTTGGATTGTGTTATTGTAGACAGTGCATGGCTTGAATTGGCTCCTATGTCAGGCATGGACCATCTTAATAGAATGGAGTTGGATCATGCTCCAATTCTTACTCAGTTCAAACGAGCTCCAGTAGAGGGAGAAAATAATTTTGATTCCTCGACCTATGGACAACTCATGAGGATTACACAGCTCTTATTCATCATGCCTGGGATTCGGTTTATCATCCGAATTTAGTTACTAGAGTATCTTTACGCCTCGATACCTGCAGGAAAGTTCTATCAATGTACAGCAGGAACACATATGGGGACCTCTTTCAATCGGTGAAGAAAGCGGAAGACGATGTTCTTGCAGCAGAGTTAAATTATGAGATATTGAACTCGCAGGCCTCTTTCGAATATTTGTCGAAGACTTCGGCAATGCTTAAGCAACGAGTTCGCATCGAAGAAGCATATTGGAGACAGAAGGCCCGTCTCAAATAGGACCTGGAAGGGGATAAGAACACAACCTACTTTCATGGCTGTGTCAATAATAGGAAGAAGTCTCTGCACATTCATTCTATCACAACGGATATTGGTGATTTACTTCAAGAAAAATAGGACTTCTATGTCTATCCGAAGGAATTCTTTGCCAAATTATATGAGCATGGGGACATTCAGGATGATGCTGAAATGTTGGATCTTATTCTAAATGTTGTGACTGAGGAAGACAATGCAATTCTTATTGCAGCACCATCTAAAGAGGAGATCTTTGACACTATTAAAAGTTTGGACAAGAGTAGTGCTTCAGGGCCTGACAGGTTTACTCCAGTGTTATACTTACATAGCTGGGACATAGTCAGTGATGACATTTTGGAAGCCATCTCTATGTTCATCGACGGGTTCTCACTTTCTAGGACGTTCACCAACACGTCGCTTGTCCTCATTCCAAAGGTAAAACAGCCTAAGACTTTTGGTGATTATGGGCCCATTAGTCTTTGCACTGTGATTAATAAGATCATATCCAAATTACTCTTCCGGTGGTTAGCTACTATTCTTCTGTGTATTATTTCTCAAGAACAAAGCGGGTTCGTGCAAGGTCGAGAGATTATTGATAACATATTATTGGCTCAAGAAATTATGGCTAAGATGAACGAAAAGCATAGAGGAGGTAACATTGCAATAAAACTTGATATGATGAAGGCTTATGATAGGGTTGATTGGCGCTACCTACTGAAGGTGCTTCATAGATTTGGTTTTCATAATGAGTGGGTTGACATGATGATGAGGATTGTGAACAATGTGTCGTATGCTTCTCATATTAATGGGGAATCAATATAGTGCTTTCAAGCATTTCGGGGCCTGAGACAAGGAGATCTACTCTCACCTGCATTATTCATCATAGCTGTCGAGGTTTTAACTAGAAGTTTGAAGCGCTTACCAGCAGAAGATGGCTTCTCTCCTTTCTTCACTCCTCGAGGATGCCCTCCTATCACACACTTAGCCTATGCAGATGATGTTCTCCTCTTTGCAGTAGGGGATTTGCGCTCGGTGGGGATGATCAATGATGTTTTAACTATGTATGAACTTATGACTGGTCAGAAGATCAACAAAACTAAGTCCTTAATCTATCTTTCTAAGAAGGAACGTACATAGAAGGGAGAGGAATTGTCTAGTCGATTTGGCTTTAACGTTGGTATGCCTCCGTTTACGTACTTGGGCTGTCCTCTTATGGCTGGTCGACGAAATGGAGGAATGTATGAAGATCTTCTTGACAAAATTTGGTAAAAGCTGGAAGGGTGGCATAACAAAACACTATCACCAGGAGGTAAATTAGTCTTGATCAAGAATGTTCTAGCTTCAATTCCAGTACATACATTGGCAGCGTGTGATCCACCTATTGCAGTCTTGCATAGACTTGAGTCTATGTTCTCCTCTTTCTTTTGGGGTTCTCATGAGGGTGTAGCAAAATGGACATGGCTCGGATGGGAATGCAATGCTCGTACAAAGGAAGAAGGAGGCTTGGGTGTCCGTCGATTGGAGGATGTAATGGCAGCAATGACCGTTGAACTATGGTGGAAGTTCACAACATAAAATAGTCTTTGGAAACAGTTCTTTAAACTGAAATATTGCTCTCATGAGTCTGAACTTGCTGTCTAGCTTACTTCTAGTGCAACACATGTGTGGAAAAGACTTGCACTTGGGTACAGACTGGCTACTCCTCATATTGTTCAGATAGATGGGGATTAGAGTTGGGGACATGCTTAATCAGGTAACTTCTCTATAGCCTCAGCTTGGGATGGGACTCGTACTCATATGCCAAAATTACCAAACTTCAAATATATATGGAATGGAATACATGTATTCCAACTAAATATTCCATATTATGTTGGCGAATGCTACATAATAAGCTTCCTGCTGATGATAACATTACTCGGCTTGGGTATAGCATCGTGTCAAAGTGTCATTGTTGCACTGAACCTTCATCAGAAACATTGGCTCATATTCTTTATGAGGGTGACTTAGCTATTGCAGTGTGGACATTGGTTCAACAATCATATGGCATTCATTATAGAGGCAACAGTTTATTGCATAGGCGTCGATCATGGTGGAGAAGGAGGAAAAAACACAGGAAGGAAATTATGGGGGCAGCGGTGATTTGGGTTCTATAGAAAAATCGCAACAAATGGCAATATAAGCAGTATTCTTATACAGCTGACAAGTTGATAGGTGAAGTTCATAGACAAATTGTAAAGGCAACTATCAAATATAAACATTAGTATCTGTAAGTTTTGTAACCTGAGTTGGTACTCACTCTTTCATGAATAAAATTTAGTTTTCCTCTAATATATATATATATATATATAAAGAGAGAGAAAGAGAGAGAGAGAGAGAGAGAGAGAGAGAGAGAGAAAGAGGGGCAATATATATATAGGTTAGGTATAGCCTATGGGCTATGGGTTTTGAGTATGAGGGTTTACCTTCTTATATAGTTGATATATACATGTGTGGATATATGGTACATACTTGATATTTGTACCTAATACCTTGGTATCCTAGTATACTTTGTGTTACCTATGGAATGACCTAGAATTGACCAATATAGGCCTAATTGAGCTAGTAGACTAGAGTTTGACCAAACCCTAGACAGTTGACCTAGTTAACTAGATTGTTGACCTAGTTTGACTGGAATATTGACCAGAGTTGACCAAGAATTGACTTTGACCTAGAATGGCCCAGAATTATGTAGTTTGTATTGTAAACTTCAATTATCATATATTGAATACTTTGTAACATGTGTTGCTCTAAATAGGACTCAGTTACTCCGGTTCGGACATCTGTTCTTACCATTTACTAAGGATATCTGGCGAGTACATGTTTTGATTATTTTATACTTGTTAGGACTTATATTCTTGCTCTAGACTACTTTACTTGATGCTGACACATTGTTCACAGGGATTAGTACTATATGGATCTTTTCTTGATATGTTACCCCTCATCGGGTGTAGCGGGTAGTTCATGTCTTGTGCTATTCTTGTGCATCTTGTACTTCTTGCTATTGTGTTATTCGTGTACTCACGTGTGCTCTCATGTACTCTGATGTTCATATGTGCTTTGTGTATAACCAATAAATCGTATACGTAACGTAACTTGAATGGATCCTTGTGTATTGATTGGGGATGGGGAGTAGAAGTGGTTATGTGATCATTCCTTTAGTATACTCGTGTACAAACTCTGTAACTTAGGCGTGTGAAAATGAAGCCGATTACATAACTATCTTGGGCTCTAAATCACGTATATTATTTACAGTTCTTACTTTCATACATATTTTTTGTACTCAGATTTATCTAATTTTACTACTCATGTACATCTCTTATAGCATTTTATGTGTTTATTCTACTGTTTGTTCTATATTTCGTGTCATGATATGAACTGCGTGAGAGTTATATATTTGCTCCTGTCCTAACTGGAGTTGTTGAATATATTACAGAGAACGAAGAGGATTTCTGCCTTACCTACTACCGAACTGGTATAGGTGACACTTGTGACCCGGACCCTTAGGAGAATCCAGCAGTTGCTATGGATAATACCTTATTGCCTAGGCTAGAATGCTAGGCTTTATCTTTATCTTATTTGTGTTGTCTTTTGAGATGTATTATTTCAGATGTTGAGATTTGGTGTTGTTAAAGACTTAGACTTCTTTCTTTCTGGTTATATCTGTCTTTTATGGAGTTCATATCTATCTTATCGTGCCATTTATCTGCCTCTAATTTATGTGATTGAGATGTATCTTTTGAAATTTGTCCTCTGTTTGGAGAGTATATTATATTGTGTTTAGTTGTGGTTGTGACCTAGAACAACGTTGCAGTGCTCGATCTCCACCATCATGCTTTCCCAGAATTCTTGTACTTAGATTTCCTCTCATAGGAATAAATTGTACCTTTTTTGAAGTTTAATAAATAAAAAGTTCGTACAACCTTTTGTGATGTCAAATAAAATGGCGACTCTGCTAGGGACTACCTTCTCCTCCAACGAGAAGGTGGTAACACAATCTAACGACAACTTACTGGGATCTTTCCAGAAGATATTCGTCGTACGCTTCGACCAACGAGCTTTTGAAGATCTTCTTTCTGAAGAGAGGTTAAGTCCTTCGAAGTTGTTCATAAAACCGAAGAAGACTCGACGTGTTTGGGTGTCCAAGGTGGCTGCGACGAGCAGCAAGACAGAGGGGACTATAATACAGAATCCTTTAAATGCTGAAGCCTCGGAGAAGATTTCGGCTACTGCGACCATGCTACCTCACTCAATTCCTACTTTAGAGAAGTACGATGAGGAAGATAGTGCCCCTATGGTGGGCCTGACGACGGCACAACGCCGAAGGAAGCGCACGGCGGTTCAACCCCTCATAAATGAAGCGTTGCCGGTAAAAAGATCTATCTTCGACATAATTACCTTCCCATCATGCGAACCGTTATTGGATTGTGAATACTATGCACCCGCTGAGGTTAATAACAAGAAATCCAAGGCAGTACGTGCCTCATGCAATAAACATACTACGCCAATGACTGACCAAAGGACTACATTGACAATCACATGCACAGCCGATGGAAAGTTATACAAAACTGGTTCCCGTGCTTCGATGCCTCGACCAGTTAAACCCCTCTGTCGCTTGAGCATTCCTGTAGATGATGTAAGCCAGGGGTACATCCCATGAAGAAGGACACATGCAAGCAGCGTTCCTGTATATATGATAGGAGTCTGCCTCGCTGGACCCTCTCTGACCGTACCCACGTACAGCTTCCCTATGCGTACAATGGGGGTACAGAGGTGGAGCACTTGATGCTTTCACACAAGCGTAAGGTGGAAGAGGAATCTACGGCAAAGGGCATGCCTAAATCAAGGCATCCTTGTACCCAGATTACCATCAATTGTTGCTGTCAACAGGCACCCACTGTGCCGTCGAGGAGGCGTTCCGTCTTCCAAAGACTACAATCGACGTCAACCGAACGTTTCGACAGGGGTCGACAAGTACAGACGAAGATAAACTCCGTGTCGCTACATACAATGCGACACATGTTTCTCAATCTCTCAAAAAGTCGTCCAAGAATCCTTCCATCTCGGCCACCAAGCCCATGAAGCGGCCCAAAAATGGCAAGACGAAGGTACCCAGCACTGCTGTGTTCCAAGGCATGTGTTCCAAATCTCTATTGGGTTCCATGTCAGGCACCGGGGGTAGCCAACCCTCCACCGTCAATGACAACGTCGTATTCCAGTCTGAGGAGGAACCATATGATACGGACAGGCGTAGCTAGCCACCAGAATGGGGTAGCAACCGCAACGAGTCTGAGAAAGACCACAACCTTCCAGTTCATCATTAAGATGATGAGGTGTAGGCATCTGAGCCGGAGAGTGAAGGGTCCACTGTCCCTTCCATCCATCCACACACAAGGTCCGTATTTATGGCCGATGGCGACGAGGCGGACAATAGTGAAGTGCCTGACCAGCTGAAATGTATCAAAGCTCTTAAGATGAGCCTAGATATGTTAAATGCTGTAATAAAATCCTTGTCTTCTATCGTACTAGAGATCAAGAAGAGTTTGATCCCCACTGCCTCCACACCTGCGCTTAACCGAGCAGCTAACGACGAATCCAATAAGCAGCCCACCATCAACCAAGCGGCACCATGGTCGTCTACACCATCGACCATAGAACCTGTAATGTCAACCGAGATACAGCAGGCCATCAAGAAACTGTATGATTTTTATGATGCCAAAGAGAAGCAAGCAGCACTCTAGAAGATGGGGATTTGGTAGTCATATCCTGCCGAATGGAACAACTATAACACCCACTTTTCTAAAATAAGAGTGATTTTAAACTTTTGTTATTTTAATCATTTAATAATAAGATTTAAATCATGTTATGATTTTTGGTGATTTTTAATTAATTTAAAACTATTAAAATGTGTGAATTATGATTTTGGTGTTTTACTAGTGTAACCCTAGAATTGTTAAGCCTAGAGACTAACCATGATCATGGAGACCTCACCATGTGATTAGATTGATTAATTGCCACTTTATAGCCTAAGGATATTATGATCATTTTTTACTTTTAGTGAAAATGAATTTTGAGTAATTAATTATGTACTAACCTCTTTGTTAAGACTTAACCCTAGAATTGCCCTAATCTAGATCGTTAACCATGAGCCTAGATATTAGATTAGAAGCTTCCATCATGACAAGGTTAGAAATATCTACATATTAAGTTAGGATTTAGATATTTGTTAAGAGAGAGATATTTTGACTTGGGCTCTAACTTGAGGGCTAAGTATTCATTATAGAGAGTAACCCATAGCCCAACCATCACCCTAACCCTAACCCTAGCCCTTTGTAACAGCCAAGGGAAGCCCCTCTCCCCTATATAACATCTCATCACACCCCCTTGCCTCTTTTGAATAGCCTCCTTAGAACCCTAATTGAGTTCTTCCCCAAATCACCTTCAATTCTTCATTTCTCTTCCAAATTGAGTCTAGTATTTTGCATTGGACTCTATTTCTAGTATGGAGACTGTTGGAGACTAGCTAGCAACGATTTGGGAGCTTTGGACCATAGCAAATTAGAAGGGAGACCTCATTCTAGGCTTGTGCATTGAGATTTACTCTCAATAGCAAAATTACATTAAACCCTTTCAAATCTATGATTTCTTTCCATAGTTGCATCCATCTGGTGTCCCTCAGCTATAAAGTGAGTTTGGTAGGAATTGGTATTGATTTGATGTACGTATCGAACACGTATCAGTGTCCTATGGCTTGTGTTTGATGAAATGCCTCAATGAACATTTTTCTCTTGTTTTCTGCAAGTGATTACATGATTTTGTAGCCCTAGGTGTGCTGATCACAAATCCATGTCACTGAGCACATTTTTGTGTCGTGTCTATCTCCAAAATGGACACGAACATGCCTTGCATGTGCCGCGTTTAGTATCCTACTGCTCGAGGCTTGCAGCGGACACGACACGAATCGAGGAGGGTTAAAACTTGGTGGACACGTAGGGGCAGTATCTGCGAACTTGTCCCCCAAGTCTCGTGCCTTCTCGTGTTGTGTCGGACATGAAAACGTGAGTGCACATGTTTTGAACTGTGTCTATGCGCATGTGTATTCACGACTGATACGCATATCGTATCGCGTGAATATGTGACGTAGGAACCTCGTGTCGTGTCTATTGGGTAGCCCTACATGTCGGCTATGTGTGGACACGAGCACGAGATGTGTCGTGGCTCAAGTCGTGTCTATGAGCCCCTGACACGCTCACACGAGGCAGTGTCTAGGCAGTTTCTGCTGTGTGTCTTAAATTGTATTTGGACACCTCGTATCCAGTTTTGTGGATACGAGATGAACCTCTATGACACGTGTAATATGTAGCTATTATCTGCACACACTAATTTGACATTTCTTTTGTTTTCACATGTGTATTTAGGGTTTTCCTAGTCGGGTTGATGTTTCTGATATTATATACATGAACTGGGTTTCATAACTGAGTTTAAATTGGTTTAAATGTTAAACTGATAATTAATATGATGTTTCAACTGCAATTTATAAACTGAATACTATGTTTTATATATGGGTATGTTGGTTTATATGTGGGTGTTCGAATTGGTTAATTGGTAGGGTTCATGTTCTGATACCTATACATATATGAACTGTGTTCAATTAAGTTTTTAATCTGCTAATTTGATGTTTAATACAATGTTTTTGACTTATATTATGAACTGAGATGCATGGTTAATATTTGGGTACAAATGTGGGTTCGAATTTGGTATTTTGTTTTGATGATTTCATGAGTGATTGCTATATGTGAACAATGGATATGGGTTTTTGCATTTTCCTAAGAATGTAGGGTTATGTGTAGACTTACCTAAGTTTTTATGCTGAACCCTATTGCCTGTACACTGAGCTGCTATACACATCACTCCCAATGCTTCTACACTTGACACTTCACTTTCATATGATACACACACATGACACCCCCCATGCCTAGATCACACACACATCCACAGCCTCTTGAACACACACACACAGCCTACCTCTCTCATTTTTTTCCTCTCTATATTTATATATGTATATATGTATGTATAT